>JAODKE010000114.1:30230170-30250427 GCA_026779605.1 Mormyrus hasselquistii
CCGTCGCCTCCATGCCCCGACCGCACCCCGACTGACCTGCGTGTCCCCGTCGCCTCCATGCCCAGACCGCGCCCCGACTGACACAAGAATCTCCATCGCCTCCTTATCGGAAACCAAGTTGCTCAGGGCTAAAATTGTACCCTGCCTGACTGGCGTGTCCGTGCCGCAGGAGGAGTATGTGTCAGAGGGCTTAGTGTGGTCCTTCGTCCAGTACCAGGACAACCAGAGCTGCTTGCACCTGCTGGAGGGCTGCCCCAATGGCGTCTTCTCTCTGCTTAATGAGGTTCGTTCACATACATGCTCCAGCTCAGTGTAGTATGTTATCTACCGGGGCGGCTTTGTTGTCCCTGGGCCCCCACTCGAAACCCTCACCCACCACATTTAAAAAAATAAATACCAAAGCCACCTAAAGAAGTACCCGAACCACAGCCAATTATGTACCTTGTACGTTGTATTTGGTGTGTTATGTGTCCCCTCCCCAGGAGTGCCGCCTTAACCGCGGCACAGATGCCCAGCAGTTCCAGAGGCGCCTGCAGAGGGAGCTGTCTGGGAACGCAAACGTGAGCTGGGATACATTCGGCAAGCAGCCGCACTTCACCGTGTCCCACTACGCCGGCAGAGTCAGCTACCAGATCGAGGGAATGGTGGAGAAGAACAGGGTAGGAGCTGGCGGGTGGCCCTTTGTGGGCGGGCGGGCGGGCGGGCGGGCGGGCGGCCCGCTTGGGGGGGCAGCCAACAGCGTGTTTGTCATTTCCTGGCCCCACTCAAAAAGATCCTTGTCCCCTCTTAGGTTTCAAAAGCTCAAAAAATAGCTAGCGAGTAAAGTGACATAATCTTTGCAAGCTGGCTGGTTAGTAGAACATGCTGCTTTAGCACCTCCTGAATAAGGAAGGCATTTATTTAATATTTAGCATAAAAACTGTTTGTGGCCAGCAGGGGGCGCACAAATGCATGGTTTGAGTGGTAGAAAACAGCAGGATTTTTCAGTGCTCCCAGCCGCACAAGCTGGAAAGGGTGTCCACTCCCCCCCTCACAGGCGTGTCTGTTTCCATTTTAGGATCCTGTCCCTCTGGAGCTCATACACATGCTTCAGGGCTCTCAGGACTCGCTGCTGCAGAGTCTCTTTACTGACGGAAATGCAGATGACAGCAGTGGCAGAGGACACACCAAAGTGGTCACCGTAGTCTCCAAATTCAAGGTGAGGATAGTCTAGTCTGTGGTCTTGTCCCTGTGACGTTCTTCCCTACAGAAAGTGGTCTGTCGTGACCTGCGAGTGTCTCAGGTGTGCTGTTAATCCGCCGCTTTGGAGATGGAAGCTGATTCCTGTTTTTTGCAGAACTCTCTCGAGAGCTTGATGAAGATCCTGCACAGCACTACACCTCACTACACCAGGTGTATTAAGCCCAACCCAGAATGCAGACCACTGACGTTTAAGAAGGAGGAGGTCTGTTTAATACCCAATAAACTATTTGTGACAAGTATGAAAGCTGTGGCTCATGTTAGCAGGTGTGGACCTGCAGATATTCAGCTGATCCTCTGTGTCCGCAGATTCACCCAACCACGGATCGCAAATATTCAGGGGAAAAAACATACAGACAGTTACAGAAGTTAAATCTGCCACATGCTGAGCACTGAATGCACACAAATGACGTGATTTGAGTCTTGGATGTTTGAGACTTCATTAATTATTATATTCTCCTTATGCACTGCGATGGTTGCATTACTGAACATGTACAGGTTTTCATGTCATTATTCCCTAAACAGTGTAACAACTATTTCTGTGGCATTACACAGTATTATGTGTTATAAGTAGTCTAGATATGATTTATAATACACAGAAGGATGTGCGTAGGTTATGTAGATTCTAAGCCATTTTATGTAAGGAACTATAGCATCTGGGATTTTGATATCCGCAAGGTCTCCTGTGGATTTGTAGAGCCAGTTGTATATAGATGTACGTCTCTCCAAATATGCCAGTTAAAATTAATCCTGTCATAATAACTTTCAGGTTATTCCTCAGCTGGAAGCTTGCGGCATTGTGGAAACCATAAACATCAGTGCAGCTGGCTTTCCCATCCGGTAAGTGACAGGGAGTCTAATTTACGACATTATGGGAAATTAAAGTTAATCCTCTGGGTTTTTGCAGGCATGTCAAGTCACTTTATTTGATGTGAACATTGTATGTTTGTGACTCTGGGTGTTTAATGCAGCTGGAATATGTGCGATAAAGTGTGTGTTTCCAATTCACCCAGGATCCCTCACTCGTGTTTCCTCAAACGTTATGGGCTGATCGCCAACTCCAAGATTTCGTCGCAGTCAGTAGAGGAAAGTGGTGGGTCTGCCTGGGATGCGGTGGGTCTGCCTGGGATGCGGCAGGAGTCGGGACTCAAAGACTGCGAATCACACTTGTTTCGCTGGGCGCATGGTGCCAGGAGGCCAGTGGCCTTGTTTACTGACCTAAAATGTCTGGCCTCTCCTCTCCCCTCCTCTTTGAGCGACTTCTCTCTCTCTCTCTCCTCATCATTCCTCTCGCTACAGTTCCCCTTGCTCTTGAGCCCCTTCCCTTCTGTCTAAGGCTGATGGGATAATGCTTAGGGTCGGTGTTGCAAATAGGTTGCAGTTACACGACACGCCGTTCAACCTTGTCTGACAGGTAAAGGCACGCTTAGCGGTCTTCCAGCATGGTGCTCAGTATTTGCATCCTGATAATGGACTCTGATATTTTAGGCTCTGGTTGATAATTTTAATGTTAAAGAATTTGCTTGTTTGACTTCTATAGCTGAACTATCAGTGTGAAGATGTATATAGAAAAGTGAAATTAGCCATCAAAGTGCATATAGCATGACTATTATTTACTTTGTGGATCACAAATAAATGTGAAAGAATAGCAGCTTGAAAACTGCACGTTTCTGCAAGCCGATAAGGTAGTCAGACCTCCTCTCCCTGACCCTCAGAGCCGGAGGCTGGCAGGGACACGGCGGCCCTTTCCGTCGTCGCAGTTCTCAACGTGGTGCTGAGATGCCATTCCCTGGAGCTGTTGAGCTACCCTGGGAAGAGTACGCACAGGTCCTTGGTGCACTGTGGAGAGACCAAGGCCTTCCTGACCAACTTTATGGTGGGTGCCGCCGGTGGGATGGGATCCCTCACCGTAGGTCTCGGGTTTCCCTGATCTGACCGACTTCTCCCTCTGCTGCCGTGCAGCTTGAGCTCCTGGAGGAGCAGAGGGGCCGAGCGCGATCCCAAAGGGCCTTCGTGATCCAGTGCCGCTGGCGACGGTACTGCCGGAGGAGGCGCGAAGTCCAGGCGTGTGCCGCGTCCAGGATTCAAGCCGGTACGGCTATATGAACACGGACACCTACTCTCGATGGCTGCAATCTTAATCCTGCTATTGGACTGTCTGGCTAAGCAGCATCAGCTTTTCAAGGCATTTATTTATTCATCTATTTCGTTTAGTGGATGCTTTTTCCCAAAGCTACTTGTATGTCAGGCAAATGGTACATAAGTAAAAAAAAATCATATGAACCAAATATTAGGTTAATGGCTCAGTTTTTAGAAAAAAAGGTACTGCTCGCGTTTTTTGTCTTTGTTGCAATACATCTACCTGGTGTGACGTGACATCACTGCTGCATGCTTCCATCAATTGCGAACATCTGCACCTCCAAACAAATGTAGTTTGAGCACACGATTCCGAGCTCATGACCGCATTTGGGACAGTATGCACTTGGCTTTAGTGTGCAGTAGATGCATTGAAGTCAGAGCTACAGGAGGTAAAATTTGCTTATCCAGCTATGTTCTGACTTCTACACTCTGACTCAGTGCAGCAATGACCAGCTCATATTTCCTCATATTACTTGGTCCTGAATGATCTCTGGCTGTGTCATTTACTGGAACCCTGGTGCTCTTTGCTTTCCTTCAGCCGTGCGATCCTGGTTGGTCAGAAAAGAAATTCTGAGATGGTGCCGGGCCGCCACCATCATCCAGAGGCAATGGAAAGGATGGAGAGTGAGTATGGCTGGATCCCGTTGCCGGGGTTTTTCCTGCTCTGTGTTCCTAAAGTCTGTTTTCCTCTAGGCTCGGATGGAAGCCCTGGCTGAGACTGAGTTGGATGACATCACGGACATGGAGAAGACATCCTGGGGTCGCACCATTGCACACGGGGTGTCCTTGCAGGAGCCTGTGATTTTGTGGGCATGGCCTGTTGGACTTGTCCTGGCATCAGCCCCCACGGTCACAGTGGCCATGACTGTCACCAACATCCAGAAGATGCTGTCCTTGTTGGCTTATCTAAGGCTGTCCTTTCGAAGCCTCAGTTACAAAGTGGAAACCAACCGGGTTGAGCTGGGGGTGGCCTCGATCAGGGCACAGCCGCAGGTAAGACGCCGCATTCCTCCCTCTGGCTCTGTGAGTTAGGACTCTTGTCTCTCTGATTAGAGGGTCACTGATATATCGATATAAGCCTGCTGTGTGTGGTCGCATGGTGCCCCCCCCCCCCCCTTGCAGGAATCCATTAAGCTCCACCTCCAACGCTCCCCCCTTCCGTATGCTGACACCCATCCCGCAAAGAGAGGAGTCACTGGCTTCAACCAAATTCTGCTGGAGAAAACATGACATGCTTTTTTTTTTTTATCACTTTCTTAAGAAGCGACTAGCTGCTGGAGATTTTTCCAGAGCTGCATTTGAGCTTATTTTTTCTAAAAAGTAACCAGTATTGTTACTCTCAGGCTGATTAGATGACACTAAAGTGCCCTTATGTCTGTGCCTTGTTTCTGGCGTGGTTTGTCATTCCAGTTCCCCTAGCTGCTTGTCTATTACACTACAGTGCTTTATAGCTACAGTTCAAAACTCTATTTCTAGATAGTCAATATAGCGTAAACAATAGTAAAATCATTTTAAAATGTCATAAGAACAGTGATCTGTAAAACTGACAGTTGGTATGATTAAATATTGAGATTTATTTATTCTGTACACTGAATATGCTGTGTAGAAGAAGTGTTTCAAAATGTAATAATTACCCCCTCACAGGGTCAGATGGTACATGCTATATTTGCATGGTTCGGTAATTAGTGATATACTAATTACCTTGTTACTGCACACTACATAAACCAAAGAATCTGGTGAAATCCAGCAAAGTACAGGTAATAGATCAGGTAGTACATCAGTATCTCTGGCTTAGAAGACAGCATAACAAAGCCTAGTTTTCCTTCTGTTTCCAAATGTCGACACTGCTGTGTTCGGGGAACAGGTGTGGTGCACAATGATTAAATTATAATTTATACATGAATCTGGCACACACACACACACACACACACACACACACACACACACACACACACACAAATAGAGCATCTTTGCTTGGCATAGTGCCCCATCAGCAGCATGTCGTCAGTATTTTCAGCCTCGTTTTCTTGCATGCAGGTAATGAACCTGTTCATTAGGATACACTTAAAACATTGTTATACTGCATGTTGTCCAAATGAGTGATGGGCCTTATGGAAATTGACCCAACCAACCTTCCTACTCAAGTAAAGCCAAGTATGTTTGTTATCACAAAGTTGTCATTTTATGTCACCAAAATAAGGGTGGATTCTGTCAAATGTGTGTAATATAGCCTGGTTAGATTATGAAAGCTATTTAGTTTTAATAAACCACTGACCTCTATGCACTGATGCTGTAGCAACTGATTGATAATAAATGCATCATGTTGTAATTCTTTAGACTGCTGATCATGGCAATTCAATAAAACCTCCAAATAAACATGTGAGATGCTCTACCTTAAAAACTGTAACATGCCGTGATCATTCACTTCTGCTGGAATGTTGTACTTTTAAGGCTTCCAAATAATGCATATCAAAAAAATGCTCAGATTCACTAACTCCCCCTAAAATTTAAATAATTGCCTGTTTTAAAGGCCATAGAATGGAAATTTGACTTCACCTCAGCCGAGCTGAATAAGGCGAGTTACGTGGAGCTGACATGCCATAAACCTCAAACACCGTTGTTCCCTTTTCCCAAATATAAATCCTGCATATGTAAAAGGTGGTAAAATGGGCCGATTTAAAAATCCTATTTAGACAACAGTCTTAACATTGACTAGCCCACTTTCAAGCCTAATGGATTCTGCACAATGCGCAACACATTCTCCTCCTCAAAAGGGGCATGAGTGCAGAGTCTCCAGAAGTGCTCCTGGTGAAGAAATGCATATTCTGGCAGCCGTTAATGTAATACTAGCAGGCTAAGAGGGTAAGTCCTACTCAGGTTAGCAGGGGAGCAGTAAACATTACAAGGTCTGTAACACCAACATTGACAAGAAGCTTCTGCACTGCCTGTAGCCTACTTTGATTAGTTTAATACAGATCAAATCAGCACTGAAATAAAACAATATATATATTGCACACACATTTACGAGCTGCTCCCCTTGCTGTTTGTTGTTGTTCTTGATAAATTGCTTGGTTTGCTAGGATAGTAAAATCATCTGCTGACTAAGTTGCAAAATAATTGCAGATATTCTCATTACAATGCTAAAAAGTGATGACTGCTAATGCTGTGCCTAGGCTTAAGTAGGAGTATTAGTTATGTATGGCAAAGTACATAGTGTAAACTCTAAAATAACAGTATAGTAAATACATAATGCTGTAACATATATGTACGCTACATAATATGTGCTATACTTTTACACGACGCCTGACAGTGCAGTAGGTCTGCTTGTGCCATCACCACAAACATGTCAGTGGGTAATAGGAATTTTCGCACATCCTGATTTTGCCAAGTTCAACGTGTCCCAGTGTCAATGCTGGCTTGAGTTTGACTTTAACCAATTACAGTCTGCATTGTATGACATTACTACACTAATAAAAACCAGTGTTTTCTGTCAGGCAGCAAGGTGCCTGAATATGTGAAGTCCTCATTTTAGTGTGTATGCCTTTTGTTACGGGACATGTCAGAGATACAAAACACGGGAAGCTACTTCTGCAGAGGCTGTACGGAGCAATATAAGGGCATGTTTATTTCATGTAGATGATGATGAAGCACACACACACACACACACACACACGCCCACTCAACAGCTGGAAGCCTTGAATTTGAAATTTTAAAAAAAATTGACCGATGTGATGTCACACAGTGAAGACTGTGATTGGTTAAAGTGAAACAAGCCCCTCCCTTTATGACGTTGAAATCATCATGTCTTTTCAGCTTCGTTATAATCTTATGGGACCAACGCTGTAAATGAGGCCCTTCATTGATCAGAGAGACTGTACAGAGGTTCTCTGTGAGCCATTGCAGTACCCCATTGCAGCCAATCAGAGCAGAGACCTCCAAAAAAGGGAGAATGACCTGTTTCATTCTAGGGCCAGATAAAAGGGTTTAACAGACTTGTAAAACCACATTTTTTTTACTGGGAAAAATGCATTCTATGGCACCTTTAAGACTTCAATGAATGGGATAATATATCTAGTTAGTTTGCATTCCTGAAGCTTAACTAAAATAAAGACACGGGATGATCCTCAAAGGAGGACAAACATCATTCTGCAATAGATTTAATATTCAGCGGCTCAATTAAGATAACATTCAATTTGCATTATTAAAATGGCTTTGGGCAAAGCACGGCATTTAACAAAAGTTATTCAGCTTGATTCAATTAAACCACCTTAAAATGATGCACTGCATACAATCTATTTACAGTTCACAACCACACTCCCACCACCTACTAGTGACATTTGATTGGTCAGTCTCAGAAGTCCTCTTATTCCATTGGCTCTGCAATCCTCAAGCATTGATCAGCAAACTCCACAAACAGGGGCTCCTGCATTGCCAATTTCATGATATCCGCCTTGCTCTCCGCTCCATCCACAGCGAGCAGAAGCCTCCTAAGGTGTGCATTACGTAGCAGGGCTTTCAGTTCTTCCGATTCACCTGTAAGCAAATGCAAATGTGGCGATGAAATTCAAATCATGTCAAATCAACTTATGGAGTGATTTAACATATGCATATTTTAAAACACACTTAGCCAATTTTGCACACATTACAAATTTAGAGAATGACTCGTTTTATAAGTTGAGAAGAGGAGGATCTGAACTTCAAAGGGGCAGTTCACCCAAAAGCTGAACAGGGTGTGTTTTAGAGGGGCTTTAGTTCTACAGGTTGTTCTGCTGGAGTTACCTAGTTTTGGAAATAGCGACCGTAGAAATGGCAGGCCTCTCTGAAATATAATGGAAGCAAATGGCATTCTTTCTGTGGTGAAACTAGGCAACTCCCAGCAAAACAATCTACATCAGGGGTGTCAAACTCCAGTCCTGGGGGGCCGGAGCCCTGTGTAGTTTAGTTCTTTCCCTGTTCCACCATAAATGACTCGGCTCAAGAACAAGGTGTTGAATCAGGTGCGTTAAAAGAGGGGAAACCTTGTGCAGGGCTCTGACCCCCCAGGACTGGAGTTTGACACCCTTGACCTACATGGGTAAATATCACTAAATCCCCCCTTTTTTCAGTTTTGGAGTAAACTGGCCCTTCAAGTATATAATTACTATAAATCAGGTGGACAGACATGTACCTATCTCAATCAGCATTTAATAACATCTCAAACAATTAGGACGTTGACAATTACCCAGTTTTTTTAGTCTTTCTAATGGAACTTTGTCTGACTCATCCTCTTCATCGACAAGATCTTCCACAGTCCAGTCACCATCTATAACATTATAAAACACCAGAAGTTGGCTGGCTGACCGCCCGATTTCACACATTATAAATGAGAGTCCTCCTTGTAATCGACCAACCTCTACGCCGTGTCCCGCCAGGTTCGGATAAGGCTGCGGGCAGAGTCTCCTCCACAGGCGAACAACCGTCTGAGCAAAACAGTTCAAAAGGTAGCATTGTAACGGAGAATACTTGAAACTACCAATCAGGCCGCGTCACCACCTTTGCAGGATGGTATTTATGAATATATCCCAAACACGCATTATTCACATAATGTAATCTGCCGGCAAGTAGTTTGGATTTTATGTTAGCTCGCTACATTTTCGGAATAGTAAAACGAGATGGTACTAAAACTAACTTCAATGCTTTTGTTTGACTTATTTAGTTATTCTTGTGATGCCAGTGTTTGCCTTAATCTTCTAGCAGCCTAAATATTGAAAAACACGTTTGATTTTTTTTTTTACCGACTGTAATTGGAACATCAATCTTGTGCAATGTCACGATTGTTAAGGTCTGTAGCAGTGCCGTTTTTAATGTAATAAAAGTCGATAATGTAAGAATGTGATGCGTTTTTGAATTAGAAATGTTAGCACAGTAAAAATCACAGTAAAAATAAAAAATAAAGTGTTAATATTTCAGAATACGTCGAAATTCTAAGTCGAAACGAGGCAGAATTCTGAGATAAATGTTTCCTCCAGATGGCGGAAACGGGCGTCTATGGAACTTAAGGGTTTATCTTATTCTAAAACATTTTTCAAAGTAAACGATTTACAGTATATGCTAATCGTGAGTTGTACTACAGAGATCTTCCATTAACGATCATAGATTCGTGAAATATAAAATCCTTACATATACAAAGTTATTCAAATGATCTCAGATTTGACAATTCGCTATAAGCGAACAAGTAGATGCTATGGATGTGTCATACCTTTATGTCTCTTATAACAAATCACCGAGCAGCTGGAAAAGAAGAAAGATACAATTCAGTTAAACAAAAAATCATGGTAATTTTCAAAATTGAACCTTACAACGGATCCACGGTACCAGATATCTAGCCGAATGGAAAACACAATCATCAGTTTAGTTCATTTGGTTTTCCCTCCACACAAAAACAAGAACATATATAAACGGTTATACTCACTATCTGATCTTACAAGTCGGGCATCGATATTTGGGGACCGTCTCACTGCATACGCTGCAGATCCGCATGCTTAAAGCAAGAAGCTGCAGTCTACGACCTCAACACGTGAAAACATCCGCTTCGTCTTTTCCGGGAGTTGGCTGTGACGCTGTACATGACGTCATCGATGCGCGACCCTCCACCGAGGGTCCACAATGCGTGATTTTCCAAAACACAATAACCAAGAGCAAAAGTACTTTCGTTCGCTGACGACTGAAATTAGTGTTATTTTGTGCTCATCTCCCTACACGGAGACTTCTGTGCCTGATTTTTGTAATCTTTGATCTATGAAGAAACGATTCGTGGTATCTCCTGCGTACGAAATGGCTCATTCTGTTAGGTAGATATGCGAAATCAGTGTTTTGTTATTAATATGGTTGCAAGCTGTTACTGCAAAATAAAACAGGGCGGAGCGCCAAGCCAGCTGACTGCATCTCATGGCTATAATTTATAGTAACGAGGATACTGATCGTAAGTACATTGTTATAATTCATAGTCCGTGACAAATTGGGACAAACAGCGTTTGTGGTTTTCATGTTTAAGCCAATCACAAACGAAGTAGTTCAAGCACATACATAAAAACTTTCTGCCTATCAGCATGTAAAGAAAGAAGTGTTATTACAGCTAGTGTTTATTTGGAATAACGCGTCTGTAATACCCATAGTTTACATAAAAAAACATGATACCTGTCGGGCGGAGTAATAACCAAAAATGTGAACATTTATCATGAGCATATATTTCTTCAAAGATCCCAATGAAGAAACAGGAATTTTCACACAAAACAGATTATTTAAAATAATTTCGGTGTTCATTCTAATTTCCTTGTTCAATATAAAATAAGTCTGTAGTAAAAAAAAATGTTTTCATTGTTCGGTGTGTATTAGGAATAATAAACTACTGGCCATTCTACATAGTCCATATAGATTTAAATAATATTCATCTATAGTTTGAGATAAAATGTGTAAAATGGAAAATTTTAATGTAAAATAGAAAATACGATCATTTATATTCAATTGCTTTATTATAAATGATACCAGTTAACTTTCCACATGAACTGATTGAAATTGTAACCAGCTGATGTGACAGACGTCATCTGCTATCTGCAGCCGGTAGTTTGATAGGGAACATAAAGTTATGGCAGGATCCATGTTGATACCAGCACATCACGTTCACTTCTTTCCAGTCTTGAGTAAGGATCGTCTTTGAAGAGTCAGGCACGCAAACAGTAGAACTACAAAAAGAAAATCCAGCAGTTGAGTTGTTAAATGCAATAAATAAATATTTAGTGTATATAAAAGCACGAGTCGTCGAAGTTTTCTTGTAACATATTTTATTTAGAGGTGATCCATTTACACATGCGGATAATTAATCATTTAGGTATTTCTGTATCCTCGTGCTTAAATGCATTCATTATTTAAAGCACACACATTTAGATGTAATTCTACAGAAAATCACTTTATTGGGTATATTCTTGGCGGTTTTGTCACCGTATTTTGTTCTGTGTTCCTACAAAGGCAAAGCATAACGTAATACAGGGCCTCCATGTTGGAAACTGGGTGTAGTACGACGTTACAGTTCCTGGCTATAACGATTCAATAGTCTAGTACACGAAGGCGCCAGTGCAATTTCTAAGTATCATATATATCACTTTACGACACACAACGAAAAGCACACCATATGTTCTTAAAAATAAAAAACACCATTCATTGGTCGTCTTAACAGTATTTAAAGTTCGAATCTAGTCTTTTGACAGTGGTCCTAAAATGGCAGCTGATAAACATATTAGTTTGGTTGAACAGCAAGATCGACAATCGCATGCATAAACTGCCTTAAGATATATGCATGCATACAAGTACAGGCACCTGATCTTAATTCTGGGTTGATTGTATTTCTTCTTTCTCTGTTATTACCTAAAATCCAGTCTTTAAGAAGAGCAGCTTTTAGTCCTCCTGCGCTTCATCTCGCTGTTGTGGTATTTTTCCGCTATTTTTCGTTCGTGCCCAGCAGGAGAGTGGCGGTTCGTGTTCATTCCTATTTCCCTTTTGCTTCTGCCTTTCCCCCCGGCATGGCAGGGGTACTCGATCAGATTATAATAATCATACTGATCGTAGTGCTCCTCTTCAAAAGAGGTTAACGTCTCGATATCTGAGGCCATCTCTTGCTAGAGTCGTGCGGGACCTGTTTATAAACAAACGCGACTGACGACGGGCGTGTACGTCACGTGTGTCTCGAGTCGAAACGCTGCCTATGATTTTGCATTGGCCTTCCCTGGTGAGCTCTGATTGGCTCCTTACAGTGCTGCTGAAGGATCTCGCAAATAAACACCCCGCAAGGGAAAAACCTAGTAGCAAACGCTCTGTCATTTGCTTAGCTGAATTTAAGAATTTAAACTAAGTAACGTGGTTTTCTGGACGCTAGCCGAGCGTGCAGTTTAAACCCAATTGCAGTGTCCCTTTAAAAAAATTAGCTAAACGCCACCAGAGGTCACTCTTTTGTAGTCTATCTTAAAGCAGGGGCCTGTATCACGAAGGAGTTCTTAAATCTTAAATCCAAAGTTATATATTCAAGGTAGACAGGGCTAAATGTATGTGAACGAAGACAAAATTATAAAACAAAAAACAGATTTGACAGATTTACACATCTGCATTGACATGCAGTTATAGTAAATATAACAGTCCTACGACCAGCAGACGGCGTAACAAAATGAAACCGGGAAAAGGGTTCGAGTTACCAGAGACAAGTCGACAATGACTCATATTATCATTATGAAGTTTATATGTTTCTATGATCGTTATCAAAAAGCTGAAATCAATCAGCCAAGACTTCTAGTACAAATCCGGTGCAATCTGTTTACCTTCGATAATGTACTATTATTGTTGTTGTGCTAAAATAATGAGATATAATAATAATTATTATTATGTCTATTATTGATTTATTTCCAATTCCATTCCTTTAATTTTCGGGATATTCAATTTTGTACTGTGTGCATTTTCAGTTGGCTGCACTACATTTATTTCTTTGTATGTGTACTGTCTTTGCACTTTGCCTTTTGTGTTTTGAACTATGTATGCATGTTTGTCTGTGCTGTATGTACTTGTTGCTGTATGCACAAGAATGTTCGCCTGGAGTCAATAAAATTTTTCTGATTCTCTACTGTTTAAAAACTTTTGTATAGTATGACAACCAACTGGGTTTTAAACATTAGGTAAAATGATTCAAAATTAAGAACTGTGTTTCACGCTTTATGAAATACTTTTAACAGCCGTTTTACAAATGATTGAAGTCGTGAAAACAAATGTTTGCGAATAAACATTCACCAAATTCTGCGAGTATAATTAACAAGTGATTATTAGAAAGACAAGGGTACCTTGACAGATATTGCTACCCCAACCTAATTTTCAAGTTTCAGAGTTATTGTTTCAGTTTACGAACTTTTGTATTATAAAGGCATTAAGGAATCTCATTAACACTTATGCCCAATCAGAATATAACATATACGTGTATGCCGATTATTTTGAATATGAAACTAGAGGTTAGAAATACAACGTATATTACTGAATAAGTGGTTAAATGCATATTATCAATATGAGGGGGTCCACGTCAGACCTTGCCGAGTCAGGTGTTTCTTGCAGGGGGGGGGTATTTGGTTACAAATATCATCCCAGTGGCCTTGTGACGTCACAAACGCTTTCGAAACGTTCCGAACATTCAAACCGGAAGTGACTCGTGACTGATGGATATTAAGAGTACATATTTTTGGTTCTATTAGATTTAAGCATTTCACATCGGGCGAGCTTTTAATTTGTAACCCAAAATGGAGGTGAGTGAACGCTGGTGAAGGCTCCCGGCCTTGGCGCACTCCCCGGTGCCGCCGGATTGCTCCCACTCTCCGCACGGAACGGCGGTTCCGTCCCCGGCCTGACACGCCCCCGGCGTGCGGTACACGTCGCAGCTCACGGAGCCCCGAGCACCAGGCGGCGGCCAGAGCTTAGCGAGGCCGGATAAAGATGGCGGCGCCCGTGCTGAGAGTGTCCACCCCGCGGTGGGAGCGGACAGCCCGGCTGCTGGTCTGCCTACTGGGGGCCCTGCTGTCCCTCTACGCCTTCCATGTGGAGCGGGAGAAGGCGCGGGACCCGGACTACCAGGCCATGTGCGACATGGGCGCTTCCGTCAGCTGCTCCAAGGTGTTCACCTCCAGGTGAGGCCGCCGCCTGTCAGCCGGGCTCCGGGAAAGCAGGGTTAGGGGGCGGCGTGGAGGCCGCCATGGCACGGCCGCTCCGGAAGGTGTCTGGCCTGACGCCGACCAGCGGGCATCTCACGGCGTGGCCATGTCCCGAGGCCCGGGCGGAATGGGGATGCGGCCCTTGCGCGGGGACCCCCGGCGAGCTCGGCTCCGGCCCGGGCGCCGTTTTTCTGCATGTTTGGGTCGGAAACCAGCGGCCGCCGGTGGAGCTTAAGTGATTCTTTGCGGGTAGCCGAGTGCGGATGTAGCCTGCGGGCATCTTAGTAGCAATTTTTATACGATATATTTCTAACAACATCGTATTTACTGCGGATGGACGCCCCGGTCCCTTTTTATTCATCACCGGCGGCCAATGAGTTCGATGCGCTCTGGACGCACCGCGCAACTCTCCAGCTATTTGTTTATATATTTCTTCATATACTCTCTGTATAGTATTTAAAATTTTTCAGATGTGACTATCGCTTTGTCATCGTAAAGGAGAGACTCGCTAGGAAGCTGGAAGCGGGCGGCTGTATGCACTGGGGCCCGGACACGTCGCTCCCGCCCGCCGCTTCGGCGGAGCCCCGGCCGGGAAGACGTGCCGACGGTGCCGCGCGATACTTTGGACCTTTACCTGCTCTATTGATTTGGCGGGTCGTTGTTTTGCTTAACGTTAAACTGAACCGTCATCGGGGGAGATAAGAGGACCACGCGAGGGTTCGGAGGTGATTAGGGTTCATGGGTCTCCTGCTCACGATATCCATACGTCTAGCAGAACTGAATGAGCACATTGTGGGTTTGTATGTAGAACAGTGAAGATAAGAATGGGACATTTTGCTGCGGTGAATCAGCCCTGGCATTCGTGGTATGAGAGTTTCAAGTAGAAGTCATAGGAAGCAGCTTGGCACTGACAAGCAACCATTGTCTTGTGACTGATATTTGTTGAGTCACAAATAGTAATACACATTTTCAGCACATTCAGGTGTGATCCCTTGTCCTGTCTTAGCTTATGTTGAGTGAGTGAAGGGAATCATGGAAACTGATGACTAATGTACTTGGTGACTGACTAGCTGTGTTTGAAATTAGGACGTAGTTCTTCTGTATGCTGTACTTGGATAATAGCCACAGTAATATCCTGTGTCCTGAGATAAGAAGGAAAATTTGGCTGGCTGTTGATGGCATTTTGTATGAATGAATCATTTAAAATGCTCAGGGTTGCTGGGGGCCTGGCAGCATAGGGCACGGACTGGGCACACCCTGGACGGGATACCAGTCCGACACAGGACTCGGGGCAGGGGACACCCTGGATGGGATACCAGTCCGACACAGGACTCGGGGCAAGGCGAACCCTGTATGGGATGCCAGTCCGACACAGGAATTTGATGGGTGTAGAAGAATGATGGGCTGAGGAATGGATGGTTGTCATTCCTGATTAAATAACTTGTTGCGTAATTTTGCCATGACTTAAGCAGAACCTGTTTTGAAGTAACTTTTGCCTTTTCCTTGTAGTAATTTAACAGATGTGTTTTGTACTGTATTGGTCCTTGCAGGCTGTGCTTTGCCACTGTTTGCGCATTTCAGGGAATCGCATGGCAAACCGTCCCCAGTGCTTTTCCACCTGGTTAATGATATTTGTAAATCTTCTGGTGCCTACAGAGATTTTAGTGCATACAAAGAAAGGAAAGGTCGCTGTATTTGCCTGCCATATTGGAGTTTTTAATCTAAGTTTGAGCCAGCCAACGTTTGGTATGAGTGGCTAGCTTCCTAAAATATTTTAACAAACCCTTTTTCTGACAATGACTAAATCTCATGAGTGTTATTAATAGGGTTTCTGTTGGCTTAAAATTGAGTCATTTGAGACCATATGGGAACACTCTTTCTTTCCTTCGCTTGCTTTAAATTTGTGGCTGTTCTTGGTAGGATATAGATTTTCCATTTGCCTTCCGATGAGAACTTTGCTGTCTGTAGATGTATGACACCTGAATCCTCTTGCGCACATGCAGCCTGACCTTATACTGGCTATAGCCTTTTAAGACTTTGTCATCTTTACATGACGACCGGCTCAGGGACTTGCTGTAACATTTAGTGACACTTAGTGACAAGTAGTAACAAATTCAGAAAAGAAAGCAGAGGGATGTGTGCAGATGTGCCCTCAAACCCTTCTCCCTAAACCTTCTGCTGTTTCCTTGTAGGTGGGGTCGAGGATTTGGCCTGTTGGGGTCCATCTTCGGCACAAACAGTGTGCTGAACCAGCCAAACAGTGTCTACGGGCTTTTCTTTTATGGATTGCAGCTGTTACTAGGTAAGTGTGATTTATTGGAAGTTTACAAGCCAATAGCGTCGCTCCAAACGGAACAGAAACAGATTCACCCAAAAGAGCTTCTGCCCCCCCTCCCCCCCCCCCCCCCCAAATGCCAATCCATAAGCATAAGCTACTTTTTACTTATTACGGATCATTTACAAAATTTTAAAATCAAACACTTTTTTTTTTTTTTTTTTTTTTTTTTTTGGAAAGGTACAAGTCCACCGAAATGACTGTTGCCTGGCGTTTCCTTCCTGTGCAGTGTGGTAGGTCCACTGTGCAGTGTGGTAGGTCCAGCCTGCCAAGGGAATTGCTGCCTGTTGAAGGAGCCCAGTTTATTTCCCAGCCCTTGTTGTTCAGTTGCTAATGCTTATGGAGGATATTTTTGCCCTTTGTCCTCTTGCTGCTGTTGGTCTTTATTTATAGACCGAAATTCAGATGTATGCTGTCATCCTACAATTGATTGCTAAGGCTCAGCATTGGATGTATATCTCTCAGTATTGTTCAAGGAGCTTTTCAATGAACTTTTAAGGTGTGGTGTCCTTTTTCTGTGTTTTCCTTTGTCAGCAGGGTAAATGTGACACGCTTGATCATAACTTGAACTTCTTGTTCAGAGTTTATGAATCCTGTCATGCGATAGTGTTGAAATCTTCTTCCACAATTATAGACTGGTTTTGAATCGTTACTAGATTTTCCTGTCACCAGTGACCAGCTTGTGCCTAGTGAGATCAGAAGTGACAAAACCCTAGGCCTCAGCTTGTTAATATTAAGGGGATTTAGACGCTTCGTAGATGTGTAGAATGGTTTCCTTCATGACAACCAATCAGATTTGTTGGGCCAGAAATATTCTCTATTGGCGCTTTTCCACTGACTTAAGATCGGACCCATACCACAGAGATTGTTCTCCACTGTAAGTTGTAAATTATGTGAGGCATACCCAGCCTGTATATGCGGTGACGTGGCCTTGCTTAACAGCAGGGTTGAAAGCAGAACTAACCTATACTGTGCTGGTTGTGTCACTGACATAGTCTGGTCGAAATGCAGGGAGATGCTGGTAGCCGCCGTCAATATGCATGGGTCATCTGAAGGAAAAAAGGGCATATTCTGTCTATAATTGCGGATCGCAGTGTATTTATGCACAAGCTAATGCTGATTCCACTAGCGTTCGATCTTAGCACAGCACGGCTATTCTCACGTGCTAACAGAAATTAGCATGCTGTAAATCATGATGTATACCGTGTGCGCAGTAGATGAGCATTCGCTTTACTTTGCTTTTACGCCACTGTCACACTCCAATCCCAGCAAAGCCTTTTGCAGTGGAAAATGAAGTGAACTAGAACCACATTGTAACTAGTGTATCTTTGTGGTGCGAATCAGGTGCAGCCTGGTTCCTATATGTTAGTGGGAAAACTGCAGAAAAAGGAGTACAGATCCTCCAGTGGCCAAAAGATTTTGTCAATCAAAAAGATGAAATGTTTTCGTGCGCGGCAGGGCAGCACTGAGCAGGGCAGCACTTTAGTAACTTTTTGTTGTTTTTAACTCAGAATTACTCTATACTCTAAATACACCTGCTCATCTGCTGGTAAAAGTAATGTTCTCTCTTCCCCCCGAGCCAATTTCAGTATGAATTGCTGTGTAGAAATTGAGGTTTGAAGGTCTGCACTACACCTCAAAGACCATTGGTCCCCTGTGTCACAGTACTAGCCAAACACCCCGAAAAGGTCATACTTCTCCCTTTTGAGTAGGAGAGAGTCATGAAATTCATGCATGCCATCCCAGAAAGAGAGCTGTTGCGTACATGGAAAATAACCTGTGGTGGCCATCACCGTCTGCGGTGACGTTTGGGCCCAGTGTGTAGAGTTCACACGAGCTCCCTAGAGGATAGGCTTCTCATGTTCTCACTTGCGTTTGTAGAGTGTGTGATAGATACACTTATTGCCGTAAGAACAGCAGGAAAGGGCCATGATGTGGCAGACCAAAGCTATTTCAGTCCTTCATGTTTTCTCAGACATGCTTTTGCTGTGGGGGGAAAAAAACACACTTAGATCCAGTATTAAGGCTGTGTAAAACAGGAGGAACCGGCCAGTAAGTTAAGTAAGCTAACACAGTTCAAGTTAAGTGTGTTTTATTGTCGTGGCATCTATGTACAGGTATGCAATGGCTGGAAACCAGTTTCTAGTTGCATTGCATTATGCAGACCTTCTCAAATGTACTCAAATTTGTCTTATTGAAGCACCTTAATTTATATTCGTGATTTAATTTGTATTTACTGGAATCAGAAAGAACATTCAAATATCGCAAACTCTTGAATCCTGGTAAAAATTTGTCATCACTTCGTGGTCTTTATTCCATAGGCAATGAGTGGCTTGCTTTAGTATGGCTGGTAAGATTTCAGTCCTCTTCTGTGTGTGAAATTTTTGCTGCTCCAGGTCTCTAAAGAATCGGTCCAAATTCGGAAGGTTCGTGTTCTTTACTTTTATTAGTGTAGCTGCCCAGGGTGAACCACTAGTGAGAGTGTAGGTCATCCAAGATTGGACCTAATTTATTTCT
The DNA here is from genome assembly GCA_026779605.1 of Mormyrus hasselquistii. Taxonomy (NCBI): domain Eukaryota; kingdom Metazoa; phylum Chordata; class Actinopteri; order Osteoglossiformes; family Mormyridae; genus Mormyrus; species Mormyrus hasselquistii. The sequence goes on from JAODKE010000114.1 coordinate 30,249,113, forward strand.
TACGATCAAGTTGCATGGTAAAGGAATTGATGGTATTAATCACAGAGAAGACAGTGTTTTAAAAGCCTTTCTAATGGTCTCTTCTCTGTGTGTCTTGCAGGGATGACTGTCAGCGCAGTGGCTGCCCTGATCTTAATGACCACGTCCATCGCCTCCGTTTTGGGCTCGTTGTACTTGGCCTACATTCTCTATTTCGTCTTGAAGGACTTCTGCCTCATCTGCATCACCACGTACGCTCTGAACATCATCCTGTTCATCCTCAACTATAAGCGACTGGTTTACTTGAACGAGGCTTGGAAGCGGCAACTTCAAACCAAGAGGGACTAAAGCAGGGAGAAAAAAAAAAAAAAAGACGTGACCTTTGAACTTCTGACTCACCACCAGGAGATCTTGCTTCCAAACAATTTCTTTTGCAGTTAAAACACTTATTTTGTGGGACAGAGATCACATGTCACATAAAAGGAAGGATGTAAGGAAAATCGACATTCTTGTCTTTCTTTTTTGCCCCCCACATGACTATTTTGTAAGGGATGGGGTTTGGATAACATGAAGGACCAAGCGCTGGGGGAATGCTCCATTGGTGACTGTGGAGGACGCGAGTGGATTTAACAGTACGCAAATGGATAGGGTGAATAATCATTTAGGCCTAAACTCGTAGGGAGCGAATCGTGGCGATAAGTAAGTGCATGATCAATTTGTTTTATAGTCTAGATACTGTTTCCTGACAAATGCCGGTGACTAATTGCACCTCCAGATAAGTTGAGTTTATGGATTTGAAGAGGAGCACTGAGGCACGGTCACTTCTCAGAATGGCTGCTGAAGGCACTTCCAGGCTAGCGTGTCTTCATTTTGACCAAAATCTAACAAGTCGCCATCTGGTAGGATAATGATTGCACTACCGAATTTGTGTGTGTATGTGTGTGTGTCGTGTATCCCACCATCCAGGTTAGGAATGAAGCACGCTGTCCTCTGTTGTATGGAAGAGTAAAGTTCTCTTGCCATTTTCGAAATCCCACAGGGGCCACAGCTCAAAAGGACTCGGCGTTTCGTCCGCCGTCTATCTTCAGAGTCGGTTTTGGCCGAGGTACAATCCCTGAACCTGGACGTCATGCTCATCACAGAATCGTGTGCCTATGACGATTATTCCTCTAGCGGGGTTTCTGAGATTCTGAGGTCGTTCTTTCTCATACCATGGTAGCTCAGGTCCCCCGCGGCCCGGGCCCGGGGCGTCCCTTGTGTTTTTTTTTTTTTTTTTTTTTGTTTTTTTTGTTTTTTGTTTTTTTTTTTTTTATTGTTCTTTTTGTCTTTTTTTGCT
>JAODKE010000114.1:30272516-30293650 GCA_026779605.1 Mormyrus hasselquistii
CGGGATTCCCCCAGAGGAGCTGGATGAAGTGGCCGGGGAGAGGGAAGTCTGGGTTTCCCTCCTGAGACTGCTGCCCCGCGACCTGACCTCGGATAAGCGGGAGATAATGGATGGATGGATGGACTCCCCCCCCACATTTTAAATCGGCGGTGTGGCAGCGTTTTAGCTTCCCGGTAATCAAACGAAAAAGACTGATAACATGCACAACGAATGTCCTTTAGCATGTCCACCGGTGTTATGCCGAAAAAGGCATCCCTGACGTAGAATGCATGCCGGGATTCTGATGAGTTGAGCTTTTAGCGTTTTTTGGGGTGGTTGGGGTTTTAGGGGTGTTTTGGGGGATTTAAGGTTAGGGTTAGGGCTATCGATTAGCACTACGGTAGCCTAACTTGCAAAGTAGCTCAATTCGTTTCAGATCAGCTACCAATTGGTCATTTAGAGACAGTCATGCATTCTATGGCAGGGATGCCTTTTTCGGCATAACACCGGCACCGAAGTGAGCTCAATTCACCATCACAAGAGTGAAGATTATTAAAAGGGCAAAAGCATTCATAGAACATTCATAAGCAGCTTGCAAGTACATTTTAATATCCTACCATCCCTTAACAGCTTTAATATACATTAATAACAAACATTATATGATTATAGAATAATGTTTGTTATTAATGTATATTACAGCTGTTAAGGGATGTTAAGATGTAAAGGTATGCATGCATGATGTTTTGAATACTTAATACATTATGAAGCTGTACTAGACGTTTTTTGAATGCAATATAAAAGCATTATGAAGGTGCAGTTAATGTAAAGTGTTACTTTTTATTTATTTGAAGTTTTTTTTTTTTGATGTGGAATTTTTAAAAGAGTATTTTATTCAATTTCATGCCTTGTCCACACGAACACGGGTATTTTTTAAAACATACCTTTCTCTATATGTCTTGGGCTTTTGTCCACATGTAAACGGCATCTCAGGTCACTGAAAACGGATCTTTTGCAAAACTCCATCCAGGGTGAAGATTTTGAGAAACTCCGTTTTCAGCATTGACATGTAGACAGGGAAGGTTTTTGACTCACATAGTGTGCCGTTGTCCACTTTGTTTAACATCAGAGCGTACACTGTTTGCTGTATACATTAGGCGAGTTTGAGCAATAGCGGACTTAGCCGAAATAGTGCTTGTGCTAACCTTGTTGACAGGACTTCTTACATGTGTACAGATAAATGTTGAGTCACTCTCGCATTATATTGATCAAAACAGGCGTCAGAATGTGCGCCATGGTTTTCATCTTAACAGGACTGGCAATTAGGCTTCTGTTTGGCTAACATGGCAGTACGGTTAGAGTTATAATGCCGTCTGTTGGTTTGGCTCTTGACAGCGCATTTTAGCGGTTTCATGTGGACGGAAATATTTTAGAAGACAATGTTTGTGTGGACAGGGATTTTTTTTTAAAACAGAGGAGGAAAAACTCCATTTTAAAAAATACCCGTTACGTGTGGACAAGGCATCAGTTGCACTGTTAAGAAGAGGACACATTTTCCACAGATTAGAAAGATAAATAAAGGAATATGTTTGAATAAATATGTCTGCAGCTCATTCTGTTAAAAATTGTAAAAATCGTGAGTTGGGTGTATGGTTACATCCCTATCGGAGCCTGGTTCCCCATAGAGTGACGCATCGCCTCCCCTGTCGTGTTTCGGTGGGGGTTGCCATGGTGACCCTAGACGACAGGCTCTGTGAAGACAGATCAACGGGAAATCATGTTCCTAGGTAGTGCTGAGAGAGGAGGAACACTGTACCTGTGGTCAGGGGTAACTTCCGCAGAATGACAGTGCCCAACAGGATGCTGATCTTTAATGTTAATCTTCAGGTTATTGTGACATTTCAGCATGAAGGCTTATCAAAGGTTTCTAAAAACCTGGGTGCAGAGTATTTTTGGTATCAATCTGGCCAACTGACCATATATCTTCTGTTGGGGGAACTTTGTGATCCTCGATCTCAGCTAATTCCTATTACCAGTTGGATTTTCTTAAAATATCACAGTTCCTAAAAAAACTCATGCAGCACCTCAGTAATCCACTCAGCCTGGACCACAAACAATCTGTTTACACCTACTGGCAATAAGATGAGTCCTGACTCTACCTGGAGTCACGTCCAAGGAGGCAGTGCGAAGGGATTTAGAAAGCGCACCACTTTCACACTTAGCAATATAGAGAAGCTCAGCTCAGTGGTAAAAAGTATGTGATTTACGTGGAGGCAAATTATTGGGAAAGATCCCTGTAACGTAGCCGGAAAATGGGAGTCAAAGCATTGTGGTGAAACATGGATGTTCACAGTCTGAAGATCCCATAATCATACAATACCATAACCCGCTCCCCTCTCTACCAAAATAAATCTGCAGTCTTCTTTCTTTCATCAGAGCTCTCCAGACCATTTTTAATGTGAAGGATGCAGGAATCTTCAGGCTCCAAGCAGCCAAATGCCATTTCAGTTGTGAAGATACTCAGGGATTACACTCAATGTGTTTCTGTGCGACAACCAGTTGTGTGTTTTGCTGTGGTCTGGGAAATAATGCTAAAAATATGCAACAATGTTGGGAAGTGAACCCCAAACTCTTTGATTAGTCTATATCAAGATGCTACAGGCCTTTGCAGTGGACAACAATAAACACCGAACCTTCAAAGCCGCACCTCCAAGGAACGTGGACAGGACGCCTGGTGTTTTCTTTCCTCTTCTCTCATACTTATCACCCCGCCCACAATCCCTTCCCCTACTGTTAAAATCTCCTAGCAAAAATAAGCAAAAATGGTCCTTAATGTTCATGTTAACCCACATCCTACTGAGTGCTGTGATTGGCCAAGAAACTGTCAAATGGTAGGATGTCTATAGCTAGCATAGCCTTCTGTTCTATCCTGCCCCGATTCCCCCCATTCTTAGGTCCTTCGGTTGTGGCATGGTAAGGACACGAGATGCTTCCTGGAAACATGTTCCAAGAACAAATCATAAAGAACAAACACGGTTTTCGTCACGCCCTAGCATGAAGCTCAGATTCTGCTCACCGAAAGAGTGTCAGAGAACACCCCCGCTCCCAGAGGTGGACATTTCAGGTCCAGAAAGTATAAATCCAGACCAAGATTTTGTTTCAACCAACCAGTTGAGTACTCTGTGACTCTTTATACTCAACTGGTTGGTTGAAACAAAATCCTGGTTTGGATTTTTACCTTCTGGACCTGAAATGTCCGTCTCTGCCCGCCCCCCCACCACACCCCAAAGAGATAGATATCTAGACACATGTAAATGTTGAGTTTGGACAAATGGCACCAAGTAACTGCTGAGCATTTCGCTCAGTGTGAACATTGAACAGACTAATGTAAGTTTTCGGAAGAAAAGAAGATTACCTTCCCTGAACTTAGTTGTGGCTTAAGGCAGAACAGGAAACACAGACCTTCATCGTGAGAGGATTTTGGTCTCTGGGTACCGTCCACATTGTCAGGTCATGATTTTATACCGTCTAACCAGAGGAGGCGATTTCAGGTCCAGACAGTAAAAATCCAGACCAAGATTTTGTTTCAACTGATCAGTGGAGTCTCTGCGACTGTGATTCTTTATACTCAACTGTTTGGTTGAAACAAAATCCTGGTCTGGATTTATACTGTCTGGACCTGAAATTTCCACCTCTGCATCTAACAGCTTTGAGAACAGAACTTCAGCAGAGCTGTGCCACAATTACTGAACTTCACGCTGACCTGCTGAACAAAGACAGGCACATCTGCAGATCCAGGGCTGACTGCCATTATTTATTGATTGGTGTCTGCTGACGTGTGAGACAGAGGCCTTGGGTCAGGGTCAGGGACAGCCCCAAAAGCACTCGTGTTACTGTCAAAGCGTGACTGATTCTCCACACTCTCTTTGCACATAAAAATTTTCCCATTTTCTCTGCAGAAAATCTCATTTGTTGCCAGTGTCAGGGGGCAGGATGTGTATATAATGAATAGCTGGCCAGATGGGTGCTAATGGGGTTCTGAAATGGGGGTGTAAGAGCGTGAGAGGAATGAATTAACAGATGCCAAGATGAACGCCATGAATTTATCCACAAGGCACTCAGTAAATTTCAGTTTTATAATACATATCAATTTGGTCAAAATGGTTAAAATGACATATTTTTATAGGCCGGCCAGAGAATTGCCTCTCATTACTGTATCTGACAAAATGATATTACTTATACATTATACTGGCTGTATATAATATCCAGGTGCCCATCCCCTTATCCTGTACAGCAGTGTGTCCCAATCCAGTCCTCGGGGATCAACAGCCGGTCCATGCTTTGGCTCTCTCCAAGCTCCCTGACCCTAATCGGTCCCCTATACTGTAAAAAAAAAAAAATCCATTGCATTTACGGTAAAGACCTGGCAGCTGTGGTATCCAAAATTACAGTGGTACTGTTTAATGAAATTCGATACATATTATTATTCTGTATAATAAAAACCGGTTGAATCTGCATTTTTCCAAACATTTTCAGATTAAAATATTATGTCTTTTTATGTAAAACTAACAGTTAAAAGCCATAAAACTACAAACTGTAGCTGTAAAATATACAGGTGTAGATTTTCTACTATATTGTGGTATCCATTGACCCCACATGGCAAATGCAGTTTAGTTAAAACACTTTTATTCAAAGCCCTTAACTGGAGTGTGAATTACACCAATCACCACAACACCAGCTTATATAATAACATATAAAAACATTACTTCTAACTGGAGGAACAGGGGGAGGGTCACTGTACGAACAATGGGAACTACACATGGTGGGTAACTTATACACAGTCAAACACACGGGATAAAGCTTAAACTTAAGCAGGGCACCAGTACAGAACACACAATGAATGGAACCTGGAACATTAACTACATGCATGACAAAGACAGCGGCCATTGTCAGCACGACAGTGCGGCATGCTGGGACATATGCAAAGTGTAAGACAAATAAAGATGAATTAAGCTTATCATTATCATGTTACAGATTACACCAGTAACTGAAGCAAAATTATTAATTCATGTTACAACTAAAATCGTATTGAATAAAGATACATTTTATACTTACAAATATTTTATATATTTTAAAAAGTATTTAGCCTGATTGATATTTACTGTACCCCTCCTTGGATCGCCACCTTATCGCCGTGGAGGGGTTTGCGTGCCTCAGTGACCCTGGGGGCTGTGTTGTCAGGTGCATTAGCCCCTGGTAGGGAGTGGCCAGACAAAGAGCGATCCGAAAGAGCCCTATGATGAGGCATTACAGCAAAGGCTTGTTTCCCTCGCCCGGACTGGGGTCACCGGGGCCCCACCCTGGAGCCAGGCCTGGGGGAGGGGCCCATTGGCAAGGGGTGGCCGGGCTTTGGCCTGTGGAGCCCGGCCGGGAATAGCCCGAAAGAGGCACGCGGGATGTCCCACTGCATACCGGGGGAGATAGGGGACATTGAGTCTGAATGGACATTGTTCCGGACCTCCATTATGGAAGCGGCTGTACGGAGCTGTGGCTACATGGTGGTTGGTGCCAGTCGTAGCAGTAACCCTCGTACCCGATGGTGGACCCCAGAGGTGAGGGGGGCTGTCAAGCTGAAAAAGGAGGCCAACCAGGAATTATTAGCCTAGACAGCTTACGGGTACCGGCAGGGAGTAGTTTGCTGAGGCCATGGAAAGTGACTTTCTGTCTGCCTCAAAAAGGTTCTGGCAGACCATCTGGAATATCAGAAGGGGGAAACAGCTCCTGGTTCCTATTATTTATAGTGGGGAGGGGGTGCTGTTGACCTCACCTGGGGACATCACCCGGAGGTGGATGGAATACTTTGAGGACCTCCTCAACCCTGCCTCAGATACATCTGTGTGCACTGCCTTCGAGACATCTGAGGGCACGGGGCCCAAGGGGGCTGGGGTGGACTTGCCTATCACCGGGGCTGAGGTGGCCAGGGTGGTTAAAGAGCTCCGTGGTGGCTGGGCTATGGGGGTAGGTGAGATCCACCCAGAGTACCTAAAGGCTCTGGATGTTGTGGGGGTTTCATGGCTGGCACGCCTTCTCAACAGCGTGTGGAGGTCAGGAGCAGTACAACTTAGCAGAACGGGGTGGTGGTCCCCTTATTTAAGAAAGGGGACCGCAGGGTATGTTCCAACTTTATGAGTATCTCACTTCTCAGCCTTCCTGGGAAAGTCTATTCCAGGCTACTGGAGAGGAGGGTGAGATCGATAGTCGAATCTCGGATTCAGAAGGAACAATGCGGTTTTCGTCCTGGCCATGGAACAATAAACTAGCTTTACACCCTTGCAAAGATACTGGAGGGGGCCTGGGAGTGTACCTATCCAGTCTACATGTGTTTTGTAAAAGGCTTATGACCGGGTTCCCCAAGGTGCCCTGTGGGGGTTGCTTCAGGAGTATTGTGGGCGATTTGGTCCCTGTATGAATGTAGCAGAAGCTTAGTTCGCATTGCTGGTAATAAGTCGGACATGTTCCCAGTGCGAGTTGGGCTCCGCCAGGGCTGCCCTCTATCATCAGTGCTGTTTATAATATTTATGGACAGGATTTCTAGGCGCAGCCAGGGTGCTGAGGGTGTCAAGTTTGGTAGCCTCAGGATTGCCTCTCTAATTTTCACGGACGATGTCGTCCTATTGGCTTCATCTGCTGGGGACCTCCAGCATGCTCCGTGGAGGTTTGCAGCTGAGTGTGAAGCAGCGGGGATGAGGATTAGCACCTCCAAATCCACAACTAAGGTTCTCAGCTGGAAATGAGTGGATTGCCCTCTTCAGGTCTGGGAGGAGGTACTGCCTGGAGGAGTTCAAGTATCTCGGGTCTCATTCACGAGTGAGGGTAGGTGAGATCAAGAGCTGGACAGACGAATCGGAGAAGCATCTGCAGTTTTGCGGGCGCTTAACCGGTTTGTCGTGGTTAAGAAAGAACTGAGCTGGAAAGCAAAGCTCTCGATCTATTAGTCCATTTTTGTCCCTACCCTCACCTATGGTCATGAGCTGTGGGTAATGACCGAAAGAATGAGATCGCAAATACAGGCGGCCAAAATGAGGTTTCTTCGCAGCGTATCTGTGCTCTCCATTAGAGATAAGGTGAGAAGTTCCGATAACCAGGAGAGTATCAGAGTAGAACCGCTGCTTCTCCATGTCAAAAGGAGTCAGTTAAGGTGGTTTGGACACCTGGTGCGGATACCTCCTGGGCAGCTACCTGGAGAAGTTTTCCGTGCATGTCCAACAGGAAGGAGGCCCTGGGGCAGACCCAGGACACAGTGGAGGGATTACATCGCAAACTTTTAGGTTGTAACATTTATACAACTATTGCATAAGTTTTTGGTGAGCAATAGCTACCAAAATGATATAAAGTACAGTGTATTACCTGATATTTTCATTTAAAAAGCACTATCACCAACAAACGATGCAATCAAAGCAAATGCAAGGCTGAGACTGAAGCGTTACTCTTTGTTTCCACTGAGAGACGTGCCACGTGACTCATTTTCCCATGCATACAAGTTCTCTTAGGTCGGCTTTCACGGTTCGACTTCTGAGATTCAGATCGAGTTCTAGGTCATTTTTTTCAAACTAATTGGCTCGACTTTGAAGAAATTCGAGTTCTGATGAGTTAGAGTACTGAGGTACCACTGTACTTACAATTGTGTGTGTCACTATTTGGTTTTGCCTTATTAATCTCATTGAATCAGTGAATGGGTTTGGAAAGTGGAAGGAATAATGGATGTATGGATGATTGTATGCAGCACTTACTCCTCCTGCTTTTCACAGGTTAAGAATTATTGACCAGTTTCTCTCTTTTCAAGTCATGCCAACTCTTGAACATGCAAACAGAACAACCTCCTGGAGCATCTCCAATCTGCCTTCAAATCTGGACACTTGATTGAGGCTGCTGTGGATGTTCTGAGAGCCACAACAGCTGTATTCTGGTCATCTTTCCTGATCCTTGTTAGCTCTCCGCAGCCTTTAACACAGTTAACAGTGGCTTGGGATGCAGAGGTGTGCAAATCAGATTAGGTAAAGAACCAGTGTCCCCCAAGGCTCTGTCCTTAGTCCGCTCCTTTTCTCTCTTTACTTTAGGTCAGATCATCCAGTCACATGGCTTCTCCTACCACCACTACACCAACGATATCCAGCTATACATGACCTTGCTTCCTAATGACATCACAGTCTCTGCTCAGATCTCTGCCTGCCTCGGTGACATCGCAGCATGGATAAGGGACTAATAGCTCCGGTTAAATCTCTCCAAGATCTAGCTTTTTGTCTTTCCTGCCCGCCAGCCCCACCATCCGCCATGACATCACTTTTCAACTTGGATGATCCACACTGTCACTATTAAAGTCTGCCAGGAACCTAAAAGATGTCCTTTGCTGAGCACACAACAGCGCTCTCCCAGTCTTGCAGATTCACCTTGTATAACACCAGGAACATCAGACCTTGTTTAATCTGAGTATGCAGTTCAGATTCTAGTCCAAGCAGTTCTTACTTCACGATTAGACTATTCCAACCCTCAACTAGCAGTTTTTTCAGCTTGTGCCATTTAGCCACAGCAGATGATTCAAAATATGGAAGCACATCTGACATTCATTCCGCCTAAATGTTTTCATGTCACTCCCCTACTTGTCTCTCTTCATAGTCTCCTTTTCTCACATCAAGTTCAAGTCCTTTGAATCTGGCTTTCAGAGCTTTTAATGGACAGGCACTCGTTTGCATCAAAAGACTCTTTAAGACCTACATTCCATCTCACTGTCTTTGGTCAGTAAACCAATGCTGCTTAGAGTTCTCTCCACCATGTGAGAAGGGTCACTCCAGATGGTTCTCTTGTGTGGTTCCCCAACAGTGGAATGAGCTACCAAACCACATCTAGTCATCAGACTCCCTTTCTACCTTCAAGGGACACCTGAAGACCAATATGTTCCAAGAATGTAAATGTAAATGCTTTGTTCCTATCATGGTGAAACCTAGAATAAGACTAATAACTTGAGTGTATGTGTTGTAAACTTGATGAGAGTGTAGTTTATAAATCAACATTTGTTTCTCTTTTGCAAAAAACCTAATTTATTTAATGATCCATGATGCTAGTGTCCTTTTTTGAGTGTGATCATTTTTAACTTTTAGTGTGTGAAGTTATTCCTCTGTGTTTACAGTGAAAATGTCACGTCCTGCCCATCACGACAACCAGACCCTCCTGTCTCCTCCCTAGTGTGACTCTAACAAGCCACGCCCGTTACTCATTTGTCTTACTTCTCATCCCTATCCCTTGTGTTAATCACTCCCAGCTGCTTCTTGTTAATTCCCTCGTTTGTTCCATATGTACTTGCTTCCCAGTCATGTCATTGACGTTGTACCTTTTGGTTGTCTGTCTCCTATCTTATTCCAATCCTCCAGTTTTGATCCCTCGAGATCCTGTTTATTTCCAGCTTTTGTTCTTTGAGTTCAATACAACCTCTTTTTGTTTCTCCACCACGCCTGCCCTGTGTCCTTCATCCCATCATTCATGATAGAAAACATCTTTATAAAGACAGCAGGTTTCTTTTCCAGTGGATTGATTCAGCTGCAAATATTTACTAAGCATCTGAAGCCAGAGGCAGCTGTGTGACATGCAGAGATGCCACATCGTCCCCACGCTGCCTATTTAAAGGAAGCTCTTCAGAGATGCCTGTGTTAAACTATAAAAAATTCTATATATTTTTTGCCATTTGTACAATTTCAGGTATATTGGAATCTTTGTTTTTGCAAAGCTTCTTTGAGACACATGCATGTGCACATACCCACACACATGTTTGTAATTATATCTTTGTGGGGACTCTCCATTCATTTTTATGGGGAAAACTCGAATCCCAACATGATGACCTTAACCCCTACCCAGCCCTAACCTTAACCATAAGTAACCAGACTTGTGCATTTTTAGGTTTTGGATTGCATTCACAGGTCTTTGTGGGGAGCTTAAAAATAGTCCCCACAGTGTCAAAATAACAGGTTTTTATCACATTGTGGAGGATATTTGGTCCTCACAATGAAATAAAAAGATAACACACACACACAAACACACACACACACACAGACACACACACACACAACTGAGAGCTTGGGGTCTGAGCATAGGGTTAGCCATTCAGCCAGCACCCCTGGAGTATTTTGGCAAGGGTTGAGGGTCTTGCTAAGGGCCCACTAGAGATGTGATTACCTTCCAATCACAGGCACAAAAGTCTAACCCACTGAGTCAGACACCAGCTACAGTTTCCACCTATCCCATATTTTATGAGATTATCCCATTTTGAATAAAATGCCATGTCCTGCAAGTTTGAACCAATACCAGATGCAATTTGACTCTTATTGTCGGACCCCCGTAAAGCACCCCCCACAGGGCAAAATATATCAAGGAGTGGAGGGGGGGGCTCCTATGTTTGTTCAGTGGCAATGAAAGGGAGAGACAGGTAGCAAAAAAATGGAGATGTGCCCTTTAAAAGTATTTAAAAACACAGTGGAGGAATATCTCTATCTCTGACCTCTATCTCTGACGTCACGGGCTGAGCCTATCACAACTCTCACACACACACGCTCAGTCAGCTCATGCTGGGACACTCCTCACGTATTGGGTGGCCTCACGGGAAGATAGGGAGAGCTCTGCTTGCACGTAACATACGCCGTCACCAATCACATAGCCTATGCTGTAACCATACATGTAACCTACGCCTGAACCATACACGTAACCTACGCCTGAACCATACATGTAGCCTATGCCGTCAATCAATTCAATTCAGTTTTATTTATATAGCGCTTTTAACAACAGTCATTGTCACAAAGCACTTTACATTCACCCAGCCAGAACCCCACCAAACAAGCCTGTGGCGACAGTGGCAAGGAAAAACTCCCTCTGGCAGGAAGAAACCTCGAGAGGAACCTAGACTCGTAAGGGAACCCCATCCTCCTCTGGGTGACCAGGTAGCATGAAACTGTATTTACAATCACATTAATTTGAGTCCATATAGTTTTATAGGTTCCAGTTGGTTTCATGTAGTTTTCTCCAAAGAGTCCAGGTGAGGATTCAATAGGCGCGGCTTGGGAACAGAACGTAGCCTGTGCTGTAACCATACATGTAGCCTACGCTTTAACCATACACATAGCATACGCTTTAACCATACACATTGCCTACGATATACATAGCATGGAACATTTTTGCACCATTGGGGGTACATTAATGTTGTTTGTACCTTGAGGAGTCCATTACTGTACCTTAAAAGCAACAGAATTGTCAGGTCCAACCCCAGGCAAAGCTACCAAAGGTACACGTCCATGCACAGGAGGGGTGAGTGCATGGCTGTGTGCATCTCCATTCCCCCTGTGCACAGACGTGTACATCCCCTGCAACTGATTGTGCTCATTCACAGGCGATACAAACGACAGACCCTCCGGAAAATGCCACTCTATGCGTGGGTATATTTACCACACTTCTCGCATGCATATAGCACAGCTGTAACAAGAGGTGAGGGAGAGGAGGATGACGAGGAGGAAAAGGACCCTTGTCTGCTTGGAGAGGAGCTCTGCTAAATGTGACTTGCTCTTTCATAGACAGCAAATTTCTGGGCATCGGTACGCAAAACAGAAGTGAGACTGCATTCAAAGACGCAGCACCAGCAGAAAGCTGTTCCCTTTCCTCTCTGTCTCTCATCATAAGGGCCAAAGCTGAAATATCTGTTTTCGCCGCGTGTGTCTTTGGCACCATTTGGGAGATCAAGCTGACCTTGCCAGAGCCCCACCTTCAGAGAACACTGAACATGACAATAAGCGGAAATCTTTAGTGAGCCCTAAAAGGTCAGCATGCGGCACTTGCAATCACCCTCCATTCTGTTTGCCTGTACAGAGGGTATGGAGCTGTCGTCTAAGTCAGAGCTAAGCTTTAATTTCCTGCTCTGAGAAAAGGGCTTGTTGTACATGATATGTAGTTTTATGTTATCCCCAAATACCAGTGATCAAGGTGCCTCAGCAGGCATTGCAGTTGCCTGATGTTCACGGCTGGCGATTTGAATGCTGCCTTTGGTCAGGTGTCCTCTCTAAAATACAGTCTTGAATACTTCTGGAGTTACCATTTCAAAGAGGAACTAAGAGAATTGTTTAATGAAATGTGAATGATCTCCAGAAATTCATAATCAGATGCGCTCTACAATACACCAAAGTTATTCTCACTTTGTGAAAACTCGCTTTGTGAAAACACTGAAGGTTGTGCCCTTCCTTTGCAGGGCTTCTTCTCCTGCTCTAGATTTCCTTCATGATAAACTGCATTCAGAGGTTTAGGCAATGATGTCAATGCAAAAGTGTTTCTTCAAGTTCAGTTAGCCTGCTGCTTTGATCGTGCATACAGTGGCTTCATTATAATCACCTGTAACAGGTGACACAACCAGACAACTTTATATGTTTGTCTTATATGGGAGTGACGGTGCAGAATGAATCCCAGCATAGCAAAGGTCAGGACATCTCTATCCTTAGATTATTCATTGACCATCATCTTTGATAGTGAATAATCCATGTTTTATTGAACTACTGTTGTCACTAAAGTGTTCAAATAGCTGTGGGTGCTGAAGTGATCTCTTCTGTCATTCTGGCTGCCGGGATAAACATTAAACTTACGATCGGTTTCTGTGTTTAGAACAAAGAGTCTGACCCCTGAACAGAGGGAACCAGAACAGAAAGTAAAGCATTTCATATAGCATTAGCTGGGCCGGTTCTTCATTTTTTGCCAACGAAGGAACATTATATATTATATATTGGTATATTTTTGACTTTTCTGCAATGACGTGTCTTGAATAGTAGGGGGGGGGGGCAATTCCAGCTGCTTAAAACCTGGCACACATGATGATTTGTGGAACAGATTGCTTATGTCAGTTGAGAACTGCCTGTAAAATATAGATTCTAACATAAACTGTACATAGATGTTGTGTGTCTATAGAGTATATGATATTCAGACACTCCTCACTTAAAGACCTACCTGTTTAAGTTTACCATGCAGACTTAACTTCACCAGCTCTCCGACAAGCTGGTATTGTATACTGTACAATATGCAAACCTAAGTAATGTATATCAGAGCTGATGCCTTCCATCCTTTTTGTGACAGTACACAGTCCCAGGGCCGGCAGAGTGACGTCGCCATTGGGCCCTTGAGCAAGATACAAGATACTTTATTCATTACATACATGGTTATACAAGTAGAACATGTAATGAAATGTTCCCTGAATGACTGCGCAAATTAATTCTAACTCTGCCGACCCTGGGATTTGAACCAGCGACCTTCCTGTCCCGAGCTCAGCATCGTCCTAACATCGCAGCATCATGCAGCTTCCACAGACTTACAGAGCCCTTAACCTCCCATTTCTCCATCTTTTTTTAAATGTTTGTCGCTTTGGATAAGAGCAATTAATGAATTAATTTTGAAAAGAAAAAAGAGTGCATTAGGTTAATTGCAAGGGTCCATCAAGATGGCCGAATGGACAGCCCATGCCTTGCCTGATTGGACTGTCGGATATGAGAGACTTTAGAAATTAAGCGATCATTGTTCAGACAGCCTTTCAACTGACAGGTGCATTATTATCAAAGGCGGCCCGGCCTGGACAGCTATGACTTGTGGATGTTGTGCACAGGAAGGAAAAGCCTTATTTCACCTTTGTGGCTGCTCTCTTCCTGTTGTTTTCCCGCTGTCGTCTGGCAGAATGTCATTGTCTGACCAAACCTTTGGCTCCCTGGGCCATAAGCAGTATGATGTTCCCAGGCTAGCATTACGACTGTTTATTGTAACCCTTTTACCCTTTACAGTACATTCATGCTTTTTATTACCAGGAACTGTATCTTTTGACATACACATTGTGTAGTATTGATTCA
The DNA here is from genome assembly GCA_026779605.1 of Mormyrus hasselquistii. Lineage (NCBI taxonomy): Eukaryota > Metazoa > Chordata > Actinopteri > Osteoglossiformes > Mormyridae > Mormyrus > Mormyrus hasselquistii. Next base: position 30,286,403 of record JAODKE010000114.1, read on the forward strand.
TTCATCTTCAGTAGATCATTTATCTGTACCAACTATTCTGTGTAAATATACTCTGTATGAACAATGCTGTTGCAATTGAAATAGAAGGTCAGTTATAGACCACAGACACGGCACGAAACAAATGTTAATTGTGGATATGTGTGATATCAATAATTAACTCAAAGATTTATGCAGCTGTAAATGCAAAACAAGTCAACTGAGGCCAAGGTCAACATTCAACATCAAGGTTACAAGGAAACTACCTACAAGGGCACAAAGAATTTTCTCACACGCCCCGGGGCTTGTAACTGCGATGTCATGAGCGTCCAGCTCATCGTCCTGATGATGCTCTAGTCTTCCATCCTTTGTGTTTTTATAGGGCCACAGTGACCCTTGGGGCGCCCAGGCCATTCGGGCACTCTGTGGGGGGGGGGGTCACACCCCACAATATTTTGGGCCATGTGAGAAAACCAAAGCATGTGGGGGAAACTCGCTGATAGATGGAAGATGATGCAAACACGGTGTTTACAGTGAAAACATCTTTATAAAGGCAGCGGCTGTGTTTTCCACTGGATTGATTCAGCTGCAGATATTTACTAAGCATCTGAAGCCAGAGGCAGCTGTGTGACATGCAGAGATGCCACACCGTCCCCACGCTGCCTATTTAAAGAAAGCTTTCCTCTTCAGAGATGCCTGTGTTAGTTTAACTATAAGAAATGATAAAATGATTTTATTCGCTCTACTTAGACACACACACGCACACACACACACACACACACACACACACAGAGCCCTATATAACTGAAATAACTAAAAATAAATTTCCCATAATGTGATGAAATTCAGAAACAACTCACTGGGAGATTCATGTAATGCATTTTCAGAAATTTTACACATTTCACTATGTGAATATTGCATGTACAAGCAATCTGTGAATAGATAATAGTAAACATATTGAGATGAATTTCACAAAGCAGAGGGAGTATTTGAGTTTAGTTAAAGGCTAACATAACCAGATATAGGACTGTTCTTCTCAGGACACTGCACAGTGCAGAAGTGTCCTTACCAAATTAACTGCCAGTTTTTTTCACTGATCATTATATTCCTAGAGTCTAGAATAAATAGGATACAGTGCATGAATTGTAAAAACAATATAATCACCTGGTGCGCCCTATGAAAGCATCTGAATAGAATACAAATGCACCATGTTGACTACCTGAAGTCTGAATATGCAATAGTTTTCCACTGTAACTACAAGGCAATGGATTGACTTCAATCTTCAACAGCACGGGAAGAGCTTTGTCCATTCAGCAACAAAAACTTTCTTCCAATTTATCTACGAATAATATGAAAATAGTTGGTGCATATTAACAACAGTGACATTTCCCTGATTTGATTCCCTGCTAACCTAGTAGGGTCTTGTGTCTTCGTTTGATTGGTCAAAAGGTCACATAATATATTTTTCGCTCTATATTCTTCACGTAACACTCATACAAGTCACCCTCCTCTCATCTCCGAATGGATTCTTTTATTAAAGTGATTTTTTATTTGCCTTTCCAGGACCAGCTCTGCCTCAGGATGTTTTTCTGAATGCTACTTTGCATCTATTGTCCTGTTGCCCTGACATCAAAGTCACTCATCCCAAACCGGGAATAACGATGGCTAGCATGACATGTGGAGTGTAATCTTCCTAGGGAAGGGGTGTCGTGGGGGGGGGTGTCCCGGGGGTCACCATGCCTCTTCCATTGACCCGCCCATTGTGTGCTGTAGGCAACATGGGGTGACTCATTGGGCTTGGTTGGATACAGGGATATCCTGGCCAAATAACATGCCCCCCCCCCCAATCAATTTTCCTTTTGCTCCTCCTTCTCCTTCATCTCTACTGCCCAGTATACCGTTTTTACCTTCCCCAATGCATAAACACACAGACACACGCACATGCATACTCATAGACACACAGGCAGACAGACACACACAGACACACGCATACGCACAGACACAGACAGACACACAGACACAAACACACGCATACGCACAGACACAGACAGACACACAGACACAAACACACACGCACATGAGACATGCCCACCGTTAAGAGAAAAGTACTGCACGTGTCCTCACATTTACTGCATAACATCACCGAATGGTTCTGTCATCGTTATTTATAAGCAGATTTATTTTCTTCCTTCTGCTTTTCTATCTTTCCTTTACTCTTTCAAATTAATGATTTAGTGTCGCTGTGTTTTGTGCCTTCTCACTTTTGAAAAATAAAAATGTATTTCATCACTTGGACGTTACTGTAGTGTTACATGCATATTCTTCAATAAAGAAATATCATTATAGGCTGTTACAGTATTAAAGAATTGTCAGATGCGTATGGTATTATAGCACCTTATATGCCCCCGCATGCAGTTGTAAATATCCCTTGTGTTTCCTCTGTGTGTACGGTAATTGGTTCAGTGCTTGTTGGGTGCCTATTGTACTCTTTTTAAGGACTGTTAATAAAGACCGTGATTTCCCCGGCAAGCAAGTCTCCGTGTCTCTCTCTGCTCCCGTCCCGCGATGCCTCGGTCGGCCCGGCGCCGCAGTATGAAATGCACGCTGAGTCTTGCTGGGGAACATCCTGAAGGTGGGAGGCAGGTTGAATCGGCACGTTCTCTGATCACCGAGACAATACTTGTGGTCTGTGGGATACCCTGTTTTGGCTTCTGGCACTGATCTCATCTATGCTCTAAGTTACTCCAGCTTTTATGACTTTTACCCTCCCAATGACTTCCTCTCACTTCCTTTCAGGATAAGGATTAAAATTACAATCAGGTGAACTGTATTGATCCCAGAAGGAAATTCTTGTGCATACAGCAGTGAGAATGTAGTGCGCAGACAAACACACATAGAGTGGAAAACAGAAAAGGTGTGAGGACAGTACACATAGTGCAAATAAGTAAACGTGCTGCAAACAAATTAAAAAGTACACAGTATGTAATGTAAAATATTAAATAAATATTAAGATAATCAGAGGTGGATAGTTCAGGTCCAGAAAGTAAAAATCCAAACCAGGATTTTGTTTCAACCAACCAGTTGAGTGACTCTCTGACTGTGACTCTTTATGCTCAACTGGGTGGTTAAAACAAAAATTTGGTCTGGATTTGTACTCTCTATATTGAGTTAAACAAGGTCTGGGTGAAAGAAAGCAAGCGAAGGACTGCAATCAGGAATTACAGGGAGGAATAAAAGCTCAGTGGTTTTCAGCCAACCAGTCCAGGCTGGGTGAAGTTCAGAAATGCCTGAGGTCCTCAAAGTTTTTTTTAAATCTTGTTTCTTACATTTCTATTTGACTTATTTTTTGTATATATGTGTGAAGTTCTAAATATAAATGCACCATTTGATATTAGCACAATTGCATTTTCTTTGTTCTTGCACAATGACAATATAGTTCTGCAATCTTCATTCTTGAAATGATTGAAAATGTCTTCTCCTTTGTTGCATAGAATGTATTTTGTAAATCTGTTTTTTTTTGTTATCGAACCTCATTTGGTGTGACCATATGGTCATGTCAGGTAACCAATAATGAAAGGAAATTAATTTAAGAATATGCTGAGCTAAATGTGATACATTACATTATTAATTACTTGAGATCAAATAGTAATCACTGGTGCCATATGCAAATGTGGATAGCAGCGTTGTACCTTTTTCATCAATTTTATGGATATTTGAGAAAAGTACGAATCTGTAAATTTACTAAACATCAAGAGCATCCTGACTGGGAGCGTCACCATCTGTTTTGGGATGCAGGGTGTAGACCCTCATCAGGTGTGACCTCCCTAACCTACAGACCACCTAGAGAAGGCAGTGCAAGGACAAAGAAAATAGTAAGATATCTAACCTAACCTAACAATGGCCTCTTCTCTGCGATCGTGGAGGCGCTGTTGTAGCCCGAAGGCCAAATCCGAGAGACTGAGAGTATGGACCTCAGGCACTCCATACTCTGAATGGGACCCTTAACAGCAAAATGCTGATTTACACTTCTGTGTATAACCCCCCGCCATGAGTAGCTGTGTAGTCTCGTAGCCTGTGCTGCAGCCTGATGCTTGTAGGTACATTTCTGGGAAGGTGCGTGTCAGGATACAGCATAGTGTACACTCTACGCAGAAGTGTAAATCAGCCAAAATATGCCACATGCACTGTCATTCCTCACTACACATCTGTCTCACAAACACTGGCTTGTACTGTCATTCCTCACTACACATCTGTCTCACAAACACCGGCTTATCATCGCTCTCTGGTGAAAACCCCTTATATCCGCTTTTTGACAAATTGACTTTTTACTATAGATGGAATGCAGTCATTCTCCTCTGTGTGCTAATAGCTTTTGGCATCTAAATGAAAGAATGTTTTATGAAGCCATATATTTAACTAGTATTTATGTCTGCGCTAAAATTGCTATTCATGATGGTTGTTTCTTTTTAACTTTGATAGCTAGACATCAGTATTAAATGAGGATACAAAACACCATTAGTCTGTTCACTGCCGGCTGTGTAAAGACGGGCTTTTATTTATAGTGCCATCAGTGTCGTATTATGTAATTTTGGGTTTATTTTATATAGCTGTTTCTGAGAAATACGTTCTTTCATGCTCTGGAAAAAATGGATTTTTGGATACAAGTGTTTTCCATTAGACAGCAACATTATGTAAATACAGATACTTATATTATTGTTTCTATATTGTAATGTTGGCAGGTTGGCTTCACTGTAGCTGAGTTCATTTGCATATCCCAGCATGCGCCGCATGAATTTTCTATTGTTATTGCAAATAGCTGTGCTGTGCTCCCAGTTGCCGCGTGTAGCCTCACCCGTGTTTATACTTTATCCTTGCTTGATCCTCCTGTGTCTCTTTGTAATTTGTAACCACTGACCTTGTGTGCAACCCTATGTTTACAGGTAGCATCAGGTAGACTGGGGTAAGTGATATCATTTCAGCGTGTGGTGAGATTCAAGATTGCTTGGTGAGTAGTACACAAGCGCATAACTTTGGCTTGACCATTGGGGGGTTGAGATCTTCACCCATTTAAGGGGGTCCAGGGGGCAGTATTGGCTAGTTTTGATTATTTTGGGATTAGAATCCCCCGTGCTCCCATAATTTACACCCGTGGTTGGACAAGAGTCCTTTGAAGGGCTGGTAATACGATACCCTTGCATTCGGAACAATGCTACCTCACTTCTTGCCTGCCTCACGGGAGCCTGGGACATTGGAGCATCGCAGTATTTTATTATCTTGTTTTATTTAGGTTTTTTCTTTTCACTTTTTATTGTTTATTGTCCAGGTTCCCTGCTACCCTATGGGTAATATACAAATGGATGGATGTTGAAGCATGAATGGGTTGGAAGGAAATCCCAGGTGATTTCATTATATCCCTAAAAGATCTATGGAATTCCTAATAGGCCTGGTTGCATGTGACTTGGACAGAAAGATTATTTTCTTCTACTAAATAATAAAATCCTATGAGTTACTTGAAACCCATTAGAGCTGAAAAACATTCTGGGTGTTTGAGAATTCTATGAGGGTGCAGCCTGGTGGCACTGCTGCCTCTGAGACCAGGGCTCAGGTCTCCAGCTGGGTTCTGCGTGTGTGGAGTTTGCATGTTCTCCCGCTGCTGTGGGGTTTCCTCTACAGTAGATACTCCGATTTCCAGCTATAGTCCAAAAATATGCTGAGGTTAATCGGGAGCTGCAGCAAGCATTATGGGGCACTAACCCTTGATAGACGTGTGTGTGCATGGGGCATGCGCGTGTGTATTGCGTGTGCGTGTGTATTGCGTGTGTATTGCGTGTATTGGTCGGTGCCCCATCCTGAGGTTCCCCATTGGCTTCAGATCCCTTTGCCACCCTGAATAGAACAAGCAGTTTCTGAAGATGGATGGACAGAAGAACCATAGTAGTGATAATTATACTGAAATATAAGAAGAGTCAGATTTAATCAGATTTCATTCTTGAATTCCACCATATTAATAATACAGAAACATTAGCTTGAAAGTTTGGAGCAGTTGCTCAGCCACTTCCGAATGTCTGGGTAGATATATGGTCTTTGCTTGGGATGAGCCTTTAATTGAGCAATGTGACTCCAGCGAAGACACTAGGAGAATGTTTAAATGGTTTGGGGCATTCTGTCATGGAAACGGGCTTGGTGTCCACGCTATCAGATTGGCAAGGGCCACCGAGCGACAAGAGCTTGGCCGCTGTCCACCGCCTTCCAGGAGAATGTCACCTTTGTGCTCACGGCACTGAAATCGGGCAGTGGGCTGTGAGGGGGAGGCTCCATGGACACGCCCCGAGGAGCATCTTTCAGCCGGGGGGGGGCATTTGCTACAGGCCACAGTAAAGAGCAGGCATGTGCATCCTGAGCAGCGAATCTCAAACTCTCCACAGCCCCCACACTTCATTCTGATGAGATCAGACTCTTTGCATTAAAGCATTTTCTCCAGTCACCACTGTTTTGCCCAGGACCTAGGGTGCCATTTGACTGGGGGCCGCCAAAGAGCGAGTGCAAAAAAATCACACCTCTGGTTGCATTCCGTGGCATTAGTTATTAACACTAGTTTTAATATTTCACTCCTTGTCTTGTGACACAAGCCAGCTAGTTAGCAGCCAGCATGCCTCATGTTATTTAAAATAAAACTTGTTTTCTGCTGCTGGGGAGACAGAAGCCTAGGGCAGCAGGACACCCAGGGCCAACCCTGGTCTTGCCCGTTCAGGGTGTCACAAAGAGGCCTTTGATTCCTCCTTCTTGGTCAACAGTACACAGATGTCGTGGTGTTCTCCGGGGTGGGGAACCACAGGGACAGCTGAGGTTTGAGATTACGCTTCTCCTATCAGAGCTGGAAGCCTGGGCTGTAGGGTCGTGCTACCAGCCTCTGTGTCTGGACTAGAGGACTCATTTCTGCGGCAGCCTTTGAGTCACCGGTGACCCTGGTTGTGAAGTCTAACATTTAAAAGCATAATACTGCACTCGAAACATTGTAACTGGCAGGTTTACCCCAAGAAGATGCAGCAGCAACAGAAGTGCAAGGAGTAGTTAATAGCAATGGTTCATACTGGATAGTTTGTGATCATCTTTGGCTATTGCAGGGGTGGGTAATCTTATCCACAAAGGGCCATTGTATATGTGGGTTTTCACTGAAACTCCCTAATTAAATCAATAATTAGAGGACAGATTGGCTGAAGAGTCCTCACACCTGGGTTTGAGCAGCGGACCTAAAGGTTATGCCTAAAACCT
>JAODKE010000114.1:30341730-30352632 GCA_026779605.1 Mormyrus hasselquistii
CCCTGTCTTCCGCGGCCCCCACGCCCCCCCCCCCCCCCCCATCCAATCCGCATCCCCGGCAACGAGGCTGCCGTGCGGAAGGCGGAGGTTTCCCTGCAGGCGCTCGACAGGGGGAGGCTGCCCCTTGGATCTGCAAATGCTGCATATGAACAGAGGGAGGAGGCTGCGGCTGCCTCTCACGCCCTGTGACCGTCTGCAGCGGCGCTGGGGGGGCGGAGCTGCCCATGTCAACAAGCGGTCACGTTGTGAAAGGATTGGGGGGGGGGGGTGCAGGGAAGTGATGCACTGGGCTACAGTGACACAGCATTCTACAGCCTCTCCTGCACCGATCTCCCATCCCCTTATGCTCTTTCCTTTCCTCACCCCAATGAGTCACTGCCTGGGCAGACGGCACCGACACGCCGTGATGCGGAGGTCCGGTGCCTCCAGATGGTCGGGCTGGCATGGCCAAGCAGCACGACACCGAGTCCGCTGCGACCGTGAGGCACCAACATCTGTGCCCCCCGCCACCACTCGTCAGAAGGTGTATCGACCCATATTCACACAGACGCCCTGTGGAGTCCGACCTTCATCTTTAAGACACTGACATGATGATGAATCAGTCTTGGTGAATCACGGTCTGGAAAGGTGAAGTGGGAGAGCACACCGGACACGGCCCTGCGCTGCCGGGTTCCAGGGGGACCCTGACTACCCCAATAGCACAGGATGACAAGACGATTACGGAACCGGATCGAGGTGGTTTTCCATCTCCATGGCAGCTGAACTACCCTGCCTGGTCTGAAGATGGACCGCTGACTTTACTCCCTAGGGGCCGGCAGCCGAAACATCCGGCTCCTCTATATTTGGAAATGAGTGCCGCCTAGGGACTTGAATGTCCGAGTGCTTTGGGAGATTCACCCCCACCTACCCCCTAAATGCAAAACACCTTCCCTGACGCTAGTCGCTCCAAACGCTGGCCCTCGCTAGGGCTCCCTGCAACCAAGACCCTGGGTTTATGCCCATTTGCAAACTGACTCATGTCAGGGGTGGAGGCAACTCCAGAAATAGCTCAAATCAATCATCCTTCTGCCACTTGCCTGCCAGACCACCGACCCTGGAGCAACGTGAGGTCCAGACAGATTGCACTCTGCTGACTCGCCGAACCCAGAAGCTCAGAAAAACAGAAGTCCTCTTTACTCCAGTACAGACCGTCTATGTGCTGCGATATCTGGAGAGGACTGATCAATCATCCACGTCTCTCACATAGCATAAGATCTTTATAAAAACCTAAACCCCTGCTCACATGTTTGTGTCCCTGCTGGTACGAGCCGAACCCACCAAAGCCCAACAACACTGGCCGTAAGATCCAGTGGAGCCAGACGTCATCCAGCTTTCCCTCACATATCACCGTCGTCAGCTTTTTTGCTGACATAAAAGGAAAAAGCAAATGAATGTGAATAATTTATCCAGCTACTATTTCTGTCTGGCCAACACCTGGAAAAGGAACCCAGAGAGTGCCGAGCAAAGCGACACCATCACAGGGACCTCGTATGTCCCCAGCTCCCGGACCAAAGCCAGCCCAGTGGGCGATGCTACGCCTCCATCTCTGACTGAGAAAACATCTGTTTTCTCAGCCCCCGCAGCCTGGGGAGGAGAAACTGCACACACCTGGCGGGCCAGGGGTTATCAGTATACATCAAAAACATCTACGTTGTCTCTACGTGCTGGAAAACAGTTAGTCACTGGGCTGTTAGCCACTCAGAATTCCTTTTAGCGTCAGAACACAAATGGAGCGCCATGTTTATTATTCCACGGGTTCCCTGCTGAAAAGCCAACAAATTAAGCGTGGCGTACCATAAATCACAGCTCGTCTGCAGATAAAAACGTCACGGGTTTCATGTCAGGTCGCTCATTATAAAACAGCCAGGAGGATGAGCAATAGTGCCGCTGCTCCGGGGATGTCCCGGTTATTTTAAAAACGTGACATTTCGTAATGTAACAGTTTTTGCATTTATGCTTCAGCCAGGAACCATAAGAGCGGATCTTTTTTTTTTTCGGAATGGTTTAATTAATTCAAATTTCCACAAAAATCCACTACAGCCAAAATGCGGCAGTATCCATCAGCCACCAGTCCACACCGCAGAGCTGCACATTCCTTGTGCCTCACTCCACTTTCGCCACCAGGGGGCACCACCTCAGGCTTTCACACCACTGGTCCTTTGAGGAAATCTGCTTTTGGGCAGTGTTTACCCATGTGCTTCCCCTCCTGCGATCTATCAAGGCGTGAAGTTTCCGTGCTTCAGCTATCTGAGGCATCGTGGCAGAAATGTTTTTGAGAGAGGCTTTTGTAGGGGTCTTCTTAAATGATATTAATATCGGGTGCTTGACAGACTGGATGCAAGAAGACAAGAAAAATCAATTTCTTGTCTTGTTTTTTACAGCTACAGACACGTTCAAATGCAAACATGCATATATAAAATGTATGCATACAAATTAGTGTTAAAAGTTTATTGACAGTGGCTGGTGAACAGCAAGCTGCAGAACCCAGACAGGGTGGAAGTACGACACACAAAAGCCCGCAAAGAGGTGCAGCCCTCTCACCATGGTTCCAGTCGGTGATAGGAATGCGTGCTCTTGGCGCCAGGCCTCTTCCGCTCCGTCCTGCTCCGCCGTCAGCGGCTTCCTGTCAAGGGAGGAGGAGATAAGACTACTAAAGAACAAGGAAGACTGTTTAAATCACGCCACCTCAGAGGCGGAGGCTCTGCCCACTATGCCCAATTGAGGCTCCAGCCGGCCATGACAAGTTACACCGTGTCAGACCAGCCGCTAGCTAAACCGGCCACGTGGAAACCAGAATGTGGCAGGTGAAGACCCTTACGATGAGAAACTAGGCTAGTGTGAGGGAGATAAAGATTTGAGGCACTATACTCCAGCACCAGGCGGGGGGCACCGTGACCCACGAGGCAGCAGGCCGTCCTCTCGTAAGAGATCCTGCATGATCTCGGCTACCGGAGCACATGGCAGCGAGGGTTGGCTGACGGCTCTCCAGCTCCCCAAATATGACGTTTTGTGGAAACATCACCACTGCACAGGTTCGCTTGGTTGCTTACAACTGTATTTCACAGACTAATTCATAAAAAAAAAAAAATCTACAGATTCACTTTCAAAAAGGACTTTACAGAAGAAAATGAATGGGACATTAACATGATGGAAATGATTCTCTGCATAAAAACTCTTACAAAGAACATTACTTTGATCAATAAACAGTAGATCAAATACAGCTGTCACGTTCTAGTCGAGTCTGCACCGGCCAGCACTGGCGGGGAGCGGGCATTATGGTGACATGCGCCATAATCATTCACTCGACAGGCAAACAAAACCACCAATCGTTGTATGAGCATGAGGCGCTTTGCCAGAACAAGGTAAATCTGTATGTTCCACAAAATATGTTATTTGCTGAGACTGGAAAACTCAAGGCACAGTACAAGGGTCAGATTTGTGTCTGTGCGTGTGTGGGAGTGACGCTGAAACCAGAAGAATTTTGAGACATTGAGTTATGGGTTAAAAAATATCAGACCCATTTCTAATGCAGGAAAGACAAGTAGACCAAATCAGTCAGTGCCAGTCACTGAGAGGAGGTGTTAGTTAACGTTACAGTAAAATGTATTTAAGGGGCTCACTACCGGTATCAAGCCACCCAAACACCAAGCTGACAGTGGAGTTACGTCACAGGGCACAGGAACTTCGCGACGTGCAGGTAGGAAAAGTGGCAGCCTAATGGAATGATGAAAGCATAATGTATATGAACAGCAATATACTGTACGCGCAGGCTGCTCGGATGAGTGAGGAAAGGTCTGAAACCCCGTTTCGATGCCCATCGATAAATACAAGCCAGCTTAGGAAAATGCGCGAGCGCTGATGCACATTAACGTCAATATGCACGCAGCAGCATGCAGCCCTTCATTGCCCGCTTATGCGTTAAAAACATCACATGCAGGAACCGCCCCGCTACTGTACCATGGAAATGCAAATACTACCGCGAAACTGTCCCTAGTATCAAATACTTTGCGTTAAGTTAAGATGTATTTAAGCAGTGTTCTAAACTATCACGCAGCCTCCGGTGTGACTTTCATGCTTTCATACTCAAAAAAATATTTATCCATTATAAACCTGAAATTACATACATCAAAGGCGTTGGGGTTCCTCACCCTACAGGCTATTTACAAGCTAAAAAAATGTTACATTATGTGTGCAGACTAATCACGAATTGAAAATCTCACTCCAGCCAGGTGACCAAAGTTAGCAACCCTAAGGAAAAAAAAACTGTATCAACAAACCTGCCGCGATTGACGTCTGAGTTACTTTGACAGCGAGACACGCGTTTATAAATGCCATTTCTGGAAAAGTACAGAAACTTTTCACACCGTAAGAGCATGCCAATTACTCCACAAAATACAGGAGTTGTACATCACACCGAAGCAGTACTATATTATGTACAAAACGGTGATCACTTAAAGCCGGTGTCGGTCCTACTGCAGCGGTCCCGAACAGGGAAGAGGCGGACTACCTTGCCGGTACTTGTGCAGGTTGCTCCCTTGCAAAGTTTTTGTAAGCACAGTCGCATGAAAACGTGCGACTCGACACAGAACTAAGCCTTCGCTATTCAAGAAGTTTGCCATTCAAAGGCGACGGACCCACCCCCTGTTCTAGGGGAAGGCAGAACAGCGTGCTCTACGTGACTGTGCCGTGCATCGCCGTGCGCGGCCGAACCTAGCCGAGCAACACCGAGTCTAACCGAGGCGACTCCGACGCTCAAGCTTTGAAGCTGGGGGGCGGTTGTTCCGGCGAGAAGATTTAGTCGTAAAAAAAGGCCCGCCCATTTGTTTGCGCCTTGTAGCCGAAATATTTAACGCTTTAGGAGACGGAGCTGCAGGTATCACATGCAGATTGATCACATCTTCTTAGTGTTTCTGTCTAGTCTAATCTCTAACTGGCGACATCCATTAATACGTTATCAAAAAATCAGCAAGGCGGATTGTCAAAAAAATTTTTTTGTTTGCATCCTGTACCATCACGCTAATAAGGAAGAAATCCGCTAAATGTATGAAATAAAACACCGTGATCCCGGTCTTCTCAGATGGTGAAGAATAACGACACGAAGCAGCGATGCTCCCCAATAAAACGTCTAAATCAAAGCACTTGGCGATATTCTAAGGGAAAATGATGAGGATCAGCATTCCTCTTTTTCATGTGCCTTTACAGAAACACTGCACGGCGGAAGCTGCAAATACGCGGACATATACTCCAATGCATGTCAGCTAAATACGCAGCGAGTTATGAAAACACGTTATGATTGCAAAACTGCTCAATTAAAACAGTCCATTATCTTACGCGGAGCGCCTCAAAACGGCGAAAAAGCAGAGATCTCGATCCACATATGGTCTTCTATTGAATAATGCTGCATTTCAGGCAATTTTACAAAGAAGGATATCATATCCATCTTTATGGTATCGGTGATAGTGCCAAGACATAGTAATGGTTTTTATTCAAAATTCAATTATTAAACTTGGTTTGCAAAAATTACATGCAACTATATACACTACGGCTAAATTATCGCGCTATGACAGTCCACTAAATATCAAGACAAAAGGACAGTATGCTTTAATAAGAAAGCACGAAAACTAATAAACAGACGCAGAGGAAGCGACCGGCACGCGGCAGGCCAGTCACTGCTGACAGCCACGCTTCACCACGCATTTTACACGCCATTGTTAGTTGTTATTTTAATTTAAAGCCACTTTAAACATCAAGAGAATTTATTACTGCCATAGGCAGGGTAGCTCGATCCAACTTGCATAATGGATGAGGAAGGCAGAATCCTCTTGCCACATTTGCTGAAGTTACAACTCCATATTTAGACTTAAACTACAGTGAATGTGTTAAAACTTGTTTTCCAAAACAGAAGCCACAAATCAGCTTTACAAATCAGCAATATGTGTCATTGCGATTCCCCCGACTGAATGGCTCCTGTCATTGAGTATCTTCCAAGTATTGGTTGGAGCTGATGTAACTATAGGGTAAAAGCAATATGATCATATCCATATCCCAGAAAAGGGGTGTAGTGATGTAAACTGCATCTGTCCTTAGCACTGATTGCTGTTGATGTCAGATCATACTTTCACCTGGCTCCACTGTGGCTCCACACCACTGCTAGAGACAATGAATGAATGCTAAACCTATCCCAGGCCCTATGAGAGGGCTCCAGCCTGGTTGTGCATTGTTATGGGTTTATTAAAGGAGGCTAAAACAAATTAAAAATGCTAGATCACATATAAAGAAAGAGAGCAGTAAGAACGCCATCTGCTTAACGTCTGTGGGTAGATCTCACCGCAGCTGGGCTTTATCTAAGGGGTCTTCCTCTATATACAATTTCGGACGCCAGCAGGTCTCACTTCCTCATTCTTTCAGTCCCCTGGGAGGTCCCTAAAATCTTCTAAATGGAGATGAGTACAAAAAAAAAGGTAAAGAAAGTCCCTTCAACCAACAACTGACACCAGCACCACATACTTGGGAAAGCCTGTGGCGTGGGGTGAATGCCTGTGAACCACTGCGGGTTCTGTGCTTTCCCGGAAAAAGAGGCTGCCACTCCGTGAGCTTCTCCCATTAAATCCAGGCCATGCAGGCACTGCCTCGGCATCACGCCAGGCCGCTTTGGACGGGGAAGCCTGAACTAGGCAACAGTCTACACACCAGGCTGAACCACTAGGACCTCAGCCTCCAGTCCAAAACTGAAGCAGAACTCCCACTGTACAGTTGTAATAAAAATTGTGACTTCCAGAAGCCTACAGGCACAGAATGACCAGAGGATTCAACAATTACATATAGACCCCTATTTCCCCAATGTATTGCTGTTGTTACGATTCAAGATTCAAGCAATGTGCAGTTTTTACCCGATGAAATTCTTACTGTCTACTCCTCCAGATTCTGCAAAGATAACAAAAAAACAGCACAGTAGATAAGCATATAATATATACATATCCACCACGCAGAAAATGTTAAAGAAATTTTAAAAATAATAATAATAAAAAAAAGCATATGAGGAGAACAGACCCCACAATGCCCACCCACTCCCCCCAACCCTAATCCCCTGTGGACATTTTGCACGTCCGCAGGAGGTAATGTCCCCTACCGAGACTAAAATTAGTATGATATGAGGGTTTCCTATTTCATGTGACCACAGGGGGTGCAGCCCTGTGGGAGTGGGGTTGCCCACTTGGATGAGAAAGGGCAGCCGCCCTGTGTTCAGAGCAGGGGCGGGAACAGCGGGTACTCCTCGCAGCAGGACTGAGCATTCCTGTATCGCCCAAACCTCGGGAGCAGGTTCCCACATGCCCGACCTGCCCTCGGCTCTGCACGACGCCCCACAAGCAGCAAGAGCAAGACGCAGCCATTCAGCCAATGCATTCGCGGTTGGGGTCAGACAAAAAGCTTTACGAGGCTGGACTTGTGGGGAAGCATAAACACACAAGACTGTTTTCCTCTACAAGCTCAGCATGAATGCATATAGTACCGAGGGACTGTTCTATCTTATTACAGGCACACAGGGATGGAATTCAGCTGTTAGGCAAACAGATAAAACAGTAAACAAATGTGCATTAAAATGTACAGTGCACACCCAGAACTTTTATCAAGTGAAAATTACTTATACAAATAGATATGCATAAGGGAGAATAGCACTTATGCAATTCGCAGCTCATAACCAGAGATTCACCTGAGCCGTAGACCTTTGGATCCTGAAGGTGAACTCTGAACACCTGACCCACCATCCTGTAGATGTGGGGCATCTGGGTATTTGTTCATTAAGGATAAATGGAGGGAATGGAACTGTATACAGTCTTTTGGATAGGATGGAGATTAGCTGAGAGGTTTGGCATCTGAATAAGGCTAACATTTAAAATTGTGTTCAGTCTTCAACTTGAGAGAAAGGCCCTTTTTTGTGACCAAGGAGTCCATAAATGAATAATGTTCTCATGCTCCCATAAAGCAAAGAAAGGCCCTGGAACTGTCCACTCTAGGGAAACACAGGTGATTTTCACGAAAGTAAATAAATACAGAAATGGAAACCTTTGTCTGCTAAAGGGTTTAAGATACAAATCTAAAATCTTTTAAACGCACACTATTTGGCACCTTTCATATTCATTCATACCTCTAAAGGCATCAGGCAACACAAAGCGTACATTTTGGATATTAAATTCAATAGTGTAACAATCCTGTGTACGCAGTGTACGGAGAGAGGGGTATCAAAAAAAGTGCAATTAAACTTCCCCAAAGTGCAAACATCCTTTTACTGTTAACTAGACAATTTTAGAAAACTCAACGGACCTATGCAGAACCACACTGAGGCCCCAAGATGCTTCCCGTTTCCCAGGGGTCTACCCACAGAGGGCAGATGATTACAGCACCCCCAGCGTGGGCGGGGCCAGAGCAATGGCCAATCTGGTCAGCACATCCACAAGGACAGATCTGCAGTATGGGGTACATTTCAGGACCTTTTGTGAAAAGCTGATTGTCCCGCTTTATCATGGTGTAAAATATGTATTGTAACATTTCAGATCAAGTTCTTTCTGTAACAAACAGAAATGAAGGAGCCAATCACTCAGAGGCACAGAATTGGACTCTATGTAGCGTTTGACGAAAAGTCCATAAGAAGTACCCTGAATAGCACAGCATTTGCAGAAAGAGGAATCGTACTGGTCAGATGTGCCGGAGCATGTCTGTTTCAGTTCCATATTGAGCTCTGAAACGTGAAAGAAAAAAGCTTTTTTTTGAGGAACAGTGCTGATGAAACTCTGATTCATTTATTCTTTTCATAGCAGGAGGCGAACAGATTTGGGGTTGATGAAATCTAGGTGAGTATGCTTTACAGCAGAAAAGAATGTTCAACTAACAATCAGGATTTATTGCTATTACAGCATACATAAAGCTGGTTTGAAAATCACGATTAACTTAAGTGATCCACACAGCGAGCCCACAAGATTGATAAATGTTCTGCAGTCAAGAATAAAAAGTGTAAGTAAAGTCCAGAATTGTCCAAGAGGCAGTTATCAGTGAACATTCCTGAAATTCCACCCCAAAAAGTTTGCCAGCAAAACTAAGGGAGAAAGACATAAGAAACATAGTGAAGTGGAAAGGACAGGCGGACTGCTGATGACAGACGCTGAGCCCAAATGCTGTTGGGTCAGGCCTCCTCACAGTCCAGAGAAGCACCATTTCCAGCCTTCATGAAAAAATTTAAAAGTAATGGATCATTTCATTTAAGACCAAGGCAGGAACGCACAGCCCATCAGCTCAAATATGACTAACCAATTGTTATTAACCAATTGTTCAGTGGAAGTTGCAGAAGTCATCTTACAAACCAGAGCAGGAGCAGCCAGCCAGACACCTCCTACTTCATCTTCCCACCGTAAGGGAAAGTTTCAGGTTTTTTATACCCTCGTCAAAACATGTGTGCCAGCCCAGCCGGTGACCAGAAAGCGTGTTATTAAAAGCAGCCATGTTTCAAAATGAAGCAATTGCAGGCTGAGATGAACAGCTCCTCCTTCCACACAACCCAAAGTTCGTGCTTGATCACAAAAACACAATAAAACCTTAACCCTGTGACGTGATCCCTTACTGACCCCTGTGTAAAGTGGGATAACAGTCTGAATCGGCTGATAAAGGAAACATGTGAAGTCTCCTAATAACAGTTATTACTATCATTCTTTCAATGAACTTTGAAACAATATTGGTCTTTTGAGCAATTATTTACAGTGCACATGCATGACACTAATAATTACTAAATGACATAAGGTACATTGAAACCTTCATTTTATGAGAGTAAAAGCTTGCATTCCTCAAGGTTTTGCACAACATAGCAGCATCTTCCCCAGGTACCATAAGGCTCAGTCTCCTAAGAAGTGTTTTTACAGCATACAAGTTACTGCTACTGAATGCACAACCCCAGCAAGATTTAGAAACCTATTGCTTTACATAAAGGATGCAAAAATATGTAGTGGAGAGACTGCTGTGTGTTTTCAAGTCCAAAATGGGGTTTATCTGAAATACCACTTCTAATAGGGCTCCAGGGCCAGCTTAAACAACACCCTTCCAGACATGTCGTCTGTGATTTGGAGAGCTCCTGGGACAAAACTCCTGACTAAACAGCTTCGGGAAAAGAAGTTAGGTTTCGTTGATTTCTAACCAGAAAGATAGCAGAAAGTAAAGCCTTTCTGGAGATTTACTGCCTGGCTTGTACGAACTCGCTACTGCATGTACAACATGAAAGTATGTAAACAAAAAAAAAGACAGGACTATGATAGTAGGAACATTTTTCCCTGCGATGGGATCGGATTGTCTGCAATGGCCTCCCTTCCAGCATTAGGAATGTAACCACAGACCCACACAAACTGCAATTCTCTCACAACGTGCATATGTACCCCCATTCTTTGAACCAAACCTTGACAGCACAGCACATTAAATGTGGAAAATCCTACACAGGAACAATGGACATCATTCACCAACCATTCTTACAAACAAATTTGTTCTTAAACCCCATGTACGCACAAAAAAAAAAAAAAAAAGATTCTGAAATTCACCAATGTTTTCTTATCTTAATTTGTTCTTAGCTAAGAACAGAATCTACGCACTCAAGACTATTCGTACGCACATTTGAGTAATGATAGTTTGTTCAAAATAATTGGATATAGCAGTTTTCATTCTACAGTTCATAAAATTATAGTATTTTAATAATTTATAAAAGTAAAATATAAAAAACATTTACACATATGCATTTATTATAGAGGTGGGTGAATTTACAGTTCAGGACGATGTGTTTTTATGAAAATCGATTTTATTACTTATTTTACACGCGAGCGCCAAAAGCGG
>JAODKE010000114.1:30353638-30375759 GCA_026779605.1 Mormyrus hasselquistii
CAATACAATGAAATAGCAGGCATTTCAGAAAACTTTCCCACCTCGTGCAGACAATATGTATACATTATATATTGTAGTCCGTTCATTTACAGTCTCTTTTTCAGTGAAGGATTTTAGATAAAAGCTTTTCCGGATATTCACAGTTTCCGGTTAAGATCTGTTCAGTCTTGCAGTGGTAACTTTAAAGTTAAATAAAATAAAAGTTAAAATTTGTTTTGAATCATTTGTCTTCTGTAGTTTGATTTTGAGTAGGGGGGGGGAAAGTCGATTAAAATCGAAAATCGGATTTATTGTGGGAAAAAAAAAATCGGAAATTTTATTTTTAGGTCATATCGTCCAGCTCTAATTTATTATATTAAAACATTAAAGTAAAAAGGGCTCTTGTATCAGAATCAGATCGAAACTGGAAAAATGTGGATCGATCCATTCTTAGTTAGTCTTTGTTTGTTTGTGTATTGTTTTATTTCCATTTTTCAGATTGTTAGTTAGATTAAAATGTATTTTGGTTTTCTAATGGCTTGAACGTAGACTTAGTAGGGGTTCACTCAGTTAACTCACCATTTTCCTTTATTATTTTGGCCTGTGCCACTGCTGAAGTTCATGTCGGTGTTCTTGTGTTTCCCGAGTCATAACAATATATATGAAAATAAAAAGCGACAATATACTTCTTTTTTTACATCACATTACCCTCTCTCCCTTTCCTTGTTCTGTTCAAAATCTGAACATGTCTCAATTCTAGACAGGGATGTAACACCTGACAATGGACATAATCGGCATTTAGCCATTGTCTGATACTGTCAATTAGAGAAGGGGGGGTGAAAAATAAAAATCAATTCAGTTATGTATCGCTATTCAGTTGTGGGGCGATTCATCAATTGCAACAATAACTCCAAAATCAATTTTTTTTTTATTATTATTATTTATGAATTTGGACTTAGTGATGGGCAAATGAAGCTTCATGAACCATTTGTTGTATTTTCTGACCCCACTAGATGGTGCTCTAGGTATACTTTGGGGCCTGCTTTGAGCCCTTTTATGAACAGAGAGCACCATCTGGTGGGGTCAGAAAATACAACAAATGGTTCATGAAGCTTCATTTGCCCATCACTATCTGGATTTGAGGTGGAGAAACATTGCTGTTCCTCTGTTATCCTACTCTAAACTAATCCCATGTTGACAGGCAGCATAGCATCCCCTGTAGTAGGAGCCAGTTATTTTTAACTGTTTGGCAATAGCAGGAATGCCAGATGATTCAATTCGTGCTGCTCCTGCAGTTTAAATCCAAAGTATGGAAGAACTTTGGCTTTCAAATTCTAAATGAAGAGGAGTTGGGCATGAGCCATGCTGCATGCAAACGTCGTCTTACGAAAGTTACGCATTGTGGCAATACGAGGAAAGTGGGCACATATTGCTAGACAAAATCCTGAGATAGACAAGGCAGTGGAGAAGCAGTGTAGTTTTATGCCACAACAGCACCAAACATATCTTTTTGATAACTATTAAGTTAAAATTTATACTGTTGTATTTGAAGTCATTTTGCATTGTTTAAAATATTTAAATTTGGAGTATGCCATGTTCACTCATGTTCAATTACACTGTGCAGCTACTGAATAAAGATTTAGTGGTCTGACTCAGTATTTTTTTTTTAACATTGTTTAAAGGTTTTAAAATTCTTTTTAAAAAAAAAAAAAAACCCAACACACAATTGGCACCTAGGTATCGTGATAGAATCGTATCAGGTGGTCAATGGTGATTCCCGTTCCTGTTGTTGATTATCAATAAGATCATATCCAGCCCTGCACTGCATCACAAACGAATGCAAGCCCAACCAATCATATGGCTTGTGCCAATTAAAACTAGAAATACCGCAAACTTATTTCAGCACTCAAAGCATCACCATCCACTAGAACATACAGAATTCATGCATTTACAGTAGGACTGAACAATTTAAAGATTTCAAATTGCGATTTAAAACAACATGATTAACAAATCGGAAAAGCTGCAATTTAGTATATGTATTACAAAGTGTGTCTGACCCAGGGTTTGAAACTGTCGTGAGAATAGTATTACAAATTCATGTTGTCGACCTTGTCTGACAGTCATTCTCACCAATCAGAAGTGGCCTAAGGCGACTGCATATATACCCACAAACAACAAACATGTGAAACACCAGAAGGAAAACATTACATTCCCCAGCTGTGAATTACCAACTTCAAAGTTACATATCGTTTACAGAAAGGTCCTGTTATTAGGGATACAAGCAGTGTCTCCTGCAGCATCCCTGTTGTTTTTTTCTTACCGGAATTTTTATTACTCTATTTAACTTAACACAATAGATGCATCCTTAACTGCAAGAGGAGCTCCACACAGTATTATTTACTAGTCAATTTACGTCAGCACAGAACCTGAACAAAACCACTGTCAAGGGGCTTATTTCCATAATTCTGTATAGAGCAGTTTCAGAAATAGAGTAAAGATTGTCCACCATCCATCCATCAACCACCTGCATATTCAGTACAGGGGTGCTGGGAGGCCTGGAGCCAAACCCAGGCAGGACAGAACATACAAGAGTGACCTGGATGGGATGCTACTCCAGCACATACACTTGCATACAAACTCATCTCATAGTAATTCTGAAAGTACATCAATCCAGATAATTTATGATGACACTGAGCGGGTGGGGGGGAAGCCGGACAAAGAACACAGTAATAATCAACTAGCCTGCATCAAACCTAACTACTTGGTATCGTGTTTTTATTTTTGCTTTGTATTTTACCAGACTCAATGGACTAATCAAAATATAGTCCAATAACCAGTTAATCTAAATTATACAGGCACACATGCCCCCACCCAAACAATTACAATAAAAAAATGCAATAAAAATAACACTGTAAATATTAAAAGTTCGGTGTCACTTTACAAAAAGGCTACCCATATAAAGAGTTTATGAGTGGTTTATAATCTGGTTATAGGTTGTAACACTTTGTAAATTATTAATAAACAATTTTAAACAAGTTATAACGCTTTTCTTTTTATTAATGAGTTACTACCATTTACAAGCAGAAAAAGGGAGCCTTATTGTAAAGTGGTCCAAAAGTTCAACTGTTATCCAGGATCCCGCCATAGCACAAGACAGAAGCAGCACTTAAAACCGCTGTTTGCATTATACAGAATCACCGCTGCGCCTCTCCGACAGCCCAGGCCCACATCTCAGAATGGCATATTTAACAGAAGACAGCATGCCGCACCAAATGGCATCTAAGCAGCACATGGGTACCAAATGTACAACTGCACACAGAAGCGAATCATTCTCAAAAACAAAAAAGTTACTGAAAACATCTGCCTATAATTTAAAATTGTTGTCATACACTGAAAATACAAATGGCAGTATCACAGTTCCCATTTATACCCAGAATAGGAACTGACGAGGCGTTTACGTTACTCTAACAGGCCTGGATTCCGCCTCTCTGGAAAACTGCATAACACAAGGTACCGATGACCGTTAATAGCGCACACATTACACCTAAAACCTTGCATTGAATGAACTGAACCGAACAGAATATGCATTTATGCATTTTCGACACATGAGGAATGAGGAATGACTGACCAGCATCGTGAAAAGTGGGTTATCCTTAATTGGGTATCGCCACATAACATCTACGACAGGGTTCTTCAAATCTGGACCTCAGTTCTCCCAGGTAATTAGTTTAATAATTACTTATTCTGATTGGTCAGAGGCTTCACATCTGGCTCACGAGTAAAGGAAGGCTGGAAAAGCAGCAGTGCTCGGACCTCGAGGGCCGTGATTTGAATAACCCTGATCTACGACATTAAAACGTTAAGGGGTTACGCACTGATGTGGCGCGATGCACAGCCACAAACACACTCTTACCGCCACGTATCGGGAGTCATGGATACCGCACGAGGCGTCCCCACGGTCAGCAACGGGCCCAGCGCTTGTGAGCAGCCAGCGGCTATTTATAGAGGCCGGACCTGAAACTCGATCAGGACTGACGGGTTCTCTGGTTGACAGCCGCGTTGTCAGAAGTGACAAACCCTGAGGGAACGGCATGGTAGGGAACGCGCCCAGGCCGTCATTCTCATTAGCTCATCGTAATATGCTGCAATTAATACAGAGACGCTTTTGCAGGCACTGTAGAAATCAGCGACACGATCCTCACGATATATCCGCGGAGTCTCAAGGCCAATTTTACCTGGGGCTTCACTTTTTTTTTTTAAAGAAAGATTGGCATCGGGGTTAAAATACTCGGGTAATGCGATATACCCTGAAAAGTTGGACCCTTGTAAATGTTTGCTTTGGCAGTTCCTAAATACATGTAAATCAAACAAACATCAAATCAGTTTATACAGTAAATTCACATGAAAGAACCACCTGTTTATTTGTTTATGCAAAGTTAATTTGCTAAGCTAAAAATTAGTTATCACTACAACTGTATGGAACGTAAATAAAATGGAAAGTAAATACTGCACCAAAACCTTTTAAATGGATGAGTGTCTGGATAGAAGGATAGAATGTAAACCAGTACGTTACGAAGTTCTGGAAATTTCAGAGCCCCCCCTTTATTTCTCTTAAGCGCTCCTCCTGGATTTTACGGTCTTTTTGCAAAACACCCAACATGATAGGATCGAATAAAAAGCTACAAATGTGGAGATTTAAAGGCATACATGAATACGGAAAAATAGTGATTGAGAAACATTTCTACAGCAACCTGTCCAGTAACTGTATAACAAGCGCCCGCTAGCAAGACCGCTCACGTGTTCGTGAGGTGGGGACGAGACGACTGCGAAATCCATAAAAAAGGGGTACCGCCCACTCAAGCGTTTCTTTAAAAGTGATAATAAAGTCAGAAATATTGCCGCCTGACTACGATAAATGCGGATTTTACTGTAATTCCGTTCTTACAAATCATGTACCCACGCGTTGATTTAATTAAATGTGTTGATTTAGTTAAATATACAAAACGCCTAAGATACACAGAAAGTTGTACATGAACCTGCTGAATGGCGGCCTTTTGGAATAATAGCGTTCGCACTGTGGTTTGAGAGAGATGAAAAGGTGTTGATTGTTGATAATATCATATGAATCATGAGTGCTGTTAACAGTTTTAGTTAAAAGAAAATCGTTGCCTGCAACCATCGCTGTCTACGGCCCCCAAAATACAGTGAGCATAAGCGGCTATAAAATATCATCTACACATTGTTAAAATGAGGTATGACGTTTATTAAAGGGGCAAAGAAAAAGACCGCCAAATGACTGGCTATGATCTCTTACATTCGCTTCAATGGGACTGCTCAGTAATTAAATTAATGTTTAAAAACGGGCAGATATCTAGTTGCCAACGAGCTAGCTTTAACAACGCTGTACGGGATGAAACACATGCACCACAATATCTGCAGATAATAAACATTGGTTTGGGGAAACCATATTTGGATATTAAGGATTTGCCCATAACGTACAGAAAATTCGTAAGACAGCTCACAAAAAACATCAAAAACGATTTTAAAGCAATTACATTCGAGTTACTCACTGAGAAACAATCAGCTGATAGAACGGTGACTCAGTAGACTACAGCACTTCCGCATTCAATACCGATGACCTATGCAACAGCCAATCCTAGCCATTCTGCATTACCAATAGGCGCTAAGCATAAGGCCGGATGGCGTCATTGAGTGGCTCAACGCAGCCAATGACAGTTCAGAACAGGGGGGTATCCTGCGTGTTGAAAATGGCGTGAACACACCCACTGTAGAGCCAATCAAACATCACCAGCGGAGCACACATGGCCAACTACAGATGCAAGGGTTGAGAGCCAATAGAAAATCACAGCGCGGCACAATGTGAATCACATGCTGCTGTGTGACGTCGTGATTTTAAAGTGGTAGCACTTAAAAAATGTTTATAGTCAAGAGCCTGTTTGAGAAACTGCGCCCCTTGTTGGATGTGTATTTCCGTGATCACGAGTCCCATCCCAATGTGTACACATCTTTCATATTTCTTTCCGCAACTAAGGAGACTTGATTCAGTACAAGCCATGTATATGTACTGCCACGTGTATTCGGAAAGTTCACAGATAACATAGGGATTCCCAGCCTTTATGACGGACCGGCTTATTTAGTTTAAAACTTTTACATACTGGGGGGGTGGTGGTATGGGGGTGCTCTCGGGGGTCAATTTAATAAGCTAAGTGAGCTTCATCATTTGCACGTTTTAGGTGCAATCAATACGCTCGATCATAAGAGGTACCAAAAAGGCGTGGCTTAGAAATAGGCCTACATACTGAAGTTTGCCTTTGGACGTTAAGCAGCCCTTCACAACACCTCTATCCAGTCCTGGGGGGCCAGAGCCCTGAAATTTTTGGGTTTCACACACCTGATTCAACTCTTTGTGCTAATTACCACACAGCTCTTGAGCTGAATTATTCATGGTGGAACAGGGAAAGAACTAAGCTACACAGGGCTCCGGCCCCCCAGGACTGGAGTTGGGCACCCCTGCTCTAACGTTCCATCGCATTAAGTAATAAGACTTGCCACTTCACTTAAGAATTTTAGTATGTTTAAGGTGAAAACTTAAACATACTAAATTTGTGAAACATGAAATATTTTGCTGTTGTGTGAAGGTGCATGGTGTGAAAGTCAGCGGGTTAGGATGCTGTGCCCGTGAAGGTCGCTGACTTTGGTATATTATGGATTAAACCACGGGGGGTCCTGAGCGTGGTCACCCAAGTAGTGCTGGAAGTAGGGGTGCTGAGGGTGCTTCAGCACCCCCCTCTGGTTGTTCGTGGTAATGCAGTGAACTCAAAACATCCTGTCATGCTTATGTTAACCGCCAAACTCTAGGGACTGTCTGTCCCTGCCATCTCCACAGCATATTTCTGGACTGTGAGGGGAAAGCAGAGTACCCAAAGAAAACCCCACAATGACATGGGGAGAACATGCAAACTCCACACCCATGGAACCCAGGTCCCAGAGGTGTGAGGTAACAGTGCTAATAACTACATTACCATGTCACCCCATAAACTATACTCCTATTTACCATATTAGTTATTCTTGTTCTTTCTAAATAGGCAGTAACGCTTTGAAGAGAATCCATAACAAAAGATCTATTACATATTAGGTATTCTCATGAATTCCTGACTCTGCATTTTGTTTCATGCAGAGGTATGCACTTTCACATTCCATCTGACATAAATGTGAAGGGAAATGACGTGTTTGCCTAAACATAAAGCAGGAAACGTCCTGGAATAGCAGTCATGTTTATGGCTATTAGACATATGTGTATGTCTGATAAACGCTGTGAAATAATTGCATATCAGGAACATTTTGCATGTTCCTGGCTGTGTCTTACTGCCATCTCCATGGTTCCTGACTGAGCATAAGCATTTGGGACTATGTTGGTTCCCTGTCTCCATGCTAATCTTTTGAGCTGACTTCATATGTTCCGTCACACTGGTCAATGGTCATTCGAGTCTTGACCGCTCCCAGATGGATGTGAGAACACTAGAGCCTGCCACTAAGGCCTGGGGGACGGCATTCGCAGCATTCTCACCGGCTTAGACACTCCAACCAGGCATGACGTTATGTCCAGCCAGAAGGAGCTGATTTAATTATTCACTGATTTGGTCCATTTGTATTACATCAGATTATGTGATTATAAGGTATTTATGTTGTTTAAAATGAGTTATTTTGTTAAATCAGAGGGAGGATATATTTTTTCTTGCGACATTCTAGGGTCGTCAGAGTGATTTCAAAGTGGGCTTCCTGAGCAAGGCTTTAAACCCAGTAGCACTGTAAGTACGGGTGCAAAGAACATTTAGTGTAAAAGATGTGACTGTGGGAATTGAGCGTGGCTACTTGTGAGGTGACGGTCAAAAAGACTGCTATTCCTACTCTTCTAATTCCAGTGACGGGCAGTAATGGCTGGCAGCTGGCTGGTTACAGCAAAAAAACATTACAACGGCGGATAACTTTGAGCATTTCAGGCCCCCTTACAATCTACATGTAACAGCAGAGCTGCCTTTTGTGTTAATGACTGGTACAAGCACAGAGTTATA
This sequence comes from Mormyrus hasselquistii, assembly GCA_026779605.1. Taxonomy (NCBI): domain Eukaryota; kingdom Metazoa; phylum Chordata; class Actinopteri; order Osteoglossiformes; family Mormyridae; genus Mormyrus; species Mormyrus hasselquistii. The sequence continues at coordinate 30,361,711 of JAODKE010000114.1, forward strand.
CCTCTGTCACGTGTGTTGCTTGAGTTCCTTGAGCAACATACGGTAGTAAAAAAAAAAGCACAACACCTCCCCCTAGAGTTGAAATGCAGCTCAAGCCTGGACAGATCTACAGTGTCCTCAGAAATGTTCCACATTTTCTGTACTTTCCAGGTCCACAAAACAGATTTACTTAATAGTGTTTGATGAAATAAATGTGATTCATTAAGTTATACATCAAAACCTTGCTGTATTGTTTGAAATTCCTTTTTAAACTGTTACACAGGATACAGCAGGGTAAGGCAACGCCTGTCTGTCTTTTTTCCCAGCACACTTAACCAAAGTACAGCTGGATTATCGGCTGCTCCGGTATATCCACTGTGAACTGCTATGGTGATACCAGAATGGGTTAGTCCCTGGTCCTCAGAGACAGAGTGGAAGATCGATAAGTGACAGTAAACAGGGCCCACAGGGGGGGACACTGTCACTGCACCACCAAGCTGTGCACAAATAGCTGGAAAGTGGGTGTCATCTCAGAGACCAATCACCTGTGTCGCTTGGCCGTACATATCTGTGGCTCCAGCAGGCCAGTCTCTCTCAGTAGGTGGTTTCTCTGGTCGCCAGTGTCCTCTGCGAAACCCAAGATGGTGAGTGTGGGATCTGTCTGCTTGCAATATATGTTCATATTTGGAGGGACAAAAGTTTATCTGTTAACGAAATTAACATTGGTATTTGAATTGCACATACCTCAGAACTAACAAATAGCTATACCATGCACAGATAAAGAAATTATCAATTGTAGTATTAAATTTAAGATCTAATAACAGATTAGACATTTTTTTGAACTTTTAATTTCTTGTAAGGTTTTTAACTTGACTTATTCTTAATTCTATATTTTATTTGCACAATTTAAGGGTGATTCAGGGTACATTTCATGTCTAATTGCTATCTTCCACTGAAAGCTTCAGGTCTCTTTCTATGTTTACACTAGCACAGTCACGATTTCAGGTGACGTCAATGATTCCTTAACATACACATGTCACCAAATCCTAATATGTCTCTTTAGTATAATGCAGGACTGTAACTACATTATCTCTTTCTTTTCAGACTTCCTACACTGACAAAGGAGAAAAGGTAGACTAGTCATTATATACTTATTCAACAACATAAGGGCTGTCAATAGGACATGTCCCCTTGGCGTACTCACAAGTGTCTGTCGAACCTTACTCGTCCCTGCAGATTGAACTGCATTGTTCAAATCAGGAAAGCATTCCTCGGCTCTCATTGACATTTAAGTAGAATTACAAAGACTTTGTAAAGTGGAGCCAACATTTCTCTTTGCATTTCTGTCATCCAAACTACAGTAAGTCTACCTCAAGCACAGCCTTTACAACTTGTCAGGATATATTAATCTGTGATCCGTAGGTGCAAACCAGAGACAGCTAAACAAAATGTCAAATATTATTAAGTTTGCTGGTATGTAGCTGTTCATTCACCACAGGATTTTCAAATATTTCCTTTCAGCCAGAAAGAGGGAGATTTATTAAATTCCATCATATAACATTCTGGGTTGGAAATGCCAAACAGGTAAGATTCAAAAGCACAACACTGTTTCCAGAACACTCACTGGAACTGCTAAAAGTTCTTCCCTAGGATCTTCTTAGTCTTTTCTTAAATGGATGGCATTGCCATTTAATTAAACAAACTGTTACAACGTAAAATAACTGGAATTCAATCTTGCTTTTAATAGTCAAAACACATTAAAACTGATCTTGGGATCTTGGGAAACCAGACTCCATAACAAATTCAAGATTGTTCTCTGAGGGCCAAAAGGCTTTGGACTATGTCCAAGGTCATTCACCTTTTCTGTATGGAAATCACAATCTGGAAATTAAGACAAAGTCTCCAAGATATTTACAAAGAGTAATAATATATATAATAACAATATATTGAAGAGTAACGATATTAAAATTTATTAGTCAAAACAATCTCTTGAAGAATATTAAATTATTCCTGTTACACTTTCCGACTTTACCAAAAAGTCTGGCCTGATACCATAGCGCGCCCTAGTGGAAAGTCAGCGACAGTGTACTTGTGGCTGCCAACATGGGTCTGAGACAGATCACTGATTAATTATTCTCCACTGAACTCCACGGTCTCTCTGTAGGCAGCTGTATTTTACTGCGACAAGATGGGCTTCGAACCCCTGGCTTACAAAGGCCTGGAGACGGGCAGCCGGGAGATCGTGTCCCACGTACTCAAGCAGGACAAGGTTGTGAACTCCCCCTTGCTCCCGCCGTCCCCGTCACAAACATGCACACAGAGAATTTCTGCAGTGTTTAGGCAGTTAGAGTGAAGACATTTTCATTTCATATGCCGTGATGTGGATTTAATCCTACGTTTGGCACAATTAACATCAATGACAAACGTAGCGCACATGGTTCCATGCCATCTTAGAACTTCCCCTGCAGGCACGGCATTATGCAGGTTCCTCCGTAAGCAGAGAGTGGCCTTTATTTGATAATGTGTTTCTTATTCCTTTTTCAGATACGGTTTGTTTTTGAATCAGCCCTGAACCCCGGAATGGAAGGTTGAGCACCTTTTTCATTCTGTGTAGAAAATTGATGCAGCATCACAGTGAGTCTTCTCTGACATCAGACAGCTCCTTCTGTATACTGATATTGTACGCTGGTTATTTCCCTCAGAGATGGGGGAGCACCTGATGAAGCATGGAGATGGGGTGAAGGACATCGCCTTCCAGGTGGAGGACTGTGATTCCTTAGTGCAGGTACTTGGTTGAGTATCAGCGAGGAGCACATCGCGCGTGGCAGGCATCCAAAAATGGGTTCCTTTGTGATTTTCTGGTGGGATTCTTTTCAATTCAGTTCAATTCAACTTTATTTGTATAGCGCATTTTCACAACATTACATTGTCTCAAAGTGCTTTACATTATCCCCACCCAAAGCCCCCAGTGAGCAGCCAGAGGCAACAGTGGCAAAGAAAAACTCCCTAGATGGATAAAACCTTGGGAGGGACCAGACTCAGAGGGGGAGCCCATCCTCCAGGGGGCGGCAGAGGAAGTCATATTGTATGCTCTTCATTGAGTTGGATTAGCTCTGAGATTTCTGAATTTTTCAGGTGCCTGCGTAGCGTACGTGTTCACATCCTGCGGGTGCCGTAGAAAGGCAAGCACAGTGACCTTTACCTTGCAGACAGCAGCCATTTAACAATGAGGTTGTCTGAGGCTAGGCAAGCAGCTTAAGCAAACTCTGCCCTGGTTCCACTACTCCAGAAGAAGTTATCGTTTAACCCACCGATAGAGAGGCCGGCCTAAGCCTGGAGGTAGCCGACACATGTGAGGGGCCGCTCTGTTTGCCCACGGCCCTCGGCGCTGACTTCAGCAAGCATTGCGTCCAAATTCAACATGGTGAAACAGCCGAACACGTACAAGGGCTCCAGTGGTCGCTAGGGCCTTGCAAAGCGTCGGAAGATGAACGTGCGCAAGTCCCCGTAACTGACCCTCCATAGGTGATTTCAAGGCATTGACTGGTGACAGGTTCCACAACGAATGAATCCTTTACCTCTTCTTCCAACCACAAGGGGGCAATCTTTCCACATTAGGCAGTATGCCTCAAATTCAATGAGCAGCAAAAGCATCTATGTTTATAGCACATTGGCAAATATCTGTTTTTAGACAGCCAAAGAACGCGGCGCCGTGATAGTCAAGAAGCCCTGGGTGGAGGAAGACCGATACGGCAGAGTGAAGTTTGCTGTCGTCCAAACAGTGAGTTGGCATGACCCCAAGGGCTGATCATCGCAGGATGGACAGCAGGGAAATCTTTTGCAATCTGTCAAGCATGATAGATGATTAGGCATCCAATAATCTATATTGTGGGTTGACAGTAATTTGCTTTACAAACTGAAAAGCCCAACAGCCCAAACATGCATTAGACATGAATTAGATAAGGCTTCACAATCTGTGGACATCAGTCCCATTTCGATAAATTGCCAACCAAGACTAAATATTTCTCAAAGCCTAATGTATTCAGGCCTATTAGCACATAAAGGGCATAGTTCACTTTTAAGAACTAAAAATATTTTTATCTTTTTATTTTTATGTAGTATGGAGACACAACCCACACACTCATTGAGTACCTGGAACCCTACAAAGGACTTTTTCTTCCCGGATACAATGAGCCACTCTACAAAGATGCTCTGCTGCCCAAGCTGTAAGTCAGATGAGTTCTGCAACCTCACACCTTCGGTTCTGGAGTCTTCCATAGCGTCTGGCAGCTAGATACAGTTTGTAGTCACCACATGACACAAAAACCTTCAGAATACTTTGGGGGCTGTGTGTGGCTTAGAGGCCTATAACCCAACCCCCAGCTCCATGGCTGCTGCTGCAGGTGGCTGCTCTTTGCTGCCAAGCTTCCTCTCACCTACATGTGTGCTGGTGTGGAGAGCAAGATTGGATAGATAAAAAGAGAATTTCCCTATGGGGATCAATAATTATCATTAAATTTTTCATATCTATCACGATCTCTTCATGTCAAGTTAAAGAGGTAAATGTCCAGCTAGATTCCGTTTAGAAAACTCTAGAAAACAATGATGGGTTAAGCTTCCATTGACTTAAAGTTTTTCTCCACAGACCACCAACCTGTCTGAGCTTCATCGATCACATTGTGGGAAACCAGCCAGATGACAAGATGGTGCCAGTATCAGACTGGTAGGGAGGAAGAGGGTTTTGTGTAACTAACCGAACGAGTCTGAGGGAGAATAGGAGAATGTCCCTCACTTTGGGGGCAGTAGATGGTACACCATAGCATTTCTGTTTTCCTAAATCTCTGTTTATGATGTCTGCTGGCTGAGATTCCAGTCCTTAAGTTCAGATTCATACAGAATTGAGGCAACAAAATGACCGTTCTTATACTGTAGTTTCCATAATGTTTGGGTCACATGCAATACACAGTAGAAAGTTAGAAGTCTCCTAAATAAATATCAACATAGACAGACAGACAGGTGATACAAACATACATGGGTAGTCTGATATGTAGCTGTGTGCCTTTGCTCATAGACAGGACTACCTGCACCCTTCCTCCAGGTACCAGAAGTGTCTGATGTTCCACCGCTTCTGGTCCGTAGACGACAAGCAGATCCACACGCAGTACAGTGCCCTGCGTTCCATTGTGGTCACCAATTATGAGGAGACCATCAAGATGCCCATCAACGAACCAGCTGTTGGGAAGAAGAAGTCCCAGATTCAGGTGTGGATTTGACGTTAACAGACCACTGGCCTAGACCTGGTACCATTCTTCATGAGCAGAATTTTGTTGTCATTTATAGCCGCAGGGTGTCAGTTATGACAGTATTTGTTGGTGCATGCTCTCTAGAATCTCCTCTGACATTTCAGGAGTACGTGGATTACAATGGTGGGCCTGGCGTGCAGCATATTGCGCTTAACACACCAAACATCATCCAAGCCGTGAGTGCATCGTCTTTCTCTATCAAAGGTTTCAGAGGGTGCCTTCAAGAAACGCCCATGAAGGGCACAAGGGACGTCAGCTGTCTTGAGTGAACTTCGTTGGGTCTTTCTTTTGCTCTTTCTCAGATCGTCAACCTTAGAGCACGTGGGATGGAGTTCCTGTCTACTCCAGACACGTACTATGATACCTTGCGGGAGAAGCTCAAGATAGCAAAGATCAAAGTGAAGGAAGACCTCAACAAGCTGCAGGTCTGCAAGCATTAGATGTTCGGTCCTCTATGATTCATGACACAGCTGACATTACCTTTGAAAATGTAACGCAAATGAAAAGCTGAACAGGACAAAGAGCTTCTCCCCATGTTCGTTTAGGAGCTGAATATCCTTGTGGATTTTGATGAAAAGGGATACCTGCTACAGATCTTCACCAAGCCTGTACAGGATCGACCAACCCTCTTCATGGAGATCATTCAGCGGCACAATCATTTTGTAAGTCTCCTGGGGGCCTGTGCATGTTTTCAATGTCCCTTGAGGTTTTAATGTGCTACAAAACAAGCTGCCAAAACTCCATAGCGAACGATGAGTTGGGGGCACTGACACAGAGATGCATTCCTTTACATGCCTCCATGGGTAATAGCAGCTCCTTTGTCACTTTCCAGGTCATGTAGACCTTATTCATAAAACATTCACCACCAGGTGCTTTAAAACCCTTAGTCTGTTAGCCCCCTGTTTTTTTACGAAGTGCTGTAAAGTGCCTCATAAATTTCTCAGACCTTGAATTGAAGACAAATTGCTTTGGGCAATTTGGGATTTTATATTGCAGGGAGCTTTATCTTTCCCTCGGTCACCAGGCAGTGTGATAAAAGTTGCCTCAAACATGATGCACTCTTTTCAAAGAACATGAAAATCAGTCCCAATTACATTCATTTGCCATAATATCAGCAGAACAGTGTGATCAAGACAACTAGGAAAAGGCATGAGACGGTATCTTGTCATGGCTGCCGTTTATGTCGGCGCTTATGTCCCCTGCAGGGATTCGGGGCAGGAAACTTCAAGTCCCTGTTCGAGGCCATTGAGAAGGACCAAGACATGAGGGGAAACCTGACAATACTGACCCAGGACGGACAACCCAAACACTATTACTGACTCGTGCTGGGCCCTCGCCACCAACCAATAAAAGCCGAACACAGACTGGGATTCAGCTTGATTGTACCTTAATTCTGAAGACCCACATGTCAGACATGGGCAAGTCAAAGAAGTCAAAGACAGTGGCTCTCTGTTGACCTTCCTCATGGGCAAGGAGTTAAAAAATAAACTTACTTTGTGTCAAGAGTTTCTAATGGGACTCTGAATTCATTCACCGGTCTTCTCGTGAACAAATCAACATGCACCTTCATAAGGTTTATTTCAAAATAATTTATTTGTATATAATTGGAATGAGGCTAGGCTGGTACATCATCAGCAATGGTATTTACTCTTTCATAAACATATTGTTTTGTACAGGGAAAAGAAAATATTTCCAGACCTGGCCAAAATGGATAAATATATTAGTAAATAAATATATTAGTGACATATTACCATACTGAAATGTTCTATTATATATAAAATACAACACTTTATTTTTTATTTTGTTTTTGACTTTCTCATTTACAAAATATACTGAGGAATCCCTTGAATTTTTATAGGGACTGTGCTTTATTGAAAGAAAGGCAGTTTCAGCTCATTCTGTGTCTAAAAAAACAGCAAAACAAAAACACAAGAAGGGACCCAAACTGGACCGAAACTCAGTGACATTTCATTTAAGGCTAATTTCCGCAGAGAGCAAGCTGCATAGTGCTGGTCTGCCACAGAGCCATTTGCATTTCAGCCGCTCTGAGACCAATTTCAGGTGTAAGGCACTGTCAAGTATCACGAGCAGTGGCGCCCTGACCCACCAACGACCACGGCGCATCACTCCCGCTTTTTCTGATATGACGTTTACATTCCTCTAAACTAACTGCAGACTGTAATTTCTGGAACTACCATGTGTGCAGGCAGGTTCGACATTGAGATTTGGCTCGATTGACCTTCCAATCAATCGGACGCTTGGCCGCAGCGATAGCAGAGGGTGAAGGCCTTGAAAGATTGGAGTCAACTAAAACTGAGATAAAATAGTTAAGCTTAGCCATGCTGAACTCCAGTCATCCCCATTTAACGAGAAATACGACTGATGCTCATAACGGAGTCAGATTAGCTCGGTGAGACAAGGTTAAGTGCTATAAGCTTTGTGTTTGCCCCAGCCTGAGCTCTTACCCTCACTGTCCACTTGCAACATTTCGGTCTGCTGGGTCAAATCACGACAAATTCACATTCATATCGCAGACTCCCAAATGCGCGGCCGACAGAATCTGCTGTTTCAGCTTCAATGTTAAACAATTATGCCTAAGCTTTGGCTTTTTTGAGATTTTTATAACACTTTTTTTTTTTTTAAATAGCAACCAGTGTTTTTTTATATTTAACTTAAAGCAGAGGACAAATGATTGCCGCCACTAAAATGCGTAGACCAAAATGTTAGACCATAACTTGTAGACGTGCAAGATGCCATGGTTGACTAGGCAACGCAGCAGGGGGTGTGATCCCATAGCCAGCGAGCGCCGCATCGCCATCCTGTTTGATCCAAGACTTTTGAGCTGATCTGAGGGCGTTGGCACGAAACGGAAAAGTGACAAGGTGAAAGAGGAAAAAAAAATACAAATTCAGTCAATTTGTTTCTTTAACATTGAAAACGACTAAGTCAGGAAGGAAAAAAAAACATGAAATGAGGACCCAGAGCTGCCTTTTGTTCAAACACCTGGCATGGAGCTTCATTCTCTGCGAGCCCCATCTGGGGTATGGGGGGACTGCACTGAGAGTATCTCAGGTCAAAATGTGACCGGTCGTGGGGCACTGCCCCTCAGTAGCTGCTGCCACCAAACTGCCCACTCTATCTGCAACCTGAGGTATGCTGGAGGACCAGGTGCATCGAACAACCGACTCTGACTCTGTGACCACTATAAGTCTTCCATAGTTTCCGATTCCTACATGCCTGAAAACAATGGTTCAATTGAATGTCTTCTTTGTGTGGAATTTTTCTTCGATCTGTGTATATTTTCTTAAAGTGGTGATAAAATGCTCATTTTTCAGCTGGGACAGGCTGATGAAGTCCGGTCCTTGAGTGTTGATTTTTCTGAGAGGTCTTGAAGGCACTTCAATAGTCTGTATTGAATAGTCTGTACTGAATAGTCTGTATAAACATATTTCCCCCTCTTTGTGGATCTCTTTCCTTTTTTTACTCAAGCAGTTCCCAGCTCCAAAGTTTTTGCCACTTGAATAATTTTATTCATTAAATCTATTATATTTCATTGTAACAAACTAAAACTGAATTTGGGCAGTAGTTAGCAGTCTGCCTTTCCGGTACAGTGACTAGACGGCAATATTAATGGCTGCGGTGTATATACGTTCCGTAAATGAACTCCACTTTTAGCTGTGTGCCCATTAGAAAAATGAATCTGATTGGTGCCTCTGGAACTGGGAGGAGCTGGAAAATTTCTGACGGAACATTCTGGAATTATCTGGAAGACTTTCGTGTTATACTGTAGCTATGTTTGTCCATTCTGGCTCCTTGTAGCAGCGTGACATTGGGATACATCTCATATTCACACAGCAGACTCCTCTTCTGATCCTGCGGAAGAATAAAAACACAAGGGTGGATTTTGAGTTTAATCATTAATGTAGGACCCAAAGAAGGCTCACAGACTGACAGACAGCCCAGAAATCTTCACAACTGGGACTGCGAGCCACAGCTGCAGCAGCACGTACCCTGACTGTTGTGTAAAGTTTGGCAGTATAAGCAGACATCCGGGGCAAGCTCCGCGCCCGGCTGGTGGCCCCTACACTGCGGCCTGTCCACGGGGCCCTGCAGCTGCGGCTCTGATCGGGCCTGCTGGACCCGCTTCTGCCACACAACATGGCCCCCGCAGCACGGCCAGTCACCCATCCCCCCCGAGTCCAAGATGAGGGGGACGGGCAGTAGCGGGGGCATGTCGGGGGGGCAGCAGTAGCCAGCAGGCTGGCCGTAGTGGATGTGGATGCTGCAGTCCTCCTGGAGGTCCAGGCTCTGGTGGAAGTGCACGGCTGGGGCCTCCAGCAAGCAGGTGCTCTTTTTCCGCCTGTGATGGCGGCTGGGACCCTGGTGGCAGCAGGGAGGGGGCCCCAGGGGAGGGTCAGACAGTTCGCACTCGGGTTTCTCAGGTCGGTGCGGGGGCCTGTCCGAGGGGTCCGGCTTGGGGCACTGGCATGACTTGTGCTTGACCTGGCATGGAGGAGAGTCCTTGTTGGCACCAGGGCCAGGGGCGGCACCCCGTTCCTCATCCACACCCCTGTCGGGACCTTGGCTGTGGTCGCCATCCTCGTAATGGTGATGCCGGTGACGGTGGTAGTGGACGTGGTTGAACACCTGCTCCTCTGGGCAGCTCTGATTGACCACCGAGTCCAGAGAGCGGGGCCGAGCACTGGCGTCCAGACTGTCCCTGCGCGTGTGGCCTGGTCCGTAGTACACAAAAGGGTCATAGTCGCTGCTCAGAGAGCTACGGAAAGTGGACCAGCTGCCATAGACGCCCTGCAGACTCACATCTGTGCAGTTGAGAACAGAATCACTGGAGGAGCCGTGACAGGGCCCTGAGCTGGAGTCACTGGCTGGGCCGTCTGGGAAGTAGCCACTGCGCTCGGTGCGGTAGCTGCCCCCGGAACAGCTGCCGTCGTCCTGCCGGCTGTGAACAGCCACACGGGGTGGTGACGAGGCCCGCAGCCGGGAGCTGGAGGCACTACGTGGCGGTGGGCAGCCCTGGCGGTAGCCATGACAGGTGCGGTGTGAGTGAGCCTGGCTCAGGTGCCTCCCTGTCCGGCAGCCACTGCCGGTCCGGTGAGGCCGAGTCCCACGGCCTTCAGGAAGGAGGTACCCGAAGTGGGCTGGCGCCGGACCCAGGGGTCGGTTCTGCAGGCAGCGCAGGACGCGTGGGTCCAGTGCAGGGGAGCTGCCAATGTGGTGTAAGGGGGGGTACTGACCAGGGGGAACTCGGGGGTAATGATGGCGAAGGGGAAAGGGGATGGGGTGTGGCTGTAGGGTGTGGTGTCCAGGGTACTGGTGTCGCATTCGCTGAGGTTGACGGGGCGCCAGCTCTGCACCTGCAGGGCAGAAAGTGACTTCAGACAAGATCTGACACAGACGACACTGAGGGACACTGAAAAAAGGACAAGCTCTGCAAAATCAAACAAAGTGCCATGCCTGCGAGACTCCCTCCCGCTAAAACACAGAGCACACAAAACTACAATTCCCAGGCAGGCCTGTTGGGGCAGGAACACATTACCCATGATGTTGTGCATGCACAGGGGGCAGGTACGATGCTGCAGCAGCCACGGGTCGACGCACTCCTTATGGAACTCGTGTGAGCATGATATTATGCGCAGGTTCTGAAACACAGACATCCCGCAGTCAGCGTGTGCATGCACGTCTCCAAATGCCCGTGCATGAAGCGGGAGAAGGAGCTACTTGGATAGCGGCATGCTGGATACTGCCAGCTGCACTGTGGTTGCCAGAACTACAGGTTCATCGGTAAAAAAAACACTTGTATAGTGATTTGGCTTCAGTTCTTCAGCCACCGAGGACACAGGACAACTTGGCTCATCGCTGACCCCAAAAATTCAAAAGATTCCAGAGAATCACAGCTGCTTCCCACTGACGCTGCTTCTGTTCATCTCAGTCACACATTTCACACGTCTTCCCTCACAATACCATAATGCGATGGCCAATCACAATGCGTGATCCACCTGCTACGCTTTATGTAATGGGCCACAGACTGTCACTTACAGTCTTTGGATCGTCGGAGGCATAAAGTCAGTTCTTGGAGGCTGCTTTGGGCACTGCACCGAAAGGCACCTTGATGTACCGCGAAACCCAAGAGCCACATGGTGACTCCTCCCCAAGAGCTCCCACCTGGCCATCCAGGAATTCCTCCAGGCAGATGGCACACATGGGACTGGAACCGGAGCTGCTGCCTGACTCACGGTGGCCCCCGTGCCGCTGGCTTGCAGGACAGCCCTGCGAGCTGTAGGTACGCGTCTCCAGTTGGCTGATGGCACGCATAGTCTGCTGGTGAACCGAGTCCTGCACCCACAAGAGACATCATCGGTGTGTGCTATTAGCCTGCCTCTGTTAGACGCCAGTAAATAATGCTAATTGCTGTGCCGTATGAAAGCTTCCATGTTAAAGGAGGTGATTTTGGGTTTTAGGGAAGTGTTTTTTGCTAAATATCATGCCGACGTACCCAGTTCCGGTTGGACTTGCAGCGGTACCGAAAGGCAAAGATCATGATGATGGCCAGAACAGCCAAGACCACGGTGAGCAGAATTCCAACGTCATAGTGAGGCTGTGGAGAGATGGACCAATAGTGTTATTACAAGGGATGGCGATGTCTTAAGACACACTACATCCCATCACCTTCTTCTGCAAGGCTAACATCAATCTAAGCGGTTTAACATGAAATAACCTGAACACATATCACACTGGTGACTTGCGGAATGGTTCCATGAGTAGACCAATAGTGTGGTTACAATTGACCAGATCCGAGGATGCCAAACTGCACATGACATGCAGTAGCTTCTCTGCAAGTGTTCCAGTGCTGGGAGTTAACAGCAACACCACGTAGGAAATCCCACCCCCCCCCCGGTAAGGTTTGGCTAGCTGACAAGAAGTGAAATCTTGCTCAGGAAACAATAGTGGCAGAGACAATGGACCGGCCATTTACAGAAGGACGACAAATGTTTACACAGCACTTGCCAGCCCATACTCACAAAGTCAACAGCAAGCCAAACTCTCAGGCAGATTGGATGAATAAGATGTTTGACTACTCGAAGGCCACTCTCAGCATAGCTTACAGCGTTCATAAGGAAATACAGGATATATGCGTAGGTTAATTGAATAACTAATCAACCTATAAATAACTTCAAAAATAAAGAGTTTGAGGAGTGGGCCAGTGTATTGGAAAGGGGTCACGGAGGGCGGTGGCACCCACCCATTTTGGCGGCTCGATCATGACTTCGATGCGAACCATGGCTTCTTCGTTCCTGTTGACCAGGCCCATAAGTACCTCGGCATCCTTGGCCTGGACCAACACCACGGGGTTGAGCAGGAAGTCCGAGCTGCCCAAAGATTCATGAAGCTGTGTGGGGGAGATAGGAAAAACTCAGCTTTCTGGGGGACAAAGCGTGGGCGATGGCGAGGAACTGGGCTCACCTCAACTGCAGCACCTGCATCGTCTGTGACGTCAAAGATGACCGCCTGAGCTCCACGTCTGAGCGCCAGGCGAGCCTGAGGGGACGACAGTGGCAGGGATGTGAATCGCAGTGCTGGCAGCCATGTCGGCAAAAAGCCGCTCATACATCCAGGAAACAGAAGATGGAATAGAGAAAAAGGGAGAAGGAGCTAAATATATATAAGGAATAAGTCCTCAAGATGGACTGATGTTGCATCATTAGTTTTCAGACAGCAGTATTCAACACAAACTGTGAAGGAAAAAAAATATCTAGTGAAAACAGGAGACTAGTTCATTTCACTAGGGGGCGACATCAGCACAGCCTAGCAGGCCAGGCAGCCCGGCAAGCAGATGTTACGCAACTTTGGTCGGACGGCCCTCTGATGGAAACCAGTCACCACAGTGAGAATAAGCGAATGCGCCAGGCCACCACCCCCAGTGGAAAAGCGCACGTTCTGCAGGGCGACACCTCTTCTGCTATGTCTGAACGCTAAACCCAGAAATATGAGATGCCAACAGGCGACAGGGCTACATATACACGAGCAGATGCAGGTGCTATCCTCAGCCCCAGTGACAGTGGTGCATGTGGGGGTGGGGGGGGCAGCAAGTCATCTCCTATTTCAAACCAAAACAAACACGGAGATGTACCCAGTGGGTAAACATCAGCCAAGTGCAACGTGAGCCAGAGCACGTCACGGTGGTACACATACCCGAGGGGGGGCTGAGTCTGTCACTGCTCGGCCCAGTGGGAATTCAGGCTCGCTCTCACTGTTATGCTCGACACGCTCTGCCAAAGACCCGAGGAAACTTCCGGAGAAAGACTGAGCTGACTATTTAGGGCATAGTTACCATTCAGGGTATAACTATAATTCAAAATCAAGATTTTACATAATGAATCGCAGGCCTCATGGAACCCGGATACTCTTCAGCTTGTAGGGTGGAGTTTGTGTGCAAGCTGGGACTAATTATTATTATTATTATTATGAGAAAGGAGATTTCAATATGCCTTAACAGTTTTCAGTTGCTGTACTGGTACTAATACTGGCAAAGTTGTATAGCCTCATTAAAATACAATAATTTGTGGTACCAATGCAAAAACTATTAAAAAGCCAATAGAGCCATTAGTGTTTCAATACCCCATTAGGATTATATGGTGTTCTGGAGTGTTCTAGGAGCACAGCAGGGGTGTAGGCCAATGGTCACATCTCACTCCAAACAGCGTAAAACCGGGGGGGGGGGGGGGGGGGGAGGGGTAAAGAGGTACCA
>JAODKE010000114.1:30375859-30389432 GCA_026779605.1 Mormyrus hasselquistii
AGCAGGGGTGAAGGCCAATGGCCACATCTCACTCAAAACGGCGTAAAGCCGGGGGGGGGGGGCGGTGAGAACAACACCTAAAGTCCGTCCATCCATCCATCCGTCCATCCATCCATCCATCCATCCATCCATCCATCCATCCATCACAACCTACGGATGCCTCCTTGCCTATCATCACTTTTTAACGCTCAAAGTTCAGAACACTAGGTGAGGAGGGCCGGCTCTGTTCATGGGTTGGCTCAGTTGGCAACCTGAGAGCATGTCAGGTTTGGACCTGCATGTGTGTTTTGTTACACGCCGAAGATAAGAGGTGTTTGGTGGCGCTTTCTCTGCTCAGCCGTCCTTTGTGCCTGAACCTACCCACCTGCCCCACCTGCCCCTCCTGCCCTTGACTTCCACGAACAGCTATTTCCAATGTAAGAACAGAGTTCAAAGGGTGTCACGTTACGCGCTGGACCGCGCTTGGGGAGAAAACACACTCGGGTTTCACACCAGCAGGAGAGGTGTGTGTTTCTGAGCAAGGAAGGGCTCAGACCAGGGTGTTCGGTACCAGGGCTCTCTGTGATGTCACATATTCAGTGAATGTTCATTCACACAACATTCATTTACTCATTGTACAATACCCACTGTGCAATACTATTTATCACACACTGTAAAATACTTATTACTGTACAATCCACTGTCTTATACTATTTATCACTGTACTATACACCACATGATACTATTTTACTGTACAATACGACATATCATTTATAACTGTACATTCTACTGTGCAATACTATTTACAACCTACTGTACAATGCTATGTATCAGAGTACAACCTATGCAATAATATTACTGTATGACCCATTGTACAATATGCATCATTGTACAACCCACCACACAATATAATTACTGTACAATCTGCCATGCAATCCTATTTATCACAGAACAGCCCACCATAGAATAGTATTTATTATTCCACTGTACAACGCTATCACTATACAAGCAGCTGTATAATTCTATTTATTACTGTACAGCCTGCTGTGCAATGCTATTTATCATTGTAAGACCAGTTGTACAATACTAATACTATAAAACCTGTTAAACAATATTTGTTACTGTACGACCTACTGTACATACTATTTATTACTGTACAACCCACTGTGCAATATCCTGTGTCGTAACATATACTCCGATGATAATCATCAAAATGATCTGCCATTTGTTCCACTCTCCTTCACAGCTGGCATTAATAAGACTTGGCTGCCCAATATCCTGTCAGTTCCTCTCTTTTCCCTCCTCAGGCTGCTCTCAGGTTCTCACCGGATTGCCCTAATGATTTGGGCCCCGTCATTCTGTCCCATTTTGTCTGCGTTCAACATGCATATATATGGCTCTAGAATTAAAATCAATCTCATCTCAGTGCAGGGCCACTTAGTTTCAATGTTTGCGACTGTCCTTCCATCCATCCATCCATCCATCCATCCATCCATCCATCCATCATCCCCTGTTCCTCCTATTCTGAGACAGGCCCCGGACCCCCGTGACCCTGCTATCCCGCATTAATGACTGCTCTCTGTCATACTTGGTCATGTAGGTGGTGAGAGGTACCAGACCCTGGATGTGTGAGATAAAAATACAAGTAGAATAGGCTACAGGGTGTTTGTTTGACCAGAAACAGGAACCCATGGAACAATGTGCAAATGATCAAACGCACCCTGCAGACAGTAGCTTGGATGTTAATCTCATCTCTTCTTCACGCCGCTCTCCTGGTGAGGGTGACCACGGCACCAGGCCTATCGTACCAAGCCCAGGGATTCCAAGACATTCCCAAGCCAACTGGGAGATGGGTCTGTCCTGGGTCTGCCCCAGGGCCTCCACCCAGTGGACGTGCCCCGATCAAACCAAATTCTTTATGTAAATTTGCAGAGCGCACCATGCTAATGTAAGCGGGGCTCTGCAGGAGCTGCCCTTCCTCTATTGTCCGTGATAGCTGTCATTTCAATAGATCGGCCTGGAGATTGTAGCAGATAGGGGACTGCTCATCCGGCAGCGTTAGAGCTTCCGATCTGCAAGGCGCATCGCCCTAGCAACGGCCAGGTCTGCGCCCAAGGCTCCCGCCTCCTCCTCCTGCCCCGCACCTCACTCCCACACATGCGATGCGGGGACGAGATACCCTTTCCGACAGACACCGGCTGACGTGTCCCTTTGGGATGCCGCTCACTTTATATGCAAACACAGGCCAGGGAAATGTAACGTAAATCATGGTTTCTGATCCGATTCTTTCATTTGAGGACACGGCTGGAGATTTTATTTCTCTGCCAGCGGAGGCCACCAGGTGACGTAGTTTCAGTGCCTTGTTGCTCCAAGTGGGACCTCTTGCTGAAACTAACTGTTCCGTGGCCAAGACAGAACCTGAAACTCTCCAACCCGGACAACTTCATTGAATATTCAGTCCAAACACAAGGAAACATACTTTTTAAAACTGATCCTTTTAAGCACCAGGCAGCATTTCAGCATTTCAGCAGGGTGATACGCTCCGTCTTGTTTTGGAGAGGTCATGCTGTAATGATTTCTTCAGAGACTATGATGTGGCATAAATCACTTTTATTTTCTTGAACCACTCTTCCTCACTGGCACACTTCATTGTATGGCGTCTGTCCTCTTGCAAAATGCTTTTCTGCTTTCTCACATACTCCCCACGATTTACAGGCACTCCGATGCCAGTGTGTTTAAAAAGCATCTTCAAACGGCTGTCCGTTTTCGTGCCGCACGTTTTTAGCACGGCTGTGGCTCGATGTTATTGCAGGGCTCACGGATCGTCTTGGAAGCTGACTTTGATGTCTTTATCCCATTGTTTCGCTCACATTTTTCCGTTGTCTGGAAGGCCGTATCGCTTATTAAGATTTCTCAGTCTGTCATTGATTTAATACGCTGTTTACGGCATAGCTAACTGGATTTCTTACGATATTTCTTTCATCTGGAGCCCGGTGAGTGAGAGGGCTTACTGTACGGCACGAAACATCGATCTGCTCACTTTGTGAAATGCATGATTTTTTTTTTCCCCAGACAAGTAAATAAATTCTTTTAGTGTCTGTAAGTCTGTAGCCCAGAGCACCAAACTATGCAAATCCATACATCCAGAAACAAAACCCAGGATGGAGGCCGACCTGCTGTTATCTTCTCATTTCCAGTAGGCAATTTGAGTACAAAGACCTTCTGTATAAAACATCTTGGCAAAGCTGGAAAAAAATCAGACACTTGAGATGAAGAAGAAAGGCGATCTTGGAGACAGACAGAGAGGAATGCTAGATGCGTGAGGCAGCAGGGCGGCTGCGGGCGGCACGGCTGATGGACCCGTGAGCAGTGTCCCTCCAGAGAGACAGCAGGTGCCCGCACAGGAGCCGCTTACAGCTGGGACTGACAAGCCTGGAGAGCCAAACGGCCCAAGAGACTCCAGGTCTCATAGCGGGACCGGGGTCGAGGTTCGGGCGGGTCGGTAGGTTTGACGGGGGGGTGGGCGACGCAAAGCGGTGAAGCGTTTTGGAAGTCAGGAGAATGAAGATGCCTGTGAAGGTGGACTGTATCCAAACATGCCGCCTTCCCCCAAAGCTGGAGCCTCTGCTTCCAGACGCGGAAAGTGAAGGAGCCGATGTAAATGGAGGGCTGGGATGCATGCTGATCACTAGACCCTGGCCTTTCTGCAAGGCTGCATACCACCCCCCTCTATGACAACCCCCCCCCCACGCTTTCCGTGGCACCTGACCACATGAACTGCTCTAATTCGACAGCATGAGCATGAACACGTTTAAGGTCACAGCCTCGAGCTCTTCAGAGGACAATCAGAGACAAAACCGTTGAGAAAGGCCACATTTTTGATGGAATCCAACCCCCCTGCCCCTATTCAGTAAACACCCTGCATATAACTTTACGCCAACAAGGTTAGCAAAGGGGCCACTTTCTTTTGTAATGGGGTCCCACTGAAAAACAAAGACAAACAACAGAAAGCAGGACTCCCAAATCCGTTACCGCAGACGTAAATACTGGGATGAGGTATCGAGAAAAGCCGCCATGGCTGTTTCCACTGAGAGCGCTAAATTCTGTAATGACAGGGTCCCAGTGCCTGGGCCAGCAGGTTCGCGGAAGGCCGGAAAGTTCTGCTGTAGCCTATCATTTAACATTTAGCGTAGCACACTGAAGTCATTACAGAATTATTGTGACAGACCACCGATTAAAATAGGAAACATTAAAGTGACAAAGAGGCCAGGATTGGAAGCAGGTGAAGTCGCAGATCTACTAGGTGGCTTTTAAAGCTGCCCGCCCCGTCACACGGCACACACACGCCCGCACTGCCGCCCCCTGCTGGTTCATGACGTCTGTCTGAGGCACATTCCAAGACAACCCCCCCCCATGGGTTAGGGTACACGTGGGGCATCCTTCACCAAAGCCATGTAAACAGACCACTGCATGGCCAGGACACACAGAGGGCCCCAAGAACAGCCCTGAACAGTGAGGGAGGGGCCTCGGTGACACAGGGAGAGCCCCAATACGACCTGAGCCGTACGCCACCAGCACTGAATGGGCCCAAACTATAAAACAGCCACAGCTGCTGAAATTAATTTATGATAATTTTACAGGATTTCTTTAACAACACCGCAAAACTAGGGAGTGCCTGAAAAAGTGAAGAGAAAAAGGCCGATTTGCATTCCTCAGCCACACAGCGTTCACTTCGCTTTAGAGGCACAGTCTAAAGCCCAGATTTACACACTCGCATTCCATTCCGGGCGACGTGTTCCCCAGCTGGTGACCTTTTCACGTCTGCTTATCAAGCTCAAATGGCCCCTTGCTCGCTCTCTCTGGGGGAGGCAGACCCGAGCCGTACAGTGCTGCGCTTCAGAGCGGCTCCTTGCTCGGGGTGATGGCATCTCTTAAGAGAAGCGATACTTAGACAGGTTCAGCAGCAGCATCTGCGTTGCACTTGGTAGTTAAGGGCTTAAAGAACTAGGAGGCTTTTGTAAGGACGAACACCCCAGGTTCCTGCCTCCTGGTCTCCGCACGGCCATGGCAGTTAAATGAATGAGAGACCCCGCCCCAGGCCACGCCCCCTGTAGTTACTGTCTCTGATAGAGAGCCAGGACTCAAGCCAGTCCTGCCTGACCCAGCTACCGTACCAGAGGGCCAACCAGCACGGCCCATTCTCGCTAAGTATGTCGCGGCTACATTCTTCCAGAAGGTCGCTCCACTCTCTTGGGGCTCCATGAGTCAGCCTCAGAGACCAAACAGCTCCTCGATCAGTGAGACGGGGAGGGAGGGCACTGGCAGCTTGGGGGGTGGGGGGGTGAACAACCTCAGCCCACATTTGTTCCTAAGGGACTCTGAGGTGAGTTAGGGGTTAATGATTGCCTCCTGTATATGTCTGAGCACACGTCTGAGTCGTGATGTCTGACTTTGCCAGCTCCAGGTCTGCAGTAAGACACCAGGCCACAAGGCGACAGACAGATGGGACCCTGCAAGGAAGTCAAGGCACGCGCCTTCAGATTCTGGATCAGATTTTACCATTTCTCAGACATCAAATTTGTCGCCATGCAATGCCATCATCCATCAGCAACATTAGTAAAACGTAACCGCTAAAATCGATTACGGCGGCAGCGGACTAACGGCCCCTCCTCTTCTGGCATTCAGCTGACGTCAAACCCTCAGATACCCTCTCAAACAGCATACTGGAAGTCTAGCTGAGAATAAGGTCTAAGTGGGGGGTGTGTGAGGCCAGCAACGGCCGCCGGAAGGCGTGGCGCTAGGCGGGGCCTCGGACGCAGCCTCTCTTCACCACGAAGGCTTGGGCAGGTGCCAGACTTCAGACACGACGTGATGTGGTGTGGCAGGCATTTATGGCCAAGGCCTCCGTGCCAGGTTTGGGGCCCCTAGCCCCCCTGGGAAGCGTCTCGAGGGCATGACGCTGTTCTCGCTGCTGCAGAGGGCTACTAAGTAACCTGCCAGTAACCTTTTGTTAACCCTTTTGGCCAAAAGTGTGTGACACATAGACGCTGTGTGGCCACCTCGTACAATATTAACCAAAAAGGTCAACCGCACACTTTCTGGAAATTTCTCTGAGGGTTGAAACTTCTGTCCGACACATTAAGGCATTTGTTTTTGACCCCAAAAGCACATTAATCTCCAATTGTCCCAGTTATCCCAGGACAACCCCCCAGTTTTTCAATTTGATGAGACCTAACAGCCGATTTATTTGTTGAGCACGCTGAGAGTGGCGCACAGCGGTGGACGCGCAGGTCAGCCACGCCCCACGGCGGGTGGGTGAGTACGTGCGTTCGTGAGACAAAGCTGATTTGGAAGCCACAAGTGGGGCTGGGCCTTAAGTGTAAGGCAGGTCAGAGCGGTAGAGCAGGAGAACAGGCTGGCGGCAGTGCTGGGCCAGAGGGCGTGGCCACCGTCGCTCACGCGGCCCTTTGATGCGCGGCTTTGGGGCGGGGGGGGGTTAGCGTGTCAGCGCAGGTCGAGAGGGTGAGCCCCCAGCGTGCAGGTCTGGGCGGCCCCGGAAGCACCTCCACAAGGAGCCGGTATTTCAACCAGCACCAAAACGAGGACATAAGCCCTCCAGTTCCATGCCACTTACCCCCCACCATGGCTTATTCACCTCCCACATATTTCGTATATTTGACATGTAAAATGGTGGGTGAGAGGGGAAGGGCCGCCCTCATCTGGTCCAGTATCTCGAGTCCATGATACCAGCATCAAAGAGCTGCTGTGTTGTGCAGTGGGGCAATAATCCCAGGCCAGAGCGTTGGGTGTACAGATTCATGTGTCAGTTTTGTAGGGTACAAACACAGCACAAACGGTCATTTACCTTCCAAGTGCCATTCTGGCTGCTGCGTTTGCCCAGGGTTCAGCCCTGCTGGTGCCTGGCCTGTTTACTTTGAGTCTGTTTGCTCGATACAGGCTCTCATTTACGACATTCCCTTCAGAGTATGTCCTTAGGGGACAAAGGAAATAAAGCACATAGTACTATGTGTGTTTTATATACAGGCAGACACCAAGACAGCCAAGTCGCCTACCCGTACATTCGTTGCCTGTTAAAAGGCTGCATTTCAGGGCCTAAAGGTAAACACCAGCTGCCGTTTGATCCTCGACGAGCTTGCGAAAAGGCCCTTATGAAGCCCACTGAAACCCACAGGGGAACTGCTATTCCATGCAACGCGGCACAAAATCAACCACAAAGACCTTCCAAACAGGTCCTGAGGACAGTTTTCTCCGGGCCTGAAATGTCACGCAGACGTCATTTAAACCTTCCGCCAATTAGCACAGCAACAAGCAGGCGCGACATTCCAAAGGTACGCTGCACCCTCTCTGACTTTGCCAAATGTCCACAATAGAACGGTTTTTGTTCCTTTTTGGGAAGTGTAGGAAAAACCATGGCAGAGGAGCCCTGGCTGGCCGCAGCGTGCCGTCTCCCCCTACTGCACGCTGCAAATGGAAGGCCAATTAGAGTCCCGCTTCCTCTGCTTTCAAGCTGCCAAGGAGTGCTTCTTGTTTTGATATGGCGCCTTGTTATTTAATCAAGCCCTGTTATTGAAAACCTCCCACCATCCAAAGCCATGAGAAATGTGCTTTGGGGGGTGCCGGCCTCGCTTCCGTAGCCTTCTTCCTCCAGAGCGAGTGCATACCTTCAAAGCAGAGGATTTATCGCATACATTTCATCAAGGAGGCGTCTTTTTCCCTTCCCCTCCTTTGTCCCCTCCCCGAAAGCAAGGTTGAAAGAAGAGCTGTAAAATTTTTGGAGGGCGGCCCCCCGCCCTGATGCGTCGAGACACCTGCGAGCCGCGCGAGGGCGGTTCG
The DNA here is from genome assembly GCA_026779605.1 of Mormyrus hasselquistii. Classification (NCBI taxonomy): domain Eukaryota; kingdom Metazoa; phylum Chordata; class Actinopteri; order Osteoglossiformes; family Mormyridae; genus Mormyrus; species Mormyrus hasselquistii. The sequence goes on from JAODKE010000114.1 coordinate 30,383,693, forward strand.
CTTCCTTCTTTGAGTCTCGCGGAGACGCCGGCCGCCGCAGAGCGGGGACACACGGCTCCTCGCTTGGCATTTCTGGGCGGCAGCTGCCTGAGCTTGAAGCATAAACGATGGGAATATTTAAGTTAATCTCATTTAAGACTGAGCAAAGCGGGCCCTGCTCTTTAAGGAGCTTCTGCAAGCCTCTGCCTGCCCACATTTAACAACCTTGTCCTAATACTCGCATTTTTGGGCCCAGTATCTTTTCTAATCTCTCATACAATGAGAATTAAAATTAAGCTCTCGCTATGAGGTTCACGAAGAAGCGAGAGTGGAAGGGGGCCCCCGCATCGCCCTTCGCCTCGACATGCGCCGGCACGACAGCCTCGACCCCCCCTGCCGCTAAATGGAAGTCATCCCAGGGCTCTGCTTCACCACCAGGCCTGCTCTGAAACCGGGCCTTTTCGAAGACGACGGCCCCCTCCGGACGTGTTGGCAATCATGGGGAGGTTCTGAGGCCGAAGTCCACTAGGTACCCTCTAACGCAACCCGACAAAGAGCAGACACGGAACGTTGTGGAAGCGGCTCCCAAACATTCAGCTCCTAGCCGTTAACTGACGCGTGACACAATCGAGCACTGCATTTTACCAACGCTGGGTAATAGTGATTTACCTGGAGAATGACAGCACACCAACTGCATTCACACTGACCTCTGCTCATGAGCAAACACAAAGGCCGGCAGCGTCACATGCAGTTTCTTTCCTACCAAATCCAAAGCCATTTACACAAGAAACATCTGCAAAATTAAAGCACGAGAACCAGCAATACCAGCTCTCAAAGGGTGATCCGGCGCTTGGCCAGGGGCCAAGACCTACTGCAGCCCCCCAAGAGCCGCAACTCAAGGCGGGTGGATCACGGGCCCTCGGACATCTCGTCTCTGGGAGCAGAAAAAGCCAACCCACCCGCCCCCCCCCCCATGGTTTATAGAGCTAACGACCGGCTCAAGCCCCAACGAGGCAAGACTGGGCTTGGTGCAGAATGGCATCTCAAAAGCAATTAAAAAATAAACATGAGTGCCTCAGACCCCAAGGTCTAAGCCCCCAGGTATCGCTTTCATCTCATGTGAAACGGTTTCCTTCATCTCCATGGACAGATTTCGCGAATGACCTGGGGTGGGGGGGCTTGTTTCTGCTCCCAGATCTGCAAAGTTTGAAACCTGCAAGTTCACAAAACAATACTAAGCCTTTTACAGACACACTGTCGTTGTAACCGTGCCTAAAATCTATCTGAAAGACAAAGAAACATGGAAAATGAAATGGAGGACCCCCAATCTGGAGCATTCTGAGGGGGTGGGCCCCCCTGGAGCGCACAGACCCTGGTCACATTGACGCTTCACATGAGGGTGAGGCTTTTTACGGGCTGGGGGAGGCGGAGAGGACCTATCCAGGCTGGATGCAAACAGGAGGCCTGAGGTGTGGGGGGGTTCAGGATAGCCGGATCTGCCACACCTGCACCTTTCAAAGGGGGGGGTTGGGGGGTTCGTTAGGGGTGTCGCCGTTGGCGACAGGTCCATCTGGAATCCCATCACGCAGCACCTTGCCTGCAGTCCATCTCGCTAAATTCACCCATGGACCAAGTGGCCGCATCTCTCTCTTCCCCCTCCCCCAGCCACCGTGCACGAGTCCGTCTGTATGCCACCCCCAGCATGTCTATTATTAGAGAGGCATTTTCTCGCCTTGCCTCTCGCAAAACACTGACGACAGGCCTGTGGGGCCGTGACCCCGCGGCCCCTTTGAAGTGACAAATGAGGGATTCGGCGACCTGAACACAAGAGCCTTCAGACGTGTACTGTGCCTTCCAGAAATACACCCCCCGCCACTGTGATGCTGAATGTAGGGAACAGGGTGGGGGGGGGCAGTGTTCCAACAGCTGCTATTTTCAACCACGACTCTAGAGAGGGTGGGGGAGAGAGCGAGTGAGAGAAGGCCTTGGTAGACCTGTTTGCATATAAAAGTTTTGTGGTTGTGTTGTCAACAAACCCAAATTTGCTTCCGATGGGAAAGAGACTGACTGTTCCGAGAAGGTACCAGATTTCATCTGCCCTCTTTTATGGTGGATCCCTTTAGAAAATATTGACCAAGTACCTTGTATCCCCTGAACTTCAAACATGAAAATGTCGTTCATTAGCCCTTGACTCCCCCCCCCCCACCCCCAAACAGGAGATTTCCTCCCTTTACTCCAGGGTCAGTACATAATATTCTCAATGCAGCTTATGTTCAAAAGACCACAGCATGGACTGGGAGGGAACACATGTGCTGACAGCGAGCAGGAGATCTAGAAGGCAGGAGAGGCAGGAGGAATCCGCTGGCAGCTGATCACATTATTAATGTGTGGTAATTAAAAAGTAGCCTTGGGTGAATATCAATAAAAAAAGCTTTGACAGGCAGTAAAGATTTGTTCAAAGACCTGATCCTCAGATGAAAATGCTGAATGCAGCCTCTAATCAGGACACATTCCTGCATTTCTTATTTTCTTAGACCTTTAAAGTGACTGAACGTTAAAAAAAGGGCTGATTAATTGCAGGGTTTTCTTTAACTTTCAGCATTTTTGCTGTGCAGAGAACTGCAACAAAGAGAGAAAATGCAGGAGGGAAGACTAGCAGTAAGGTGAATTTAAAGAGACTGTCATGTTTACATTTCCAGACAAGGCCTGTGCAAATTCAACACACCGTATGAAGTCCTGTTAGTCTGAACAAGCAGAATAACAAGACTCCACACAAAAGCTTCAAATTCCTTCTCATTCCAGTATAAAGTTCTTATAAAAATGTTCTTAATGTTGCACCTTCTGTCACTGAATGGGATTATTTGGTAGAATAGACGTAGAATTACGTAGCTCTGGTGCATATTCTGCTTACGCCTGTACCTGAGTGTTCATCAGAAGCTGAGCCCAGCTGCACTAGTCAATTCCTCAACAGCAGATATGTTCGTAATGTTCTACTTGTCCCACTAGTATGTTGCTTTTCACAAAAGTGTCTGCTATATAAAAAATATATGTAAATATAAAGTTTGTATATGTGATCAAATGGGTTTTTTTCTGAGACAAAGGAAACATTTCAATGTCAGAGATAATGAAACCAGGAAATATTTATTTGAATTCAAAATCTGACCACCTTAACTTGATTTCATCTCCATTTTCGGTTGCAACAGGGACATACTGATTTTAGTTTAACCAACATGCATGGATTGTAACAAAAACCTAAACAAATATAAACAAAACACCTTCTTGTGTGTGAACTAACAGCCCAGTATAAGTCTAGGTGAAAGAATTAAGATACCACTGCATAGCCCAGTGAGCCCCACCCAGCACAACACAGTTAGCCCAGCCCAGCCCAATCAGCTTTGCCCAACACAGTCAACCCCACCTAGCCCAATCAGCTCCACCCAAAATGTCAGTCCTGCCCAGCCAATACATTTCACCCAACACAGTCAGCCCCACCCTGCATAGTCAATCCCATCAAGTCCAATCAGCCCTGCCAACCCCACCCAACACAGTCAGCCCCACCCAGCCTAATCAGATTTGCCCTGTTGGCTATATAAAACACAGTCGGCATCTCCAGCCCAATCAGCCTTAGCACAATGCGCTGAAGCAGCACTCCAAGAAGGACCTGAGCAGATCCTTTCTTTGATGCACTCCCAGTGCATGCTGGGAATAGAGGGCTGACTCCAAAACTGGTAAAGGTAAACCAAACTTTCTCAAGGCCATAAACAGTTTATACTGATGATCAGTACAGACACAACGCGACTCTGTGTGTCTGCATGTGTCAGACTTGGGGGAGCTACCCAGCGCATCTGATAAGGAGAAGGCGACGTCAACATCGAAATACCAAACATGCAGAGGGAGAAAGCTTGTGTTTTGTGGACGGAAAGGCTTCAGACTCTGGGCTCTGCAAGAACCTTGTTTTTCGGCAGCTGACCTTCTACGGATCAGGCAGAGCTGGTAACACAGCCAAAGCAAAGGGGAGCATTCCGCTGTTTGTCTCGCCTCCTGATTGCCTTCCCCGCTATTTTGTAAATAGCTGTCATGTCTCGGCCCGGTCTCAACGACACAACCGTGGAATTATGTCTGTGGCATTGATCAGAAAGTGAGGAATTTTAAAAGCATGCAGTTTCACTAACCCATATGCAGAAATGGTAGGACCTGAAGCTATTTAAATAAGGAATCTATGGCCTTGAAATGAGAGCAGTCCAAGAGCACTTAAGGATGGTTTTAGAAACATTAGTTAATACAAACTGAGGCTTGTTTTCCCCCTGAAGTGATCGTCGACATCTAGGTGGTATTTTGAAACACTAGCAGGCTTATGCCTGAGGAAGGGGTCAAGAAAGGTGTGATTCTGGGAGCAGAACGACCCCACAGAGCCCGCACCACTTCACAGATCAAAGCGGGGGGAAAACCTGCAAAGAGGTCACCTGGCCCCTAGCTGACCTTTACTGGAAAGGTCATCCAGAATCCCTCAGGTACTTTATGTGCTTGAGGGCTCACGTCCCTTCCTGGCGGCTCTGACGCTGTATTGCTCACGGTTGATTCCACCTTCTCCTTTGCCCCCGACCCCTTGACACTTATCCGTGAAGGAAAGGTCACAGTGGCACGCAGGTCGGCTCTTTCTGGCGATGCACACGGCTCCCTGAGGACATGCCGGCTGTGGAATTCACTGCTCTCCAGCGAGACTGTTTACCGCACCAGACGGCGCCTTCCACAATCAACAAGCTTTTGTTTATCGATCCCGTTTTTTACTCAGTTAAAAAAATAATGTGGTATGAGTCCTGCGATTCACTCTCTTGAAATTGTGCAAAACCCACAGATGAACTTCTGGGGAGCAGCTCTCTGTATGCTGCTTCTCCACGGCGCAAGGAAGCATTTGCAGAAGGGAGAACGTGAGGAACGACAAACGACAGGTACAAAAGCAGATTGCAGGTGTGTGGCCTGGGAATCGGCACCTCGGTGTGGCAGCGGGACGGACAGAGGCTCTGCCGCTTCTTTGGAAGTGGAGCTCAGGGAGATCTGTGAGATCCTGCGAATGCTCCCATGCAGGTTCCCCAGCGTTACCGCTTCACGCACATGCAAGTGCCACAATAGTGGACACACGAGGGGAGAAGCCGGCTGGGATCCACGCTCGGAGCTCAGGCTAACGCTCACAAGGCTAATGCTAGCCCTCCGCTTGGAGACAATATTAAACATGTTGTAGTTATATGGTCTCTGGACAGTTTTTAACAGCGTACACATATAATTTTACATACTGGTGCGTTTATGTGTGTCTATATTCTGAAATTCCAAACACTAACATGGCAGATGTAGACATCCATCCTGTCAGGATGATGTGCGCCCCCAAACACCCCCCCACAGATGAGGACTTCCTACAGGTGACCCCCCCCTTCCTAAAAAGCCCTGTATAATCAACAAGGTCTCCCCAGTTAAGCCTTTGCAATGAATTAAAAACTCAAACAGGTTGAAAGGCACTGACAGACTGAAGTCATGCCACGACCAAAGAGTGACCCGTGAAGGAGGGGCTCCCAGGCTCCCCCCACGCCGGCCTAAAGATAGGGGAGGTGGTGGGAACGCTGCGGACGAGAGATGGCGTCATGCACCGCTCACCCTCTTCCTGCACTTGAAATGATGAAGATGTGGGGGAGTGTGTGCCGAACCCCCCCCCCCCAACACAGTCAGGGGCTAACCGAGCCCCCGCAACACAGTCAGGGGATAACCGAGC
>JAODKE010000114.1:30434942-30447089 GCA_026779605.1 Mormyrus hasselquistii
CCACCATTCCACCCCAAATCCATCATGCAATATTGTCATCACAATGAGTTTCCAGGTCTCACCCCCTTGCCCTGACTAAGATCAATGTCTCTGATATCTTCCTAGCACACCTGTTGACAGGACATTGCATGGACATAGATGATAATTCCAGAAGAATGCTAAACATCCAGATGGTTCACCTAAAGACAACTCGCCTGTCCATGGTGTCCTTTGCTCTGTGATGGACAGGGACTGGCATCCCATCCAGGGTGTCCCCTGTCCTGTATCTTGACCCTGCTGTTTGTCTTGCATGTGTCTGTAATTGGCCGTGCAAAGTACACGTGCAAACTCTCATAGACGTAACCCATTTAGAAATGGACTGCATCACTAAAGGTGGCCAGATAGCTCAATTCACTTCAGTTTATTTTTATATAGCGCCTTTCACACCAAGGAGCTTTACATGTTTTAATGCAAAAACAAGAAAAAAGGAAGACAAAGAAATGAAAATGTACACTTCAGATGAAATCGATGTCATTTTAGGCATGAGCCGTAATCACTGCAGTGATCACCATTCCAGTGCATGGCCTGTAGACGATCCCTGATCACCATTCCAGTGCATGACCTGTGCAGGATCCCCGATCACCATTCCAGTGCATGGCCTGTACATGATCCCTGATCACCATTCCAGTGCATGGCCTGTAGACGATCCCTGATCACCATTCCAGTGCATGACCTGTGCAGGATCCCCGATCACCATTCCAGTGCATGGCCTGTACATGATCCCTGATCACCATTCCAGTGCATGGCCTGTTCAGGATCCCTGAGGTGAACCCTCTCGTTTGTTCTGATCCTATCCACTGTGGATGATCAACTGACATATAGGTGATGCATTGGGCTTAGTCAGGAGGATTAACTATGTATTTGCACACTGCACTGCACTTTGACTTGTATAAATTAATATGTGTATTCATGTGTTTCTGTCAAAAGTAAATGTCGTAACTAAAGTTCGCCATGAATGCCTGTGTTTCGTTATTTGTAACCATAACACTATCTGTACTGCACAAGCACTAAAATAATATACCTAATGGAGCCGCTTTCATTTTGAATGAGCTATCATTTCCTTCATTAAAATGACCTCTGCACGCACCTCAGTACGTCAGCTTGCTCTCTGTATATAAGCCCTGCTGCACAGAGAACACTCTGCGCCCTCTAGGGATGTAGCGTGACATAGACCGAACGAGGTGGTGCTTTAAATATGCGATAGATTGTTCACGCCAAAGTGTTCGATTTCATTCTGTCCAGATGTCATTTGAAGTGTATGGTCAACTTATCAGAAAAAGAGGACAAAAACGGGTTCTTGATGTGGTTTTACACGCGAGGTTCGAGCGAAATGTTAAAGTCATGTTAAGAAGGTAATTAGAAGGGGTTCAACATTAAATTGCGGGAGCCCAGAGTTTTGGACCCAGCTTTGTTTTGAATCATGTATCTGAGGTAATTCTGAGCTATCTTATCTGGTCATCTGTAACACCTTAACACTTCTATATTCCTCAAGTGAGAGACTTGAGTTGAGTGATTGTACAGACAGAGATAAGAGTCTCCGTTTAATACATTTATCTACTTGTGGATGTTCATTTGAATAATTAAAAGAAGTCATTACTTTGTTTGTTTGACTTGACTGAAAAAGATGATTGGGTAACTGTTATTAGCTCACGGAAATAACTCTGAGTTTTAATTTCTTATTTTGATGACACCTATTATGCAAACCGAATTACCCTTTTGCAGAAACATAAACAAACTTACATTATTTCTCAAAGAATTTGTATCCTATGACAAATGTGACAATAGTGAATGGGGAGCTGGGCACCTGAATCAGCATTTATGTTTTTTGTTTTGGGGGAAAAAAAAAGAATAAATGAACAGTCCAAACACTAGTTACTGATTTCATCTGTTAGAGAATTCTGAGGAAATGCCGGAATCTCTGAATCTGCGCTGGCACACAAGGCAGGAGCTGCTGAAGGGGCTGCATTGCCACTCGTTTGATGATAGTGACGGCTTGCGGCTTCTTTAATGCATGCTAATGCTGTAACAAATGCGTCGCTGGCGGTAAACTCAGATCCACTGGCCTCCTCCACACTTCCTGTCACAGCCTTAGCTGCCGCCATTGGCTCAGCTGCAACTCTACCTGCCAGAGTTGATTGTACTGGATGGGGAATTGAAATTTGTCCATTTCCTATTTGAAAACCTATTTGAAAATTCTAAAATATAATAAAGTGAAGGGGGATGAAACTCAACAGTGCCTGTTTTCATATCTGCCCCGAAGAATCGGGCTGTAGATGTGGGGTGTCGGAAAATTAAAACGCACCTTTCATTGTCAAAGGCTTGTTTTCTCGCGCTGCGGCTGGCCCGGCCCATCCTCCCACTTCCTCCCCATCTCGCTGAGCGTGACACTGAGGTTACTGTTGCCTAGAGACCTGTGAAACGATCTCACCCAAAGCAGGCGTGTAGTTTCAGCTGCGGCTGGGGCAGAGCTATTTTCTCGCCTGCTGTTTGAAGATGCATGTCGTCGTGAAAATGAGGTCAAGGGAAAAGGAGGAAAAGAAGACCAATTATTCAAGTTACTGAGAACAACCAAAAACATGAGTTCAGGAAAAAAGACAGGCAAAACATTCTCTGCCTGGTCAGCCAGCAGAGGTCATTTCTTTGTCCTGCAACACATCAAATAACTGTTATAAAAGGTAAAACTTTATTATGTTAAGTCCCATGAATGACTGCGAATGCAATCGCTCCTTCCATGTCTGCATGAAAAAAACAGGTCCCCCAAAAACAAACAAGTTCAGAATGCAGGCCTTAAGGTATCACACTCATTCACAGAGAGATGCAAACTTTGATTTTGACACCTTTAAGAGTACAATGTCATAAATCCAGTCCAGCAGAAACTAAAACTTTGTTTTGCCAGTTGAGTCATCTTTGCCCTATAATCAGACTCAAGAAAAAGGTAAGAGCAGAGGATACAAACACCATGCTGGCTATGGGCACCATTTCTGCTGTTGACAGCACGTGATGGTCCTGTTCTTAAAAAACCTGACCTTAGTTACAATGTGAATCTTCCGTAGCCACTGGCGGGGTTTCGGGTGTCTGACGTGCTCAGCTGCTCAGAGTGCCACGGATCCTGGCTACAAAGTTAACATGAGCTTCGTACAGGAAACGGCGTACATGTTCTCTCAATAGTGACTTCCTGAACAACACATATCTATCAGAATATCTCAGCACAAGACTTTCAGACTTTAGGGGCTGGTGTGCGACCTAATATGCAAATTCTCAGAGTATATCAAAATAGTTCTTGTAGCCAGTATAACTTGTAAATTAACCATTTATATGAAGACAGTCTTCATGTAAGCTGGTAGCTTTTTAGGCCTCGTGTCATGTGGGCTTACTTATAAAATGGATGTATTTGACATGTACAGGACAAATGGGCCATTTTAAGACTTAAAACGATTACAGACACAGCTAAAAGATGAGACACATTTGGCCAGATTCCAATGAACAGGATGTGTGTCAGAAGTAAGAGAGGCCTGATGATCAGCATCGAGTTATGATACAAGGCTGAAGAGTCTGCAGTACAGTGTTTTTGAACGTCCAGGAGTGACGCCAGTATGAGGACAGAGGCCAGCAGCAGAAGCTCAGCAGCCGAGACAGACAGGACATTTACTAAAGACCCGCTAAACAGGTGTTATAATGGTTTCATGAAAGCCATTGTGATGTCAAGCACCATCCGTGGCCTGTCAATCTGCAGATCTTTGGAAAGATCTGGAGTAGATTTCCAGCTTCTTCACCCCTCAAAAAACTGGTGCTCTCTGAAGGAAACAGACAGCCCTGCTCCTTAGCAGGCTGTCGATATAAATTTATCACTGGCTATCTGTGTTGTTTTGTCTCCACTTATTTGTAAGTTCAGGTTGGACCTGAGGGGTCACCAGCCGGGATCCCAAGGTGCTTCGTCGTGTGCTGGGCTGCAGCAACACTCCAACATGATCTAACCTGTTAATGGTGCATTTGTTGTTTGAAGGCATGAACAATAAGGTCTTTGGTTGTTGTTTTATTTTTGGATGTACAAAGTTCTTTGCTATACTCTCCAGTTGTCTGTCATTTGTGTGGAAGGTAAATTCACTTACATCTGCCATAGGAACCTGGCACTGATAAAATTTGACTACATTTACTAACACCCCCATTATTTGTTGATAAATTCATATTTCTAAAGAGAGTGAATGAAACATCGGGCTCAGGCTGAAAACAATGGGTTCAAAAGAAGAATCAATGCTTTGAGAAAGTTCTTTTATAAGTTTTAAAATAAAATGATGCGTATTTGAAAAGCAGATTTGTGTCTCAGGTAGACAAATGTGCATCCAGGAAGCGGGCAAAGACTCAGAGGTCTGTAGGTGGCGCTGTGGAGCTGACCGCCATCTGAGCCTGTCCCTGCGATAACGATCTAGTGCTACTGCACATGTTGCAATGTGCAGCGATGCGCTCTGCGGCAGTTTGGAAACAGTCGCCTGGCCAGCAGATGCTTTCAGCAATTTTGTGACAGATGGAGGAGAAATCACGGGGGGGGGGGCACAAAATATTCTTGCAAAAAAAAATCTAAAAAAAGGTTCAATATACTTCTGATTTGTCTCCTCCAAAGCCAACATTATATCCACCATCAGATAAAATCTATATAGTTAAAACCAAAGATATGCATCTTGGCAAATAACACCAAAATTATGCTCTTGAAAGTAAAAAGCCTTCTTCCTATTTGCTTTTTCTGATGTTTTCTTCTACAAACCCTCAATTTTCCACCATGATCAAACACAAATAATAAGTTTTAATGTCGGACAGAAATAGGTTTTAATATCAGGCAACGGGTGGCAATGGAACAGCTTACCGGTCAAATGCTGCAACTACATATCAATTATCAATATTTTGTAATAATAGAAAACGATATATATCTTAAATGATCTCCTTTGGCTCTTGGTTAGAGCTTATTGTAAACCATAGAAGTCGGTTAACAGTAACAAGCTCCTACTAAAACCGTAATAGGTGAGAACAGCGTCGGTCTCTTTCATGGCGTTTAAATGGACACCATGCCCATAAAAGGGAGACGCGCTCTCAGTTTTCGCTCAGCCTTCAGCAAGGCCCAGCCATGGGCGTGAGGATGTGTCTGCCTACGGTACGCGACTGTTAAACCTCTTCCTGTGGTTAAGACCACGTGGCCGGGAGAGGGTTAAAAAGCGACAGGTCCTGCCTCAGAGCCCCATTTCGTTTTGGATGAAGCAGACACTCCCGGTAAGATCAGCACTTAGATCCGTATTGATAGAAAACAAGAAAGATGAATACATTTCTATCATGGGTTTTTTTTCTTGTAATATGTACTTTTTTATTTGAACAAAAAATGTTATAGTGCATATATAGCTAACAATTTTCGTTTTAATATAACTATGTCATAAAATTATACAAATGAAAAAAACTGTTTACAATTCTTTTCACAAATTTGATAAATTCTTTTTTTAAAAAACTATGTATTTAGAAAAATTACATTTTTACTGTAAGTTATGTCAGCTTTCGGAAAGGAAAATTCATCGATTCATCAATTTATTGTAAATATAGTTGCACTTTTAATATAGAGCAAATGTTTAAGCCAAGTATCTCAGTATTTGTATTCGTCTTACTTGAGCAGAGGAGAAATTCTTGGAAAACACCTGTCTTCTGCAGTATGGTAACCAAAAAGAGCTTGGTCATTATGAACAACATGGCTTCTTCTTCAGAGAAGTACAGCCTTGTTCGAATTCAAGATTTTGTGGCACTGATCTGGATTCAGAGTTTGGTGAAAAGAATCGCTTGTATAACAAACCAGCACGTGCCTCTTTTTTGCATAGCAAGCAAGCATTTTATTTGAAGGATTATAGCAGATTTGTCTTCTGTTACCTATTTTTGAGATGTATCTGTTGACGCCATTTTGTAGGGGGGGGGGGAATCGATGGATGCTTAGAATGTATCTTTGGAAATGTCTCGTGTAAAATATGCTGCAGAAAACTGATAGTTTAGAAGCATTTTGTCATTTCTAAAGCAAACATCTGTTCACTTATCTAAACTGAAAGGAAACAGTGGTTGGGCGTCACAGAAAGTTCCAGAACGTTCTGCCGTCTTTCCCCATGCAGACGGTGTTGTAAGTGACACAGAGAGGGCCTTGAGTAACATCCTTCCTGGTTTGCTGCCCTTAAAATGGAGCACACCTTCTACCCGGAAGCCATTTTGCCATCGATGGCCGATCAGCCACATTCCAGCTAGATTTGCGTAATTTTTTTCTTTTCTTTTTTTAATAAAAAAAAAAAACCAACATGGTACCGTTTAATTTGTGACTTGGACTTGTCAGTTTGGACCCTTCTGGAAGATTCCGAAGAAAACGGCAGACACACCGGGAGCAGCAGGACCCTCAGAAGTACAGTGCAGTCATCCATAAAGTAGAAAGCACTACTAAACTCCTCGACACAGTGTAGTGTTTCCTACTTTATGGATGACTGTACTGTTGGCTACGGTGACAGAGCGACAGCAGTTTCGGAAGCCAGGGGGCGACAGAGGAGCCTGCTTTGTCTTCGACGCGTGTAGCCAGCTCATGGTGTTGCCGTCTGTGGTTCACATAAGTTGGCTACGCAGGACAAAACAAAGCTGAAGACCTCGGCAGCCCACAAATGCACAGGACGACACGTGCTCAGCAGCTCTTCTGTAGCAGCAGAATATAATAAAGGTATCTGTGCGGCCTCTGAGTATGCTGTCTGTTTCTGTGACGACAAATAAAATAAATGAAGCGATTACATTCTGCGTCTTTTGTGGGGGGCTACGGCACTTGGGAGGGGGGGGGGTGTTCCCTTTGTGCAGTATAGGGCTGAGAACAGCACATCTTATCTCCAGAATGGCAAAAGTCTGGAGGGGGGGGGAGTGGGGGTGTTAGCTGCCTTTACAAAGATCTCATGGCCGATAAGATGGTTCACACCCACACGAGGTTTTGGAACATCTCCTGTTTCACTTTTATACAAAACTCATTTTAAAAGTTTCATACTGGGCCAGAGAGGTAATTCCGGTTCATTTCAAAGCACCGGACGACTGCTTCAAATCCCTTGGGGCAATAAAAGCAATGGCATCACATGATTTGTGAAAATAGACTTTATTCCTATAAAAAGACTGATCGGTGACAGGGCTCCCTACACTTGGCAGTAAAACTCCTTTTTGCACCGACTCCATCATGACAGACACTGAAGAAAACGTGCAATAACAAAAGGTTTATTTACAAGTGACACTTCAAAACAGGTTATAAAAACCTTGATCCATATTCATACAATTTAAAAATCAAAATCAGACCTACTATTTTGGAGAGAACATACACGGCATGGATGAAACCCTGTGCTCCTTCCTCCTCATAAAAAGCACATAATGCGTGTTACCCAGCGGGCTGCCATTTCACTGATCAAGCAAACTTAAAAAAAAACGCATAAAATTGCCAGATACTGCTATAAATACATAAATATAATAAATAAGGCAAATGATGGGCTTGTCCATGCGACCATGTAAACAGCATGTGACAAAGTGACTAGCAGACCGTAAGACTGGGCATGTTGTGTGTCAGCTAGCTAACAGACGCGAGCCGCCAACCTAGAATCGCCAAAAGCGGCTGCCATTTCACAGACCTGCAGGGGCCATCGCAAACTAAAGGATGCCTGCATTTTACGTTGTCGATCGTCTCAAAGTGCATTTTTTCTGCCCCGTATGCAAGTTCAAGCTTCATACTTAATGCGACTGGCCGTTCATGTCAACTTCAGTAAAATAAAGGGGAAAACTGTCAGAGAAACACACACACACACACACAGACAGTCCTGGCTCAGTCTCTGTCAGCCTAGACGGGCCCCTTTCTCACGCTGGAGGGTGATGGAGGCGGATCTCCCCACATTTGGCGGGTAAAAGACGCCGTGACCCTGCAAGCTGGGTTTTCAAGAGCCCTGTAGTCAAAAAGCATAAGAGTGAGAAAGAATAAAACCAAAGAAAAATCATTGAATCTTTGGCCACTACCTTGATGTGCATGTGCCTCCCTCAGATGCACAGTTTAAGAGGAGACACAGATTCTTGGAACTTTTTGCTGCACATAATCAAATAAAAATGGTTAAAGGGCAGAATCATTGACTCACAATCGATTAACCGATCAGTTGTGGAGTTTGAAAATGGGGGAAAAAGGTCATTAGAAGGATGGTGACACCACACTCCTAAAACGGAGCCAGCCTAAAAAAGGCAGCAATTCCATGTAAGGGGGAATGGAGGCATCAGTCAGGCAGCGCATACTGACGTCACACGACACGTCAGAGTGCGGGCACAGCGGAAAGGCCGCAGCGTGTCCTGCATTAGGGCGTCCCAATGTTACTCTACACCCAACCAGGCCAGTTACAGCAAGAAAACCATAGTCTAACATTTAAATTTAAATAAATACTTATCTTTTTAATTTTTTAAAACGTTGTTTTTTTAGATTTTTTTTTTTTAAACCGTTGAAAAGGGGGATGCTACCAGGGCGCCGCGGGACTCCTGGTCTGGCATGAATACAGCGGTATAGAGAGTCACCCCGACACGACGTTAAAGAGGAAGGAAAACAAAACGCCTCTGAGAAGAAACATGCAACGCGCACCTGGCGAGTTAAAAGCACTTTGCTGTAGCGCCCGAGCCGAAGAGGCTGACGCAAGCCCATCTCCGACCGCACGTCATCATAAAAAAAAAAACAGCAGTCCAGCCATGTGTTTGGGGATGTATGTAAAACTAAGTTTAAGATCTGTGGTGGTCTTTATTAAGTTATTAGTCCTGCTAGTGTGTCTATTGAGAGACGCAAGACAAACATGAAGCTTCTGACAGACACCAAGCCTCGGTGACGGAGCGGCTCCGATATTCGTTCCGGCTTAATGTCGAACGTCGTGAGGCGTCTATGAAAGCCAAGCTGCTGTGTTTCTGCGCGTGCTTCTGGAAAGCAGAAGTAACACCTGCCGATGAAGGATTACGCAGCGTGACTCTGGGGGACCTCTGTGAGGGCCAGAGAGTGTGACTGCGCCCGAGTGACACTTTATTCACACGTGCGCCCTGGGGGGGTGCGGGGTCCTGCCTAACCGCCCCAACCCCCCCAACTCCACCGTCTTCACTCCTTCTTGCTGGATCCCAGCTTCCTGAAGAGCTTCTTGCCCTTAGAGAAAAAGCCCCTCTTCTTCTTGCCCATGGGAGAGGCGTCCCTCTCTGTGGGGGCCGGTTGGGGCTGGGCAGAGCTGGGGGCCGGGGGCTCTGGGGCGGGGGAGTCCCGCGGTTCGGCCCGTGCCTCCGGGGCCACTGGGGTTGCCTGGAGTGAGGAGGGGGGGGGGGGGGGGAGGCCAGGGGAAAAAGGACGGCAAACGGGTGTGATTACAGCCAGGGAAAAGCAAAGGAAACATGGGTGCATCAGAATAAAAAGGGCAGCAAGGGTTAATCACTAATCACTAGGGAGAAGAGGCTCGTCATCTACGTTTCTCCATAATAACATCATTGGGAGGAAGGATACAGGCCTTCAAAAATGTGACCAAACCTTCATCCATCCAAGTAGTACTAATCACGAGAGACTGCCTGCAGTCTCTTTACTTCCATGAAGTTCAGATGGCATCAGTGCCTCATGCAGAAACTGAGGTAATCCCAAAGGGTTCACACTTTCCCAGAGGGATGGACAAGGTGTTAAGTGTAAGTGATATAGGGGGGTTGGTATGTTAAGGGTCTGCGTCCAGTATTTTACTGGCCTGTGGAACATTGGGGGTTTTAAGGAGGGGCTGGTTAATTTCCAAAAAAAGAACAATACATTTACATTTTTTTACAGCCCTTCATGTTGACACATTTTAATCACATCTGAAAAAAATGGAAGCAATTAAATACCAATCAACAGGGCTGTCACACTGATAGCAGCAGAGATGCTGGTCCATTATAATGCGACCACCATCTGCAGCCTTTATGACTTTGTCCTCCTGCTATGGATTCTGGGAAATAGGGCCCCACATTGAAAGAAAGTCTACCTACTAAGGATTCTGGGATATGCGGCCCTGCATGAAAAGCAGGTCTGTCTACCATGGATTCTGGGAAATAATGCTGCGTTCCATTTGAACTGGCAACTCGTAAATTCCGTGTTCCTAGTCAAACATTTCATCTGTAACGCCCCCTGAAGTCAGAAGTCTGACTTGCGAACTCGAGGAATCGACAGCAACCCCAAGCTCAGAATCCAAGATGGCTGCGGCCTTCATCAACAGAAATGAAAGCAATAGTTTCATACTGTTTTTTTTAGCACTTAAGTCTTATTTGTGGCTCAGTAAAATCAGCCGTACACACAGTACTGTCCAAACGCTTTCTTTGGACGTGTCGCCACACAAAATACTGTGTAATGTGTCGCTACCCACACATTGCTAACGACAGCTAGCAATTAACCGGGATGGAACTGGGGCTCATTTCATTAAGCAGAATTTCTTGTTTAAGTGGACAACTTGTTGGATTTATGATAATCTGAGCTACATGCAAGTGAACTGGGGTAAACGTGATCTGACTAGTTATCCAGGTAAGCAAGAAACCTTTCTTTTTGAGACTGGTCTCTGGTACTGCTAAATGGCTTTCCGACTTTCTGTACTAAAATGCTGTTAACTCGTATGTGACATCATTCCCAGTTCTGAGTTTTGACCTCTGAGTTAAATGGAACGCAGCACAAGGCCCCGCATCGAGAGCCGGTCTGCCAGGAGCCACGGAGACGCCGGGTTAGCCCAGCGCCCTCTGCTGGTCATTTCTGTCCAACAGGAGAACTTACAGTTACAGGTCATGGCTGGAATGCCCGTCCCAGCCAGGTCTCTGCCAGGACGCCCAGGTACGGAGGAGGACAGGACGTGTGAGGTGACACGAAACAAAAGCATGCAAAAGAAAAGAAGAAAAAACACGCGCAGACAGAGTGAAGACAGACAGGCAGCATGGATGACTCGTGCAATAGTGAGAAGTGGCAGTGACCTTTGTGCTGGATGAATGAGGGCTTTCACAGGAGGACTAATGTCTGTCCCCGTCTCCCTCCCTAATAGGCCCTGACCCACTGAAGATCCTGGGCGCCTCAACTGTGAACTTCTGTAGTCCCGGCTGCGTTTGTGTATTGCTGTCACGCCGCACAATAATAACTGTGCAAGCTAAATAAGCATCGGAGACGCAAAAAGCTTATAGGTTAAACGTCACATTAGTTACCTATTAAACTACAAAGTCGTCGCAAAATAATGGAGGATGAACAAGTATTATTTTGGGGTTTTTTTGTGTTATTTGCTAGTTATTGGAGGGATTGATTCTACGGTCCAAAAAAACGGGACAAATTAGGGACTAAAAAAGGCTTCCGGATTTACCACCAAGAACTGCCGATTGCTTGAGTTACCTGGGACTCCTGCCTGCTTTCAGACTTTCTTGCGTCCAGTGCCGCACTCCCATTTGCCCCCTCCTCTTCCTCAGGCAGAGCCTGCAGGAAGTTTGATGGCACCAGACCCTTCCGGCCATTCAGGTCCCCCTACATGCAGGGTGAAGCCGACCATCAGGACACAACACTGTGTTTCTTGGGACAAGTTTCACAAAAACAGAGCGTATAGTGCCTCCATTTTCCTACCAGCACAGAATTGTTGGAAACTAAAGGATTAGTAAGGGGGGGCATGACAAGCTATTGGTGCCATTATATTTATATATACACACTACCTGATTGATCAGAATGCATGGAGATACAGGTGCTCTGAGCATGGATTATCCGAAGGATATATTGTATACTCTATCATAGGCGCCAGATGTCTGTTTTACATACTGGAATTTAAATTAAGTTCATATCCGATCTTTCATATAATTTATAATGTACATGGTTAAAACTTGGATTTAGTGCCATTGCACTTTAGTGAAAAAACTAGGTACTGGCACTTTAAGCACACAGGAGCAACGGCGGCGCGTCGTGCTGGAGAGTGTTTTAGGATGGATACGGGCTGAGAAGCCCGGAGTCACACGGGTTTTTGGCCGTGTCGTCGTCATGTCCTGTCCTGTCCTGTCAGTTTATCGTGTGCGAGTTAGTATTTTTTTAAAACCTCTTGACTTGTATTATAT
>JAODKE010000114.1:30461327-30472271 GCA_026779605.1 Mormyrus hasselquistii
TGTCTGCCACAGGGTCAGAGTAGAGGTCCTCCTCCTCTTCTTCCATGATGTCTGATAGGTCCGAGCCTCTGCTGCTCTCCGCGTGGAAGTCACCCAGCCGCTGGGAGCCGGCCAGCTCCATCAGGCGGGAGCCGTAGTCCTGATATGAGGTGGGAGAGTTAAGCTGCTGACCAAAGAACCTCTTTCACCGCTTTAGGCAGCAACACATCCAACAAGAACAGGGCAATTCATGCGTTTCTGGTTGAAAACTTCAGGCTGGGAGGTGCTGCTTCTCACCCAGCCGCTTCACAAACCACCCCAGTGCATGCTGGCGGTCACAGCCCGGTGAAATCAACAGGATCACAACATCCACAAAAAAGCAAACATGCGATCCCAAGGTCAGTGGACTGGTCACCCTCAGGCTTTGGCTGCGTGTAGTAATTCTGTCCATAAAAATTATAAACAAAATCGTTGACAATCTTGTTATAACTGGTGTTATGGTTTGAAATGTCTTATGTGTTTCCCCTGTTTGTATTGTCACACCAATGATGTCTGATATGTTTTATTCACTGAAAATAAGTCATGAGGACAATAAAAACCCTATACACACCCCTACTATACCAAAGGCAGCCCTGGCAGAGTTCACCACCCTGGGATAAGTAAAGAGTCTGACTTACTACCAGCAATGCAAACCAAACCCTTGCAACGGTTACACAGGGACCTAATGGCCCGTCACCCTATACCGCTGAAGAATCCCCGACAGGGACACGGTCTTATGCCTTTTCCAAGTCCACCAACCAAATGTAGAGTAGCTGGGCAAGGAACCCAGTATCATTTGAGGGTCCAGAGTTTTATGACCAGGTTAAAATTGTCATTTTTCCATGTGAATCAGAGGTTTGACTAATGGATGGAGCCTCCTACTCAAGCAGGCTAGAGAGTGAGATCCCGCTGAAGTTGGAACACAACCTCTGGGCCCCTGTCTTAAAGACTGGGACCACCACCCCTGTCTACAGATCCAAAGGTACTATCCCCAACCTCCAGACAATGCGGGAGAAGCGTGTCAGCCAAGACAGCCCAAGAACATAAAGAGCCTTCAGGAACTAAGCGGGAATCTCCTCCACAACTAGATCCTTACCGTTGAAGTACCTCAGTGGCCTCCGCCCTGGTAATGGCAGTTTTCCTCCAAGTGAACTGACCATGACCTTTACCTCCATGAAAGCCATTTCGGTGGGATTTAGCAGCTCCTCATAGTGCTCCATCTTCTGCCAGACTAGACCCATCTGAGGTCTATCCCAACGGTAAACAGCACGGGCCAAGCCCCGCGTCCCCCTCCTGGGCTGCTTGACATTTTCATAGACTCATTAAACTCCTCCCACACCTAAGATCTTCCTAAAGCAGCGCTCTGCTTAGCCCTCCAGCACCCGTTAGCTGCCTTGGAAGGCGTTCTTCTTCAGACCGATGGCTCCCTTTAATAGGTTTACAGGTTGCCATGGTGACAGGCACCGACAGCTTTGCGGCCACAGCACTGCACCGCCGCCTCAGCAACGAAGGCACAGAAGACGGCTCACTGAGGTTAAATGTAGAGATGCACTGACGCGATATTCAGACCGGTATCCATGACAATCCTGACCTATTTCATGGATCGGGCATCGGCCATACGTGACCGATCCACGTCCGATACGGACTACTTCTCTAAACAGACAGATTTAACACAAACGAGGAGCTATTTGTACAATCAATCGCGCGGCAGCTCTTTCCCATTTCGGATGTTTTTCTGCAGCATTCAAAGTGAGTGCTAACGCCGCCACTCAGCTTTTTTGCTACTCGGTGTAAGAGCATTGACTTCTGCCTGCTGTGACATCATGCTTATACCCATGGTATCACAGTGACTGGCCATCTTAGTAGAAACAACGTTTTGAGACGTGGGAGTAGCGTTTAGTGGAAAAATCCACTAATGAAACCAAAGACAATTGTGCGAGAACACGAGTAATATGAAACGAGCAATGGATGATTTGGGAGTCACTAGCCTGGGCTGCACACTGGCTGCGGCTCGGGAGGCTGCGATCACAGCACAGTGTAATCAATGTTACTAGTGAGAGAAAAATGATGGGGCATTTTTAGCAGATATTCCTGAACTGTAAAATGCCTCAAAAAGGTCTAAATGAAAATGTACAAACCAGGTAAAACAGTATGTTATACAGTGGTGTCTTGACTTACGAGATTAATTCGTTCCGTGACGGAGCTCGTAACTCAAATTACTCGTATGTTAAATCAATTTTCCCATTGAAATTAATTGAAATGCCATTACTCAGTTCAGGACCCCGAAAAACACTGCATTTTACACTGTTTTATTAGAAAAATGTGTTTATAAATAACAGGTATTGTATAAAACAACAATACAATAAAAACATAAGAAATTTACAAATAAGAGGAGGCCATTCTCGTTTGGGGAAAACTTAACTAATGTAACGTACGGCAATAAACTGGTTTTATTAAGTATAACGTACAGCATTTGCCTTAGAGATGAGACGAGGAAGCTGATGGAGGTGGAGCAGAAAGGCTGTACAGAACAGCAATCTTATTCGCTGATTTCTGCATGTTTGCCGCGCTTTCCTCACTTTCATCTGCAGGGGTTTTCGATATAAACCTGCCCACTGTGAGCTAATCGCTTAGAGTGAATGAGTGAGACACAGGGTGCTGGGCGGATGGGGTCTACAGCTGGCTCCTGACCCCAATTTCAGCTCTCAACTCAAAGCAAAACAAATCGGCCGAGTGACGGCTTGTATCTTGAAAACCTCGTTAGTTGGGACACCTGTCAAGTCAAGGTACCACTGTACATGTTTCTAGTAGCCTAATTAAAGAATTTTTGGCATACAGTTTTCATCTGTATTTACTATTTAAAAAATAATAATAATATATAAAGTATAAATATGTATTATTTATTTATTGTATTAAAGTAAAAAGAGCTTTCCTGTCGGAATCTGTGTTGCTATCAGCAGTTGTGTATCAAAATCGCTTTAGAACTATGACGAAATGCGGACTGGCCCATCCCTAGTTAAATGTCTCCAACCCTCCATTGGTTCTTCCAGAGGTTGTTGAAGATCTCCCAGCACACCTTTATGATACACTTGGGTTTGCCATATCTGTCCGGCATCTTCCCCCACCAACTGATCCAAGTCACCACCAGCTGGTGATCAGCTGGCAGTTCAGCTCCTCCCTGTTCAAAACATACGATCCCAGTCCTGACGATCGATTACAAAATCAATCATCCAGCTACGGCCTAGGGGACTCTGGTGCCTGTTATGTTCTTGCATGGTGTTCATTATGGAAAAACTGACCAATAATAAAGCTCTTGGGTTCCCGTTCCACCCAATCACAACCTTTCAAGTTTTAATGATTACCCACTTGAACATTTCATCTTCCAGTGATGTTAAACCTAAAATGATGTATTCCGAATACCACTGGTGTCCTCATTATTAAATTCTGTGATTATATACCCTCGGAAAAACAAGATACAGAGGACCCAAACTGAATATCACCTACATGATGGTCACATAAAGGAAAAACAATCCATTTACATCCTCTGTTCTGTACCCCAGAGAGAGCAAAGAGGAAGAAAGGAAGGGAGAAAGAACCCAACAGCCAATGGAGGGTCTGGTACCGTAACCAAGTAACCAGGTGCCGTAACTTAAGGAGATCAGAAATGGATGAAACAGACCTGGCGTCTCTGCAGAAAGCTGTCCTCCTGCCTGACTGGCTGATGCTGCAGCCTATCAGACTCCAGGAAATCATCAATGGACCCCACTCGAGCATTCTCCTGGCCAATCTCGTACTCCGCTTCTGATTCCGGGGGCAAGGGGCTTGCGGGGGGTGTTTCTGAGACATTCGGAGGGTTGGGGGGGGCTGAGATGTCCCCCGGTGTTGCTGTGTTGGGCTCGGCGCTGGAAACCACACCATCCAGGAATTCTGAGATGGACACGGTAGGACACCTGACTCCTGGGCTTTCAAGATCTTTTCTAGAGTCCAAGGCCTGGGCCTCATCAGAGGGCAAGGCCAAACTGACCTGGGAGAAAAGAGGACAGGGGGCTTTTTGAACCTGTCAGGTCAAAGGTCACGGGTCTCAAAATAATCCAACAGAGAACGGTGCAAAGCATTTGAAGGACAGGCTAAGACCTAATGACGCATCAACACCGAATGGCTTAAAAGCTGTAGAGAGGGGTGGAGAAATTTCTCAAGCCACAGAAAACCAAGAAGGAGGGAGTCCATCTTCACTCCAATAACAGGAACACTGCTCAGCGATATCAGATAATGTCTGACAACCAAGACTATAGGATGATGACGAGAAGGCCGATGAACATGGAGGACAAACTGAAATGCGGTCGCATTACCGGTGGGCTGCAGCGTGACTCTGCTGTGGGCGGGGCCTCCTGTTTCACCAGGGGAGCCCCCAGGGGATCAGCAGCTGAGGGGTCCACCCAGGGTCCATCTTTAATGGGGAGGGTCGCCTGCGAAGGGTCACAGAACAACCCAGGGGTTTTGGCAGCTACGAGTTCCTTGGAATGGGGCGGGGAGCGTAGAGCAGGGACTGGGGGGGTCTCCGCTGAACTGGGCGGGGAGGGGGTCAGCCCTTCCACAACTGGCACCAGCTTGGATTGCACATCGACGGGGGTGGAGGCAGCAGACTCCCCCAGGGGGGACATGGTGCACACCGTCAGCTCACGGGCACTCCGCAGGGCGTCGATCTGTGATGGGCCAATCAGGGCGCTGCCTGCCGTCGGAGAGGCCACCTCCAACACCTGCAGCCAGAAGACACGATGGACATGACGGATGGAAGTCAGGATGGACAGTGACGACGTTTCATTGCGAGTCAAAGTGGCAAGGTCAGAGATCAAAGGTCAGAGGACAATCTCCTACAGTCGCTATGATAACATAAAGATGTCGATTAGCCAGAGATGTCTCCTGCTTGTTTGTCTTTGGACCAAAACCCAAAACCTTGGATGCTTGCTCCACAGATCTCGCACGCAATCTGTGACAACACAGCAATTACAGGGGTGACAATGGACCCAAACAGCCCACAGAACATGTGGCCAAAACAGGAAGGATGAGGGAGCGAGGTGGGAGTCTCACTTTCTTCCTGTCGGCGTAGATGGTGTAGCCCGTGACGGGGACACCGTTAGATGTCCCCGCGGCGTCGATGGTGACAGGGAGCCAGCTGAGGAGCACAATCCCAGGGGAGGGGCCCATCTCCAGCTGCACGTCCAATGGGGCGTCGGGAGGGCCTGGGAGGGGCAGGTTATCACCACCAGGTCACCGGAAGGTCAGGGTGTGGTAAAGAAGTGATGCATGGTGGTAAGGTTTCCCTAGCAACCATTCCATGACAATTCAGCAAATTCACACCATAAATCCTTCATAGGACTGTAATGCAAGCGATAACATCTTTACTATGAATTCAAATATTTGAATACTTTATTTCTCTTATTTAGTTATCCTTCCTTGCAAAAAGCATTTGCTCTCTTTATAAAAGGAATATTTTATTAAATGTGGTCAAAATCAGAGTAGTTTTTGAGTTTTGGTGGAGACACTGAATGGGAAGACTGAGGGTTTGGGGGGACGATATGTAACAGTGTGTTAAGGGGAGCACTGACTACACTCAGGGAGGGAGGGTCCCCTCTTTAAGGCATGCAGGCAGCAATGCCTCACCTGCCGTGAGTGTGGTGAAAGACGTCAGGGCGCTCCTGTGCTCTGGTGCCCCTGGGGGCAGTTCCCAGGGCGAGTTGGCGGGAGCTCGTGCCTCCACCCTGACCCGGTATTCCGTGTTGGGCTTCAAGTTCCCCAGGCAGAGCGAGTAGCAGCCGGCCCGGACCAGCTCATACTCCTCGTCATCCAGGTATACCACGTGCGCATAGTTACTGTTGCTAGGCAACCAGGTGAGGCTGGCGGAGGTGGCAGTGACGCGCTCCGCCTTCAGCGCGGTGGGCGCCGCGCTCATGTCCCTGCCCACCAGGAGGCTGCAGCGCAGGCGGTCTGAAGCTGCCCGTTCCGTCAGGCTCTGCACGGAGATGCGGTAGCATCTCTCTGCAATGTCCAGCTGCTCCAGCACAGCCTTGGTCTGTGAGCCCAAGGGCACACTGACCCGTAGATCGTCATCCACATAGACGTTGTAGCTGCAGACGCCAGCCCAGCCGCAAGGCGCCGAGGGCGGGTCCCAGCTGATGATGACGCTTTTAATTAGCTGCTTGATAATGGTCAGTTTCCGTGGGTAAGGCACTATATCGACACCCATATCTTCCACGTCCAGGTCCATGCCATTGGTCAGGGGTGCCGGGCTCCTTCCTGCGGCCTGCTCGGTCGGGGCAAGGGTCTCGCTCTTCTCCAAGCTGGTGATGCTGAAGCGGAGGAGCTTCTCGCTACTGCTTTGGAAGCTGAACTCCTGGAAAGAGCCATGGGAGAGCTCTCCAGCCTCGGCCGGGTGGAGGCTCATCACGTCGTCGTCGGAGACCCGCTCGACGAAGTTGGAGGGTACCAGCCCTCTGCGGCCATCCATCAACTCTCCTGGACACGCAATACAGCACGTCAGGTTCTGCGGAGAACCTAACTCAGAAGTAAATCCTCTCCACACTAACGGTACCTTCGTAAAAGCCGTCGTCATCCATATCTCCGTAAATGTAGATGTATTCCCCAGCTGTGAGGGGGAGCTCTCCTTCTGGACTGTCATTGGGGCCATCATATGGATTGTAGCTAAAAAAAAAAGCAAATTCAAATAAGACAGCTGGCAAAGGGAAGGTGACGGGGACAATCCCTGTGACCTGCAGGACGCCGCGCAGACCTGTATCTGGCGATGAAGACCTGCAGCTTTGCGGCTGCTCGGCTCCCAGGGTACGGGATCGGGGACACGTCAATATCCAGCTCCTCCACCTCGCTGGCCGTGTCCACCTTCAGGAAGCGGTGATGAACAGACAAAGATCCATCGATCAGCCCATTTTGAAAATCAGCTGCGTTATATTAGTTACAGAATTTTATATTAAAATTATCAAAAATAAATACCAAATACAGGCACCCAAAGCATCTAGTAAAGAAATTATGATAAAAATAACGGCGGTGGCCGGTTAGGGGGGCATGTCTCACCTCCTGGGTCGCAGAAGACTTCTGAGGACTCTGTGGGAGGGACTGCCGGGACGCCGACTTGGGCGTGCTGGAGGCGGAGCCTGATTTGGCACTGAGCAATGGCGGCTCACGGGTCTGGGCGGGCGGGCCGGACTCTGCCTGTGCCTGGATCCCCGCTAGCGGGATGCTCTTGCCCGCATCTGCAGGAAGAAGGGTCCGGAAGCATGGTCACAAGAGGTGGTTCTCTTTGGGAAAGACAGCAACAGCGATGTGCTGCAGGGGACGTATTCGCAGGGTGCTAGACAGAGGAACTGAGAGGGGCTTAGCCAATCGTGAGAGGGTGAGGGGCTTAGCCAATCGTGAGAGGGTGAGGGGCTTAGCCAATCGTGAGAGGGAGAGGGGCTTAGCCAATCGTGAGAGGTCTTACAGGCCTGCGCAACGGGCCAGTTAGTCTCACTAAGGGGGCGATGCCGCCTGAACTCCCCAGGATCATCCCGTGTGTGGAACAGGCATGGTCTGGAAAGGGGAGGGGGAGCCCTGCCAGACATGAATGGTAGAAGACACCCCCACGTGAGGCACCCTCGACTCTTTAAGCAGTGCCCGCATGCAAAAAGGGTGTGGGGGGGGAAGGGGCGACCCTGCCGGACCAGCAAAGAGTTCAGAGCCAAACGCAGTGCATTGGAAGACTGAGAGGGCGTCAGACTCAGAAGGCTGTACCCTGCGAGGAGGAGTCACAGAGCGGCCCTCCGTTTGCCTCCAGACTGCAGAAGGCGACCTCTCCCAGGGAGATCATATCCCACGAGCCGAGAGGATCTAAAAGCAGAAGCGGTATGTGGCCCCGTTAGTGGGGAGGTCTGAGTGGGAGTAGTGACACGGGGGGGCTGGCCTGGGCGTCGAAGGCTGTCTGCCACACAGACATCTGATCAGTGACGCGCTGCAGGGGGCGTATTCACTACATGCTGGGAGAGCAGCTGACAGGGGCTTAGCCAATCATGACAGGGTGCTATTTGCCTGGCCTGCAGACGGGCCAGTTAATGTCACTAAGAGGTGGGGTACTTTAACTATAGAAAGCACATAACAAACCCTGAGGCCTAAATGCACTAATACGGTAGACTAAGAGGTGAAGCAGATAGAAGGTTCCAGAAGCACGGCCTACCTCCGTCCTCGCTGCCCAGCTGGGCCGGGATCTCCGTCCCGCAGGTACGCAGCCGGAATCGCTCCAGCTCCCGAGACAGAAGGGTGAACTGCTCGCTCTGGGTTCGGCACTTCTCCTCCAGGTCACGCACCTTAGCCTGCGGACAGCAGAGCGGGGCCCCCGGGGGCCCGGCGATTACCCACGGCGACTGCATGGAGAGCTCTAGTGCAGCCGACTGTGCAGGTCCATCTATGTAACGCTGACTCTTAAACTAGTCCATTTCTACTTATACGCCACTACTACCCATCTATATTCAGACGTGCTTCTGTACTTAGATGGCTTTTATGTTAATGTAAAGTTTAAAATGGCACTGCTATGCAATAAGTGACTAAAGGCATAAAATGAAGTTAGTGGGGGCAGCCTGTTCCCTGGGACTGCTGGGGCAGAAGGCTCAGCACTTGCAGGCTCGAGTCCATAAGCCGTACAGGTCGGCCACAGCACTCCGTCAGGCCCAGCACCAAATGAAAACACAGGGTCAGAGCATGGGGCGGGGATAGTGTGGTGCGGGGCCCCCCAGTCGAGCGGTTTGGTATCCTGAACTTTGAAACTGTGACTTCCTGCCATACAAATTAAGGGGCCGCAGAAGATTAGTGTGCAAGGCTCGTACTTAACAGGGGGTGGGGGGAGGGAGATACGGTTGCAATACCCTCCCCCACACACACACTTTGCTTAGCTCTATCTCCCCCTTCCCTCGGCCTCAAGACCTGGGAAGTCGTGGCTTAGTGTGGATGGGTCAACATCTGCAAGGCGGTCCCACTGCTCAGCGCACACGAGCAAGGCACGTCAGCACCCCCACGGCGCGCTTCGGGCACAGCCACGGCCTGGGGGCGCCGTTACCCGTCTGATCCATCAACTCACACAGTAACAGACAACCACCAAAAAAGCAAGATAATACAGGAAGACGCGTGACTCTGCGTGACTACGCGTGACTACGTGCTCTGACACGACGCAAGAGCCGTGGGCGGCAGCACGCCTGTAGCAGTGCCCACCTGCGTGAGAACTGTGTGCAGTATTTTCACATGCAGACAGACAGACAGACAGGTTTGGACTTTAGTGTATAGAGACGGCACAGGTCCAGACGGGACACACTAGGTGCTAGATATACCTGCATGCAGTCCAGTGTGCTCTGGTTAGCAGCATGGGCATTTCCAGGTACGGAGAGAGCGTGCATGCAGCAGGTGGGGGTGGGACGAGGCCAGAGGGGTTAATAGATTAGACACTGCAATCTGAGTCCAGGTTCACGCGACAAGCTGCATCACAAAAACACCCCAAACCGCCCAGTGAAGCGGTGAGGTGCTATTGACCGCTCCACACCTGTGTGCCCCCCCCAGAGCTGTGGAGGGGCGCTGCATGCCGGCCTCAGTAATGGCAGTGAGCAGCACGCTCCATCCTAACCGCACACCAGCATGAAGTTACTGACAGCTCCCCAAAGGTCTCGAGCTGCAGCACTGTTGGAAAACGCCAAACTCATACAAACTTTAAATATGAATTTATTTAGCAGGCACTTCTATGCAAAGCGACATACAACAGAAAGAGCAGGGTTGGAATAAGAGTTAACGGCCTTTCTCAGGGGCCCAAGAGAGCAACATCACTCTGCCAACCCTGGGATTTGAACCAACAACCTCCTGGTTGTGGGCACAGTGTCCTAATTGGCAAAGCCACACACAAGCCTGCTTGGACATTAAATCAGTTGATATTTGCCCATGAGCAACATTCAGACCCGACGCTGTTTCGATCCCTGCTGGCTTCTCTGGAAGCCCATTTTCAGAGCGCTGGGGCCCCTAGGGGCCGGTGATTTGGTGATGCAGCTTAACAGACAGAAAGAGAGGGGAGGAAAAAATCAGTTTAAAAAACAGGAGGCGCTGTACTATACCAGCTCTCTCTGCAACACTAGCTGGACCAGTTCCTACAATGGAGCACATGGATCATTTACTCAGATGGACAGACGAACCAGAGGGGGCCTGCTCACCCACCCCCGTGCTTGGGGGGGGGGGCGGCCCCTGCATCAGCCAAAGTCCAAGTCCAATTAAAAAGAGCAGGGTGACGAGCAGGAAGTGACCAGCCTGGACACCTCGCACCCCCACCTTCACATCACGCCTGAGCTACGTTTGTGACGGTCAGACATTATTAGATCATTTTGGGAAAACTCACCTCCAACAGCTGCACCACACCGTCATGCTCCCTCTTGGTGAAAAACTGCGCCTGTGGGAACACGGATTAATACCCGACTCCAATCCTCACCGACTGTGAGCACTAATGCAGTACGGGGTGAGCTTAGAGACTATCCCAGGAGAACACGTAACGACTTATTACCTCCCGGTACAGACTGGGCTTAGAGCCTATCCCAGGAGGGCACGTAACGACTTATCACTGTAAAATACTTCTTGTTTTTGTGGTATTCCGGTGATAATGTGTCTTATGAATTAGACTCAGGCGATGCGAGGAGAGGAGACCCTAGGGCTGCACGATATATCGTTTCATCATCGTCATCGTGATGTACGCATGTGCAACGGTCATGTGGATGTGCAAAGTAAAGTAGCACGAATTAAATTAAGCGGTGTGGACAAGGCCTTTGGTGTTTCTGCTATGCTAACAAATGTCACGCTGTTCTTACTCTTAAACAATCCACAAAAGTCTGTCTCATAATTTAGGTTAATTTAAAGGTT
>JAODKE010000114.1:30495780-30506160 GCA_026779605.1 Mormyrus hasselquistii
GCGCACACGTTACACGCTACACGGCGTGGCGCACACGTTACACGCTACACGGCGTGGCGCACACGTTACACGCTACATGGCGGTAATAGAGCAGAGAATCCCCCCCCTGACAAGTGTCACTTGCTTTTTTTTTTTTTTTTGCCGACTGCTAATCCTGATATTCTCCCCCCTCACATCGGTGTGATTTATCACCGTGGATGGGGCACGCAGCGCAGATTCCATCCTCACCATCCTGGGGGCTTCCTGCACAGAAATGAAACATTTACCGTTTCTGACACGGATCCTGCTGAAGACCAACTGATGAATACAGGAAAAAAACGGTCGGAGGACAAATTATAACCAGGAATCAGAAGGACCTTAGCAGTCAACGCTAAGAGGACCACATATTGCCATTGATAAAAATCACAAACTTTATTAATGTGAATTAAAACACGCAGGTCTAACTCCGACATGCGGCAACCAGCATCGCAAAGTTAAAATAAAAATCTGCTGATATCGGCCTTTTCCTTTGATTATGGGGGAGGGGCATTTTGAAGTCAGAAAACAATGATCACAACTACAGGGTCACCAAAGGCGCAGGCATCTCCAAAACCACAACCGTGCTTGAAGCAAAGCTGCCGTGATCATCCAAATTGCAGACAGACTGGGCCAGAAAACAAGCCTCTCTAGCACAACCCCCCCCATCAAAGCTGGACCGAAGTCCTCAAAGACCAGGACACTCTGGAAACACTGGATCATCTGGAGGACGATCCCTCACTGCGGGGGTGTCTGAGCGCGTAGGCAGGACGCTTGCAGCTCCCTCTGCTTCAGCCAGCGTGTGACACTGTACTCACACTTGGGGGGTGACAGACAAAGGAGAGCAAGGCTGGGACAGGCCACGTGTGTGTCTGTGTTTCTCAGCTGGGGAGAGGGAGGTGGATTTATGACGACACCGGGGGCAGGTGAAGGACCCAGCCCACCCTCCTCATTCTGTGGCGCAATGCTGAATTTCCACAGAGAAAGAGGGACGGGGGGTTTCATTAACCATCACCAGGACAACATACGGAGCAATCATTTGCGGTCACCACTCCCAGGAGACGACGTCTTACAGTACAGAGACAGGGGACAGTGGACAGCTAGATAAGGGACGGTGGCCTGACGGAATCCCACAAAGACACTGATGGAGAGAGACAGGCTAAGGGACACTGATGGAGACAGACAGACACACTAACAGAAACAGAGACAGACAGAGAGAGAGAGACAGGCGCGGGGAAACTGACAGAGCTAGATAGAGGACAAAGATGGAGACACCAACAGAGACAGACAGACAGAGATACAAACAGTGATGGATGCAGACAGACTGACTGACCGACCAAAACATTGAGAGACAAAGCAAAGGAGAGGGTGAGACAGTGACGGATCAGAGCAGAGACAGATGCAGACAGACGGACAGAGACAGAGAGCGAGAGATAGACAGTGTGACAAAACCCCACAGACAGACAGACATGTAAAAATGGCAAACAGATTACAATGGGGGTCTGGCTCTCGCAGGAATCATTTGTGAACAAATTGAAAGTGTCTCGTGACTCCCTGTGGGGGTGGGGGCATCAGCGAGCATGGGGGGGGCTCGGCTTGTCATGTGCTGTGGCGGAAGTAGCGAGGAAAGAGCTGCTGCGGACCCCCTGTTAAGGCCCAGAAGGCAGATTAGAAATGACAGAGACTGCTGGAGAAGGGGGTCAGGCCACCTCACTGAATGTGGCAGGAGGCACAGGTATTAACAGACTGCCCGCCCCACCCTATCGCTGCCATCCGGTCTGGCATCCTGTTCCTGCCAGATCCCTTCCGGAAGGACCGACTTGCAGCATGACATTCACTTTTATTCAGCAGACATTTTGTCAAAAGCGACCTTTAAGTTAAGCAAACGTCATATTACGTGCTGTCATGGAGACAACTTGGCATGAGTGCGGCTAGGCTGAGCATCCAGTGAATGCACAGTTACAAATGCGCAACTTAACACTGTTATTATAATGACAGAACTGGTAAGCACCTATTATGGGATGCCTGCAGGTTTGGAGGCTGCAACAGTACAACAGCAAAAACAGATATGAAACAAAGCAATTTCACAACAACCTGCACATCATCTTAGCGCCATCTCAATATCTCACTTCTGTGTCAATTACCTGTTTCAGTGGATCTCAGTTTAGCGACTAAAGCTTGAATTAAAAACTAAAAACTTAATAGATCTTTGTGCAGTTAGCCAACTTTATATACCATTGGGCGGTTAAAATTATTGTACTTTGGTCACACAGTAAACAACACACAATCTATAGATGGTCTGCTATGGTAGACAATGCAGTCCATAGCCAACTACGCAGTCAAATAATCAGGGCGTGGCCTGGCTGCTAAGGGAAAGCGCTTCCCGGAAAAGGTTCTACTTTAATTGTATGGCGATGGTTTATATCTGTGAAATCCAATGTGGACCAACCTGCTATAATTTGCAAAATCTGCAAAGATACTGTCACACAGCTGATAGCAACACATGCGACCGTTATAACCACCTAAAGCTTCAGCACCCAACCATGCGGCTTGTCTGCCGTGTGTCTACGCGCAAACACTGTCCTAAGCAGCAGCTGCTTCTGCCATTTCTAAAATAACCACAGCAAACACTTCTAACTGATGCAAAATAATTGTAAAAAGTACATTATTTAATTATTCATTATTTTGCATTTCTTTGTAAACTGAACTCAGAAGTGTGCAGTTAATAATCAGTGGTAGATCTTTATTTGCACATGAAACTAATATAAAATAATGTAAAAGCACTCCTGTTATAGAGAGTCAGTTTCTTTTATATGTTCAGTATTTTACATACAGTCAGGCACATATGCAAACTGTTGTAATTCCTACACCGTTCACCTGATTTGGATGTAAATACCCTCAAATAAAAGCTGACGGTCTGCAGTTAAAGCACATCTTGTTCGTTTCATTTGATATCCATTATGGTGGTGTATAGAGCCAAAAATGTTAGCATTGTGTCGATGTCCCAATATTTATGGACCTGACTGTATCTTGATACTTAAGTTTATCATCATGTTACAGGCAGTTAACTGGTTAAGATCATTATAAAATTAAGATTATAAAATATCGTGATAAGACATTTTGGCCATACATGTCCCAGGCCTACAGATGCTGGCCTTTTACATTAGAACCTCTGCATTCCTTCCACAGCTGTAACCCACACGCTTCACCCAGCAACCAGCTGCCACATCCATCAGGCACGGAGCAGCCAGATCGTCCCCAGGCCACTTCCTGCAGCATTCCCAGTTATTATCCCAACTGATGCAGAGATAACTAGTAATTTTCAAGGCTTGAGAAATCTGCCTAAGACATAAATTAGGTTTAGGTTCAGTCCCAGCAGCAGTTTTTGCCACTGAAAAGACTAAGGGCTGGGGGTGGGAGATCAAAAACAGCAGAGATAGAATTAGAAAGAGATTTTTCATTAAAATCCTGAAGAGGAAGAAGCGGATCATGGCTCTTCTTCGTGAGACACGGAGCTGGCAGCATGCAGCTCTGATCATGCAGGAAAGGTCCCACAAGCCAGCATGAAAGCCAGAAATTCTGGAATTAAACTCATAAAAAAAGCACAAACAGCGCTGACAGCAGGAGTAGCGAGCGACCAAACGTGACCCTTTAGCAATTTGATGGGTGACAGGAATTCAGCAAAATCTGGGGGGGGGACTGGCAAGACTCTAAACATCATCTACAAACTGACGTGGTGCAGAGCAGCGCCTCAGATCTCAGTGATCAGAGCAAGCCGGTCTCAAGCCGGGAGGAGGGATGGATGAGGGGGCCTCCCAGTGCGATTGACACGTCACTCAGATCACCGCCCAGACACAATGAGACGAGGGCCGAAGGGTTCTCCGAACAGCTCCGAGAACGCGGAGACCGAGCCTGGACCGCGGGCGATCTCCATCCCACCCTCCCCTGACTTCATCACTCGGGAGAAACTGGGTCAGAGCTGAACCGCAGCAGAAGCACCCACCCCCCCGTGGAGATTCTGGGAGATCAAAGGAGTCAGAGTAATGAGTGTGAGACTTCCCCGCCACATGTGCAGAGATACGGAAAAGCAGGAGCAGCTATTCTTAGTGCATCACACGGCCGCGGTGCAGCAGATGCGGACGACAAAACGGACAGGAAAACTGCAGCTGCACGTCTACAGCCATCAGAACCTAATGAAATGGTCAAACAAACACCCTGACACCTCCTCATCACAGTGCACGGCTGGGCTGGGATTAAAAAAGGCAAAAAAATTTACCCTGGACTTTGGTGTCCCCCTCAATGAAGGAGTGATCCCATGGTAAATTTTGCAGTCCACCAACCCACGGGCTGGTCTGGAAAACGGCCGTGTGCCGGATGGCCAGTCCAGGCCTGACACACGGTACATTATACCGTTAAACGCTGAAAGCCCCGGCAGGGGCCACGGGGCCCGGGCAGCCGCAGCACCACCGTATCCAGGCAAGGCGCCACAGAAATACCGGCCGCATTCTGATACATGCATCCCGATATGTGACATGTGCACGGCGCATATTACTGACACAAAACCGAATCTGGACTTAAGAGAAAAATATTCAAGATACAGAGTTTACAAAAGAATAACACATAAAGAAGACATATTCCTGTTAGTAAATTTTACACTTTATCTTCTGGTCCTTCCTATGAATCTGTAGTATATTTTTGACTTATGTGTTTTTTTGCTGAAAGGTGCCCTGAATGGTATAGGGTATGGCTACCTAAACTGTGACTTAGAATATATGTTTTGCAAAGCGGGTCTCAGACCAGTCAGCACATAAAAGTGAGGATTTGGTCACAGGCAGGAGAGTCACGGTGACGTGTATCGCCCCCCATACAATGACACTCTGCGAGCTTCCATCTGTTTGAGCCCCAGTGTAACGCATCTCGTGATCCACGTGCACGGGGGCCGCCTGTCAGGCCTGCAGGAATATGGGGAGGATTATGGGAAATCTGTCGCTACCAGATTAAGGCTGCTGGTAACTAATGTCCCGGCCCTTAAGAGTCAGGTGCAGTTTGGGGGGGGGGGGCATAGTAAATTCCACAATTCTGCTGGGACAACCCCCCCCGGGAAATAATACATTCCCAGCACAGAAAGCGTCAGCAAAACTGCTGCATGAAAATCTAATTCCCCACTGATAAGCTCAATAAACCCCACCACCACTAAACGACCCCCCCGGGCAGCAGCAGAATAATAATATGTCATTAAGAGTGGGCTGGGGGTGGGGTAAGAAAGGGTCCCTCCAATCTCCAGCCACATGGGAGGGGGGCAGGAGCAGGAGGCTCCTATTGTGTGAGCAGCACCCTTAATCACAGTTACGCTTACATGAATAATGCTGAACCACCCCCCCGCCCCGCCAGACCATATACAGCGGGAAAGGGGGGGGGGGGGTCACACGCCATAACCGAGACGGCACACAGCAAAGTAGCCTGGATGTGCAGGTAGGCCAGTGGGGATGGGATGGACTGTCAGCTGCAGCCCCACAGCCAGAACCCGGGCCCTGAGCCAACCTGCCAGTGACAGAGAGATGCGGACGGGTCCTCTGCCCATCATGGCAGCGGAGCAGAACCACAGCAGTGAGAGGGCAGGGGGGCACTCTAAGGAACAAGCGAGCGCACAGAACATCAAGTGAACAGCGCCGCCCCACAGGCCACAGAGAGAACTGCCAGCCCACCCAAACAGTAAATATGGTGCCTGTGCCAGTCATTTTAAAGCTGTTTTACATCTTCAACACAAAGGGGTCTGAAATTCAGCCCTTACAGCTTTGTAAAGTTTCATAAAGAACAGAGACCTAGTTTTGTGTTATCACTGGTCCACAATAGCATTATGCGATGGAAAACGTGAAGATATCACACACTTGTACACACATAATGTCAACGTTAACGATGACAGGAATAGCTGTAGGCTGCCTGGGTCTCTGCCATAGCTGCACAGAGACAGCGCCACCTTGGGAAAGAGCGGAGAGCGGCACAGCAGAGAGACAACTGGGGGTGGATTTAAGGAGAGAATAATAGTTTTTATTATTCCCTAGCAAGGACCTCGTCCCTGCCCTCCTAAACCCTGCAGGTGGCCCCTTAAGACCCCCAAACATATCCGGGGAGCCAATTTCTGCACATTGCCAACGTTCAGAGTAATCGCCAGAGAGCGCTACAGAAGAGGAGCGCCCCCCAAAGGCACCGCCAGTGTCTAAAATGTGGGTTAGGGTCACTGTTGGGCAGAATATAGCTGCTGCGGTTTTGAGTTCACACGCAGCCACGACCGGTGCCAGTTAGCCATCCCACATACGGGAGACGACGGCCTCCTGGGACAGCCTGTCCCGTATGTCTTCACGCAGAATGCAGGGATAAAAGAGCCCAGAGAGGACGAGCAGTGCTGCTGAGGTGCAGGTAGTACCCATGACCCTGACCCTGACCCTAACCCACATATGAGATCCCAGGACCGCGGTTAACAGGATGCACCCCCCTACCTTTCCGCATGCTGCCGCTTCACAGCCCCCCAGCCCTTCATACAGTGAATGGTGCCGTTTGCTCAGGCCGGGGGTCCCCCTGGCCACGGCGGCATCCCGGTGCTCCGCAGGTGCCCCGTGAGGGGGTCTGACCTCCATCCCAGAGCGGCTCTCCGTCTCTCTGCCCGGCTGCGTCACGTATAGGTCGCGCATCGCTGTCACCAGCAGGGTGTCCGGGGGGTGGGGGGGGCGTCCCGCCGGGATCAGGTCGGAGTGTGACGCAGGCCGACGCGATGACTTTTCATGGGGAGGGTACAAAATTCGACCAAGCAGATGTCAACTTCAAAAGAAGCCACCCCTTCAACCCCAGGAGGGAGAGAAGCCAGCGAGCACCTTGACAGGAGCAGCAAGATGGAGCCCTGGCGCGGGCTGGGGAAAGGGGTCACGCGGCCAGAGCGGCGGTCGTCCTGTGGGGGTCCTTAACGGCGACGCGGCCCATGTCGAGGCGAAGCCGAGCTAATCCAAATGGGTCGGCTGCAGGAAGCAGCCCTAACAAAGGCTGGTTGCGTTTGGAGTCTTCCGGAAGGATGACGACAGCGAGAGAGATTTAAAAATGAGGATCTGGTACATAGTCAGGGGGGAGCGAGAGCGCATCCGGCCGCGAAGCAGCTCCATACGGATGGGGGGCAGGCTGTAGGGTAGCGGATGGAGGAACTGGCGTCCCCCCTCTTCAGCCGTCCCTATTCAGGAAGCTTCTCCGGCAGAGTGAGTCCATCAGCATCGCTCTGGCATCACAGGAAGGGGGGATGGGATTTAATCAGAAGCGTCTCTGGCAACAGAGCGACACCCCTGTCGTCAGTGGGACAGCTGCATGAGACGTGGCCGTGCAGCTCGCTGCCTCCTCACTAATAAAACGGCGGTGCTCCCGGCCCGTCCCCTGGGGTCCCAGCACTGCTACGGCTCCTCCTCCCGGCCAATCAAAGGACTCCTCTGGCAGCCACTAACAGCAGAGCCGTGCGCGGACACGGCGAGCTCTGGCGAACGGATTAATGTCCCCGTTTGAGATAATGACATTAAAAAGAGGAGGGGGAAGCCTGCGTGTGCATTTTGTTTAGGGGGGGGGGCAGGGGTGGGGAAGAGCCATCCCTCCAATCACATCAAAGCAGTTTCTGGGAGGCAGCCAATGCAACTATGGCAGGAGCCGGTTTCCATGGAGATGATGCTGGAGCAATGCAAGCTCCCTATCGATCATTGAGAGGGCAGTGCTTTGCACAGGAGAGGAGGGGGTAGTGACTGGTCAGGCCCATGTGCAGGGTCCATCAGTAGTCTGAGGCTGCAACACTGCCTTTAAGGGGGCAAATACACAGTAAATACCACAAATGGCATGCAGAAATTAACCAAGCCGGAGGCACAGGGACATCACCTCCGGCATAGACGCTGCATTTAAGGGGGCAGCTCTTGGGTAAATACCACAAACGGCATGCAGAAATGACCCAAGCTGGCGGCACAGGGTCATCATCTCCGGCACGAACTCCGCCTTTAAGGGGGTGGTTGCTGGGTAAATACTACAAAGCACAGGGTCATCATCTCCGGCACGGACGCTGCCTTTAAGGGGGTGGTTACACAGTAAACACCGCAAACCAAATGCAGAAAGAGGCTGTAAGCATCACTGGCACCAACAGGACTGTAAATTTTCACTACCTGCACACATGCATAAAATCATAGTTTGGACTGGACCAAAACTCAAGCAAACAGGGACTGGCATCATACCCAGGGCGTCCCTTGCCCGGTCCCCTTGTATCCTGGAAGAGAAGACCTATGCCAAATAAGCAGAAAGGTAGGGTGTCCAGCAGAGCCAGGGTTCAGGGAGGACCTGAGGGATTTTCCACAAAGCATGACTTCCCAGGTAGCTGGATAACTTAAGCTGAAAGTAGAAACTGTCCAATAGAAGACATAAGTAACACTCCTATTCGACAATCCTTACATTTGGTTTGGTTAAGTTAAATTTAAGTTAAGTTATCTGGCTAATAAAGAAATCCTGCTTTGTGGAATACTCCCCTGCATGGTGAAGCCGTTTCAGCCTACAGCCACACGTGAGCAAAACAGCCATGCACCAACACTGGAGTTTCGCATTGGCCACACGCAGCACAAAGCGACCTGAACAGGTGACAGACCGGCGCATGACCAAGGCCCGCCTCTCCGGGGAGAGCTGCCAACCCCTAGAGGCTCCTGCAGCAGAACCACCCCTATGCACCTGAAGGGCGGCGACAGACCAAAGCAGACTCCACTTAACCTCCCTGACTGCATTAAAACAGGGCCCGCAAACCACGGGCAAACTGCATCATGCACTTCATGGAGTTTAATACTCCACTGGATACAGAAAAAGCATCATTCAAGGTCAGTGCTGATGAGACCAGAGAAAAGAAATTTAAAAAGGTTATAAGAAAAAAAACTGATATAATCTTAAACAGAGAGCTAAGTAACATGACTTATTTTCAGAAGTACAGTAGAAGCCAAATCACAACAACGTAATAACGACACGACAGATCAGTAAGAACATCCACCCGGGGACTCACACCTGGGGGGGGGGGCATTTTGCCGGGATTAACACGGGCAGCTGGCAGACACCCCACAGGAGATAATCCCCCCCCCCACCCCCAGCAGCATATCCTCAGGCACTTTAAATTACCTCTGCGACCAAGCACATTTTCACCACCATTACAAGTTTAAACTTAATTGTCTCCTTGGGGGGTTATAACCTATATTAAGGACTATTTCCATTAATAGTAAATAGACAGTTCAGCTTAAGTATCTTGCCCAGGGCACAAAAGAAAGGCCCCCTCCCCCAAGCCACAACCTGACAGTCATCATGTTGAAAGGCCTGTGTACGTACACACACGCACACACACACACACACACACGCACGCACACACACACGCACGGCCTGATACAGCCCACATTTACAGGGGCAGTGGGGGCCCAGCTGCACCCCCCCATCGCTCACGTGGAAGAAAATGCACACCAATACAACATTTAAAGGGTAATCCTCTGAGGAGCGTGGGCAAGGCGTCCGTGTCACCAGCGCGACACCCACAGAATGCTACTTAGTAGGGGTGGGAATCTTTTACCATCTCGCGATTCAATTCCATTCCGATTCTTGAGGCCACGATTCGATTCAAAATCGATTTTCGATTCAAAAAGATTCAATTCAAAAAGGAAAGTTGCAGTTTACCACAAATATCATGTAGAACACAACCGGAGAAGACAAAAAAAACATCTATATTGCTTCTTTCAAAATGAAAAACAGTACCCCTAAGCTACCCATCTCTGAAATGTTCATGACAGTGTCTCTTGCAACAACAGAACTGTAAACTGTTTTTTAGTCTCATTGTAAAGCTGTGGCACAGCTGTTTCAGTGAAAAACTTGCGGGACGGTATGGCGTACCTCGGCTCCGCTGTCTGTAACGCAGATGAACCCCTCGTTCTCCACCACACTGTAAGGCCTTAGGTCTTTGGCAGTGAAGCAAGCGATAGACCGAGGTATTTTTTTTGCTCTCTCGGAGTTGGCAGGGAGTTTCGTGAAGCACTGCAGTGTGCGTTGGTCTGCAGCTGGCGGCTGACTCTGCTTCGTGTCGCTGAGCTCCGGGTGATGCCTAGTAATATGAGCACGTGCATTTGTTGTGCTGCCGACGTACTCGGTCTTCGTTTTACAAAGCTTGCACGCTGTGTGTGTCATGTCCAGCGCAGTGCTTCCAGGCATTCGGTAAAAACCGAAATGACGCCAAACTTTAGCTTTAAGTGAAGACGGGGCAGATTGGATCTCCCTCTCATCCATATTTGCTTCCTCTTTGTTTTAGTGATTTGCCGCGCACGCTTACGTTCAAAAACC
>JAODKE010000114.1:30506260-30523414 GCA_026779605.1 Mormyrus hasselquistii
GCGTTGGTCTGCAGCTGGCGGCTGACTCTGCTCCGTGTCGCTGAGCTCCGGGTGATGCCTAGTAATATGAGCACGCGTATTTGTTGTGCTGCCGAAGTACTCGGTCTTCGTTTTGCAAAGCTTGCACGCTGTGTGTGTCATGTCCAGCGCAGTGCTTCCAGGCATTCGGTAAAAACCGAAATGACACCAAACTTTAGCTTTAAGTGAAGATGGGGCTGATTGGATCTCCCTCTCGTCCATATTTGCTTCCTCTTTGTTTTAGTGATTTGCCACGCACGCTTACGTTCAAAAACCGGCTGCGTGGTGGCATCAGTACAGACCAGTATTTATTAAATCGATTCTTGGACATTTCAGATCGATTCTGAATCGTTGAAAATGAGAATCTAGATTTTTCTGTGAATCAATTTTTTGGCACACCCCTACTAATTAGTATTCAAACGACCATCAGGATTTAAGCTCCACACTATGGTGTCACATTTGTGTCTCATTCCTTAGCGCACAGTGGGACTTTCACAATCAACCTATCTGCTCCGACATACTCGGGCTGCACGTTTCCTCAATTTGCCCTGCGCCGGCTGAACTCTGCCTACACACTTGCTCAACTTAGCACAGTGTTAATTATGTGCCACAACTATTGCCAATCAGAGACTTAAAGTAGTTAATTACTGATTGGCCAGTCTACTCTCCCATCACAACACTTCACTGCACTGTATGTGAAAACAGTTTCTTTCCACGTAATTTTCACATTTCCATGTACAGAACAATCAGAAATGAGCTATTTTCAACTGATTAATAATTGTGGCACAAAAGTAACACTGTGCCAAGTTAAGCAAGTGCACAGAGCAGGGCTGAGCATGCACAGAGCAGGGCTGAGCATGCACAGAGCAGGGCTGCTGCTGGCAAAAGTCCCACTGCATGCTCAGGAATGATATCATGGATGCCGCTCCATCAGAGTTGCATGTGAGCATGTGAGCCAGCTGTCAAGCGCCTTTCCCTTTAATGAGGAGCAGCAATTAAATATTTCATGTGAAATCCCACACGTGACACATAATATACTGCACAAATTCTATTATAGTGTTCCTCACTGGCATTAAATCTCAACATAGCAGAGACCAAAAACCGTGAGATTCTCCATTGCTGCTGAGGTCTTTGTCAAACCCGCAACCACTGAAAATGTTCTGCGGCTTTCACAGGCAAAGATAATTATGAAAATTTTATATGCTGCACGTGCATCTTATATGCAAATGAACCTTTTTCCACTGATATGGGTTGGCTTCATTGCCCTGAATGCGATTTGCCCGAGCCTGCAAGGTC
This sequence comes from Mormyrus hasselquistii, assembly GCA_026779605.1. NCBI lineage: Eukaryota > Metazoa > Chordata > Actinopteri > Osteoglossiformes > Mormyridae > Mormyrus > Mormyrus hasselquistii. The sequence goes on from JAODKE010000114.1 coordinate 30,507,575, forward strand.
CAACGGGGGTCGAGACCCCAGAGAAAAACCCAAGGGATTTGCGTGTCACACAGATTTCAATTCTAATGAAAAATACATATACCGATTCCACTAGGTGTCAATAAGCAAGGAAAACACCACAAAACGAAGAGACTTTCTCCTCTGTTGACAAAAATGGCTACCACAGTAGTATGCAAGGCAGTCAAAAAGCTAGATGTCTCAGTAGAAATACACAAGCAGGCATCTATGCCGTGACTCATAAGGGCACCCCGTAACCAAGGGATCCATGCCCCAAACGAAACAATAAAATGGCCAATAAAGGCGTGCCGTCCTCCTGCAAGTGCTTTGGGGAGTGTGCTGAGCACCAAAGGAAATTCACTGCGTGCGCTAAAGCTCCGCCCCCAGGCAGCCGGCCAAGGACGGGGAGGCTGAGATCCTGATAAATCACCGTCATATTACCATTGCGTCTTGGCCCTCATGTGCTCAATATATGGGTTCATTTCCCAGCCCGAGCCATTTTATGATCCAGTAAAGCACAGCTGACAGATGGCAAAGCATTTCTGTTGGGATTCAGGGTCCCGGGCCCCCGGGATGGGCGCGTGCCGGGATGGGCGCCCGGGCCCCCTCGGCACGCGCCCGTCCGTAATGGTGGCACATGACAGCGAGGGGAGCTTGCAGAGATCCAGCATTTTCTACTCGCCGGGCGCCCCGTTAGAACCTTTGATGGAAACATTGATGACGGATTCTGGGCAGTCCTGTGAGCAGGGTACCGCGAACCCAGATCGAAATGTATGCCAATGCGGGCAGTTTGGCCGGGCAGGACCCAAAAATGGCAGATATCCGCCAGGTGTCCATGGTGCATGTGTGACTCACCCCGCTGCCCTCCTCGCCCCCCTCCCTGACCGGGCAATGGGCCCCCATCTCACCCCCGGCCCTCCAGGCTGGGTCATACTTCTGCGCACATCCACTCTGCATATGCATTCACGGAAACAAACATTCATACTTCTCCGGTCAAGCCACGTACTTTTCGGATGCGCGCATCACGTTGCCATATTTTTCTTAATGATAATAATATTCATTATTAAATTCCCTACACATGCACCATAACAGTGAGGTTTGTGTTTGTTTCTCTGTGTTTCACAAATTCCAGCTCACACGGTTGACAACTTTGATCAGCTGGCCGGAGTGAAGTTTTCAATTCAAGTCTGCGCTCAGATGCACACGCATTTACATGCATGTGACAGTTTTATTACCTTGTAAATAGTCTGTGGGGTTTGCAAACTACCCCAACGCTCGTCGAAAGCATCCACGTTGGTGTTTAAAGCGAAAGGTAGCAAATCGATCACGCGCAATGTGTCCATAGCTGCTGAGACATGAATTTGTAGTGCAGTGTGCTGCACGTCGCCTCCCCAGACGCACACAATGACGTCAAACGCACCACAGACGTTCGAGCAGACACAGCCGCTAGTACGTGTGTGGAGAAGCATGAACTAGCCTTTAACGGGGAAGAGCGGCGCGGCCGGGACACAGAACACAAGCGGACAAAGCTACTGAGCTCATTTCACTGTGAAGTTCCTCCCACAAAGGCCTCTTAATGAAAAGCAGCAGTGCTACACTGAGCGCGAGCATCAATTATTCACCATGTTTACTGAGGGGAGAAGCAGCCATGCTGGACTGCAGGCCGCTCCTTTTACAAGCACGACACGCACAGGCGCACTGTGCGAATATTCATATCTTTGTGAGGACTTTCCATTCATTAATATAGGCAAAACCTCCACCCAGCCCCAAGCTTAACCACAAGGAACCAAACACAATACAAGCATTTACTAGCAATACTGGCATTTTTAGTTTTTGGACTGCAGTCACAGATTTTTATAAAATATTTTATAAAATTTAAGTTATTCTTGCGAAGACCGAAAAAAAGAAACAGACACAAATACATACACACATGCATAAATACATACATGCATACACAGAGACACACACATACACAAATACATACACACATGCATACTCAGAGACACACACACACACACAAATACATACATGCAGACGTGTGTGTGTGTGTGTGTGTCTGTGCTGCTCTCTGTCCTCCACACATTTCCTGAAAACCTATAAGGCCCCTTGGCTGATAAAAGCTCATTAAAAACATGGTCCCAGCCGCCATGGGGCCACGATCCATGGGGGCGCCCTGCGGGAATCAGGAGAGCTGAATCATGGACGGGGATTCTGATTGCCACATTACAAACAGGCTTATTTAATTAAAATTCTGAGTCTGATCTTGTTCCAAGGAGGGTCTTGGTTACGCATATAAAACACTTCTCAGAAAAATCAGAAAAGTCTACATTTTACACCCAAACGTCCCCCGGCCCCCAAGTGTCACGTGCTGACATCACAGGATGGACATGGACTCACATCATTTGGCCATTGATTTCACACACCTCCTGATCAACCTTCAACCCTGGTGCCACAGCTGACGTCATACTCATAGCTGTCATCGTCATGCGGGGTTAGAGCACTCACCATGCTCTCCATGTCTGCCGGAGAGCATCCGGACAGCGAGGACTCGATGACGGAGGGCTGGGGTGCAGTCGAGCGACGGGGGGACTCCACGGCGGAGTCGCCGCCATGGGACGCCTCTCGAAGGGGAGAGGAGCAGCGGCTGGCCTTGGAGAGCTCCCTCCCAGGAGGGAGGCTCCACAGCGTTCTCTCGGAGGCAGGAGAGGCGCTCCTGGGGCTTTTAGTCACGGAGGTGGGCTCCTCAACTCCTTCAGCGGGCCAGTCGACCAGCTGGATGCAGCTGAGAGCTCGCCTCCTGCCCCGGCCCCCTTCGGAAGACGCCAGGCCGTGAGCGTCCAGTAGGTGACAGAGGAAGTAGCCTTTGTGCAGCTGCAGCTCACGCGTGACACGCCGGGCCAGGCTGGCCTGCTCGCCATCCGTTGCCCGCACCAGCCTGTTCAGCAGCTGCTCCAGCCGCCTGTAGGCCACCAGGCCGCTGGGGCAGCCCCGCTCGCCGGCGCCCCCTGCATGTCGCCCAGTGAGCTGGCGGGCCAGCTGGCGCTGCAGTTGGCGGGCATGCCTGACGGCAACCTCGCGCTCCTTCTCCAGACCGGTGCCGACGGCCCGCAGCTCCTGCTCCTTCTGGCCGAGCAGCTGCCGGATCTCAGCGTCCCTCTCCCTGGCCAGAGTGTCCCGGAGGCGGCGCAGATCCTGCAGCCTCTGCTGCTCGAGGCGCGAGGTCAGGTCGCGCACAGCCTGCTGCCGCTCTGCCTCGGCTGCCTCGCGCAGCCGGCGCAGCTCACCGGTGAATGCGGCGTGCTTCTTCTCGGCCCTCCGACGCTCTGCCTCGAGGGCGGCCTGCAGCTTCCGGACCTCCCGGCCCGGGTCCCCGCGGAGGCGGAAGCCCGCCTTTTTCGACGAGAGAATAAAACCATTACCCCAGTCCCGTCTCATTGTTTGTTGGGGGGTGGGGGGGGGGGACGGGGGGAGGGGCGTCAGCTTTCACAGGATGGCGGTGGGGGCCAAAGGCACATGCAGGATGGTGTGGACAGGGGGGGCTAGCGGCATGCACTGAAAAGGGGATGGTAGAGACAGGACCCCGCTCAGGTTACCCAGAAATTAAAACACATGACTGACAGTCAGAAGATATGTATGATGCCCTGGCAAACACTCATTATACAGCATAATAAAACACCGTAAACATGAAATTAAGCCATCATATTACTAGAATACCTGCATGTTGTTGTTATGCATGTCTGCATAAAACATCTATGAACTGTAGGTATTCTGCACGTATCTGTCGGCACCCCGGTATCTGCTTCTACTAGAGTATACGTAGGTATCTGCTGGTATTCCAGTATATACCAGTACACGAGTATTTGCTGATAATTGAGGATCTTCTAGTACTCGGGTACATACACCGCTATCTACTTATACCCGGGTATATATCTGCAGTATTCGGGTATCTCCGCTATCCGCATATCCAGCTGAATTACGGCCCCGTTCACTTTATCCCCGGGAGGGAGCAGCAATTGGGCCGTTACTTCCCATCTATTACTGAGCTTGGCTGCCGACGCAAATTATATCAGTGATTTCCCAGGGCTTAAAATAAACAATTTAAAGGGTTTTCAGGAGCAAATCGGCTCGGTACCGCATGCATCCCAAACCAGTGGAAATGATCCAGAAACTTATCGGTACCAGCTCGGAGAGGGAGATGGCACTTCGAATAGATTTTAATAAAAACGTGTTTCATAAATACGGGTTAAATAAACAGCTTTAAAAACAGAAACAAAGTGAGGAAAAAAAAAACCGCAAAGAGAAACTTGGGAAGAAGGACGCGGCTTTGCTTTGCTCGTACCAACAAGTGTCTCTAAAAGCTCACGCTAGAAACACGAAAATTATGTGAATAGAGTTAATGTAAACGGCATTATGGTGGATAAAAAAGAGATTATGACACCGGACTGGACTGGCTTTCAGCCGAAGATTCTCCTTGCGGATGCTTCCTTTATGGCTTAGTCGCTTTCTGTAAATATTCTTAAATGTTAAGCGATGCAAACAAATAAAAACAAAGCACAAACTTACCTTGCACGGCAGTCAGACGGAAAACTTCCCGGTTACCGGAGAGTGCCGTGACAGCCGCATCGTGCTCCCGGAGCCTTAATAAACTGCCGCGGGGGAGGGGACGCTTATTTACGGCCACGGAGACCGTAAGACCGCCGACGCGGCCCTGCTGCTCCGGACGTGGGAGAGAAAGCGCTGCCGGGGTCAGATCGCCCCCTAGCGGCCACCGGGCGCAACGACAATGTGCCGCGTGACCGACCCACTCAGCCACTGGGTCCCTCTGAACTCGGCATTTGGCCTGACAGGTGGCAACCAGGACTTTACAAGATTAAAAAAAGTTTAGTAGGTGTTTAGTAGGTGTTAGGCTGTGCACAAAAGGTGATTGTGAAAAAATATAAAGTATAATAGTGGCTTCGAGTGATAATGAAATGTTCCTTCATCTGCCATTTGATACAGATTTATTGATCCCTGAGGAAGTCTGCTTCTCTTTGCCTGTCCCATCTTGAGAGCAAGCTTGGGGCTGATGGTGATGGGTCAGGCACATGCGATGGCCGTGGAGCTGTGCCCCCCTGGACTTATAACTATTCTGTTGATGCTAATGGCCTCAAACTGTTGACCTTCTTTCTGAGCCACACACCGTCCCTTAAGCCAGTAAAATTAAATCACAACTTGCAGTCAGATGCTCATGTCATTCTCTGAACAAATTAAATGACACAATATTTATTGCTAAAATGAGTCAGCTGCATATTGCACACAAATGACTATCCAATTTGTGCTGACCCTGCTGAAATGCAGCAAAGGACACTTAGGAAGCCCTAATTCCTAACCAGACCCAAAGGGGGAGCCCATCCTCTAGGGGGCAGCAGAGGAAGCCCAAACCCTAACCAGACCGAAAGGGGGAGCCCATCCTCTAGGGGGCAGCAGAGGAAGCCCTAACCCTAACCAGACCCAAAGGGGGAGTCCATCCTCTAGGGGGCAGCAGAGGAAGCCCTAACCCTAACCAGACCCAAAGGGGGAGTCCATCCTCTAGGAGGCAGCAGAGGAAGACCCAACCCTAACCAGACTCAAAGGGGGAGCCAATCCTCTAGGGGGCAGCAGAGGAAGACCCAACCCTAACCAGACCCAAAGGGGGAGCCCATCCTCCAGGGGCCGGCAGCGGAAGTCAAATTGGCAAGATGGGAAAGTTCCAAGACCAGTCTTGAGACCAATTTTTTGTGGCCTCGGTCTTGTCTTGGTTTCGACTCTGTTTGGTTTCGGCAATGTCTTGGTCTCAGTTTGTGCGGTCTTGACTACAACACTAAAGAATATATATGATTGTATGATGTATTTGTGTACCTATCTGTTATTTGTTTGTGTAGGTGTATTGTTTAATTATTACAGTGGTGTTATTTGACATAATAAATCATCATTGATTTTATATAGCATCTGTCTATGGGCATTGTGTTGAGATTGCATTCGTTATATGTTATATGGTAAGTAATTTTAGTGATGCTGATATCGAAGTGTAAAAATTACAATGGGGCAATTCCAGTTTATCTATTAATGGATACAGCATAGTCTATAGCATAGTTATAATTCAAATAAATTAGGAATTCATTTGAAAGCATGATCTTGGAGGTGCAAGTCACTCTGGAGGCTTATTCTCTTCAATTCAAAGCAAGGGATCATTACATAGCCATATTCATAGCTTACCTGAGGCCTCTGTCCCTGGTATAAGAGGCTTAATATGTATGGTACATCCCATCTCTTTCCCTTGACGAGGTCTGATAAAATGGTTATAGGAGAGGATTGCTGAGAATATAATTTTCCATCAGGCCTCATAACTATGACAAATCTGAGAGATTTTAAATGAGAGACATATGGACAATATAACTGAAAAGATAACATGAATTTGATTTAACGAGTAACGACACTTTACAGCAATGCCTTTTTTCTCTACAGTTGATGTTGATTCTAGCCATAGTCTGTTTTTGGTCTTGGTTTTGGTCTCGACCAGCCTCGGTCTTGGTCTCGCCTAAGTGTGTCTTGGTCTCGGTCTTGGTCTTGATACCCTCAAGTCTCGGCAGTGTCTTGGTCTTGGTACCCTCCGGTCTCGGCAATGTCTTGGTCTCGTTTTAGGCGGTATTGACTACAACACTACAACTCAGACCAGTTTGGTTAAAATCTGAAACATATGGGGCAGCATGAGATGGTGTGACTCCTTAACCAATCAGAGAGCTTGTTGTATCCCATGGCTAATTTACATCATTTGCTGCTTCTACCACCACAAAGTGTCACAGAAAAGCTAAATGGAGAGCTTCAAAGTAAAGGCTTATTGGAAGCAATTCCAATAACAGCAATAACAAAAGAAGGAAATGGAACGGGAAAATGGAGATGCGAATGGAAAGGCAATGACCCTTTAGAATGCCAGATTAAAATCTGCGTTCTTAATTCAGTAAATTCAGTTATGAATTTTCTCTTTTACCTTAATGCAGACGCTGTACTGTTCTGTTGGGGTGAAGAGAGAGCGGAGGAGGAGGAGGTGGGGAGGATGCACATGACTAACTAGGTCAGGGATGAGACCCTGAATGCAGCCATGCGGTGGGTGGTGCGGGTATCTACCTAGGATGCCTCCTGGACACCTTCCTGGGGAGGCGTTTCGGGTATGTCCAACCTGTAGGAGGCCCGGGGCAGACCCAGGACACGCTGGAGAGATTATATCTCTGGGCTGGCCTGGGAACGCCTTGGTATTCCTCCGGTGGAGCTGGAGGAGGTGGCTGGGGAGAGGGAGGTCTGGGCATCCCTGCTTAGACTGCTGCCCCTGTGATAAGCAGCAGAAAATGCACGGAATGATGGATTTCTCTTTTTAAGATATATTTTCAAGAAGAAATTCCATTATTAATTTCTGAATTCTTTTTGAAATGATGTACTTATTGAGTGTTTTATGTTGTTTTTGTAAATCCCATTTTAATTTAAATTATTTATTGATGGATTAATAATCCACTTAAAAATTCTTTTTAATAGTTTCTCTCTTTGTTGCAGAACTAGTTATTAATTAATGAAATGTTTTATTACTATTTCTGTGACACCTGTGACCTTTCATATTCCAAGACCGGATGCATGACAGCTTCATGACAAGGCTGCCCCATTTCGAAGGCTCCTTCAAATGCGATGTCACTACAGGATCTGAGGATCTGAGTGCTCCAGATGTCCACTTGCCCACTATATAGTGCACTAAATAATGCAATAAGTCTTAAATGTGTGTTATTTTAGCTGAGCACTAAGTCCCTGGTAACTGCCATATTTCCCCCTTGAGGTGTAGCAGGGTAGAAGTATGAAGTTGCACAAAATGTAAATACTCTGGTTATTTTAAATATGAAATGTTATTGTGAAAATTAAATCACAGTAGTCATACTGTATAAACTACAGCGGCAGTCAAAATCTGAGAACAAGAGATGTTGTTATAATTTACAAAGTCACAGCTAATCCAAATTCAAACCAGTACCGAGATCCCCCCCTTCCTTTACACTAAATTTTAGGTATTACATGTGGGCAGGGGACGAGCTGGCCAGGCTCACCCCCCCTCCCCCCCCAGGCAATGTGTTCTCCAATTTTCAATTTTGTCCGAGCAATGCCGCCTGCAGTTCCAATTGGAAGTTGTCTATAATCAATGTATCCCCTCCTCCTAAGGATGGGGGTTAGCGTTCTACACGCACTGACTAACTAGGTGCAGTTCCCAAAATAATTAGACGAGTATCCCTGAGCAATGCTTTCCCTTCCCATGAAGCTAAAGCAGGTATCTCATACACTGACCAATGGTGTACAGAACATATTGAGCAACACCTTTCTCTGTCTTCAGCAAGCCTCTCCAGAACCCAGGGAAACGTCCTTGAGTAGGGTAAGCATCCCAGAACGAGGATTCTTTCACATAAGTCATGAGAAACAAGTCATTTGTGAAAAACAAGTTATATAAGTGAGTGATCTAACCTTAATACAATAATATTATAGGTGAATCACGGACGACGTATCTTAATCTCAGGATGATCAGTCCACACACGATCAGAATCAATCAATACTTCAATCGGCTCATATGTATGACAATAACAGGATGGCGATTAATTCTAGGCAACATAGTCGTCCGAAAATTAGTCCTAATACAGACTGAAACACGGGCCGTGGGAAATGGCAAATCCTGAGCACCACACTAGCAGGAAAGCCCCGTCTATGAAAGGGTTGCATTACTAGTACCCTGCTGCTACATTTAGTTCTAGTACTAGTCTTATAATGACAGCATAATCAGGTGAAATGTGTAATAAAATGTCATGAAGATGAGGGTCAGCTGGTGACCCAGCTGGAATGGCAAGGACTCGTAATCACACAGTATTAAGTAAATCCTGAGCAGAGCTGGCAGTTAAACTTTTGAACTGGGGGGGAGGGGCTCAGGTTATTAAAAAAAAGTGGCTTGAAAATATGCACTTCAAATTTACCAGTGCCACCCCAGGACCCCCAGCGTTTGGGGAGAATACCATCCACTCACCAGGGGCTGGAATGCTCTGATCTAGCACACAAAAAGCAGGGTCGTCTACTTATACTAATTATAAGCCACTTTGGTCAGCTGGCTGGTGTGAGATTTTCAATTATAGACCTTTAGATGCATGTAGCTGTTTAATTACATTGTAAATAGTGTTCAGGGCTTGCAAACTACTCCAACACTTTTGATGTAGCTAATTTTAGATTAATAATGGAATAATACAGATCTTCAGTCAGATTTCTTGCACGAGTGTGACAGTCTGAAAGTGTGAGTGTCACGCCAGATGTGTGAGAGTTGGCAACCCTGAAAAAGAGAATGAAAAGCTTGGAAGAGTAACAGGAGGGACTAAAAATCAGAATAGAGGAACTCTGAACGGCACTGTACCGCACAGGCTGGCCTTTGCCGTTTTTCGCCATGTTAGGCCTCAGAGGTCAGATTTATGTTCCTGCCACCAGGCCTGGACCTGTTTCTCAATCTGACGCAGTTCCATGCGACATCGCATATAGCACCGTAAGCTAATTCCCCAAATGCACGTCTCTGAGCTGGCGTCATCAAGCACCGAAGATGCCCAGGCAACACCCGTTAACCACCGTTAACTGGCGGCACTAACTACAACAGTGGGTCCCATAACACTGTGTGATGAGCGGGGAGCAGAAACAAGGTCAGGGACGCACACACGCGCGCTCTTATCTGCACGGCTTAAGAGGAGAGAAAGACAACTTACATCTGCGTTTCCATGGTTTCCATTCTCATCGTCTAGGTGATAAGCAATTGCTGGCATTGTGTGCATCGATGTTACTGGAAATGACCTCAAGCATATTAATATTAGGGGGGATTCAGTGGAAATGTAAAACACAATTTTGGTGTTTTGGCCCATCATTTACTCAGTGTTAAATTTGTGCCGGTAGAATGTTCTTGTGATTGGGGGCAGCGTGTGGCTCAGAGGGCTAAACCACTGTGCCTGTGAACAGTTTGGAGAAGGCCCTTTTCTGTCCCAGCATGACTGTGTCTCAGGGCACAAACCAAGGTCCCTAAAGACATGGTTGGGTGAGTCTGGTGTGGAAGAACTTGACTGGCCCACACAGAGCCCTGACCTCAACCCCATCAAACACCTTTGGGATAAACTAGAATGGCGATTGCAAACCAGGCCTTCATGTCCAACATCAGTGCCAGACCTCACAAATGCTCTTCTGGACAAATGGGCAAAAATTCCCACAGACACACTCCAAAATCTTGTGGAAAGCCTTCCCAGAAGAGAGTAGCTACAAAACTGGAACCAACTCCATACTGATGTCTATGGATTTAGAATGAGTGGCATTATATAAGTACATAAATGTTGAGTTTTTTTCCACTTCATTATCTAATGTAATTGAATGAAACTGCAGTCAAGAACCCAGATTGAATGAAAAACAACACGTATAAAAAATCCAGGCTCAAATGGATTTCCTCATGCAGTCAGACTAATTGTTGTGTCTCAATTAAGAATGCCTGTGTGTGCGTGGCTTATGTATATATTATAGTGTGGGGATGTGATAGAAACCTGTCATTTTGCAATCAAAACTAAAAGTGCCAAAATTGTTGTATTTTGTTTTGTTGCTTATGGTTAAGGTTAGGGCAGGGTAGGGGTTACGGTTCTCATTGTTGGGATTAGGGTTTATCCTATAGAAATGAATGGATGGTCCCCACAAAGATATGGACACAAACATGTGTATGTGTGTGCTCTGTGATTGACTGGCATCTCGTCCTCACAGTGTAATATATAACACACACACAAATACATATTTTCACAGTTGCCACCTTTTGAAGTAGCTTCGTATTCAGAAACATAAACTACACAGAAATACATGAATTTTAATGCAGAAGCAGGTAGCACCCAGAAAGAGCCTCTCAGCTTAGCACTTTCTGAAGCCGTCCAGCTTCTCAGCATTTGAAAGTACTTTTGTTTTAAACTTGAGAAGTAATCCTATTTTACACAGAAAATGCATGAAGCTTGCAGTTTCGTCATAATAAATATTTGCAAATCAAATCGCCCCCTAGAAAGACAACATGACAGCACTGAAGGCTAAATCATAATTACTTTGTTCACAAAAACTGCAACTTCACAATATTGCAAATTGCAAACATTTGTATTTGCTGGGAAATCAATTAAGTGCCACAATAAGTGGCTGAATGTTTTATGCTGAATCAAGCAAGAATTTCACAGCTGCTGGTGCAAACTAACAGAATAGTTAGAATTTAGGGTGATTGATAACATTGTTCTTTAGGTGAAAAGACAGCAAGACATACTCGTCTCATCTCATCCGATCTTGGTAGAACTCCTCTGGGTGAAGGTTCTTATGACAGATATTGGGGGACCCAAATGTGGTGCAAGTGGAATTTAATTAAGGCAAACAAAAATGGAATCGACAATCTTGTTTCTTGGTCGAAGTCACGAAGCCAAAGAATATCATAAGCCAGGCAAGTCAGTCCTACGGGAACTTGAAGGACAGAAGGTAAGCAGACTGTGACGGTACGAGGGAGACGGGGATGTGGTAGAATTGGGACTGAGAAGGGCAGGTGAGGGCAAGACAAAGCCCTCAGTAAATGACATCACCTCAATAATATCTCGCTCTGAGAGTGAGAATGAGCGTGCTTTTTTAGCTAAAAGTTCAGCCGTGGCCACTTTGGGGAGACGTGGGACATGACAAAGGTCATGATGGCAGTACTAAGCAAGTCATGCCAAACCTCTCTCCAAGATCACTAACTCAAACTCATTTTGGGGGATCCCTTGTGGTCCCACATGTGCCATGTATGAGATAATTCCTCTAGATCAGGGGTGGGGAACCTGATTCAGGGAGGGCCGGTGTGGGTGCAGGTTTTTGGGATGACCTCTCAATCAGCCAATGACAGTGGGTCCCCAGGAGTTGAGAACTACTGCTTTATTATTGGCTGATTGTGAGGTCATCCCAAAACCCCGCACCCACACCGGCTCTCCATGGAACAGGTTCCCTACCCCTGCTATAGATGCTCCTAGTCTGCCTGGAAGATACACTATATGGCCAAATGTATGTGAACACCCTTGTTAATTTAAGGAACTGACTAATTACAAGACACACGTGCACAGCCATGAAATCCCCAGTCACAGACACTAACAGCAGAATGGGTCATCAAAGGTTACTGACTTTCCACTTCATTCCTCATCATAAGCCTCCATCTTTCCAACAAGTCACTTCACCAAATTTCTGCCCTGTTAGTGCTGCCTTCCTCATAAATGTGAGGATATTATGTGGAAATGTCTGGGACAAAATTCACCAACAGTAATATTCCAATATATAATGGATAGCCTTCCCAGAAGAGTAGATGCTATTACAGGAACAAAGGGTGGACTAACTCCATATTAAAACCGTTGGTTTCTGATTGAACAGCAGTGCAGAATTCCTCCAGTGTATCCTTGGCCTCCCCAGTGGATGTTTTGGGCTGCATCCTTATAATGCCCAAACCACCTTGCCTGGCTCCCCTCAATCCGCCGGAGGGGGTGGCTCTATTTTTGGCTCCTGCAGATCTGTGAACTGCTCACCCCGTCACAGAGTGCGTGAGCCCAGGAACCCCGTGGAGAAACCTCGCTTTGGCCACTCGTGCTCATGGCCTTGTTTGCCAGGTCATTACCCATCGCCGATGACCAGAGGGACACAGATTGACCAGCAAACCGTGAGCCCTGTCTGAACCTCATCTGAACCTCTTAGCTTCTGCTTCACCGCCGCCAACAATCCGTCTGGTGTGCGCAGATCTGCAGCCCCTGACCCGAACCTGCCTTTCCACCTGACTCTCTCTCTCACCATCACACTGTTCATACCTCATGCTCATACCCTTTCTTATAACAAGCAGATGCTCCCTCCTCACCAGAAACGGGTGATCTACTTGCTCGGACCACTCGCTCTGCTTCCCAGCACGGCTTCTAGGCTCAGTATGACATTAAGGATAAGCCCTTATCAAATATTGCTGGAAATAGCAGCATTGTTGCGTACAGCTGAAAGCTGCTAGGAATTAGTAACCATTTGCAGGTGATACAGATGGCCAACTAAGATGGGGTCATAGTGCTCAATACTAAAGGAAAGGACACTTTGATAATGGTAAAGTTATACTATACAGAAATACCCCTAACCTTCACAATAACCCTACCCTTACCCAAAACACTAAGCACTATCCCTAACAGCAACCCATGACCCTAAAACATTAACCGTAACCCTCCCTGGTTACCAACCCTAACCCTAGTTATTAAGAAGCAATCCTTCTTCAGGAACAAACACATACTTAAATAAAAATGGTAGCGTTATATTTAGGAAAAATATAATGCTTCTGAAAATGCATCAAAGCTGTTTAAAGCACCACAGTGAAGTTCTGAAGTGTAGGTTTGATGTTTTTCCAAAGAAGCTGCACTAATGAAATACACTAATTATGTCTTATTTTATATAACCACTGTGACTGGAATGAAAACAAACAAAAAAAATCACCTGCCTTATGTAACTTTGTATCTGAATTTCAGCATTTACTAATTATTAATATAAATAAATGTATTTTTGCTTTTCATTTTTGCCCAAAACATCATTAATTAATCATAAATTATGCTGAATGATAAAGGCTTTAACTTGTTTTGTACAGAAATACCTATTAAAATGTTAATTTGTCTGGCCTTCAAGATATCCCGGGATACATTGAATTCCTTAAAAACCAGTACACATTCTGTAACGTGTTTACGTGTTTGATGCTTAGATCTATATCTGAAGAAAAATACAAATATACACACACATGTCAAGTAAACATATCTTTATGAGGACCGCTCATTCATTTCTATGGGGAAAATGCTAACGCTAACTATGACAACCATAACCCCTACCCAGCTCTAAACATAAGCAACCAAGCAAAACACAAGAGTTTTCGCGGTTCTAGTTTTTTTATTGCAGTCACAGACTTTTATTAAATAAGGGAAAAAGGGAATTCACATAAAGCACACAGCTTTGGCTTACTGCTGCTATGCTCTTGATTCTGATTATCCTTGAAAATCACTTCAGCAATGCCAGTCCAGAGATAACAGTGTCACCAACATCACCACTAAAAGAGGACACTGCTGCATCTGAATCCATCAATGAACATAAAGGATTCTAATTTCACTGGAGGCTTTCAAGTTACATATCCTGATATTGCTTGTATGGGTAACGACGGCTAACGTTAGGCAAGCCATCTGGTCACTGCACACCTGGTGACTGCATCTGTCCCCTCATTACATAGTACTGCTCAATGTTAATATATCACTATTTATTTTATTATACTGTGGTATAACTGCACCCGTATCCCTATTGCAGATATTTAATACTTATTTATTGTTTACTTATTCTTATATTGCACTGCTTTTTGTCTTGTATTGTTTGTCCTGTACTGCGCTGCTGTCAGTACTGTACTGCACTGCTGTCTATGCTGTACTGCACTGCTGTCTGTCCTGTACTGCACTGCACTGCTGTCTGTCCTGTGCTGGACTGCTGTCTGTACTGTACTGTGCTGATGTCAGTACTGTACTGGACTGCTGTTTGTCCTGTACTGTGCTGTTGTCTGTCCTGTACTGCGCTGTTGTCTGTCCTGTACTGGACTGCTGTCTGTCTTGTACTGTGCTGCTGTCAGTACTGTACTGCACTGCTGTCTGTCCTGTACTGGACTGCTGTCTGTCCTGTACTGGACTGCTGTCTGTCCTGTATTGTGCTGATGTCAGTACTGTACAGCACAGCTGTCTGTCCTATGCTGCAATGCTGTCTGTCCTATACTGTGCTGCTGTTAGTACTGTACTGCACTGCCGTCTGTACTTTCCTTCCTTTATGAATTTCATTGTGTTCCTTGGAACACGTAACAATAAATAATCAAAACTGAAATATTGTTTGCATTTCTTACCGCCCATTAACTAAAACCCTATTCTTGTACTCACTGCATGTTTTATTTATCTTACAGATCTGATATTCCCAAAGGCCTGAACTGTTTTTGACCTCCCCAAACAACTCTGACAAAATTATGAAGGATTTAAATACATGTCAAATTATGAATTTATAGTCTGTCATTCCTACATCTCTTGGGGGGGGGTGTCATATATTACCTAATGAACTAAATTGTTGAAAGTAGAAAAAATTGCTTGACGTGCTTTTCAGAGCCAGGGAAAGGCTTGCCTCTTCTGTATAGTCAGTGACCCTTATGACAAGGACACCAGATGTCTAGCTTGAACTGTATTTTTTGCATGATGCATAGCCAAGTAAAGTGTATTATTATATTCTGGAAAAGTGTGCAGACCCATTGTGCTCATGGGTAATGAGAGAAGCTGCCACTGTGGAGCAGTGCCTAAAACTGACCAAGCAATTCTGCTGTCCTGGTTTTAAATAAACTCAAGGTTACATTTATTTATTTTACAGATGCTTTGAGCAAAGCAACATAGTATTATTTATTTATTTTTGAGAAAGCAGGGTCAGCAATTGGGGGTTAAGCGTCTTGCTGAAGGATTCGGCAGTGACATCACTCTGCTGATCTTTGGGTTTGAGCAGGCAACCTTCTGATCACAGACACAGCACCCCATGACTTGGTCACTTCATGTCAGAAATACATTCATGAGTCTGTGAGAGTGTCACTCACTATCTGCAGAACGGTGCCCAGAATGAAGGGCGTGTTTTTAGTTTGGAGGTGCCAGACTTCAGCAGAAAGGCTCCTTTCATCTCGCACAAGCCAAACACAATTAGATGAAGGTGACTCCAGGGACAGCTGCTTATGAAATTCATCCTTTA
>JAODKE010000114.1:30546313-30558955 GCA_026779605.1 Mormyrus hasselquistii
ACTCACACACCAGTCACACACACACCAGTCACTCACACACCAGTCACTCACACACCAGTCACACACACACCAGTCACACACACACCAGTCACTCACACACCAGGCACACACACACCAGTCACTCACACACCAGTCACTCACACACCAATCACTCACACACCAGTCACTCACACACCATTCACTCACACACCAGGCACACACACACCAGTCACTCACACACCAGTCACACACACACCAGTCACTCACACACCAGTCACTCACACACCAGTCAGTCACACAAGCACACCTGTGGGCAGTTAATCTCAGCATGTTTTTGGACTGTGGGGGGGGAGTGGACTGGAGTACCCAGAAGAAACCCCCCCACAACAAGGGGAGAACATGCAAACTCCACACACAGAGCCAGGCTGGAGAATCAAACCCTGGTCCAAGAGGTGTGAAGCAACCACCGTGCCACCCTACTCTTGTCTCAAATTTGCATTCCGAGCTGAAAATAACGTAAGCAGGCGCCTGATAAGTACGTGTACCATCACAGCCTGTTTTTGTATGTAGAGCTGAACTGCTCTTAAACCAAAACTATTTAAAAATGGCTATACATATTGAATTGACGAAAAAATATTGATTCTGCCAGTTCCCTCCTCAACTATTTAGTGAAATTCGTTGTTCTCCAAATATTAATTTAATAACTTCTATCCGTCTTTTTTTGTCATTTCCAGTTCGTCGAGTCTTTCCAAGCAGCTTTTCCAACTTGCCCATAATGAGCGTATCTGAGTGCGACTGTCATCAGTGGTCAATCTGTGATGAAACTGCAGACCCAACATGAACCTTTATTTCTATGGCAGGATCAGCCCCCACCACAGCCCCCCTACCAGACACTGACACAATGAGCAGAGGCCCGTTTGCTCACAGTGAGAGCACACCAGGTAAACATCAATCAACGTTAATGAAAAAGACATATTATAGCCTCCTGTAACACCAAGAAAACAGATATAGTTAGAACTGCAGGACCTCATAACTGCCAGGTGAGGGCACCATCCGCATTTGATTACAGACCTGCAAGAAGTGTCTGTCGTGATTTTCTGCACAGGAAAATGTTGGTTTTTGCTTTACTAGCAGATTGATATGAAATGCACGTTCCTTGGAAGTGTTTCAAATCATGACAAAGTCCCGTCAGGCATTGGGTTGAATAAAGCGGCCGTTTATGTCAAAGTGATCTCTGCTCTCTTCTTCAGCCACCTGATGCATGGGGGTTATACACTGAGATGAAATTTCAGTCTTGCAGGTCGATGTACAAAGAAACAGCAATAAATAGAATATGCATATGTCATTTAACCAAGACACACTGAGACAGGAGCATAAGCAATAAGGCAGATAGATACAGACAAAAATTACAGCTCTGCAAATGGGCAATCGACTAACTGAACAGGAATGTGTGATAAATAGACTTCTGCTTTGACTATTTCGCTTCCAGTGAAGAGAGTGCAAAAGCAAGCAGACCCATTTCTTTTATTTTTCAGTTGCCACAGGTGCCACATTCCCCCTCACCAGGACGACGACAAGGACCACAGGGCCAACCACACACCGCCCAACGACCAAATGTAATCTCAGCTGTCCTCTGTGCTGCGTCCTACACACTGAATGCTTTGTGTGCTTTGTGCTGTCCGATGTGCTAAGTGTTACGCACTGAACGCTGCATGCTGAGTGCTACGCACTGTGTCCTACATACTGTGTCCTACACACTGAGTGCTACACGCTGTGTCTTATGCATTGAGTGCTACGTGCCGTCATCCCCCCACCTTTGAAAATGACAACATTCATGCACGTGCACAGCAGCTCATTTCCTGTGCATAATTTCAGTGAGAGTCATTCATCAAATTGAGGCTTAAATACGAGTCGGCGTCTGCAAACTGGTGAATTGCATTCATCAGCAGGGCCTTAACTGCAGGGGGCGCCCACAGGGCACCCGGGGGACATTAATTAGCATCCTTAAGTGGCCACGCTTCAGCCACCCAGCACCTCCCAGTGAATGAGCTACTAATTCACTCATCGTAGGTGCAGTGAACCCCCCCCCCCCCAACTCTGTTCTGTTGCTTTCAGTGACTTAATTATGTTATGATTAGTGCCCAAGCACCTGCAAGTGCCTAATTAGCTGGGGCACCTCGTCCCCCCCCCAAGGGCATGAAGTAGGGAGTAGGGTCATTGTCAGCATTTCTCCATAAATGGGAGCTAGTGTCTCCAAATCCACTGCAGGATTCCACAGGCTGCCAAAGAGACGTGGCTCTTAAACTATGTATTTGAAATACATACACTGATGAGCCAAAACGTGATGGCGGCCCCACGTGACGCAAACGATGCTGACTATCACGTAAAAATAGTGCTTGTCAAGGTCTGCTATATATTAGACAGTCCAAGCTGTCTGGTCTACATCTCGCATTGACCAGTCTTGGCTATCCGACACCCTGACGGCAGACCATGATTTTCCCCCCCTTGGCCCACGCTCAGTAGGTACTCACCACGGCTAACCGTGAGCACCACACACGCTCAGTAGGTACTCACCACGGCTAACCGTGAGCACCACACACGCTCAGTAGGTATTCACCACGGCTAACTGTGAGCACCACGCACGCTCAGTAGGTACTCACCACGGCTAACCGTGAGCACCACACATGCTCAGTAGGTACTCACCACGGCTAACTGTGAGCACCACGCACGCTCAGTAGGTACTCACCACGGCTAACTGTGAGCACCACACAAGCCTTGCCATTTCGAGTACACAGACGCACAGCCTGAGTGGTGATAAATTCTCGTGATGCTCACGCTCCCTCTCTCCCTCAGCTCGCGCCACCATCCGCGTGGTGAGCGGGAACAGCAGCTGCCAGGGCCGCATCGAGATCTTCCATGAGGGCCAGTGGGGGACTGTGTGCGACGACGAGTGGGACCTGCCCAATGCGGCAGTGGCGTGCCGGCAGCTCGGATGTGGGCCTGCCGTGGCCGCCATCCCGCTGGCCTACTTCGGCTACGGCTCGGGGCCCGTCCTGCTGGACAATGTGGACTGCCGCGGTGACGAGGGCCGGCTCACTGACTGCTTCCATCTTGGCTGGGGCCAGCACAACTGTGGCCACCATGAGGATGCTGGGGTCATCTGCATGCGTAATTCCCTCCCTTGTGGGCACGGCCGGACACCACAACACCATCGCAAAAGAGGCCATTTCAGACCTTAGTAAGACAGACTCAGGCCTGAAATACATATACCTGGCTTAACCAGCAGGGGGTGCCTCACTGACATGCCAGTCATCCATCACGGCCCAGTTTGCCGGTTCCTGTCTCCATAAGGGCCCCCCCAGTTCCCAAAGCTAAACAATATTGGAAGAATATATCATCTTCCTCAGTCAGCGTGGGCAGAACCGAATGCGGGGTGGGCTTTTCGGGTGGTTGGGGGGTAATGACAATGTTGAAGGTGGAGGAGAGGATGTATGAAGTAAGATGGATGGTCTTAAGCTGTGTTATGAGGTTGGAGAGAGAGAGAGAGTGAAGCCAAATTATCACAAGATGCTGGAACACGTTTCCTGGCATGTAACATCTTTGGTGTGAGGTTAGGGTTAGGTTTAGGGTTCGGTTTTGGGGCCGTACATTATGGGGTTTCTAGAACACTCATTTGACTTTTTTCACACTGTGAGAGTGAATCAATGCTTATATATCTATGGCCTTCCTCTTGTTCCAGCATATCAGGCCCCCACTGCACTGCTGAAAGATCTTGATGCAACAAGACTGATGCCCTCCACAAAGATGCCGACAGAAGGTAGGGTGAACTCGGGCTGACTGACCTGTTTCAGGGCATCAGCTTGTGACAGGCCCAAACGTCAGGGCCCCACGTTGAGAAACATTTCTATTGGCTGAAGGGAGATGGGGGCGTGGCTCACCTTACAGGGGCAGTGAGGCTGGTGAACGGGCGGCACCGGTGCGAGGGCCGGGTGGAGATCTTCATAGGTGTGGAGTGGGGCACGGTGTGCGATGACGCCTGGGACCTCCCCGACGCCCTGGTGGTGTGTCGGCAGCTTGGCTGCGGGGCCCCCACCGCAGCACCGGGCGAGGCCTTCTATGGGAGGGGCGGCGGCACCATCCTCCTGGACAATCTGAAGTGCAGTGGCGAGGAGCAGGCACTGCACCAGTGCTCCCACATCGGCTGGGACGTCCACAACTGCGACCACTCGGAGGACGCAGGCACCTCCTGCATGCCGCTATGATCAACCCCCCCACCCCCCCTCCCGGGACATGCGGACTTGTAAACATTCTGTAAATAACAACGCACCTCCTCAAGGCATCAAAACAAACAAAGTGATTATATATTATATATAATGATTATATATTCTTCTTATGCACTTTACAAATACATTTTCACGATATGGAGCAGACCAGCGCTTGATAACAATGTACTCCCATCTTGTTGAAATGCTGCAAGAATTATCGTGCGGTTGTGTCCTGGGTCTCCTCCATACAGTAATGCACCGGGAATGGGGGGAGGGGGGGTTGGGGATCAAAGCAGTACAGCGAGAGGCTTCGTTTGTGTTCGTGCTGTGCCCCCTCCTGCTAGAGAGGGCCTTCCCCAACTTCTGCTGTGCTAAACCAGCCCCTTCAAGTGATGATTTCAATACAGGTGGCTTTTGCTTCACCATGGACTGTGAACTCTTTTCCCAGCCAGATCTCCAGCTGTAAATGACAGGATGACAGATGCGTCAGAATCACAGAATCAAGCTCCCTTCAGTCTCCTCCCAGTGCTTCGTGTAAATCCTTCATACTAGAATCAGAATCAGAACAGTTTTATTATCCCAGGGGAAATGGGGTCCAGCAAGGGGCCAGTGTGAAAGTGTCTATGCCTCGAGGACTGTTTAACTGGCAGCACCAACAGCACTGGCCAGTGACATAAAGATACACATTACAGTGTGTAACACTGTGAGTCTTGAGGACTGTGGTCTCCTTCCCTTTAAAGATCTCCAAAGCTCTCCAGACGTCTGTAGTGTCACCAGTGCCCCGAGAGACTGTAACACTCGGTCCCAAAATTCTCCGTCAGTCAACATGTGGCGTTTGAAAGTGCCAAGACATTAACTGGCAGCACTATATGCGGGAGAGACCCAGTCACCCAAAATCACAGCAGACTTGCCAGAGTCCAGAGAAGCATCATCCCGGCTGTTACGGGAAAACTATTCAAAATTATTCACTCAAAATGTAAAAAATACGGTTTTGGGAACAGTTGCTACAGAAAATGGAATAAAATTGTGGAAACACACTCTTTATCCTCTTATATTGTAAATAATAAAGTATATTCTCAATATGAGGAATGTTCTATGTTATTTACAGTGCAGATACTTTGTAATGACAGGTACACTAAATATTTAGTAGGATGGTATATCAATCTACTATCAATAAACTGTCTGTGACTGACCCAAGTTCTTACTTATTCTGTAATGTTGATCGGCATTATGGCGTGGAAGTGACCATTAATGGAGATTTTTTTAAAGTTTTTAATGGCACATTTCTGGGTGTAATCTGAATGCACACTACACAGCAGATGGAGGGTCCAACCTACCAAAATAATCACAGACACGAAGGCCCAGCAGAGCACTGGGTCACAGCTCTGAATGTGCAGCATTTTCCTTCCTCTGCCAGAAATCCCATCCCTTTTTGAGAGTGGAAGAAAATGAGATTCTAGGTGTTCTGTGTTCAGGCCCATGGTGCTCAGCCTGGAAGAAGTCACGGAGATCACCGTAGCGGAAATGTCACATCGCAGAATCACCACGATCATGCAGGTCAGACTTATATATTAGCAGTAGCTTGTCCTCTAAGGTGTTGACTGGACCTAAACCTTTGCCAGAAAATGGACCCCACACAATAAATCACCAGAAAGTTCTGCTTATTCCAGCATATTCTGTGTGTTGTCAGAGACTCACTGGACCACTGCTCTTTAACGCAAGCAGCCTGCTCCTCCAAGCAGCCAATCATGCGGCTGCTCCTGCATACATGCAGAACCACACAGACAGGCTCAGAAAGTTCAGTTACTGTGCTTCTAATCATTAAAATGACCCAGATGCTCATGGGAGTTTTACTTACTGTACACAAAAACGTTCTGAGGGAAGAAGGAAAAATTATTGGTTCAAGAAGACAACCAATCAGATTATAGAGAAGGTGGGACCAACCAATCAGATGTCTTGATTGGTTATCTTTTTTCCTTCTGCCCTCGAATCAGTTTTGTGTAAGTGAACTGCCAGGTGCCTAAGAGGTTTTAAACGTGGTGCGATTGTTGGTGTAATGTATGGTGGTTCACAAACAGCCACACTACTGGGATTTTCACACAATACAGTGACTGATTTTTTTTTGGTTGTCAATTTGATGTTAATGCCTTGCCTGAGTCTCCACATTGCAAAGGTATTGCATTGATAGGAAACAAAAGAATATGGAGACAAATCCTCAGGGAAACGGCCACTACAAATAGTTTTTAAATAACATAAAATGTTTTAGAATAAATTAACACAAAAATACAGTAACAGCTTCAAAGCTGCTTGAAATTAATAAGAAACTTCCAAAAATAAACTGATTCATAGTAATACAGTAAACAAATATGTTTTATTTTTATATATTGCAACTGGAATTGGTTCAGATATACACCCTCAGCTACTGCATTTGGGTTTTCACTTTTCACCTACTGGTTATCGTCTCCTGAAGTGACTGAAATGAGGTGATTCTGAGATTGTTCTGTAATTAGCTTCCTTACAAATGAAAAAAAAAATGAAACCAGGACCTTTAATGCAACCTGAGGCGGCCGTTGACACATAAACACACTTTGGGTGTCTGTTCTGTTCTCCTCTCACACTTTTGAAGCACAGAACTGGTGCCGCACCACACAAACCCCACGTTTAGTTGAGGCCCCTGGATAAATATTACATACACATCTTCCTTATTTGGGAGGTGCTGAAGCAGCAAGATCTTCTACCCAGCCAGCTCGCTACCGTCTTCTGACTCTATTCGCTAGCTATTTATTTAGCTTTTCGGGGGATGGGCAGGAACCCCAGACATGCCCGTAACTGAGGCGCTGAGTCCTCAGGAGTTCTGCCTCTTACTGGATTGTTCTGGGGTCTTCTGTATCAGGACGGATCATAAACCTCGTTAGCATATCCTCATTCTGCTGACTTCAGGGCGGTTTCATTGCTGAAGGCAGGTTCCCCCTGGGGGGGCGCCAGATACAGGCGGCAGCCATTTGGTGGCACGTCAGACCCAGAATCGCTGATCTGGGCATAGCTGCCGAGCCCACAGTCTGCTGGGAGGGGGTTATGAGAAGCAGAGCTGCTCTCCCCTCTGGGTAGCACCGAAATCCACCAAGTCGCGTCCTCAGCACAGCAGAGCCGGGCTGCACCCAGTATTAATCGGTGAAGTTTCCTGCATGCCGACCTCAGACTACACCCTGTGTTACAGAACCCGCTCCCAGCGTCTTGGGCTCTTAAACAATCCTCAAGCTGACAGCCCTTCTGTAATGTGCCTAAAGCCGTCTTAAGTAATTAAAGGAGATCGGAAATAGGGCTTCAAAATGTTGATTCGGAATGGGAGGGGGGTGGTTGAATGTACTGTGGTTCTCAGCGAGGAGCAGCCTCTTCAAGGTAAAATCTGTGCAAAAAAAGATTTAGAGCTATAAGAACGTGAAAGGCATGTACGCATTTCTCAAGCCAGGATTCAAATTCCATATTGCAAAAATCTACAATGAGACTTGGCAACCTTTACTTGTGTGACAGAGTGTAAACATATTCTCTAAAAATTGCTGCTTATAAACAGCAGTCCATCAGAATCTTCCCTGCTGGGATAATTATAAAATAACATTAACATCATGGAACAGCTCTGCAGCGAGGTCAGATGTCTAAATGCATGTGTGTGAGTGTGTGTGTATTTGTGTGTATGTGTGGTCATGTATATATTACATCGTGGAGACCAAATGTTACCACAATATGATAAAAACCTCTTATTTTTACCTCGTAGGGACATTTTTTCGGGGAAACCGAGATAAAAATCTATCACTGCAGTCAGAAAATGAAAGTATCCAAAAGTCTTGTGTTTTTTTGGTTACTAATGGCTAAGGTTAGCTCTGGGTATGTTGTTAAAGCATACTTTCCAATATTTAGCTTTTAAAAAATATACTTCTTTTTTTTCCGATGTTGGGGGGGTGGGTAAGTAAAAAAAGTTGTTTTATTTGTGTTATTATTTGTATTTTCACCACCGTGCCCTTTATTAAAATCAGTCCTATAGAATATGCAAAAAGCATGGCTACCGTCCGGCTGAGTGGCAGATAGAGATGGACACTGTTCAGTCGGACTCGGCTTAAATTTGTAGGTCAATTTGTTATTTTTTTTCCGCAGGAACGCTGTCCTTTTAGCTAGCAATTAGCTAATTAATTCAGCATTGAGCTGCCCTGCTGGCTTGCTAAGAGGGCAGCTGAGCACAGCCCCCCCCCATCCCCCCCGGGATGGGAGTGTGGGTTGCCAGGTTGTGATGACATCTTGATTGGAATTGCATGTAGTGTGTGGATTGAAAGCCTTGGTTGTGTTTTATGGATGATCTGGCAACTTGAGTCAGACGAACATACAAATCTGAGTACAGCATGTGAGTTGGGTCATTCAGAATCTTCTGTAAGCATGATTTCATATAAAGACTGAATGCAGTGCTGTTCCTTATTCCCTGTGATCTTCTTGGCTATTTACCTGAGCTTAGACTTTGACAAATTACCGTACCATGTATGCATGCCATATCGAACCACACTCTCTAAAATCATTTGACAAAACAAAAAATGTTTGCTATTTACACCATAAAGTCAAAGCCTTCTTAAAAATAACATCTTTGTCTGTAGTTTAGAACAATCGCTGTCAATGAGAAGACCAAAAGAGTAACATGAAGGACCCTGATGTATGGATACACTGTGAATGAGACCTGAACTGTGATCACCCACTGACTTTGGATGGAATTTCCCCCCCCCCCCCCCCCAGTTTTCTTGACATTGACAACAAAGTGGTGAATATCACGCTAATCCACAAACTGTTCAGTTTCGGACTGGTAGTCAGACATCTTGGTCTCTGCGTAATAGACCAAGAACGGCACTATCAGAGGATTTCACTGCGTCATTTTGGGAGGTTATCTGTGTATAATGGGGAGAGAACCAGGCAGCTCATGCACATGCACTTGGGGGTGCTAATATGCGTAGGGTCAGATATTGGCTTATTTACCTTTACATATTCAATGTTAATTTTTAAAAGAAAAATACCATTAGATAATAAATAAACAGTTAAGGTTCGGGCTGGGTAGGACTTTAGTTGGGCTTAGGGTTTGGCCCATAGAAATGAGTGAATGGTCTGCGTGGTACAGGTGTGTGTTTGTGTGTGTGTTGGTGGGTGTAAAAAATCTTATAACAAGCTTTAACGTGTCTGGAGTTATAATCATATTTATAACCAAGACCTACTTCGGACACTGCTATTGTTGGGGTCTGGCAGGGTGGGGTTTGCTCTTTGGCTGGGTCTGAGTTGAACTACATAGACCGTAGTGCTCATAAAACGGTGTCAAATCAGCTGATATGATCGAGCTGCTGTGATTGGTTGAGGACTCTGTCATGAAGCAGGGCTGACTTCCATATATGGATCGTTACATCACGACTAGCACGCCTCGTTTGAGTGATGACGCAACGTGGGGAAAGCGCACGCGAAGGGGGGGGGAACGCGCAGACAGCAGGGAGCAGCTGCAGCAGCAGGATCTCGGTGCATTTCGCTGCATTTGCTACTGACACCTCAACGTTTGCAGCAAGAAAAAGCAGAGTAAAGTGCATCCCTCCAAAATGGTAGATCGCGAGCAACTGGTGCAGAAAGCCCGGCTGGCTGAACAGGCTGAGAGATACGATGATATGGCAGCTGCCATGAAATCGGTAAGTTTCATCTCAGCAATCATATTCATGCCATTAGCTGACAGGGTTAGTTCTCTGTCAGACATTGCTGAGTGCTCCCTTCAAAAGGAGCCCACTCATGTAATGGTAAAATACTCATAGCCGTGATGCATTTCTTTATACATATTTAATCAAATCTAACTTGCTGTGTAAAACATCTATAAGAGATGGATCTTTTCGCATAGAGTGTCTGAAATGACCTACAAATCCGAGGCAGCATGTAACATTTTTACCAACAGTGTTAAGGGGCCCTTAAAGGGGATGGAAATGTCATATCTGACAGGTAGAGATCACGACCAGGTTGTCGTATGAAACCAGTTATGGGTAAATATCATTGCCTGTGTGTATATTAATAGCAGTTTGCTCTGCACAAGAAAAATAGGAAAAGTCACCGTGTATTGAGAAGAAGCATCTGTTTAAGCGGACAGTGGATGAATGCGGTGTGTTTGATCTTGGGGCGGTGCCTTTCGCGTGGTCTTTTCCATCAACTGAGTGTCTCTGACAGTGATTTTAGTTTGAACTGCAGTTTTCCAAACTGTTATCGCGATTCCAGGTTCAAATGTATAAAAAGCGATCATTGGCCGTTATCCGTCTTGAAACAAAGAAATCTAACCTTCTGGCGAAACGTCTTCTGAGAAAGCAGACAATGGACATCTCCAGTAAAATCGATGGGCGTGTAGTATGGAGCCGCCCTAGACGTGGTGCTTTCCGAAATCACACTAAATGACAGGTTTACCCGTACTGGATAAACAGTAAACGGAGAGCAAACGACGGCTGCATCTTGATAGAAAGGCTCCCCCTCCATGTTCCCTTAAAATGCCGTAAGATGCTCGCAGTACAGTAACGTGGGTGGCAGCAGAAAGCCTTCCCGAACGTTCCCTGCTTGTCATATTGCAGCAGAGGCAGTATTCAAATAGGATTCGGTGTCTCTGCGCCCTCCACCCTGTTCAGATCCTCCACTGTCCCTTGGATGACTGTATTTGCACACGCTGCCCTTTAAGGGACAGTCACCACTCTCCGATAAGGCGTTGGCGCAGTGTTTGCCAAGGTGCAGCAGCCCTGCTGCACCATTTCATCCTTAAATCAGCTTAATCTTAGCAAGGGTCCACTGAGCATCACTGATGAGTTTATAAGAGCAGAGGGGGAAGTTCAGGATGCTTTGTGTTTTAGAAAGTTACCCCCAAAAAAAGAACCAATTCAAAATTTACTTTCTTTGGTTTAATTAAAATGGCTATTTAAAAAGTGTCGGCCTGTGAATGACTGGCTGCAGCCTGTAAGTAGCCAGTTGCGGTGTGTACAGCAGAAAGGGCTAATGTAGGGCTTTGTGGACCACATCTCATTTTTGGTGGCACTTCGGGGCTTGTAAGGCACGTGATGTTTGGTGAGAACTCTAGTCTACATTTTGTGTGGAAAAGTGCATTGTCATAGACACTAATTCTTTATGTGGTACGCCCTCTAGTGGACGGTGAGGATTGTGCGCCAGTCTATACTCCTCAAGGGCGCGTCCGTGGCTATGCAGATGCCCTCCAGGGCTTTACATGGTCTGGCTTTGTTCCGAGGCGCGACTGTGGGGCTGCACCTGTGCCACACCGCATGCGCCGACAGCTCCCCTGCTCCGTGGGGTTTCCCCCCCCCCTGTGTGATAGCATGTGCCCGTCCTGCCTGCCTCACCCTCTGGCCGTGAGGGAAACCCTCATGCCACAACCTTCCTAGTGCTGAGCTGCTAGACACAAGTGGTGAGTCTAGAGTTCATGGTCCATGTTGCCATAACCACTGCTGATGCTGATAATGCAGCTGCTGCAATGCACAGGTGCCCAACCCCACCCCCCCGGATTGAATGGGGAGCGATGCGTGTTAAGCATCTAGGATTCCGATCCTTTAAGCCGTCAGTCTCAGAGTGAATCGTAATCGGCATGTTAACAGTTCCGTGCCGAGCCGTTGTGGAGTGTCAGGAAGATGCTGCAGGCACCACATGGGCCTCAGGGCTGTAGCTGTACTGCGCGACACGGCTGGACGGATCCCTGAGGAGGATATCTGTAACGTTGGGTCAGGTTCTTGTCAGTCGTTTTTTTTCCAAGAAGGTCAAAGATCAGGTGGCTCACTATGGTGCAGATGAGCTTATAGGGTCGTTAGAGCCCGTTTAGCGGTGAGAAACTGCCTCTGGCATCCACGGGTGACGCGGTTGTGACTCCATGTTGCTTTGAAGGACTTTGGGGAGAGAGCCCACGGTGACAGGCGGCCTGTGGCTCGTGGCCTGTCCTGCAGCACACGGCGATCTCCTGGAAAGCCTCACCCTCCTGTACTCAGTATTGCGTAACAGCTCTTTGAGTACACAGAGTACAGTTTAACATCATTGGCAATGATAGGATTTAGGTTTGCATTTGATTTAGGTTATGATGCAGGTTTAGGCTTTAGCATCTCTGCATATGAGGCTTGGCGTCGGGAAGCCTCACACGCTCCTTTGGGTCTTGTGCTTCAAAGCCTGGTACGGCGCCGATCGCTGATAAACAGCAGTCATTTCTCAGTTACGTAACAACAAAGGGGCTACTTGAAGCGATTTCCCCCACAGCCTGCACCCCCCACAGCCATCCTTTCCACTCACTGAGCTTGAAGCAATCTCACCCCACCCCTACCCAACCCACCAACCAACCAACCAACCCACCCACCCACCCACCCACCAA
>JAODKE010000114.1:30564284-30597308 GCA_026779605.1 Mormyrus hasselquistii
GTGGAAGCGTGTGATATCGACGCTGTTCCAGCACAGCGGGCTCTTGTGTAACGATCTCCAGTTCCCTAAACATGTTTGTCCATATGAAGTTGTAGACAGGAAAATGAGACATGCGCTCTGTCACATGCAGACACCCTGATGGATGTCACAGCCTGTCAGGGGCAAACTCTAATCAATGTGAGGACTCCTGTTATTAGTCTGGCTCAGGTGGAGTTTTCCATCATCAGCATCTCTCCTGCCGTTAAACATATTGCTCTCTTTATAGGCTTCAGGCAATAGCAGAAATAAGGGATAATATTTGACCGATACTTGCAGGTTTTTCCTCGCACAAGCAGGAGGATAAAAGGATATGGTCACTCGGATATGGGTAAGGAATGCTGTGACTGATCTGTCATCGACTGGTGCGCAATCTTGATGCATCTGTACGAACTATAGTCCCATAGAATGCCGCAGAAGCAGCAATGGGGCTGGGGATTGACTTTCGCTTAAGCCAAACATGCAGTTCGTCAGCTTTGGCGGCATGAAGGGTCAATGTGAGCAGGTGACGGCCGTTCGTATTTTTGAGAATTATTTTGTAAAATGATCATAAATGACCCAAGTAATTTGTTACAACAGAATATCAACTATGTATTACTTGAGGAACTGAAGAAGGGAGACCAGGCTGCATGCCTGGTAAACCAGAGATCAGGGTCTTTAACTGAAATGCAATTGTACCTGGCCTGCAGTCAGAAATGTTCCTCATTAGCTTGAGAACCTGCATTAGCAGTTAGCTATGATACAATAAGCTTGTTATAAGAGGCAAAAATACTACTGTTCAGCTATAACATCTTCAATTTTTATCATTTTTGCCCCATTTATAGCTGTGCAGATGCCGTAGAAAGACAGGCTATAGTAACAGCTCGAGAGAGAGAACTGCCGTTGCCATGGCAACACAGATCCCCAACCTGAAGCTTCTATATTATGACTGTTTGAAGAGTCATCTGAGGAGGCTACTGAGGAGACAAATGATCTCATGAAGAATGAGGATGCGAGTGAGGCAGAGCCCCCATGCCCCCACCCCACGCTCAAGAGCACACAGCTGTTCTCAGGACAGTTAGCAGTTGATTGCCTGTTATTGCTGGGTATATTAGTTTAATTCTGAAGGCAGCCTAGCTCTTTCTGCCTGTCAGTGAAAGCAATCCAACTGGCTGTGGGGGGGCAAACTAGGAGTGAGTGCTGGGGGAGGTGGAGGCAGACGTGAAGATTAAATAACTGCCGGGCGGCAGTAGTGAGCCACTGAACTTAAGCACAATTTTTGCCTGAAAAGGGACAGAAGTGGACTCATCTTCAACTAAATGAAATTCTGAGTGACTTATTGGAATTATATGTGTTTACAGAAAACTGGGCACCAGCCACTTGGTATTTGCCATTTTATGAACACAAGCATTTATATTAACCAATATTACCATCCAGCAGCCATACTGCCCAGGTAATAACGGCTCGTCTTTTCACTCCTTGCATTGAAAACAAATTGCATCCTATTGAAAATACCAGTGGAATCTGGCCAGAACAGCCTGTCTGTAGAGTCACATTGAGGGTTTTTGTTGTAACAGATGAGTGTAAAGAACCAAATGATTTCTGAAAACGGGATGAGAAAACAGTCCGTAAGAGATGTCAGACATGCAGGACTCGGTTTAAAATGAAACAGCAGTTAAAACACGCAGAATTAAAAAAGCAGTGGACGTGGCCTGGAAGGATGTCTAGTGACTAAATTTTCAAAGGTGTACAAAAATAGTATCTCAACCATGTGGAGTCATGAAATGGACTGAGAGACTGGGTAGTTACTATGGCAACAATCCAACATTTAAAATTCACACATGAGATGCAGAGCTGACTAATAGAACAGGTTCTCCGTTGCTCTCTTCCTTTCCAGTGGCTATGTGGAAATCTCAGTACGTGATGCAGCTGCCTCAAAAACATGATGCCCAGGAACCTAGGGGATTTGGAATAAGCTGTCCATCTTTAACATCAGCACATCCCTCAAGTCTTCATCCCGTCTTCAGAAGGGAGAAGAACGTATTCAAAATAGTGACTGCCCCCCCACCCCCACCCTCTGCTTTTCAAACCAAACCATTTTTCTGCTTCACCATCATGGAGCATTAGTGCAGGGGAACACATGACAACCAGTGCGGCATAACTGTAGTCTGGCCTGGAGATCCCTGCCCAGAGTAACTTAATGAGTCATCTCACCCTCTCCTTCATTACATTACGACAGTGTTTCCCAATCCGGTTCTCAGGCACCCACAGGCAGCCCATGTTTTTGCTCCCACCCCAGATAGGAGGGAGCAAAAATGTGGACCAGCTGTGGGTCCCTGAGGACCGGAATGGGAAACACTGCATTAGAACATAATCTGCTAATGGCATGTGAGGTCACTGGATGCAATATTTAAAAAAAAAAAAAAAAAGACCGAGACACACGCCACACCTTTCGGGTGCGATACCCTGAGTCAGCGGTCCGTGGTCAAACAGACAAGTCACCACCTCAGCTCTGGGACCTTCTTACTTACCTTCAGCATAAGGGCATTTCAGAAGATAGCTGCCCTACTGTGCGATTCCTCCATGTTCCACATCAAGGGCCATCTTACCAAGATGCCAAGGCTCGATAACAGGAAGCTGGGCTACTGTTTTAGGGGCGATGTTTGCTCCAGGCTTCTCTAGAATGATAACGGAAAAGACAGCCAAGCAACCAGTCTGTTTTAATCTATACAATTATTTCTAACTAAAAACTCTCCTTTGCAAACAGAAACAGTAGCATGTAGGTGTTACAGGAGTCTTTACTGCCCAGTAAATAATAAGGGGTCTTGCATGAATTCCACAACATAACTTAATCCCAGTACTACAGTAAGAAACATCCATCCATCCATCCATCCATCCATCCATTATCTACCGTTTTTCAGGGTCGGGTCGTGGGGGCAGCAGTCTAAACAGAAAAACACAAACTTCCTTCTCCCCAGCCACTTCATCCAGTTCCACTGGGGGAATCCCAAGGCGTTCCCAGGCCAGCCAAGAGACATAGTCCCTCCAGCGTGTCCTGGGTCTTCCCTGGGGCCTCCTCCCAGTGGGACATGCCCGGGACACCTCACCAGGGAGGCGTCCAGGAGGCATCCTAATCAGATGCCCGAGCCACCTCATCTGGCTCCTCTCAATGCGGAGGAGCAGCAGCTCTACTCTGAGTCCCTCCCGAATGACCGAGCTCCTCACCCTATCTCTAAGGGAGAGCCCAGCCACCCTGCGGAAAAACTCATTTCGGCCGCTTGCACTCGCAATCTCGTTCTTTCGGTCACTACCCACAGCTCATGACCATAGGTGAGGGTAGGAAAGTAGATCGACCGGTAAATCGAGAGCTTTGCCTTTTGGCTCAGCTCCTTCTTCACCACGACAGACTGATGCAGCGCCTGCATCACTGCTGACGCCGCACCGATCCGCCTGTCGATCTCCCGCTCCATCCTTCCCTCACTTGTGAACAAGACCCCGAGACACTTAAACTCCTCCACCTGGGGAAGGACCTCCTCCCTGACCCGGAGAGAGCATGCCACCCTTTTCCGGCTGAGGACCATGGCCTCAGATTTGGAGGTGCTGATTCTCATCCCAGCCGCTTTACACTCAGCTGCGATCTGCTCCAGTGAGAGCCGAAGCTCACGGTCTGATGAGGCCAACGGAACCACATCATCTGAAAAAAGCAGAGACCTACTAAGAAACAAACAGTTAAAATTAGGAGGATTAATTCCCATTGCAGCCGCATTCTCCATGTGATGAATGAGTCCAAACATTCTAAATTAAGAAGCATTATTAGAAATGAAATGTTACTTGGTCCCCACAGTGTAACATAAACATAATCCACACACACAGACTTTTAGAAAGTCAAAAAATATGGACCCTCCTAATAACAGATGAAGGACTCCTTCCTTCACATGACCCCCATCGAATAGTTCCGTCTTGTCCCCCTAAACACACACACGCACTGGTTTGTAATTGTATCTTTGTGGGGACTCTCCATTCATTTCTATGGGGAAAACTGTAATCCCAATATGAC
The DNA here is from genome assembly GCA_026779605.1 of Mormyrus hasselquistii. Lineage (NCBI taxonomy): Eukaryota > Metazoa > Chordata > Actinopteri > Osteoglossiformes > Mormyridae > Mormyrus > Mormyrus hasselquistii. Next base: position 30,568,357 of record JAODKE010000114.1, read on the forward strand.
AATCTTAACCCCTACCCAGCCCTAATCCTAAGGTAACCAAACTAAATATGACAGTTTTTTGATTGTGTTCGCAGATCTTTGTGGGGACCTGAAAGTTGTATGAGTTGGTCAGACCTGAAAAATGGTCTGAGCTTCTGAGTTGTTAGATTTTAATTCAGCAAAAGATTCATTTACATGCCATTTGAAATTTGTGTATGAAAGGTAAAGTTCCTCCATTTGCGAAACAGCATCTTGCAATAAAGCCAATGGGTTTGGAGATGAGGCAGCCTATGCTGAATGCGGACCCTTCGCTGCCACACAGAAGCCATTTACCAAACGTCTGACGGCCCGTCCTGCAGTGACACACCTTAACACCAGTGGCTACGCTCTGAGCTGCGTATAGCACGCAAGACAAGTGGTAATTTGATTTCTGGGCACCAGGATAATCCTCCGTAATTCCTCAGTTTCCTGCCTGATACTCGTTATCCTCCAAGCTCGTTTGATGTTCTTCAGACTTGCTGTCAGATCTTCAGCTGTGCTCTTATCCCTCGGTGTCCCTTTGGTGACAGACCGGCCTCAGTCATTGCGGACGCGCATTTGCTGCACAGGTGGGTAGGGCCGTTCATAGGCCATCCGTGCCCGGTAGGCACCTCTCCCCCCAGAGTCATTCTAACAACAAATCAATTTCTACACTACCAGATCTGTCTCCACTGCCAGCATCAACCAATAGCAGCTGAGCCCCAGCAGAGCCAGCTTCCAATCAGATCCCTGTTGCTAGGGCTATAATAAGCATCCCATTACTAGCAGTGCTCCCCACTGCACTGCCCGAGCACCTATCACATCCTGCAAGAAGATGAAAAGCTCCAGCGGCAGAGCGCATTAAAATTCTCGAGGAAGCTACCCTGCCCGCTGCAGCACAGTGCATTTCTGCACCACGTTCAATGAGGAAGAGCTTCGGCTGCGGCGGCAGCAGCACGGACCCGACCTGCAGTATCCAGACTTCATCTGGAGTCATTACTGCAGCACACTGACATCCTTCAGGCAGCGATTTCCTCTCTTACCTCATGAAGAGAAACGCATTGATTCACACAGATAAATAGCACTCTCACCCTCGCTTGGTCTGTCTAGGTTTGTACAATCAATCGATCGATCACAGTTTTATTTGTCACTTGCGCAGTTGAAATGCTTGGTACATAGGTATAGAGAGACCAAAACATCAAACATTAAACCGTAAACACTGGTAATCATTGTTCCTGCGCAGCCACACAGCCTATATCCCAGTACGCCGGGTTATATAACAATGCCCAGACTCTTGGTCTGCAGTAAAAACGGGCAGAGGCAGTGTGGTGATGCACAGTCACGGTGGGCTCGCCCGTACAGCCGACTTCCGGAACATTCCTCATCAGCCAGGCTACACTCTCATGTAGGTTGTGCGGGTGGGGGGTGGGGGTGGGGGGCAGCTTACTCATCTCATCTCTGCTGATCAAAGCCGTGGGTGAACAGGGAGGTGTAACTTCACCCGCAGCTGGAGGGAGGTGACTCAACCTGGGCCACCTCCAGGGTCATGCTCTCCTACCAACGGCGTGGTTTTGCCTGGAGTGTTGGGGCTGGAGTGTTCCTCAGTCAAATCCAGCCAAGCGGCTTAAAGATGGTGAGATACAGGCTGGAGGTCACCATCAGCAGCAGCGTCTTCTCCGTTCTCTCTGCCTCACAATGACGTCAAGCAATCAGGGTGTGTTCGGTCCATGAATCATTCTGATTCTGTTCTGATAGCTTCCAGCCTCCAGGTAAACCGGTACAGCTTAGACTTTAAGGTTCTGTAACATCTTACTAATGTTCCGCTGATTTTTTAAAAGGTTTTGTGAGACAGATTCACAGCCTGGCCGGTGGCGTCTTTCCACCAGGAGCTCTTCTGAGATAATCGCTGTTAGTGCCTTCAGACCCGGTCCTCAGGAGATAAGGCTTCCCACTGCTGAGAGAAACGCTTCATCTGACTGTATGAGTGGAGCGATCTGGTGCTCCGGCACTCAGGGAGACGATGCGCTAGGGCCACCCAGAACCACGGGGCTGAGACTCACTGCCACAAAGGGGTTTGTTAGAGAGGTTGGCCACATCCTTAAGCTTGGTAAATCAATGGTTTATACCACGAAATGGCCCGTGGAATGGAGAGCTGTATTCTGGGAAGACATGATTCCCAGGGCAGAAAAGCTCTGCGGGTGGAGGAAGCCAAGCAGGTCACTCAGGACGCTCACATAATGCATCTTGGCAACTATGGCTCTTAATGGGACACACTAAATGGCTAAAGTGCATGAGGAAATTTCACATACTCACGGGAGAGCTGCTAGTGTACCTCTTACTGCTGGAGTTGGTTCTTTAAGACGACACCATATAAGAGGAATATAACTCAATACGATGTAATAACACAAGATGAGATGAGATAAGGAGATTAAATTTAAGGGTAAGGACATAAATGTAAATAATAAAAAGAATAACAGAAAGAATATGCGCAATTATATGTGCAAAGAAATAGCACTAGACTCTCACATTTAGTCTATTGCGAAGTAAAAGTGAGGCAAAAAGCACAATTCAGGCATATATGCTGCAGAGGAGTCGACCTAAGTGTAGCTAGCAGTATTTGAGCAGGAACTACAGAATAACTAACAAAGCAAGAGCCTAATAAGACTATTTAAGGACCAGAAGTGCAACATAAGAGCAATGAAATGAGGCACCAAGCGAATAGAGGAATTGAGATGGGCAGTTTCCTGCCGTGTTATGGCTGGAGTGCGGGTGACACATTGTAGCTGCCTGATGGCAGCACAGGGAATTGTGAGTTTGAGGGAATTAAATAGATCACCTGCCTTGATCTCAGGAGTTTGTTTTCCCGTCTTGTATGACACCAGTCTTCTCACATCACTTGGAAGTCGACACCTGTGCTCCCCTCCAGCACGACCTCACTAACGAGCTGCATCCTGATTTTATAAATTCATAATTTATATGCCAGATTTGTTTCTCACGTGCCCATTGGCCACCCGTATTCCCGGTGGCTTAAGCGATGTCCTCATGCTGTTAGTAGCATTTCACCATCATTTAACACGTCACGGTGTTCATTATATTTGGACGAAACAGCGAAGGGTTTGAATCCCCCGGGAACACGCTTCGGGATGGACGCGACTGTCGGCTGTTTCATGTTCGCACCCAGCACAAGCCTATCCTGATCACATTAAGGACGCCTTTGCAGAGCTGCCCTACTTACTGACAGGCGAGGCGGACGGGTGCATTCTGGGAGAACGGGCATGCCGGCCAATCAGAGCGCTCACTGATCACCTTGCCGCATGGCATCTGTGGCGTCTGCACACTTCGGGTTGGTCTGCTGCCGGATCAATAGGATCAACATGAATTATTTAGTTTGAGTAAAGAAATGAATGGTGAGTCATGGGTTTGCAATCTAGTCCGCCCGAAAACCATCAAGTGCCTTTAACCAGTCAATAAACCATCAAGTGCCTTTAACCAGTCAATAAACCATAAAGTGTACTGCCCCCCCCCCCCCAAAATCTCTATAAGAACATAGAAATTAAACATGTTAAAACCAGCATGACTAATGAAAGCATGATTTTTGGAGGAACCACGTCTGAACATGGGGAGAACATGGAGCTACCCTACCTGTGCCTCCATCCATTACAATTTCAAAAAGTTGTGCAAAGTTCAGACAGCCCAATGAAATGAAATAATTCTGCTTTTGGAGTGAGCTTCTCCACCACTTGCCTGTCCTGGAGCAGTCATGTTCCCTGACCCTGTGTGCATCAGGAAAAACTCGTGCCATCCTCACTGACACCCGTATGCACTTTCCTGCGAGGATAGACTATGTAGATTGTTCTGGAAGCTCCTATGATCTTAATGCCAACAGGTTCAGGATCATTTATGAAAGTGTATCTACCAGACTCATTTGTTACAGACCAATTTAGATGAAACTGTTGTGAGCTGGATGGATAGTGATTTAATAATCCGACTTTGATATCATAGAAATGCTATAATGTTATAAATTTCATTAATATGTCGCTTATTTGCAATTATAACATTATATATATATATATAACATATATATATTGCATATATAACATTTTATTGCAAGAAAAAACTTCCTTCTTGAAGGATATTTCATATAGTCTCTATTGACAGATGCTTTTTATAAGTGATAAGATGGATAGAGAGAAAAATGGCTTATATGTGGATACATACTGTAGACGGGTACAGTTCTATTCTTCATTAAAACACTGGTGTTCAGTGATGCATGAGCAGATTTTTGCAATACAAACACTCACAAGACAAAAAACCATCAGCACAGCTTACAAAACGCTCCCCGTCTCCCCCGATTCTGCATGCTGCTTTGCTGCATCTGCCCTCTCTGCTGAGCTGGTCCTGGCCAGGTCCTTCCTGAACTTCCCAGCAGGACATTAGCACAGCCAGTGCTATGTCTCTGCAGGGCATAGACAGCTGGTGCTAGTGATGCTGGGTGGGGATCCTTTGAAGGAAAGGCAGGGGAAAGGTCTTTACCTCTAAGAACTGTTTATGAACGTCTCAGCAAAACCGGTGCACAGAAATGTTCCTATGCAAATCGTTAACAATGTTTCAGAACAAGCACAATGACCTACCTAACCTCTGATTTACCTAATCATGGGATCTGAGCCCACAACCCTGGTTGTGTGTAGCCACCACAGCACCATGAACACACGCGTCTGAGATCAATAATCACCGATTACAAGGTCATACAGTGCAGTTACATGACATGATGTATTCCAATATACTGGCCATAGCATCAGTCTGTAAATGATTCTGCATGACTGCGAAGGACACTAAACTTACATGCAGTTTACAGTATCCAGATATACACTGTACTTTCTGCAAGCTGTAATCTTCAATAACGTACATTAAAGTTAATTCCACAGAGCAAACCATCATATTCTGATGAAGCTTAGTCATTACTAACAATTCCACGAGGGCTGACATCAGAATTTGTCGCAGATCTGAACTACTACAGTTAGCTTCCGTTTTTATAAGTGCAGATCATGTGTCACTGTGTCTGTATTTTAAGCAGCCTGTCCATCCGTGTTACAAATTTAGGCAGTAGCTGCTTCTTGAACTTTGTGAAGATGCGGCGTGTCATTTCTGTGGGATGAGCAGCACTGGGGCTCAGCGGAGCAGCCATAGAACATTCCAGAATGCGGCAGCATAGCAATACGTTTATAAATAGAAGCCCACCCCCTCCGTGGCAACTCACTATGCACAGGGTCGGCTTTGTACACAAGTGCACTTAATGCAGCTGGAGAGCAGAGACGTCCTGGTGTGACAGATCGAGGCTCTTAGAACAATGTTTCCCAATCCGGTCCTCGGGGACTCAGTCAGTCCACGTTTTTGCTCCCTCTCAGCTCCCGGTAAAATGTGGACTGTCTGGCAGGGGGCTGGGAAGGAGCAAAAACATGGACTGACTGCAGGTCCCCGAGGACCGGATTGGGAAACACTGCCTTAGAAGGATGGGGTCTCCCCCTCTTCTCACATATCTGTATACAGCATGTGAGATGAAATGAAGCCTTATTGCTCATATGTGCAAGAACAACTACATTACAATGCACAGTTTTGCATACATCATCCTGCTCAAGGGCCCAGCGGTAATATTGCTATTCTGCTGAGCATGGGATTAAAACCAGCAACCTTCTGATCACAAGTACAGAGACCTAACCTGCTGAGACCCCCTGTGGCAGCCAGTGATACCTGGTGCTGACCCGCTTTGTCTGTTAACACCGACCACACGCTGGTTGATGAATGATCACCTTTGCAAATGTCGGTTAGTTTCAAACAGATACATGCGGACGCCGTCGTACTGTATGAGTGCTGCAGAAATATCAAGGCTTAATGAACCTCTGACTGGATGGAAGACAGCAGGAAAATACTATGATCATAGAGATCAGAGAGGTTTCACAGGCGAGACGTGGTCCCTCTTTCCCTCTCGGGATGTTATTCTTCATTGAAAGACTGGTCTGACAGCAGCATGGAGTGCCGCATCTCTGTAGCCATGGAAACAAGCACGACTTGAGTGTGTATGGCTGCACCTTGCTGGGGGGACATTCAGCTGGATCTCTGGTTACTTCTCTGATTTGCACGAAGAAGCCAGATCATGGTCGTCCGATGGCAATTTAAACATTTGCACAGAAGACAGATAAGGTTCCATGCGACAGATTATTTTGAGAACATCATTCAAGCAGCAGGCAGGGGATTTAATATCACAGAGATCTCCTTTCATGAATCCGTCTTATTCCCATAACTGTTTATTCAGCTGGAGCCAGGATGGTCTTCCGCCAGCTCTGGTGAGGTGCGGGGGGGTATGATGCAGGGTCCTTCTAGATGGGAAGGTACCTGGGCAGCTCTTTCGGGAGAATTTCATTGAGGTTTAATGCTAACTCTAACAGACAATTTGGGTTTTATAAGAAACATTATGATCTCTGTGTTGTTGCCTGACATGAGCCTCTTTGCAGGTGACTGGACATTTCATACCACAGCTGACTACATTTTAAGAATTATAATTGAAAATTATGGATGCATGTGCTGAGTAGCACTTTACTTACTACTCAAGAACAAAGCATGAACTAATTTAGTTCCTGCATGAAACACATTAACCATAATTCATGATGAACAAACATAGGATCAGTACATACTGTAAGTAATGCTTAGTTACTGGTCAATTAAGGCATCAAGCAAGCGTTTACTACATTATTTACTACATTACATTATTTGTGCTCTCGCCTATGAGATCAGAAAATGAATGACTGTCGGGAGACACATGTGACTCTCCTCAGGCTTCAGCAGCTTCCTTTAATATCTTTGGGAAACAAGGGTTCAGCTCTTTGTTAATGTTACCTGTGGACAGATTTCTTTGGTTACTGTCCAGTGGATGTTAGGTTGAACGAGTTCAGCAGCATTTTACATGGAGTTCTCTTTGTTTGGTTATGAATGAAAGGAAATTCACGCACATTTAATCTCAGGAACATGATAATATTCATTGTTAAACGATGAAGATCCAGAAATTGATGAATAGTTTTCTTTTTTATTTTCCTTGATTTTTGGTTTAAAATGTAGTCTAAAATATTTGGCTAATGCCAAGGCCCAGAAAAATAATTCTGTCTTATACAATTTTCCTTTCTTAAGTAAAAACTCTGAGAACCCTTTATCATGCCATGAAAAAGGAAACCGCATCCTGAGCCAAAAAGACAGATCCTCAAGCCAGGTCCAGTGCAAGTAAATGAAGAGAGACCTCACCTCTACAATAATGCAGATGTTTTACACGTGTAATTGCTTTTAGCAGTTCAATATGCTCAAAACAAAGCATCCACTACACCTACAAAACTCACTTATAAAATGCATGAAGTTCAATTTAAAAACAATTCTTAACACAATAAAAACAACACACAAAAAGATTCTTGGAAGCTGAATTTTTCTCTAACCACTAAAGGCCGTGCCATTTACCGAACGCTGTGAAGGTATCGGCTTCCGGTGATACTCTGGTTTCCGTGGAAACGCTCCTTTGTGAAGTCACAAGGCAGCGACTGCAGCCATTACCGTTTATGCCAGAGAGAGGCGCTGGAAGCCAGACTCTAGGGGCAGGTAATTGCTTTCAGTGCTTGTGAAGCAAGTAATAGGAGCTTAAGAGGGGGTTGGCAGCTGGGGTGGGTGGGGTTCAGTTCTCTTAATTTAAATGAAGAACATAATTACCACAGAAACAGCATATGGTACTAGCACAGATGTGTTTACACAGCACACAGAGAGGAGCTTCATTTAAAGAGACAACGCACCATCTCTCTCCCAACAATTACTGGCACCCCAAGACAAAGCAGGCCACTTCATTATGGGAGGCAGATGGGGACCCAGGACGTGGGGGGAGGGGGGGCTTATTTCTTGGTCTCCACCGCAGACTTGGTCTGGCTTTCCAGATTCACCGGGATGTTGATCTCAGTTGCCTGGATGGCCGGCTTGGGCAGGGGGGTCTCTACTGTGAGCACGCCCTCTGGGGACAGGAAGGACGTCACCTTCTCTACATCTGCACCCGGTGGGAGCCTAGGGGACACAGGGGGCTTAGTTTGGGGAGACAGAGTCGGGACACGCGCCCCCACCTTCAATGGATTTTCATGGATTCATAATCATAGAACTGAACAGATATTTTGCAATTTGAGTTTCTGGGATTTATACCCGTGTTTATGTGAAGACCAAACCTTCAAAAGTGGCTGCTTCAATGCTCATGGGAGATAACCAATTAGATTGCAGAGGAGGTGGGTGCAAGTAACTAGAGGAGACAAGGCCAAGAAATCTGATTGGTTGGTCCTGCCTCCTCTAGTAATTTGGACCCACCTTCTCTGCAATCTGATTGGTTATCTCTCTGAACCAATGACTTTGTGTTCTGCCCTCAGAACATTTTTATATAAGTATGAGTAAGAATGCATTTCACTGAACTGTGTACCCCGGAAAGGGGCATTCAGTCCCGCAAAAGATGCACTAAAAAGACCAAATCTGACTTTATTTTTCATTCTGCCCTCAGAACATTTTAAGTAAAACTCCCATGAGCTGCTTCAATAACCAGGAACAATAATCAAATAACTTAAGGCATGTGACATAACAAGCACTGAAGAACATTCTGGACTTTTAATAAAGATTGTCATCACCTTTCAACAATCACCCTGAGAAGATGATAATGGTGTCATTTACAGAGCGCCGAGCTTTCTAGTTACCCCTAGTGCCTGAGGGCAACTCTGAACTGCCACCTCAAACATGCTCCATACTCCCCGGCATCCATGCATCATGTGTGTAACTCACGTGTACTTCCTGGTGAAACACCGCGACACGTAGCCGTGCTCATCCCTCCTCTCCTCGTGTTTCCCTGTGAACAGAGTCCTTTCAGCTTTTTACAGATGCCCCTGTCATGCTTTTTCTCTTTGAACGTTTGGGGATTCACATCTGAATTTGTAATCAGTGATCTAGAGTCAGAGTATTACACTGAGAAAATATAGCATAAACCTAAATTATGGGGGGGGGGGGGCATTCGAAATGTCACTCTCCACACCTCCAAATGTTTCAGAAAGTCAGTATTAGCTAGATAGTAGAGAAGATTGTAGCTAGCTAGCTGGTCAGCAGAATAACCTGCTTCAGCATCTCCTAAATAATTTATTTAGTATTTACTAGTGACTGTTTCTGGCCAACAGGGGGCCTCAATGGCCTCAATATAAATGCAAGGTGAACACTGCCGCTGCTGCCCCCCAGGAGCGGCCGAAGAAGAGCACACTGCTGGGTGTGAGGTTGGCTCAGTGGGGGCTCCTGGGTGCAGAGCCGCATTCCAAATCCACTCATCGCCCTTAAAGTGCCGGAGCATACATTTGAGCAGTCCATCGCGCTTCTCACAATACAGGGTGATCCCACTCATACGATCGGGGGGGGAGGGCAGGATTCAGCCGCGACCAGTTCACCAGGGTGTCAAACCTCACTCAAAATCACGAAGACTTTTCATGACTTTCCATAACATTAAAACCCCAAAAACCGACTTTTTAAAATACATTCACTATTGAATTGCAAACACTCTGCTGCAGACCGTTCTAAGCTGTTTCTATGGCAAATAACTGCATTCCAGGACGGGGTGGGGGCCGTACCGGTAATCTCGACGACATTGTCCTTGGTCTTCACCACCAGCTCCTCGGGGGCAAAGTGGTTGACATCCAGGCTGACCTTCCACTGGTCCTGGGTCTGCTTGATCTCCGACATGCCGCTGCTGAGCTGCCGTGTCAAGGCACGGGTGTAGAGGGGGGGCGGTGATGGGGTGAAGTGAGCTGGGGACGTGGCCTCGGCCGTGGGGCACGGGCCCCGGATGTAGCCAGGCCAGTGGCTGCTGGGCCAGTGGTGCCACTCCTCTGGGAAGATGGGCATGCCAAAGGACTGGTCAAAGAGGCGGCTCCCCTGGTACCAGTCCCGGAAGGGGTCCCAGCTGGGGAGGCGCGAGAAGGTGAAAGGGATTCTCCTCTCAGCCATAGTCTCGGGAGAAGGATCCAGACGCAGTCTTCGTCAACGGCAAAGAGCTTAGCCCTGCTGTGCTTTCCCAGTCTTATAAAGCTCTCCAGCCCCCTGCTAGATATATATAGAATGATCGAGAAGGTCTATTTGTGGGCGGTATTCCACTGGAATGGAATTCAAGCCAGAGGACAAGCCCAGTGACTTCACAGCCGGCCGGACCCCCCGAAGGACTCTTACATGCCATAATCCTCAAAGAAAGGGAGTAGTGAGAGCCTTGGGGAACACATCACTACATAAATATGTGCTGTTTACAAAGCCTGTTTCAGACTTTTTAGGGGTTGGGGAGTCTTTTTAAATGATAAGCATTAAATTGTTACATTTCTCACATATTTAGTACTATTACATATCGTAGATCTTCACCATTGTGGAAATCCTCAGCCCTGATGATTATTACCATTGTGTGACCAGCACACAATAAGCGAATAGAAGCTTTTGGGATTTAGGCTTCAGGTAAAACTTCTCATTGCTGCTCAGTTTAGAAACTGTACTAATTATCTTTGAATTCAGAAAAACTGAAAGCAGCTCTAGAACAGGCCTGGCTTCTAGCAGCTTCCGTGATGAGTGTGGTCAGGGATCCAAGTCGATATTAGCATACAATTTGGTTAGGGATTGTGGTATATACTGATTGATCAGAAACTTTATCACGGATGCCCCATCCTCCTTCTTTGTGGGCCAGGCCAGTTTTTGTGTTCAACTTAATAATCGATACTTTATTGACCCCCCCAAGGAGAAAATCTCTTTTCACCTCCCCTGACTTGCTCTTTGTAGAGTAAGCTGGCTGTGAGGAGCAGCCACCTGTTGCAGCACCCAGGGAGCTGGGGGTTAAGGGCCTTGCTGAAGAACCCACAGACATAGCAGCGCTGGGCTTGAACTGGTGACCTTCTGATCGCAGGAACAGAGGCTAAGCCCAGAGTCACACACTGCTAGGTTTAGGGACTGATGCAGTTTTAGTGTCCAATATTTTCCCCTCCATCAGAATTATTTGTCTTCTGCTTGACTCAAAACAAGGTGTGTCAGAGAGCAGACATTACACAGCTTTCACCGTGTTCTGTTGCAGACTCCGTTTAACAGCAGTGATGTGAATCTCTTAGCATGCGCTTGCTAATCCAGTCGCAACACTTACGCCATCAGTCAAAAGTCACCATGTGAGTGACACTTTTTTTTTTTTTACCATGGTGTAGCTATATCAATTATCCCATCACTGAATCAGTCCATCATTAAATATTCTTTTAAACCACCAAATCGCTTTCAGTTACTATACTCTTTTTGCCTTGGTAAAGGGAATTGTTTTGGCACATAACATGACCAGACATCATTAAACATCTGCTATTTACTGAAATAATCATTATACATTACATTAATATTAGCTAATCGTAAACTGGAATTAATGAAGGTATTCAGATACTGTATGACGTAACTATTTAAACTGTCATTGCCAGATGGGATATAAAATCACACCAAAAACACACTTAGTTACAATGGCTGTATGGTATCTTTGTGATTTTTTTAAAGCTTCAGAGTTCAGTTTTTAATCAAACTATCGTTGGTATTCATTTGAGTCAGCCTCATATTTTTAACATTAGATCAATATATCCACCCATTTCCACTCAGTGTGTGATAATGATTTTCGCATGAAGCCAAGAAAAGTACGACACCTCAAAGCGGGGTTACCAGAACATTCTACCATTAAGATGCACGTTAGCGCCATCTGCCGCCAGCTATTTTGTACTTCCCACTTTATTACATTATACATTACTCTGTTTACGGTCAGACAATATGCTTTGCTGTTTCTTAATAACTATTTAATTTAAATAATATATCACTGATGCTTTGTGCTGTTCATGCTTTTCATTTAGGTTCCCTTTAACATTCGAAACATGACCACAAGGTAATTATGTTTCTTGCTATAACGGTTCAGCCATATGAAACAGAGAAGGTGTTCATCCATTTGTGAATTACTGGTACTTCTCCAACCGGTGCAGCCTTGTTTGCATTACAATGGCGTGAAATAAGCCTCGCTGCCAGACAACAGTACTATTAAAATAAACAGGTCAGGCTCCATTAGCGTATATACTTTATTGTTCTGCATGATAACTAGCGCACAACAACTACCGACTTTATACAATCCAAAATTGAAAGCTGTTATAATATATTACTCAACATCTGTTATTCGTAGAACTCGAGTTACGTTTTAAATGTAACACTCACGGGGCGAAGGAGACCGATAAATAATTAGGAAGACTGCAGGTTCCCTGATTGCACCACCAGCATTGAAATAAATCAGAAAAGCAACATTTCTCAGAAATAAAACAATAAGGTTTCGCCTCTACAAGTGCGTTTGGTTTCTGTACAAAAGGGGGCGCTGAGGGACACCTAAGTAACGCGGGCGCGCGCGGACAGATGTCGAAGCGCGGCCATGAATCCGGCCGCCTTTGTTATACTGGCCAAAGCTGGAAAACAACCGGAAACGATTCAACTCAAGTAAACTGTCAGCCTATTAAAATCCGTTTTTTTCTTTTCTTCCTTAGTCTCTCTTCCTCATCATTACAAAACTGTAGTTTACGGCGGGAAACATTTAAAAACATTTACAAACTCTCCACGTAAATGGATAAAGACTGATTAGCTGACAGACAAACATTTAATTTAATTATCGAATAAATAAATTAATAAATACCTTAATAAATATAAATAAATTAACAAATAGACACATGATTACAGTCCATATCGACACGCATACAAAACATAGTTCATCCTGCTTTGGTGTCCTCCGGCCGCTCAGATGATGATCTGCCCAGAACACTGGTTTTCAGGATGAATGTGGTTTAAACATAACCTCAAAAAAATAATTAAAAAAAATCTTTTAAAGAGAGCTGAGATGGGGTATCCCTCTGAAACAGGTTGGGGAGAGTTCTGCTGCATGCTCGAGATCCACAGACTCAAAGGAAAACCCGAAATAACAGTAAATAACATGGTAAATAACACGGTATGTACAGTGCATAGTTTACAGGCAGTGTAAGCGTTGAGATGCCAGGAGGTGCCGCACCTTGCTATACATGGCATGTCGTATAAAAACGCCTCCATCTCGTTCACGTTGTTTCTGGATCATCAAAAAGAAACAAACAATAAAAGACAAAGATGGCAGAAGGGCGACGTTTCTGTTTGCAGCTTTTTCATCCCTTTCAATGATGCGACATGGAAGTTTCCATAATCATGTTGTAATCCTTTTTTATTTTTATTTTTTTTGGTAATTTTTGCTATTTTGGAAGCATTCTGGGTGAAAGTGCTGCACTTTTTGAACTTCATCTCCAGGTCTGGTCTGTTGCATGACTTGTTCATACTGCTTTGTGTTTGCTTTTGTTTTCCCTAAAACTTCTAGCTTTTGATCACGGTTTTACCACCGAAAAGGACTTGCGGCGAAAGGCCCAACGCCTCGTGCAGCGTCTGTGCTCACTGAGGGGGCCGGTCACTGGCAGGGCTGCATGACAGCTGCAGGCACCACCGAACGGGGAGCTACGATTCCCTCTGTGAGCCTTGAGTTTCATCTGTTTCTTGAACTGTCCCAACCACATTACAGGGCCTTTTGACAAAGGAAAAGCACAGAAAAGCACAAGGATTAAGCCACGGATCTCGCTGACTATCTCAGTGACCAGCTGAACCGCAGACAGCAGATCGTAAAGAATATATGATAAAGTGCTGAAATCAGCACCCTGACTCCAGGTGATTCAGTACTAATGTCTAGATGCATTTTCTCCCCATATGTTAATCCGATCACTCATACAGTCTCTAGAAACATTGGTAGTGAACTACAAAGCTGGACTATGCTCCAAGAATGTGGATTTTGGGACGAGGGGGTCGCGCATCATAAGGTGGGAGTGGGGAGCACATGTGGCCAAGCCCCGAGTCGCTGCAGCTGGACCGGCCCAGCGGGTGTCTAGAGTGTCACAGCCCAATCAGAACCCGGGACTCTCCGAGCTGCTCCTGCTGTAGTAGCTGTGGCTGCGACTCCTGCTCCGGCTGTAGCTGCTGTAGACCCTGTAGCTGCGACTGCAGCTGCGACTGGAGGGGGACGCGCTGCTCGGGTAGCTGGAGGACGACGGGCTGGGCCTGTAGTATGGGATGGGACGCTTCCGGGCGCTGTAGGTGGGGAGGGGGGAGACAAAGATGGAATCAATGGTCCGCCCTCTCAGGTGATGCACTGTCTGCTCCCACTGCTTTGATGACCCCGTATGGCCGTTTCCTGCTTCGGGGGCGAGCAGGCACATTCTAGTCTAGACCCAGTTCTGAAATGGACCCTTGCGATGTAGGAGACCCCGAGATCATCAAAGCAGGGGACTTGAGCTGCAGGTTCGGAGGTGCTCTGATTAGTGGCTGCTGTGAAGTTAGGAGACTTGCTGCAAGGGGAGGTTAGTACTGCTGGTTCACACCCAATCTGCAGATGAAGCGGATTATACTCTAGCCGGCCCCCCGAGTTCTGGCTCACAGCTCCTGACGCGGCCAGCTGGGAGCCCCGGCTGGCGGTTGGTGAGTGCGCACTTGTTAGCAGAGAACGTGGATAGAGACCAGAAGCCACCCAAAGAAACTCCCCAGACGTTAGTGTGAAAGACACCAGTCGGAACTTGACATAAGCGCTGTCAGGGGGCCCCCGATGGCTCCCATGCCCCGTATGTGGCGCTTGCTGCCTCCTCAGAGAACCAATTTGGGCTTTTTTATGAAAAAATAAATAAGATTTTGTGTTTGACCCAAGTGGGCCTGCTCTCAGGATGAATGCTGCTCATGGGAGTATTACTTACACAGAAATGTTCTGTGGAGAGAACAAAAAATGATTGGTTCAGAGAATTAACCAGTCAAATTGTAAAAGAAGTAGGTCCATGCAACTAAAGGAGGCAGGATCAAGACATCTGATTTGTTGATCCCGCCTACTCAAGTTGCTTGGACCCACCTCCTCTATAATCTGATTGGTTATTTCTCTGAAACAATCATTTTTCGTTCTGCCCTCAGAACATTTTCGTGTAAGCATAACTCCCATGAGTAAGAATGCATTTCACTAAACTGTGCACCCCTGGAAGGGATATTCAGTTCCACAGTGTTACAAGAGCTATCAAAAAGAACTAAATGTGACCTTAACCTAAATCTGGTGTTCTCGGGGCTTGCCAATTGCTTTGCATATCTTAAACACTGAAAAATACTGCCTCCTACAGGCACAAGAAAAAATGTAGCTTGACAGCGGATACGTCAAAATCACCACCTTATGCAGCATTAGTTCTGTGCATGAGTTCTGCACAGTGGGTCTACCGGAGTCATGAATTTGGAACCAGTGATTTCGAGACAAGAGAGAAACACGTAAGAGGTAGCTGAAGTACTCAGGAGATGCAGTCTGCAAACAGCCGCCCGGCATTGCAGCATCAGGAGGAGAGAACTGCTGCACGGCAACTGTTACCACGGTAACCTTGCCTGGCAGCCCGGCAGAACTCCTCTGTCTGTGGTCCTCAGGGAACCTTAATACAGGAGTGGGAAAGACTGTCATGTAGAAATATAAGACAAGCCCTTCTGCTCACCTGGGCACCATGGAAACTGTCAAGACTGCGAAGAGTGTGAAGATCCACAACAAGCCTCCGATCAATTACAATTAACGACTTACAAGTAACGTGCACAGAAGCAATACACTGTTCATTTTTAGGGCTGGGTTTCATGTATCAAAAAATCACAATAACAATCTTAATAAACATCATCATCTTCACAATCATTGTGGATGATAATCCATAAGGGAGCCTGCCAAATTGGCCTTCATCTTTAGTGGTTTTCACTCTGCAGGTTGCTTTCAAACAGGTTTTACCCAGAAAGAGAGAGAGAATCGACACTCTCCCGTAGATGTCAGTGTTACCCTATATTACAGCCGAGGCTGAGCTTAGAACCAGATCGGCGCACGAGGCCAATATTTATTCTTGGTCTTATGGAAGACTTTAGCCTGTGGTACTATATGTCACGGACACCACATAACCGGCACTAGTTTCACCCCAAAATGGGTAAATTAGCTGCAAATAGACAAGCTGTGCATGATTGAAAAAAATAAAATAAAGAATTTATTCTGCTAAGCACCTTTGCAGGAATGACTGACGGGAAGCGGGACTGCATGAGCGGTTTATCAAAAAGAAACATCTGCTAGCATCACGAATATCATGCTGGAGGACATCGCGTCCTCAGTCTACTTCTACCAAAAGAGCAACTTCTACCAAAAGAGCAGCATTTTGGACACAGTGTGATTCACACATGACTGCGATTCCCCATCACCGTCCAGCACCGGAACCGGGCCTGTCAACAGGGACGAAGCAGCGGTGATGCCCCTCAGGGGCCGTGAGCCTGAAGCGGGCTCCCCCTCTTTACCTGGTGATCCTCCGGGCCTCCATGAAGCTGGGGGAGTCACGCCTCCGCTTGCGGATGGGTGAGTAGGTGCGCGAGCGGCGCCGGGCCCTGCCCTCCGTGTCCGTGGGCGGGGCGCTGTCTTTATCCCTGATGAGAGAGGGAAACAGAGCCTGATGGGCGGGGCTCTCGCAGGAATGCCGAGCAGGATGGAGCCACTCGTACCACCAGGTGCTGAGTAATGTAAACATGGGGCAAGAACAGACTGCTTCTTTTTCTAACTCCAGCTTAATCCTTCCAGGCATTCAGGCACTACCACAGCGTAACCCTGAGGGGGCAGCTGTGTCCTGTCCAGGTTCATTTGCTAGATGGGTACTGGAAGCACGCAGAGGATATAAGGTGACCCAATTATCCAGTCCAATTTTGTCCCGGTGGTTGTGTGTCACTAGAAGGACGCACACTAGACCAAACACACAGACTTTTTTAAACACTCCAATCCAGAACAGGTGCATAATGGCATGAAGGACACATCACCTTAGAAGGAGGTTACTGAGCTTGGCCACAAGGGGGCGACCGTACCGGGAGTTGTTCTGCCGGCAGTAGGGAGATTTGGCCTTGCTGCCATGCTGCGGGGATCGGGAACGCGAGGCGGAGCGCGAGCGTGAGGCGGAGCGGGCGCTGCTCCAGGAGCTGCTGCGCTGGCGGAAGGTGCCTGAAGAGCTTTTCTTCCGGACGGCGGCGTGCCGCCGGTGTCGCCCGGGTGACGCCGAAGAGCTCCCGTGGCGGGCCCGGGGTCGGCTCCGCCTGCGTCTCCTGGACAAATGCATGCCTCGTGCCCTGTGGAAAGGGATGGTCCAGAAAGAACGACTGGTGGAATTCGGGGAGATAACTGAAAAAGATGGAGGCCCTGACTATGACCCAGGAAGAAAGTGAGGATGACGAGCGTGCCTAGATACATTTATTTGCTGTTAGAGCTTTCAATAGCACCTTACTTAAGGCTCTTTTTACCTTTTAGTCATTCATAGTGTGTATTATGCATCACGAATGCTTTACAGTATGAAGTGCTCATGCGCTATGGATACCTTTACAATGCATTACAAAGGTCAGGATAAGCATTAAGGATGCTTTGTACTGCATTATGAAGGTGTCTATAATGCATTATAGATGACAGCTTCATAAAGCAGTCATTATGCATAATACACATAGTTGTAATGTGCTATCTTTTAATAAATATTTATAGCCATGCTTTATGAATGCGTTACAATGCATTATGAATGTGTTTATAAATTGCTAAAAACATTACCTTAAATGTTACTGAGCTTTCTTTGGGGCCTGAGGTTTTTTTGTCTTGGCCTGACAACTCCATGCCTCACCTTGGAAATGGTGCCGAATCAGGGGTACAGTACTATGCAAAAGTCATAGGCAGTCAAAAAATGTTTAAGTCATCTTCCTGTTATGTCTGTCAAAATAAGTTAACTCGGCCATTTCTAAACCTCTCCTAAATACACCCTAGAATTTGCACCAACCGTCCAATAAAGCCACATATTTTTTGACTTGACCATTACCCCACCTTCTTTAACTAATCAATACATCACTGAGTTATTTAGCTAATTAAATCAATGAATTACTTGAGCTGGTGGTGAAATTTACCATGGGATGGCAGAGGTGCCCTGAAATGATGCTCCTCTAGTCATCCAACAAGACACCGATGAGCTTCTGGCTCAGGGACAGAAGAAATTCCTCTTTATTTTGATTGTGTTCATTTGCACACATTGCATTTAAACTAAAAATTTTTTGAGAAAATATACACTTACTATCCAGGTAAACAGGCTTCAGCATTTCCCTTGCCTACTTGAGTCTTTTGCACAGTACTGTGAAAAACTGGGCCAGACACTTTACTCTCTTCAAACTGCTCCATTACATCAGTTCACTTTGTTTCTTAATGTTTTCTTTCTGCGTGACAGAGTAGACTGGTCCAAAAACATGAAAAAAAAAACCCTTTCCTCCCACCCATTTGATACTATCATTACAGAAATGTAAAAGCGTCATTCAATGTCAGTCACTTTTCAGCACTGGTAAGATGACCAAACGCTGAACACGGACATTGTTTTTGTTTCACAGTCATGGCAACTGCCACACAGTAAAACTATAGTTTGTCTGCTTGGTTCAAGCATAGAAGCCATCTCTGACACATTACCCTCCATAGACGATGTGAACAGCAGACTTTCACAGTCAGTCAATCAGTCAGTCACACTGACCACAGTTCCATAGTGGAGTGAGTAATTAAGTGTTTTTGTTGGATGTATGTGTTGTATCTGTTGTTTCAGTCAGGATATGAGTCTACCAGTATAGTGACCGTTATCAGCCATAGAGGGCAATAATCGCTTATATGAACTTTGTCTGCATTGAGCATAGCCTAATTATTAAGTAATTTTGAGATTTTCTCACATTGTTAATTCTCGTGGTAGATGAAAATAATAGACTGGGAGGTTGAGTTTTTGAAAGTCAGAAATTCTGGATGATCCTAATGACAGAGGAAGGGCTCCTTCCTGCATGTGACCCCCATCAAATATCTAATGAAGTTTTGTTTTGTCTCTCCACCCCTGATCCCTCCCACACACACGCACACACATGCACGCACACACACACGCACGCACATACACGCACACACGCACACATTTGTAATAAGTAACCAAACATAATACAAGACTTTTGACATTTTTACTTTTTTGATTGCATTAACAGATCTTTGTGGGGTCATTTGGTCCCCACAATGTCATATAAACACAATCCACACATACACATTCACACACACACACACACACACACACACACACAGCTCCCAAAACCCCAAGGACATGACCCTAAATCCTGCCCCCAAAACTGGCAGCTCACTTTTTTGATTGGCTGCTCCGGCTGTTCTGGACCTGGCTGCGCTGTGAGTGGGCAGAGTCACTGCTGTGGGTGGGCGTGTGGGAGCTCTTCCCCAGGGCCTTCTGCCGACGCCCACGTTTGCCAGAGGACACTGAGGTGGACCTCCGTGCGGCCCGATGCGCCTCATCCCCTGATGTGGCATCCGTCAGCCGCCCAGGGCTCCCGCTGCCTTCATTGCGGGCTTTGCGCTGCTCTGGCTGTGGTGACTGCAGCCCCCGTCCGCTTGGCGAAGTGGGAACAACGCTTATCTTCTGTGAGGAAGGAATACGAAACAAAAAAAGAAAACAAAAAAACAAAAGGGAAAAATCTGGCTTAGAAAAGTTCCCGGACAAATGACAGATCGCAAGGGTGCAGAACAAAACGAAATGAAACAAAACTGGTAAAAAAAAATAAATAAATGAAAAGGAAAAAACAAACAAAAAACGTAGTACCTAAAAGAAAGCAGGATCTAGATTTGCTTGATAAGGCTTATTGACAGTCCTCTATGGTGCAGCCCATGCAATATTCGGCATGCAAAATTATAATGAGTTGAAGAAACAAAAAAACAAACCAAAAGAAAGAAAAACAAAACGACATGTAAGAGGAGGAAACAAAAATAAATATCATGAGTCAAATTAGGTTTAATTGTAGAGAGAGTCAAAAGGAGAGAAGCAACATAACAAGAGAGAGGTTTTATAAAGAGGAAACAGGACTTTCAGCTGCAGTAATGACTAAAAAAAGGGACGACTTGACAAAACATCACAGAAATGGAAGGAACAAAGTAAAAGATTCACAAATATAATAATCAATTGAACAAAAAAGAAAAAAAAAAAAACAATCGTCTTTACTCAAAAGTATTTCTGTTTGTGTTTTTTTTTTCCTGTGGAGATGTGAACAGCGACCCTTTCTGCTTTTATGGTTAACTGGTTTTTAACGCCCTTTTGGTTAACATCCACTTACCAATAAAGTGGCATTCCCTCCTTTAGTAGGTAAGGTATGAAGAGAAGGGAGAAGCGGGGCAACATAAGTGCATCATTAGAGATCACAAAATGCAAGAGAAAGACACAAAACCCTTCCCTGCTAGTGATTCATGAACAATGTATGAAAAAGGAAGAAAAAACAGAACAAAAAACAACGGAAAAAAAATGTCACAATGTGTGTTAAATACCCTGAAATCAGAGCGTGGCGTAGGACACCAAGATGAACGTGCTGGACAAGGCCTTTCTTGCGGTTGGAGGAAGGCCTTGTTTGCGTCCATGCTCCCCCCCCCCCATCGGCCCCCTGCCCTCCGAGCACCCCGCCAAGATGAAAGATCTGCACACACTCGTTCTTCACTGAACGTCGCGCCTCCAGAAATTGTTCATGGGTTCTTTGCTGTTTGTACTTGGACTGGAGTTGAGAACTTTGTTTGTTTGTGGCTGTTTTGTTTGCACGTGAAGAAAAACGGCGAAAGTCATAACTCGCATTCCGGTGACTGATTTGTGAAGATAAACCGCATGACCTCTGTGTTTAGCTACGGGCTGAATATAGACCGACCTGCTATGTGCACTGCATGCAGACCCACCAAGCCAGTGTGTGAGTGCATGTTTTTCCACCTGTTTGCATGTGGGTGTGTGCTATATGCGCGTGCCGCGTGTCTGGCAGAATGGGGTGGGGGGTTTGTTATGTGGCGAGTTATTTGTTCATTACGCCAAATGGCCAAAAAAAAAAAAAACAATTAAACAAAGGGAAGATTGAGTTTTGCCTAAAAAGAAACCACTTCCAATAAACTTGTGACCTTTTAGGTGAAAGTTTGGGGTGGGTGTTTTACTTTATATATATATTGTATTTTATATATAACCTGTTGCAGCTAGGAGGCGCACAAGCGACCGGTGTAACAAGTACGATTGTGGCAGGGCTGTCCACCAAGATGGGAACAGCATCATCAAATACATCAGGAAGGACATGATGACTGCATTATAAACAAACTGCAGGACCGCCACCTACAGCCAAGGTCATGTACTGCAGACGGTTGGTTTGGATATTCTTCCAAGGTCAACAGCATGAGGTATGGATTGGGAACACCTGGAAAATGCCCATTAAGTCATATAGGTGGGGCCCTAGCATCACATGTGGGCTCCTATCTCTGCAGACTGACCCTTTATGTACTTCATGAACAGGAGTTGCTAACACCATCGCATTGGGCCAGGGGAGGAAAGGGCATTGGTTAATGTCTAGCAGTGAGTCAGTGACACTGTGTCTGTCCCTCAAAATACAGGGGATATGATACAGTGAGAGCAGGTCACTGCACTCACTGCACACCTTTCTAAACTCCCGCGGCTCTACAGAGTTGGGGAGTTCTTGCTGCAGGAATGCTTGGGTATAAAAGGTAGAGAAACTGGAAGGGGGATTTTGTGGGGCAGGATGGGCAAGAGGGGCAGGGCTGGGGTGAAGGATGAGGGCCAGAGGGAGGCGCCGTTTCCACGTGTGAATAAACGGTCAAAGGTAATAAGCAGTGAACATTATGGACTCTCCAGCCCATGCTTTGGTTGGGGGCCTGCAGGAACAGCTGGAGTATCGGGGGGGGGGGGTAAAGGGCTCATAACATGTCACTCAGCTGGTTTGGGAGAAGAAGAACAACAGCAACAAGTCTCCCCCCCCCAAAAGAAAAACAAAACAAAAACTCAGCTACAACTATGAGAAAACGAACAACCACCAATGTCCATGACACTCGTTTAAAAGGGCTATCGAGAAGAAACGAACAGAAAATCGACAAAAGATGAATATACCATTCGGCGTGGAACAGAGAGAAGCCAGACAGACTGGAAAGCATTTCTATCAAACGAAAAAAATGAAGGAGAGTGATGACTGAGGAGGGAATCTGAGGGGAGGACTGGAGGAGAAAAGAAACAAATCTATAAGGAAACTGGAGCCTTGAGAAATCAAATAACCGTAAGAATAAAGGAAGAGTAAAGAAAAACCACCGAAAAGCCTTTAAAAAAACGAGATAGAAGGAAGATAGACATTGAAATCAAGCTCAGGTGGCTCAGACTGGCATCTGCATAATGAGCGCGTGCGTTAGGCAAACCTCCACCTACCTTCACTTTCAATCAGAGGCACGTGAGCGACACGGAAAAAAGGAAAGGAAGGAAACAGAAAGGGGGGAAAAGAGGAAGGAAATATTCTCCGGCAGCGGAGAGCAAAAATGGGGAGAAGACAATGACTTCTTTAGTATTGTTGCTACTTACTGTCCTGAACTACAGAAAATAAACCGGAAAACGAACGGAAAGAAAGGAAAACAAACAGAAAACGACTGAGAGAAAGAGAAATGAAGTATGACCCACTGCCCTTTTTCACTCCAGGATGAATGCAGCCGCAACGGTGGTTAGAGGAAGAAGAGGGTGGGGGGCGAGGAGGAGATGGAGCTGGGGAGGGATGTTGAGACAAACGGGAAGGGCATGCGGGGTGGGGGGGTGGCAACGGGAAGCCAGAGAAGTGAGTCACACACAACACAGATGGATGGGGGTTTGAGGGGGGTCGCTGTCAGGATGGACTAGTGGATTTGAAAGGGACCCCAGCCATGTTTTTGGAGGTTCTGCTTAAAAAACGACCCACTGGCCAGATAAACCCAAACTGACCTGGGGGGAGGGGGGCAAATGCTCTCTGCTACAATGAGCATATTGACCCCTCAGCCAAATGCTGCTTGTCTGTATCTCATTTTCACATCAGATATGATCCAAAGTGGCTGGGGTCCCTCTGCGCAAATAAAGCTTCATATAAATGCTATGTGGTTGCAGTGTAATTGTAGTAACACTAAGTAAACACTAAAGCCAGTGACAGCTAAGAGCAGGAGGTAAGACGGGCCACAGGGGCACAGTCCACCCCCCAGCCGGGCCACACTTCCACTCTGTTCCGTCACTTGCATGCCGGAGCCAAGAAATACTGGGGTGTTTGGGAACTGGGCGCAGACCCGCTGCTCAAGCTGCTGGATGCGAGCTGGGACTGACTGGAACACATCTGGCTGCTTAGACATCCTCCTGATACCACACTCAGCCACGAGAGCAGGAACACCACTGTGTTTACGGAAAGTATATGAATGTAGACAGTGTACATCACAGTAATTATCACCAATGGTGTGTTTGGTATGCCTATTGTACAGTTTGCCTTGTGACCTTTGGACTGGGGGCTGTATCCATATAGACTACTGGACCAGAGGCTATATCCATACAGACCATTAGATTGGAGGTTGCACCCATATAGACCACTGGATTGGACGCTGTATCTATGTGAACCACTAGACTGATGGCTGAATCCATATAGACTGTTGCTTTGGGGGCTATATCCATGTAGACCATTAGATTGAGGGCTGTATCCATATAGACTATTGCTTTGGGGGCAATATCCATAAAGACCATTAGACTGGAGGTTATAATCATATTGGGATTGGGGGTTGTATCTATATAGACCTTTGCTTTGGGGACTTGTACCCCTATAGATCACTGGGTTAGGGGCTATATTCATATAGACTATTGGAACAGGGGTTGCATCCATATAGACTATTGGCTTGGGGGCTATATCCACATTGATAATTAGACTGGAGTTTGCACTCATACAGGTCATTGAATTAGGGGTTGTAACCATATAGACCATTAGGAGATGTATCTCTATGCTGTTGTTGGTAAGAACACCTATGTGAATTAATGATGAATAGGTATAAGTATAATGATGAATGTATAAGTATATAGATAAATATAAAATAGTCAACAACAATGGACAGTCTGACAGAAGTGATACTGCCAACTAGAGGCAACATGCAAGTCGAAATGATACAGGAAAAATAAACGAAAGAGCGAAGATTTGTTCGACACCTGAAAACTTTAGGCTCTTTTCAGAGAGTCAGGAGGGGGCGGGCAAACCAATTGCTTCAAAGACAACCGTATAACAAGAAAACTAGTTGACATACCCATGAACCTCCCGTTCCGAAACACATGAGTGCTTTTTACATAAACGAGACAAAGAAGTTTGAATATTTATTGGCAAATACAACTCAAAAAACAAACAGGAAGAACAGGAGCAAGAGCAAAGGAAGAGGAATGGATGAAGAGGACAAGAAGAAGCAAAGACACCGCGGGATAAACATGCAGGCTGGAAGGGCCTCAAAGCTGAGTCTCACTCGTTCGGGCATCCTCTTGCAGAGAGAAAACCTTCTGCAAGTGACATTTCACAGATTCTCCTACAGCCACATTTATGGGAATGAAACATCAACGCCGAATGGGTGGTTCTTAAATTCCGCACTGGAAAACCAGCTGCTGGACAAGAGGCCCATTTTGAGTGGCGAGGACTTGTAGAAGCTTGGTAATGATTTCAATGTTACACTATGTGCCTGACTGACACTGGAAGCCAAAGGAGCCTTTGGGGGAGCGGGCCTAACATAATGAGGACGGAGATGAAAGCGAGTGGCTTGCTGATAGCTGGATAGCGCTCAGAGCGGCCCGTCGGGCACATCGCGGTTACGACTTGGGCCGTCACTAGTGAGCCCTGCCCTCCACCCAGTGAACACGTCTACGTGCATGTGGGGCTCCAACAGGCGCTGCAAACCCCTTACAAGGAAGTTTGACCATGACGGCCATGCTGAGCTCCCACAGTGGTCCCTTCTGTCAACAGCCTTTGAAACCCATTCAACTAACAGTGATTCCGATGAGCAATGCAGTGCAGAGACATGATGGAGATCATGAGCCAGAGGGTGCGGTGTTCACCAGATTCTAGGCATGTGGTTCCAGCTCATCTGTCACTTAATTTAACTAGACCTGTTACATTCAGCTGTACTTTGTCATAGGTCAACCTTACTTGACCTGGTCTAGTCTCTTATGGAATTTTCTATTTTTCTTTTGTTATGGTTTCTTCACCCCTCCCAAAACTTGAAACGGTACCTGATTTGATGATGCTAAGATTCGCATTTCCAGCAAGAGGCCCGTGAGGTTACAGGGTCCTTTGTCAGATTCGAATGATGGTTCCTGTTAAACCAATCACTCACCTGGGGCATGGCCAAGGGAAGTGACTGTCTGTCAGTCCTCCCCGCTTTCTGCCTGAGCCGACTCCTCATTGCTTTGAAAAACAGCAGTTTCTAATTAATCAGGTAGTACTCAGAGTTCAGGCTCCAGCAATGGGTTCGCAGGCCAATCCCTCCCATCTGCAGTTTGAGGCTGCATAGCAACCTTAAAAAGAAAATGCTTCAGATCCTACCCAGGTAGTTTCCCTAGCTGTTTCATTTTTATGTGCTGCTGCTGGAGCCTCAGCCTTCACTTTTATTATTAATTTCCACTACTCTGATTGAAGTATCTTCTAGATAACTGCTGCAGGAGGATATGAGAGCTGCCTATTGATTAGCTACCAGAACCACGTCTCTCAGTACAACTGCTCAGTGGGCCCATCAGTCAAAAAGGAAGAGGACTTCTTAGCTGCTTAGAAGGGGAGATCTACACTCCCCCCGTGATGACCGCCCTGCTGCCAGAGTGACAAAGTAACAGGAGATGACAGGTGAATTGGGGGGTGCGTAAAAAACAAACAGAATGCACAACTTTCACGGCCGAAGGAGGGTGGAAAAATATCTACCCGACGAGCTACTCTCGAAATAAACTCCAGAAGGGGATGCTGAAAGGAAACCGAAAAGGCGAAAAAGAAACAGAGATAGGACTGGATAAGAGAGTCAAGTCAGTACAGAAGCAGTTAAGGAAGAAGCCAATTAAGAGGAGGGAAGAGGGGAAGGCGAAATAGAAGAGACTACATACATCCTGCAGAGGGTCTCCAGCCATGTGGTCAGGCCCGCTGCCCTTGCCGTTGCGGTGTCCATTCTGCCGGACAGAGGAGTTGGCGCCGCACGCTGGTGACAGAGACACGCTGCGGCTGGACTGGCTTGGGCGGGGCTTGTGTGAGTCAGCTCCATGCTTCGAATACGTCCTGGCATGGGAAACAAAGCGGTGAACACCAAAGGGGGGAGAAGGACAGCTGACTGCAGACGCATCTGTTAGAGGGGGCAGCTTGCAGGTACATCAAGAGCTCGCCGGCTATCAAGACTTCTACCCGTACGAAGGCACCTTCCCTTTCTGAAAGTTGCCCGTTTAAATGCGGCCGGTAAGTG
Organism: Mormyrus hasselquistii; assembly: GCA_026779605.1. Taxonomy (NCBI): domain Eukaryota; kingdom Metazoa; phylum Chordata; class Actinopteri; order Osteoglossiformes; family Mormyridae; genus Mormyrus; species Mormyrus hasselquistii. Next base: position 30,594,824 of record JAODKE010000114.1, read on the forward strand.
ACTTTATACTTCGCCTCTCCCACAAGGAGATACTACAGTAAGGCCACATTTACAGGAAGCGCTACACCCCCCAAAGAGTCATCATTAGATTCAGCCGCCCCATTTTGTGGTGCAGTGGAGCAGCGGGAAGCCAAACATGATGAGATCCTCCCCCGAGGAATGCTAGGAGTGCAAGACCAAGGGATACCTGGGGGCAGTATGGAGAACACTTAGACCACATCGCCCTCGAACCTGAGAACGCTTACCCCATGCCGTCCTCGTACCTGAGAACACTTAGACCCCACTGTCCTCGGACCTGAGGACACTTAGACCGTGCTGCCCTAAGACCTGAGAACACTTAGACCACGCCTCCCTCGGACCTGAGGACACTTACCCTATGCCGCCCTCAGATCAGGGAACACACCGCGCCGCCCTCAGACCTGAGAACACTTGCACCATGCCTCTTACACCTCGCCACCCTCGGACCTGAGAACACCTATACCACACTGCCCTCTGACCTGAGAACACTTACACCACGCCACCCTCAGCCTTGAGAACACTTACCCCACGCCGCCCTCGGACCTGAGAACACTCACACCATGCCGCACTGGGATCTTTAGCGGTCAGCCCTGTACTGCTGATGGTTTGAAGCCACATTCTCTTGGGGAAGCACGGGGGACATAAAGCAACACTCTGCCAGGGCTGGCGATTCAAACGTCAGTGACTTATGTCACAGGAAAAGTTAATTAAATGTTAATGATGAATGAAAGAGAGGTGTGATAAAATAGCAACTTCATATCTTTAATCTTAGAAATGAGTGCTGAAAAAACATGGCTTAATGTTATTAAGCAGATTAAGTGAAGTGAGTGTAGAATATTCTGGCAGAAGAGGCAAAATATGGCGCTTTCAATTTTTATGAGGGATATGACAGATCTATTTAACATTGGGACTGAACTTTAAGTGCACAGGTGTTGAGACACCTAACCTAATCATGGGCGTCCTTAATTAGAGAAACGTACCCCAGACGAGGCTTGGCTTAGCTTTCCTTTCTCAGAATAGATTACTGCAGTTCCCAGGAGCTGATTGGAGGTATATGTGTATAAAATAGACCAAAAGCCCTCTGATTTGTGTCAATTCTGTTTAAGGCAGCTCTTTACAGTTGGGCAGCTGCTCCCTTCAGGAGATGTTCTGTAATTTTAATGTAGCCCTTAAATTTACAATTGACTCTTTAGCCTGAGATGGATTTTTCTCTTGCTATTCTCCCAGTTTCATCTCGGCACCGCCGCGCATCTGGCGCTCACTTAGCCATTAGCGTGTTCGCATGTATTTAGCTCTGGTTTTGCTGATTCAGGGGAGATCCCAGGTGAGTGTAACTGTCCTTGGGGCTCGGGTAGAGCTCAGTCAGACGGATGGAGCGGAACCAAGACTAGGTAATAAGGTGGAAAGAACCATACCTCCCGGGGGATCTGGAGAGGCTCCCGGTGGAGGAGACGGAGGTACTGCGAGAGCTGCAGCTTCCCCTTCGGTGTGACCTCCTGCCAGGCGAGTCCACCGAGGACCTGGTGGCAGAAAGAGCCGCTTCGGTGACGCTGACTCCTTGTGGCTTTCTGGAAAGCAGATGCTGATACCTGCCCCTTATTCTGCTTTCGGTTCGACCGGAAGGCAGATCTTGGGCTACACTGATGGCTGTGAACATACGGGGTTTTACCTGGGGCATGTGACAGCCCCTCCCCCACACTGGCTTACGGATACAAAGCTTCCTTTATGGCTTGGCTCTGGCTGACTGTGCGGCAGAAAGAGATGAGCAAGGGCACAGGATCTCACGGTCCCAAGTCAACGGTCGTTCTTACCTCTTCCTTTGTTTGTTCTTGTCTTTGTGTTTGCTCTTTGGGCTTCCAGATCTGACAAGCGAACAGTTAACAGGAAATCAGGGGCGTCTGTTTTGAAATATCTGCACTGAGATCAGCGTTCCTTAGTGAGCAGCTATGTAACGTGCTGGCTTATGGATATGGTTATATGGTCTCTCTGTAGCCATGAAATCACATTTACAAATGACAGCTCTCAAAACCATGACCTTTGGGTCAAAACAAACTGGATGGAACTGAACAATGGGGATTGGAGGCAGGGAGCAGATGATATGCTGAAGACGCCCCCTACTGGGCTGGTTCTGCTGCAGTGTGCTTCAGATCTCCGACCACTCGCACACACTCACCTGTACCTTCTCTTCTTCCTGGAGCCAGACGCAGATCTGTGAAGAGGAACAGAGTGAATAGTTACCCACCCAGTGCGGCGGCACGCTGCAGACCACAAGCTGATAGGTCCATATGGAAGGAAATGTCTATGGAGATGGCTCAGGTAAAGGCAGGGGGAATCTCATTGGTAAAAGCTTGTTAGGGACTCTAGCACTGCTATTCTTCCTGCTGTCCCATCCTACAAGGCCGGCTTTTGTCCAGGTTACTGTGCACCACCTGGCTGCTTCTTTCCAAGCCCTGGTTTTGACTGGGAG
>JAODKE010000114.1:30617078-30628022 GCA_026779605.1 Mormyrus hasselquistii
AGGCCAGTGAGGAATACAGGTTGAGTCATAATGGGATTCCGCACAAGAGCAGCTGCTCAGCATGCGTAGCGAAAAGCGCTTGTAGCACAGGGTGCACCAGCCATTCCACAGCCATATAATAAAGAGGGGGTCCATCGCCCCCTTCCCGGAAGGATGAACCCCTAAGACCCGCTAATAACAGGAGACACTCTTCAGTGAAGCCAGAAGGTAACAAACGAGTGAGCAGAAGAATATTTTCAAAATCCTGGATAGTGAAACTGACCCCCCATCTAAGGTGCCTGATTTTATTGGTGGAAAAGAAAGAGGAGAGGGCAGGATGCATTGTGCCGTGAAGAACCTGGGGCTGAAGAGCCTACAAAGCCTGGTGTCATCAGCCAAGGTCCCACGGGGCACCCAGGCAAATCGTTTCAATTCAGCAGACTGATTGGGCCAATTAGATGGCAGTGATCATTGTGAAGTGGCGTCATTAAGGACGGATTCCTGGGAAGTAATCACTTGGCTCTCGCACTGGGGGGGTCTCCCCTTAAACGGGGGGCAGCAGGTGACGCAGCAGGAGCACGTGGTGGGAAACCGCTTGAAAGTGACCTGAAAAGATTCTTTCTTCACATGAATGTAGAAAAAGCATCATAAACAGAAATGTCAGCAGATGTCCTTCACCGTGGGTGATCATGCCAAGATGCGGAAATGTGAGTCACCCAGGTTCCTCTTTTCGATAGCTCATTATCCCGTGGAGGTCAAAGTGTAGAAGATGCAGAGCATCTGCAGGAAGTAATCTGCGATCATCTTCAAGGCGCAGGACCAACTACACTTAAATTATACCACTTCGACAGGGCCTGAAATGATAAAATAAGCCATAGTCAAACAGAACAGTACCAGCAATACCATGAGTCATGGTTAAGGGCTGAAAGGCTTCATATACCCTGAAGAAGAGATCCATTCATATATATTAGGATCCACCTGTCATCGCTGGCACTGGTAGGCTTATTTCTGTCTCCGAAGACCCGAGAGTCTGTCTCCGTTGAAACAGAGGAAGGGTGGCCAATGCCTGCCTGTTCTATAAAAGGGAGAAAACGCCAGAAGTCGAAGATCGGCTTCCCGAGCCTGTCTCCGTGACCTCGATTAAACCCGGCACTCCTCCCTAGGCTCTGTGTTTTTCTGAGCTTCAGTCCCGGGTGCAGTAAACTCCCTCCTGCGGTTGGGATTAATTCCTGCCGACAAAGAAGCGATTCACTGGGGCATTTCTGGAAGCCTGTCTCCTCACCAAATCGATCTAAATAAATCCCCCCCTAAATGCACACACCACCCCCCGTCGGCATCGGATTAAACCGAAGCCACGTGACTGGCTCAGGCGGCATGCACTGCTCAGTCGTCGCAGGGACCTTAAACACCCCAGCTGTCACTGGCCCCATTACATAAAGCTAGGGCTAAACAAACCACAGCTTCAGTCTCGTGCCACAGTTTATTTTAGTCATTCGGCAAACACATTTTCCCAGAGTGCCTTGCAGAGCTCATCTGCCAAGGCAGCTAAACACAAAGAAAGACTGCACCCTTAACCGCTACGTCATTTGCATCCGGCAAAACGTGCTGTGCCGTATCGACCTTGCGCGTGAAAACACACAGGGTTCAATTAACGACCTGACCACCAGGGACTTCTGTGACTGACAGGTCAGGGTGGGGGGGCTGTTACAGTTTTCTGAAATTAAAACCTAATCAAAAGAAAAACTTGATTAGAAATTCTCCTACTGAATGAGTAAGTAGCTTGATAATACTGGGCATAGAGGGGGGTACAAATGGAGAGCCACCGGGTGTGTGACCCACCGCCACAGAAATGACGCTAAAGCTCTTGAGATTCTCTCTCATCGGTGACACCCTGAAGCTGCCCTTGTCACCTGACCGAGATCTGTCCTTGACTGTGCCGGGCAGTGAGAGGGCACTGACGGGACACAAACGCTGAAGGAAAATATTAAATGATTGCTCCTTCCCCACACATAAGATGAGGCTATGAAGGCCGGTGGGTAAAACTATGGGTAGAATCCATTGAATTTTGCTGCCCGTCCTCATCGATTCTACGTTCTTTATTGGGCATCTCTTGGGACGGATAAATTGCCGCGGTACTGCCAGCACCCTGAACATTCAGCTGCTTCCCCCTGCGTCTGCCATACCTGTGGCCCTGCAGATGACTCCAATTAGTCTGAACAATGTGCCGTCTCACCGCCAGATGTTGCTAATTAAGATGCCTGCCCCGAATGTGCTGTGCCTTCGGTGTGATTGACCATGGGCAGCCCGCGCTGGGTCAGCATCAAATGAATCCCTGAATGGGTAAGGTGACATGATGACACCGGGGCAAGAACGAGGTCTTCAGTACACACACGAAAAAGTAATTATCGAGCGCCATTCTACAATCCCTGCCAGCTGAAAGCTGGTCTCTGGAGGATACACACTTCAGATTGGGGCAGGTGGAAAAACAGCAGATCTGATTCTGCAGAATGATGTTGAAGCCCTCAGTTAATCGCCTTTGAAGGACCTATTTAGCCTTTTCATAGGAAGTCACAAATTAACATCTGCTCATTCGAAAGATCTGTAAGTGCCTTCATATTCCTGTAAGAAATCCTCCTTGTTGAATCAATATATCTATTGTCTTGGATTTAACTGACAGGCTGCGGATTGCCTCTCTGTTTGATCTACATGTTCTTTGATGTAACAGCCCATAAGCAGATAAGATTAGGGTAAAAACACGTTAATCTTGCTTTGGTTCCAAGCACCACCCTAACACAATGGCATTAGGACCTGGCATCTTGGAACCTTGGGGTGGTCTCCTGTACTTGGGGTGTCGAGTGGGGGCACGCTCACCACAACCAGTGGGTGGAAGGGATGTGCTAGAGAGGAGAGTCCCCAGAGGTAAAGCTGCTATGATAAACATCAGCTTGGGGGGGGGGGGCACTAGCTCGCACAGCTTTCACATCAACAAGAAAAAAAACGTTCATGAAAGTGACCTATATTTCTAGACCGCTTTGAAGTTCCGCAGAACCCTTTTACATTCTTGGGCTTTCTGAGTTCCGCAGGCATATGCACACGCACCAGTGAGCAGACAGTAGTAACATTACTTTCTATTAATAGAGTGTGTTTAAGTCCCAAAAGCTTCCTGCTATATTTTAATCCCCTAGACTATGCAATGAGGCCCTGCCTCGTGTCAAAGCACCCCCCAAAAATACATCCCTGATTGCCGATTGTACCCAGCTGTCTGTTCACTCTCAAGCTGCAGCTGAATCTGCATTCTGGTAGGCAAATCGTAATCACATACCCATTCATTACCTCAGTTACTGGCCTCATGAAAACACACATTCTGTGAAAAACCAAATGAATCGAGTAAAGAACAGCTACACACTTGAGTAGAAATAGATGCAGGCTGCCCAGTTCAAATGGCTGTTGAGATAATGAACACATTTGCTTTTTCTCCCAGAGCTGAAAAGTGTGAAAAACAAAACTGTGCATGCAGTCATAAAGGAGGAGTCCTTTTCTGAGACACTCGAGTAAAGATTCATATTAAGACTGAGGAAAATCACATTACATGGCCCAAGCAGTGTTGTGAAGCCAAGTTAGGCTTGATTTAAAAACAAAAATCATTATCAGTGGATGATGATTCCTACACTGCACACCAGGTAATGTGAGAATCCCACACTGCATTGCGCTGAAGATGTTACCCAAGGGAAAGTCCAGACAGTCAACAGAAGTAAATAACACCTGGTCATGTTCTCCTGCCAAGCGCCGCCATGCTGCTGAAGCTCTTGGAGAAGTTGCACAGGTGCCCACAGACAAAACACGTGAGGTGGCACCAGCCCAACGGCCTCCACCCCCATTCTCACCACACACGGGGGGAGGTCAGCACAGGGTGGCAATGAACTAGAGACAGCCCATCGCTAACAAGCAGAGCCCCCTTAATTGGCTCCCAGGGTACCCTGATGCAGACTGCAAAGTCCCGGAAACAGCGTGACGAGGACCCAGGGGTGGCAGTTGAACGGCACCGTTTCCTAGCCCAAAATCACAGCATCCTTGCAATCGGCTACCAGGTATGAGCAACGGTGAGCCCTCACCGCAGTAGGTCGACAGAAACTGCTTCACCTGGGCTCAGTCTGTGCCTCCAGATGATTACACCGTCTACAAGTCAGTGCTACCCAGCCTTGCGAGGGAAGACTCTGTGAGGCTTGATCTGAGCATATCCCAACTCAAGCCATCTGTTACGGTGACAGCTATGTCAACTCCATTGCAGCGTTATGAGTTAACGAGCTATAAACTGCCAGCGAGATGTTTATGGGAACCAGCACAGTAAGTAAATGGCAATAAGTACACTGCATTTTTTGATGCATATACTAATGAATTTAATGCAAGAGATTTGTGACAAGAAAGTCCTGGACTAGGAGGTCTGGACCCTCGATTTATCACGCCTTATCATTATGACCCCCGAATCACGGCAGCCTGGTGTCCAGCCTTAGAATGAGGGTACTTTGTGGACATTATGGGATGGCCAGCAGATGGCATCTCTGCCCCTTGTTCATGACCTTCAGCTCCCCAAGCACTAGTCTCACAGGTACAATGAGAACAGTCCAGAAGCAGTAAGCTTTGGCCAGAACACTGAAGGTGAGAACCAAGATGTCTGGAGGCCCAAAGCCATGAGCTTATATAGGACGCCATGTCTCACAGGCAAGGACGTGGCAGAAACATTGCATCAGGGCAACGAAATGACAGAAAAAGTTAGAAGAAAACTCAGCCCAAGGCACCGCTGACCTATTTCATTACGCTGAAAGTCCTTGACTGCCGGATCCTCCATGTCATGCTAATCGACCTGTCTGATGCCTCTCCTGGGTGGAGCCTGGAGTGATTAATGAAGACCGACTCACCCTACAGCTGTTTCTGCCCACTGCCGCAACTTTCTTTCAGTGGCTGGTTTCCGGAAAACACACAGAATTGTAAGGTCTGCTTTACATATTAAGGGACGTCAAGGTGGATCTTCACTCTTGACTTTGTGGTATGAATGCTGACCTGATTTGGGCTTTTACTTAACATCCTAATCATACATTAACATCTTCACAAGCACAAGGCACCTTTATGAAAGCCAGGCTCAAAGGGCCAGGTCATTTTTATTGTCATAATGATGTAGACATTGACCGACCTTCATGAGCCGTGCTCCTCAGACGGGCTCCAGGCTCACCGCAACCCTGAACTAGGCCAGTGGTATGAAAAAGGGGGCTTGATTGGATGGACATTTAAACGTCATTCCAAAGAAACACTCAGATACCTTTGTTGAGGTATCTAGATAAGAAGTTTCGGTAACACCAGTGCCATGTGTATAAAGAACACATACACACACTCATAAAACATTTTTATGCATCCATAAAGCATTATAAACATGTCGATACATATTCATAAAAAGAGATAGCAGATTATGGCCAATCTGGTTTGTTTAAAACACTTCTTTCTGCCTGTTGCATGCATGAAAAAAATCCTGGTGAGGTTATAAGAAAAACACAGCGTGTTACTGTCTACCAACATGGCAGGTACCCAAACAAACCAGCTATATAAGAGTAATACAGAGACTCCAAAGAGAGACTTTCAGAATACTGTTGGAAAATGTTGGTTCACGGTCGGCCCCCCATTGGGATAGAGCAGATGGAGCCAGAATTCATTGCTTATCTGGAATCTTCTTGTATTTCGTAATCAAAGCTGCAGCGTTCCAGCACATCTGGGGTGAGAGGTTGTCGATTCAAATTCCAAACAGGTTTGCAGGGACTTGATTTGCCTCATTATCTGACTAATTAGGCCAATTCTGCTTTTATTTTTAGGTGAGAGATGATTTCATGCAGTCGATAAAACCTTAGAATTAAGCAGCACTTATGAAAACCCTAATTGATTTTAATTGATCTTCATCATAGTTGAACGCCATTACAATAATATTAATTGAAACAAGGTCACAGCTTGTTATTAATTAGTGTTACTTAACCCTCCAGAATCCTCTGGAGATGTACAGCCAGTACAGATCTGATGTTTTCCATGATGAGGTTTCTATGAGGGCCATATTTAAGACACGGCCCCGAGAACACCCACAGACCCTCATATTAATGCTGCGCCCCACAACAGAAAACCTGCCATAAAGACTCACCCTTGTTCTTCCATCATCTCCTGCAGCTCCATGCACTTCAGCTCCACTCTCCTCTTCCGCTCATGGTCCAGGATTTCCCTGTGAGCTCTCTTCACCAGTACCGGCTCTGGCTTCTCCGACTCCTCGTCTGACTTCGGCCGGCCTGTGGATCCCCCCGGTTGGGAGAAGCCGTTGGCGCTGTCCTGGGGGGACGGCACCCTCGCTCCATCGTACATGGCCTCGGCACTCTGCGTGACAGCAAAGAAAGAGCAAAAAAAGTGAGTGAAGTGAATCTGAAAGCTCTTGGGGGGGGCGGTTATCTGTCTCCCTTCTCAAGCACAAAGCTTCCCTTATGCATATTTTCCTCATTACAATGACCCAAAAAAGGGGCCTTCTCTTCCTTCTTTATCCTCCTATCCATAGATGCCATTTTCTCTAACCTCTACTCTTTGCCTTTTCTGAGGAGGGAGGCACTGTTTTGAATCTCACCATGGTGCAAATCGTTGTGTGCTGCCAGTCACTGCCTAGTTGAAGTCAAAACGAAGTAAACAATGTGAATAAGATTAAAGTGCTTTGGAAACTCCAGCCATGTGTTGCAAGTGTTGGGACTTACGTTAGTGCCATCGAGCATCTCTGTATTGATATTTTATCAAAACGCAAGACCAGCAAGGTTTGATGATTATCGGGGCAATCTAGACTGCAAGAACCTTCTTTCTGACTGCCTAACAAAGGTAAATGAGTTACTCTGCACTGCAAACAGAGATCAACGCTCATCAGTGTCCAGCATGACGTCACGCAGTGCCAGCAGCCAAACCAGGTTGAGCAGTTGTCTCCTCCACAGATCAGTGTGAGAGTGCAGTACAGAGCAGTGGTGTAAGCTGCCTAGAGCCAGTCCTATCAGGCTCTGTGGCAATCAGTGTCAATTTAAGAAGACAAAGGAGATGGTTAAGATGCCATTTTTCTGCTACACTGACAGTGTTTACTTTTCAAAACGGAGAAATGCCATGGACTGAGAAGAATCGCACAAAGGTATTAGAGTCATATTTAATACGTGCTTCCACTGTACAGTCACACTCTTGATGCTTAAGAAAAACCGGGGAGAACCGACGTAGCTGTCCTACGAAGAACCCGGGGAGAACCAACGCAGCTGTCCCACCAAGAACCCCAAGGTTTTCTATTTTGTTGATGAAGATGGAAACGACTGGCTGAGGCACCACCCAGAGCCGCCCATAGGTTTCAAGCTGGGCTGCGATCTGTCGACCTGGCAGGCCCACTTAGATCCATGCTTGCCGAGGATGACTCATCAACTTCCACAGCATCACGGACTACTGCCTGTGTTCTGTGCAACTTGCAAAAGTGCATTTTTAGGTGTGGAAAGCGGATCACGCAAACACATCTCTCTCTGTCAGATAATATGACAGGATAATAGGAATTGCAGCCTCCATCCTTAAAAGCACTTCATAAATTGCTTAGTTAATTACCTGCTAAGTAATGAAACAGGAGGTGTAAGTGTGCAGAATCAATGTGTCCCTTTCACTGGACTAACATGACTTGCGAGACACACCCAAGATAAAAGTCGCAGCACTGACAAGTTAACAAATCAATTAGCAATGACACGATTAGCTGCCCCAGCAACAGTCCTGTATGTGTGGGAATGTAGATGGTCAATTAAATGCCAGTGGAGGGGAGTGCGACCACATGCCCTTGTCTGTCCCATCACATGTCTGTCTGGAGATAGACGCTTATGCGGCACTTGGCCGAAAGCAAGGCTCACTGCGTGTTTGGCTCGGCAAGGGAGACTGCAGAGAGAAAGGCCAGAGAACACTCTGGAAAATGCTGTACCCCCCGCCATTGCACATTGGCAATAATGTAACCAAAGCAAGCTTTCAGTTACATATCCTTCAGCACACACGAATTCATGAAAAATAAAAGTAAATGCACAGCGTGTTAATTTTGGTGTTACGTGTGCTGTGGGGCTGATTGGACTCTGACTCATGTTAATTCTTAGCACCGGGTTACCCAGGCAAAGATAAGGCTCATATTTTCCATTTGCAAGTAACGGTCACAGCAGCAGACCTGTGTACTGCACTATGAATCGGCTGTTCATAGATGAGATCATGAAGGGGCCCTGTGACTTCAAGCAACACAATCAACCTCAACTCCCCCGCTGATCATGTGTCTTTTTCTAAAGGGGTGAAGCCTGGGATCTCAGCGACGGATTCGAGTTTGACAGTCGCGCCTTAGAGCCAGAGGCGGTCTAATGAAAATGGAAGCGCTTTTTGGGGGGGAAATGTGCACGACGAGATAAGCAAACCCCCTCAAAATAAACGCCCCTGCAATTGAGGTTCCGACTCCAGTGCCTCGATGCGATTTGACAGGGACTAATTGGGGGGGGCACCGAAAGCAGCCCCAGTGGCCCAAAGATGCGTGCGGGTCTCTGGTGCATGCGGCAGGAGTCGGGGGACTAATGAGGTCATATTTCACAGAGGATTAAAAAAAAAAACTGCTTGCTTAATCAATGCTCAGGGGGAGGGGAGATGTCACCAAGCTGCCTTCACCCAGGTGTTTACCACGGCCTCTGCATATCTCAGCCAGGACCACGGTGAGGCTGGGACACCACAACTGGCCTGTCTCCTCCCGCCTACTCGCTGCGGACAAGGTGCAAAGTCCAAAAGTGGTGGGGGTCCAGCAGGTCAAATGCACTTTTTCTGAAGCGCGGTCTGTCCGCCGCACTGAATTCATGGTGGTAAATTATCACACCGTTCCTCGAACGTCCTTCTAATCACCAAACAGGTACAGGAGATAGTGAGAGAGATCGTAGCTGAATCCATAATAAGCGTCTCCTTGCTTGAAATCCCGACCAATTCCTCGTCTGTTCTTGGACAGATTTAAACTGGCTGACATCAAGTGTTTGTGTAAATCAAGAAGAGTCAGAGCATTATTAACAGTTCATTTCCAGGATGGCAGTTAACCCATACCTTCCAGGTCGTGTGTATGATTCGGCCCCTGGCTCTGTGTGTGTGTTGGCATGTACATATTATATTGTAGGGACCAAATATTCCCACAGTGTGAACATGTTATTCTGACCTTGTGGGGGCTCAATATTATCAAAATCTGTGAATGCAATAAAAAAACAAACTAATCATTTTTAGTTACTTATGGTTGAAGTTAGGGCTGAGTGGGTTTTGGGTTATGCCTAAACGGATGGTCCCCACAAAGATATGGGTACAGGTCTGTACATGTATGTGCGTGTGTGTGTGTATGCGTGTGTGTCTGTATATGTGTGTATGTGTGTGTGTGTGCTTCCACTGCCTCAAAAATGAACTAGTGACGCACAAATGAAACACACCCAAGGTGGGTACGCTGACTTCTACTCTGCAAAAGCAAATAATGGGTGAGTCTTTACAAAAAATTATTTAAAAAAAAAAAAAAAAAAAAACTTTAAAAAGGAGGATGCTGGTGTGAGATCAGCCGCTTCTCTGTCTACTCCTTACACAGTGGCCTTCATTGTGATACTGCTTTAATAAATGCCTTTCATTAGCTTGGTGCATGTAGGCAGATTAAACTGTCATTTGACAAAATGAGACGAATAGTGTAATTTATTTAAGTGAATTACAGGAGAACGATGCATTGGGACGTCACAGGCCAGGAAGTTTAAATAAGATAATCGATTTGTGGTAAAAGAATTAACATGGATAACGAAGTAGAAGCACAAACATTCCCAAATGAAACACAGATGAAAGTGCAGCGAAGGGAAAATCTGAGTGTTTACCTTTCAGTGAAATAATGCAAGCTGAGGGTGTTTCTTTAGGAGAGTCGCTATATTATTCTTAATGAATAATCAGTTAAAGAAAGACTGGAGGGCACAGTAGGACGACTGCAGTGCAATGAGAGCTGATTTCCCAACACTATGGATTGTTTGGAGTAAATCTCTTGAGGAACCCACTGTCCTGCAAAGGATTCTGGGGTTTCTGAGTAATGGCACCCAGCTGGATCTGCAGTTTTTTTTCCTACCTCTCCAGGTCCCCTGGTACTTCCAAACACCATCTATTACAAGGAAATGCAGCAGCGCACAGGTCTCTCCCACACAGTGCATCAGCCACATGCGCTGAAATCCTGCATTTCTCGAGCACCTTTCTAAGGAATGAAGATGAAGCTTGAAGCACTGGTGTGCTGCACTACTCTTCTTCCACACCTATTCCTGAATATAATGAAATGCTGCAGAGATGCGCTGCCTCCTCTCCAAACAGGGATCACAGTAACATCTGTATAAGTGAGCTGAGTTTTCACTCTGGCTGTAATTGAATATTTGTTCTCACACACGTGCGCACACACACACATACATATTTATATCTTTGTGGGGACCACTCATTGATTTCTATGGAAAAACGCTAACCCCAACAATGTACCCAGTCCTAACCTTAACCATAAGTAACCACACAAAACACAAAACATTTTTAATGTTTTGATCGCAGTCAGGTTTTTTTTAAAAAATGAGTTTCCAACTGGGGGGGACCAAAAACAAGGTCCCCCTCTCCCTGCAGTAATGCACACACACACACACACACACCAGGAGATCACCTGTTCTGCTGTTTAGGCAAATGGGAGGCCTATTCGAGCAGTAAAAATGCACCCAAGGTACAAGCACTCATGATGCAGAATCAAAACACTATTGCTGTTTCTTCCCGCTTCTTCCCATCACTGTGCCAAGAGAGAGTGTGCTGAATGGCAGACCATCTCCACTGTGCCGAGGGAGAGTGCGCTGACTGGCAGACCATCTCCACTGTGCCGAGGGAGAGTGCGCTGACTGG
>JAODKE010000114.1:30654387-30666795 GCA_026779605.1 Mormyrus hasselquistii
CTGCAGCGAATGGCTACTAGATAATAGACAACTGCAGGACAGCGAATGGCTGCTAGACAATGGACAACTGCAGGACACCAAATGGCTGCTAGACAACTGCAGGACAGCAAATGGCTGCTAGACAATGGACAGTGAATGGCTGCTAGACAATGGACAACTGCAGGACAGCGAATGGCTGCTAGACAATGGACAACTGCAGGACAGCAAATGGCTGCTAGACAATGGACAACCGCATGTCAGTGGACACTTGCAACGACTGTGGAGCAACATCACCAGCAAGGGCGCCTTCTCCGTTCATCCTCAGTACCTCACGGAACATCAGGCAATTTAAATACAGTTAAATACAGTCTGCAAGTCACAGATTTTCTGCACTCTGGCTCAGTCATGGATTCGGAAGGTGCTACAGGCTTCAACTTGAAGCCACATGCCACGATGAACCATCTTCTGTGACCATGGTTATGATGAGTAGAAACACGTACAAAAAGACTGCTCTCCGTTTCATAAGGACTGCACCCCTGAGGTATGTGCAGCTCATTCCACCTTAAGCCTTACGCCGATAACCAATCAGCATGCAGTAGTCACGTGACATACCCTGTTGATACCGATTACCAAGCCTGCATTAAAGTTCATGGGCGGAACCAGGTACCCTCTCATTGAAACATAACAACAGTCATATGACACATTTCTGTAACCCACTGAGATATCCTGCTGAAGATTCCCGTCTTGCCCGAATGACGACGCATTATTTTTGGGCTCGAACGAGAGGATAGTCACCCCTTTACATGTTTAGCAGGGCCTTTTATCAAAAGCAGCAAACATTTTTAAGAAGCAGGGTCAGATGGTACCTGGAGCAACTGGGGGTTAAGGGTCTTGCTCAGGGGTCTGACGAGGAAATTACTCTGCTGACCTGGGGATTTGAACCAGCGACCTTCTGACCACAGACTCAGCATAATAACCTGAAGAACCACCCCCTGCAAGTGCACTGCCTGTTCACATTTCACATGCAAGCAGCCTCCCACCAAATTCAGTGCTAAGAAATGTAATCAAGGTCTAAAAAAGTTGCCATCGTTTCAGCTCTCATTCATATTTTCCCAAAGAATGTTTGTAGGCCAGTAAAATGCCTTCAGGAAGATAAACAGGGAGGGAAATAGGGTGTGGGCTGAAGTAGAGGTGACCGGGATGAGGGTTCGACATAACCGGGCAGGAGAAAAACATCCATCACATTCTTTAACCGCCACATGGCACTGTGGGCTGAACACACAAAAAAAGCTGCGTTCATTTTTTACAAATCGGTGCGTCAAAAGGTGAGTTCGTGGAATAAGACAATGCCCAGAAATGTGTGAAGTCTGAAAACCAAGCGGGAAAAGGACAGTGCCTCAACCCCCACCATCTCAGTACCCGGCAACAAAAAACACTGTGGACTTTAATAGTCGGTTCTTCCCCATTGGGTGCTAACTTTGCAACACAGAGGACAGAGTGCTATCGGACGCACTGTGAGGGACATACTTTGCAGAAATCACACTCATGCATCTACAGATGCTTCTGAGGTATTTACAAACAGTCAGTCAGTCATTTGATGATTTGAGTATTATGCATAAAATTAGATTGACTAAAGGCCAAAGAGCACAAGCATCAACTATAATCTGCTTATATTTAAGTGATGAGATTTTTAGACAGATGACACACAGGGCATCTACATACTAGTTTAATCCATTGCCCAGGAATGCATCTGTATTTTTCCTTTGTATGACGACATTATACTAGAAGTACTGCTGGCTGCCATATTATATGATATTCTGACTTCATTCTGAACAGGTTTTCCGGATTTTAACGAACAGCTTGTTCTTGCATCATCAATTCATTTTAATCTCTCAGGGGATTGTCTTATTAATAATGTTGTTGCTTTCCAGCTGCTTGATAATTCAATACGGCCGACGGTTTAAAAACGCGTATTTTATGCCTCATACAAATAAAACGGGCCAAACTGGTAAGGAAAGAAAACAATCGATAATTAATTACGCATTGACTACGCGCAAAAACGAGGACCGAAAGTCAGAGGCTCTTGTGCGATTTAAACAAGCTTCAGAGAGGAGCCTAATGAGGGAGGCGGGGTTATGGGCTTAGGGAGACGCATGCCATTTAAAACTGAATCATCAGGACGAGCAACGTTCAGGTGTTTCAATTTGTAAAGTGATAATAATGCTGCATCGGTTAGGTTTATTCCACTGTAGTGTCTCAGCGAAGGTTGCAGAGCAGATAAATACTTAGACACGGAGAGCTTCACATACGACCAAACAAACGCGTTTTCCCCGCAAAGCCGCGGTATTCATAAAGATATTCAACATTTTACTTGCCCGTTGCACCCCAAATAAAGTCACTAGAGATAATATAATTAAAATGCATTGGGAAGATCATGACTCTTGTAAAGGCAGTTATTAAATGCTTAATTAAAAGCTTAACTGAACATGCTTTTTAAGGCTAAATTCAAAGAGCAGCTTTTTGAGTTATTGAAATGTGTGTTAGACAGAAAGCGCTGTTGATTACACTAATTCCGTGTAATAATGCCGCGTCGGCAGCCGTGCATGGCCATGTCCCGTAAAATCTGGTAACGGCATTCCTCATCTCCCGTTTCTGATCGTCTGCTGCAGATCTCCAACTTACTCTTTGCAGGTGCGTGTTTAAGCAGAGATCAAACGCGAATCAGAAACAAAGAGGCTTTGGTGCCGCTGACAGCCTGACAGCCGAGTGGAAGCGCAGCGCTAAAAGCGCAGATTTGTCTCTGCTTTATCCGACTCTGACAGTAAAGTGTGCTGACAAACTACCCATATTCACCTGAAAGTATCCCGTTAAGATAGCTGTCCCCAAACATCATCTTCGATATTATCTTCAAGATATTTTATTTTAAAGATTTATGTATATATACTACATATGCACATATCCTTTTCCATCGATCATTAATCTTTCCGAAACTCTGACGAAGCTCGTATTATCATATTATTTCTGTCGAGCATTTGCACATTTACGGAACAGGGGAAAGGCGAAGCCAGCTAGCTTTGCTCCGTAAAATGCCTGTGCATCGTTGCTGGCAGGGCGACAGTACCCGGCTCGTCTGGCCGCCTGTCAGCACGGACAGAGCACCTGCGGGCTCGGGGTAGGAGGGCGTTTGCTGCGAAGGCAGGGGAGGGGAGACCCCAGACCAGGGATAAAACGTCAACATGAACAACTACTTCCACAACGGCAATGGTATATAATATATACAATTTATTTTTTAAAAAAGCAAAACTAAATAATTGCTTTTCCTGTATACCCGGACCTTTTGCATTGCTCCAGCACAGTCAAAGACGCCGTTTACCCGTTAATCTCCGAGCAACCGGAGACAATGCCCCCTTAATCCGCCGCTTTAATCCGGCTAGCTACACCTGCCCGGCGTCTCCTTCGCAGGGCTCTGAGCCGCCACCTCGCTCCCGGTCCCCCCGGTGCCCTCGAAACCGGCCAGCCGAACCTCCGCTCACCTCGTTTCCGCTCCGTTAATACGCTTCTCCGGTTCGGCGAGCCGCTGGCAGTGTAGCGGCGATGTGGCTCCGGATGGGCCCGTGCACTGCCCTCCTCTCCCCGGCACAGATCAGCAGCTTGCCCCAGAGCTGCGCTCCGCTCTTCTCCTGTCGCTCAGCGCTGAAGTGCTGGACAGCGCATTAAGCGGCGTCGATAATAGAGGGCGAGGCGACCGACACAAAACGTACCGCCCTCTCCAGGCTCGGAGGCGCAACTGCGGCGTGTTTCCTGCTCGCATAACTGCACGCGGACGCTGGACGGCGAGGGTCCGTGCAGTATACGGCGCCACGAAAAGGCGCGCGGGTAGTTTCTTTTTTAATTTATTAAATGGGTATCTATTTCTAATTTGTAAATATATATACATTAGTCTTGATCTTTAATCAGGTTTGCAGAGCAGTTTGGATACAATATAAATTTCCATGTCGCTTTATTTATATAAAAGTCCTGGATCTAATTTAAAATTGTAATCCGGATAGATTTCGTAATCTAATTGTATATAAATAAATTACGGCTTTTCAGTTATATTGTGTTTGTTTCACAGAAAATATTAACGTGACAAAAAATATTGTCCAATACACATAATATATGTAAAAATATAAACAGATAAACATACAAACAAAATCAACGCGATGGGGATTCATTAATTAAACTGGATTTTGATGAGATTCATTAGTATGTGCCATTTAGAGCGAGGTATGTTTGATGCGCCTGAAGCTTGGTGATTTTACACATGCGCTTATGGCGAAAGTAGTAACGTCCAGGTATCTGTCGCCATCTGGTGGACGATGTTAGCTTGCGGCGTTACCGCCATGTTACTCCTGTTCCAAAAGAAATGACGATGTGGAATAGTATAAGCTACCTAATAATTAAATTGGAAACTATCATACTATTTATTTTATAATTTGGTAATTTGGCTTAATCTCTGCATTTGTTAAGAATATGTGTGCATATAGACCTAATTAGAAGGAGCATCCTTTTGAATGCAATGTATTTAAACTGTACAAAGAGTGTCTTCTTAGCGTCTAAGACGCCTGTAGCATTTGGTCCACTAATAATCTGGGTTTGAGTAACCCTTGATTTAATTAAGAGACCTTCGCAAACACGGTCGAACTCGCGGTTGCTTCCTGCTTTGCAGCGATCGGAGGCCATCGAAAGGGATCCTCCTATTCTCTCGGACAGGCTTAACGCTGCGTTTGCTGCACCCCAATGTTGAGGTACTCCCGGCAGGGACGCCCGCCACCTTCAGCTCTGTCGAGCGTCCGTTCAGCGCCACTCCTAGCAAGAGGGAGTTCAGAACCTTGGACAGCACCCCTCGTCAGGTTCAGAAATCGTTATGCTCCTGAGAACGTAAACAGCAGATTTGTTTGTTTGTTTGGTTATGAGGGGGCCGTACAATTGCTCTGCTTTCATAACGGGACCTCCCTCAGTTGATAATTAGCGTAGGGAAGTGGTTTTCTTTCATAACCTTATAGCAAGATGTACTGCCCTCCAGGGCATGGTATAAAGACAGTTTACTAGACATTTTAAACTATCCTTCTGAGAAATTATAGATTTAAAATATAAGCATAGTGATGTTGCATAATTTTCACAAACATTTTTAATGTGTTTCCTGCTCATCCTGAACATAACAGCTTTAATTACATCACCTGAGGCACCGTGGATAGCAAATTAAATTATAGATTTGAAATAAAAGAATAATGTTACAAAGGCAATTAATCAAAAAAAAAGTCTAGACAGCACAGGGCACATCCTGGACGGGATGCCAGCCCATCGCAGGCCGAACACATACATGCTAACAGAATAATTTATAGAGGCCAATTTACCTGACTGCATGTCTTGAACTGTGACAGAAAACCCACCAGCAAGGTGAGAGCATGCAAAGTCACATCCACAGAGCAAGGCTGGAGTCTGAAGTACCAGCCATGTATGTGTGAGGTAACAGTGTTATTTGCCATCCCTTAGTAACTTTTATTTTTCAATAGATTTTGCAGTAAATTGCTAATGGATGAAACAAATTAAGAATACAGCTGTCTCAAAACAAAAAACAACAAAAAAGACCCAAAAATGTAAACCAATTTAAAGTGGAAAGTAAACCAGGATAGAACAAATGGATTTTAAAATGATATATTTGTTTTCACAGCTATACAATAAAAGAAAAAACTGACAAAACTTGATTGTTGTGGCCTTTAAATTCTCATCAGCAGTAGCAGTATGTACCTGAACTGACAGCAGGATCATAAGTTAGTTCAGAACACAGGAACTTTCCATGAATTACGGGAAAGAATCGGTAGAAACATCGGGGTCAAATAAAAAGGAATGTTCACAGTTGGAGGTGCCCCAACCAAACCTCGCCTTCATCGGGCCCCACCCATTGCCAAGCCCCACCCCTTGCTAGGCTCCACCCCTCGGTACTGAATTCAGGCAGCTGCCAGCGGTCAGTCTGGCCCTGGGCTGTTAGGAGTACTCGCTGGGTGGGTGGGCTTGGGTGACAGCGATGGTGGCCTGCTCTGGGACCAGGCTGGGGTCTGTCAAAATCGAGGTGGAGGTGCTCAGGAGGCGGAGTGAACTCAGGACGGCTGTGGGACGCGGGCAGCAGTAAAGCCATTAAGACATTTGGCAATAGAACTCCCAAATTATTTTATGCCGAGGAAAGCTACTGGAAAACTCGCGGTGGCCATGAAGACGGTCAAGCAGCCCTTATGTGTGTCCCCCCTTTACATTAGTGCTCCCATAAACCCTCTGCATCTTTCTGGATTTAGTTAACTTGATTTCATGTCAGTTAAGAGCTGCCTGTTTTTATGACGTTTGGCTACTGTATGTAAATAAGCATAGAGAGTAAAGATGACCCCCCCCCCCCCACAGAGCCTCTTACCGGGCCGCAGCACCGGCAGGGAGCAGTGCCGGTCCAGCCAGGACAGCGTGGTATGGCACAGGTCCTCCACGCTGGCTGTGGACACCATCCCGTTGTAGGACTCGAAGAGCGGCTCAATGATGACACTGAACTGCAAACGGGGGGGTTAGGGAAAGTAGACTGACGGGGGGGAGGTCCGTAGCCGTCGGAGGCTGGTTCGGCCGTCTTCTTCCAAAGAAGCACCAAAACCCTCAATGATTAAAACTTTGGCTGCTGAACAGAAGCCCATGTTTTCTGGGACCCACAACTAAGCTGAAGATCCATGGAGCTGCACTGTCTTCATCAGAGGTGGATAGTTCAGGTCCAGAAAGTAAAAATCCAGACCAAGATTTTATTTCAACCAACCAGTTGAGTATAAAGAGTCACAGTCAGAGAATGTTGGACAAAAGCAATCGGGTAAATAAATGTAAATGTACACTACACAGGCAATAACATGTAGACACTCCTGTTAAATCAGAGGATTTGCTTATAGCAAACTCATTGCTATACAGTGAATGATTGCAGGAATACAAACGTTCCCTTGCCCAAGATGAAGGTTTATCAAACACAAAAACAAACACACCCACTTACGCAAAGACACACACACACACACACACACACACACACACACACCACACCTTCTAAGCCATCCCTCCCTCCGCCCCTGATTTCTCTATCCCACCCTATTATGCCCACAGACACATTTTCACCGCTCCCCCTGAACAGCCCGGAGCTGTGATGAGGATACGATCCAGAACTTCCAGTTCTGCAGCGTCTGTGCCCGGACGTATTCCCGGAACATCGCCCTCATGTGGTCGAAACGCTGCCGTGTGATGGGCACGCCTGTGGCGGGCAGCTGCTGCTGGCACAGGCTGTGCAGGGAGAGAGGCGGAGTAAATAAAGTTGTGAGTTCATCAGTATATCAGCTGGATGATTATATTATATACACACACACACACACACACACACTTCCCCCATCTGCCCATGCAGCCGTCAGCCTGCGTCCCTCCTCCGCCCAGCAGGTCCTTACTTGATGGCTGAGTTGAGGCCCACGATCTCCTCACGCAGCCTCTGCGCCTCCTCGTGGAGCTGGGCTCGCTCCTGCTGCACCTTCCCGATGTACTCCGCTGTCTTCTGCAGCGTTGTGGCCTTGCTGATCTGTGGGGATGGCGGGTGGCCTGTGAGCGAGACACCAGACCCGCCCAGCGTTTTCCGGAACCTACTACAGAAAGGGGGTGGAGCAGCTCATGCTCTGTGTGCACTGGGTGCGAGACGCCGGTGGGGAATCGAAGGTCAAACCCACACGGACATGCCAGCAATAAGGGTGACCGCAAGGAGCAAACCCTTTACACACACCTGCCATATTTTTATTCACTTTCACCCTGGCAGAAGATTCCAGGCTGTGCCCCCCCCAGAGCTCACCTTCACTCCAGGCTGTGCCCCCCCAGAGCTCACCTTCACTCCAGGCTGTGCCCCCCCCAGAGCTCACCTTCACTCCTGGCTGTGCCCCCCCCGAGCTCAACTTCACTCCTGGCTGTGCCCCCCCCAGAGCTCACCTTCACTCCTGGCTGTGCCCCCCCCAGAGCTCACCTTCACTCCTGGCTGTGCGCTCAGTGTGGTCACCAGGCTCTGGAGCGTGTCGAAGCCCAGCTTGATGTTGAAACGGCGTTTCTGCTCTGCCGAGATGTGCGTTATCCTCCGGCTCTCCGTCTGCGAGACATTCGGGTCCCGGGGGTCGTGACCCATGACACGATGACAAGCATAGCCTCAACGTAACCGGTCAGGTGTAAGGTCAAGGGGCTCTGCAGTCATTCAGCTTAACTTCCTGTGCTGGTCCCAGACACCATCGGACTCATGACCATTCAGTTCATAAATCCACTTTCAGACCGGTTCTCCCGTGGTAATACTCAATTTAATTCAATGCAATTCACCCTTATATAATGCCCTTCTCACAGTTACCTCAGAGCATTTTACGCTTGTTGTTTTACTTACTCAAAAATGTTCTGAGGCCATAACAAAAAAATTATTGGTTCAAAGAGATAACCAATCGTACTGTAGAGGAGGCAGGTCCAAGCAACTATAGGAGGTGGGACAAAGAAATCTGATTGGTTGGTGTGATATCTGACCAAGATCTGATTGGTTATTTCTCAGAATGAATTATTTTTTTGTTCTGCCCTAAGAACACTTTTGTGTAAGTAAAACTCCCATGAGCACTTTTTACAGGTATACATAAGCACACCCAGGTTGAACTAGTAGGAGAAACATCAGCAACCAAAGTAGATTAAGTGGTTGTCCAAACGGCGGTATGTGAAGTTGTGATGCCTTCACTAATCCTGCGATGTTTCTGTTCATCAACAAGAAATAAATGATCAAGAGAAACAATCAGGTGGTGAAATAAAAAAGATGGACAAGAACAGCTGATTAAGAGTCTCCTCAGTGAGGAGACAGTGAGCAAAGGCCCACCTTGGTTGCTTCCATCTTGGGCTGCCTGGAGAAGGAGTGTGATGCCTGCAAGCCTGAACCTCTTTCTGCTGGGATTGTAGGGGAAATTTGACCAGAATTCCCTGAGAAAACGACTACAAATATAAAAAGACAGCTTATGGCACAAATTGCAATGTGTCTCACACATATCTAGCAAACATCATGTTCATTTGGCCTCCTTGGTGTTCAGCCTTACTGGGTGCAAGCAACAATATAGATAAACAGCATCTGCTGGCCTCTGTAGGCCAGTCTTGGTATTGCAGCAGTAAATGAGGGGGGAACCCTCCAGGACTGGAGTTTGACCCCCCTGCTCTAGCATGACGATATTCACAGATTGGCCCATGGGGGCAGCAGCTCCTCACCCGTCAGGCCAGCCCTCTCGCTGCCATAACTCTGTATCGGGGACAGCTGCTCCGTCTTGGGGACGAGCAGAGGCGCACAGCCAGACAGAGAATTCTGGGAGAGCAAGGCAGATATGGCGGAGCCCTGTAACAGACCAGGCCGTGGCCCCGGAGGGGCCCGAGGGGGACTGTGCTGTCTTGAGGCGCCACCAGCCTGGCAGGACAAACCCACAGGAAGGCAGGTCATTAGTGGACACATATATGACGTACATATAACCGGGACGCCTTTGCAGGAGCCCCACTCAAAAAGTTCCTTTGGGGCCCTCTGCTCCCCCAGTGCATTAACTGCTTGTGGCCAACAGGGGGCCACCAAACCTCAGGGGCCCCATGCATATGCATGGCTTTAATGGTGGCAAACACTGCCGATGCCAGTAGAGCGGGGGGGGGGGGGGGCTCCAAATAGACGCATCCTCTGGAGTGAAATTCCGGGGTGTTCGAAATTACAGAGAGCAGCCAGACGCACTGCGTTTTTCCACTGTCACCGGTAAGCATACCAATAAGTTACCCATGCTGACATGGTCCTGCATACTAACTGGGCTGAAAGCATGACCAAACTCAGCTGACTGTGTCATCACCATCTGATTGGTCGAAATGTACGGAGATACCGCTGTTATGTGCATGGATTATCTGAAGTAAAAAAGGATATACTCTATTTATTATTCATTAGCAGTATGCCATGTACTGGTGCATTCCAAACTCCTACTTAAAAAGTATTACAGAACAGCCGAACGGAATGGATTCCTAATGCAAATTTGCGCAAGCAAATGCTAATTCCACTAGCGTATGATGGTTGCATAATATGCCGATTCCTAGAGACAGTGACAAACTCACAGGGCGGCTGGGGGATGTCGGACTGGGACCTTTGGCTTCCACTGACGAAGGATCGAAGCCCAACGCCGGCTTACCTGCAGACAGAGACGGAGAGCGAGTGTGACGTTCAGACGGGATGATGACAGATGATGCTCGTATGCGCGCTGCGGCGCCCACACGCCTTACGTACGCTCTGGCCTGCTCCCGGACAGCAGCTTCGCCAGGCAGCTGCTCTGCGTCGGTGACGCCAGGGGGGCAGGGCTCTTCTGCCTGCACTTGCCTCTGCCGCCGACCCGCTGAGCCTCCGGGAAGCCGAGCCGCGCGGCCGCAGGGGGCGGAGCCGCGTGGGTTGTGGGCAGCGGACCGAAGCTCGGCGTCGGGTATGGGACGGCGGTGAATGCCTCGGAGGCGGGGTAGCCATGCGCCAGCGTGTCCAGGACTCCAACTGTGGAGCCCGTGTGGGTGATGACCGAGGCCGCAGCTGGTGAGCCGTACCTGTACTTCAGGCAAGCTGCGGCATATAAATCTGAATTTTCCTCAGCGGCCACAGGGGCGGCGTTCATGAAAGGCTGCTGCCCGTAGGACATGGTCCCGGGCACCAGGCTCGAACCAGGATACTCATCCTGCGAGCCGAAGTCCATCTGTCCTTTGTACTTGGCTTCCGGGGTCATGCTACTGGGGTTAAAGGTCATTTCTGAGGTCACAGGTCTGTGGTAGAAGGGTTCAGAGGAGGAGACCGGCACCATCCGCTCTCTGCTCTCCGAGGAAAGGTTAGCCTGTGAAAGATGGATACACAGTGACCCGAACAAAGGCGTCCTGTGTGCTGTGGACAGGGGGTACAAAAGCAAGAGGAGCAAGTACTTCTACCCAGAAAAACAAAGGTCAGTGGCTATTCCCAGGATGACAGCTTCAGGGAGCAGGGCAGCAAACCAACCTGCAGCAGCTGAGTGTCCGCTGGCAGGAGAGAAGCGGTTGGCACCGGGCTGGGTGCCACCGGGCTAGGTGGCACCGGGAAGGAGCTCCCAGGCAGACTCCCAAAATAGCCACACTCTGCGAAGCCGGCCTGATCCGGAGGCTGGCCACGGCAGCTCGAGAAGAAGTCTGCAGAGACAAGGGCAGCAGAGCATTTTCCGGAGGCTCGTGTGGGTTAGGGTGTGGTGATCACAACAGGGGTCTCAAAATACCAGCCACCAGGCCACATACCGGCAGTGACGTGTTGTTAATCTATTACTCAATCTGGCTCGCAGATCATTTTTTAGAGAATAAAGAACAATGGGTAACAATGTACATTAACTGCACTGTCATAACGCATTCGTAGGACATCCAGTGCACGATTGAGATGTATTAACCTGACATTTCAAATGTCAGGTTAATAGGGTTAGAAATTTTAGGGTTAGGAAGCCGCCCCGTCTTACATGCTAGATACTGAGCCCTGACCTGAATCACACCCCTGCGGTGAAATCACACTCTCTGGGGGAGTGAGAAAAGTGGCCAGATCTGGAGCAGAGTGCAGCATGCAGAAACAATGCGTGTGTTTAGCAAACCAGACAGACAAACACCAAGTGTGCAAAAACACACACAATAATCATTTAAACAGAACCTCAAAGGCGCCATAGCTGATGCTGAGAGGGGAGTAATAATGCAGATATGACACCTAGCCCTGCACCTCGTCTTGGTTCACATGATGACATCACAAAAACAAAACGCAGAAGCGGGAAGGAGGGATGCACTCCGTAAAGTAAAGCTGCTGACAATTCATTTTTCCCTCCTTTCACATTTGGGCTTTTCCCTGAGTCATCATTGGAATGGGCAAGGGGGTTTATTAAGCGCACCGAGAGCCCCCCAGGCATCGGGCAAGCGGGCAGAGCCGTGGCTGGAATCCAGCCGCATCCGCTTTCACTTCCGCGCTTGGCCGGAGTACAAGCCCTGCTGACTCCCCAGTCAACCCGCAGTGCTGCTTTACACCCCAGAGTGGCAGTTCCTCTCTGAACTACCTAGGAGCCATTAAGCCACCAGGAAAGAGCACAAAGCATGTTACCAAAAGACTAACACTGTCTGACTTTGTCTGGGATGCTGAAGAGCTGTGTGACATGGGATGACACTCAGGCCATCACCATGACACAGGGAAGCGACAAAAGCATAACATCCAGCTGTACTCCACATCCCATCATCCCTCTGTCTGCTCTTACAGACCATCACCATCCAGCTGTACTCCACATCCCATCATCCCTCTGTCTGCTCTTACAGACCATCACCATCCAGCTGTACTCCACA
>JAODKE010000114.1:30666895-30684695 GCA_026779605.1 Mormyrus hasselquistii
ATCCAGCTGTACTCCACATCCCATCATCCCTCTGTCTGCTCTTACAGACCATCACCATCCAGCTGTACTCCACATCCTGCTGTTTTCCTGTCCATGTAAATACACTGCTGCCATGACCCCTCTACCCTAACAGGCCTGCTATCTGTAAATAAATATGGCCCCTGACGCCTGTCTCCACATCTTCATACTCTTCACAGTTATTTATATACTTTATGGTTGCTTGACTGAGCATGTTACATTATGAGGTGTCACCCCCCCAATTACCCCATCTGGTCTTGGTGAACATGCACCTGTAGCAGATGGAAGATGACAGGAAGTATCAGGTGGACACAAGATGCCCATAATCATAAACCATCTGACTGGAGTAAATGTAATAAAAGGTACGGCAAAGTTAGCGCCTGCGTTTACCACCACTCAAACCACACATGTATGTGGGGCCCCTGAAGTATGGGGGTCCTCTGCTGGCCACAAACAGTCACTACACTATGGATGGCAGGGGAATGTAAAAAAATGAAATCACACACAGACACACACACACACACACACCACCTGAAGTTTGACTACCCAAAAATGAGGGGGGCGGAAAGCAGGTCCTACCCGGGATGTCCATGAAGTCGTCCAGGATGGGCTGCAGGGGTGTCAAGCCAGGCTGGATCATGTCAGCGTTGCTGCTGTAGGCTGTGGGAGGGAGAGAGGGGGCCGTCAGGAGGAAGGGGACCCACACGCCGGTCTGTGCATACGTGCGAGCGAGTGTGTTTGTGAAGGGGGCGGGTCCCTCGCACTGGTACGAATCCCTCAAGCAGCCACCCTTGACTGACACACCCGCCGCAGGCTTTCACTCGCAGGAAGCAGAAGTGCACAGCTGCATTTCTCAGTGGACTCTCCAGATTGCTGAACCGAGATTTTATGATTTCACCCAAGGGGGGGGGGGGGGGTATGGGGGGAGGTAGCTTACTGTTGTGACTGTCCTCAGCCCAGGGACAGGATTTCTGCGTCATGGTGAACAGGGTGTCCGAGATGTCAGACAGGAAACAGTCCAGGTCAAACATATGGCCCTCGGCAGCCGTGGGCTTGGGCTCCTGGAACAGCTGACCTGACCATCTCTCCCGGGCTGCTCCGCCCACCGGGTCCTGGCATGCAGACATGAGAAACTCAGCGAGAATCTGGGTGATGTAAGGAAATCCATCCTCGTACTCCTAAACATAAAACACGTGTGAAACATTCAGGAAGGAGCACTGATGGAGAAACACACGGTACTGCTGATTGCGAACAGTCATTTCTCAAGACGGCTGAAAAAGGCAGAGCTGCCTCCAAATGGAGAGAGCTGGAACATATACATGCATAACATACATAGTCATGGTAAAACAGACAAACTTGCCCAGAGCCAAGCAGTAGAGTCAATGCTGTCGATTCCGTAGCAGTAAAGATACAGAAATTAAGTCATACTGGAGCAGACATAATGAATGACAGAAAGGTTCCTTCTACACGCCCTTTTTTCTGCCATGCCTTAACTTTTGACCTTTGATATAGCTTTTGACCTTTGACCCCAAGGTCACTAAATGAAAAGTTCTAATCACAGCCAACAGCATGCATTTAAATTTCTGGCTCTCACAAGAAATCAGCAAGAAGACAGAAGTGTGATCATGCACACACCAGATAAGTCACTCCAAATGGCACTTTCTGCGTGCGTTGGGGGTCCGTGAGGGATAAACCTGTAGATAAACCCCCCGCCACAGCCAGCCACCCCACTGCTTGGGGGGACAAATAAAAATACAGGGCAAATAAACCCACCTGCTGCAAGATGGCCCCCCGAGGAGAGGGAATGGCAGTACTTACAGCAGCGAGGGTCCGGACCACGCTGCTCCAGGCACGCTGGGTGCGCGCCTCCACCTCAGCACCGTTTGCCTTACAGAGCCGCCCGGCGGACAGATATAGAGCCGGCGCAGAAATAAATAAAGAAGCACCAGCCGGAAGTTCAGATTAAGCCTCGGCAACGGCAGCCACCCCCCCCATGGTAAGGGGAGGCATGGTGGCGGAGGGGGCCGACACGGGTGGGCGGGCCCGCCGTGTCTCCGCAACACGTAACCTCCCTCCCACCCCTGTGCTGACGTCCACAGAAAGCGATCGTGGGGTTTGTCTGTGTGTCTCGAGGGCCGCGGCCGCCTTTGTCCTTGACCTAATTCAGCAGCATCGGACACGTGCTGAGTGTGGGGGAGAGGTTTCACTCTCCCTGCTGGGACACAGCCACCCCCCCTCCCCCCGGTACCTGACCTGGGGACTCCGGGGAAAATCCCTGGCTTGCATATTTAGCCAGAGTTGCGATTTTTCCTGTTCCTACAGCGAGACGTGTCGCTCAGGGAATGAATGGGCCAGGAACTCATCCCCACCTGGGATTCAGACCAACACGTTACAAGCTGGGGTCCTTAATCCTGCTTCTCATTAGGCAATCACTAAGTGCAAAGCTGGTCTCTAAACATCACCACTAAGCTGCACGGCCCTCTTCCACGTCCGATTACCCAGCTGTCACCATGAACCTGCAGCCTGTCATAGGAAGGGGCAGCCCGGACGAGACGCCGATCATTGCAGAGTCACCCCAAGATTCAGACATGCCAATGTACCTAGCAGAGTGTTTTTGGACTGTGAGAGTTTCCAGGGTTAATACTCACAAAATACTAAGCGAAAGGGAGACAGACAGACAGACAGACAGACAGAGAGAGAGAGACAGAGAGAGAGAGGGAGAGAGAAGCCTACACCCAAAAATCAGGGGTCACAATGACACCTGCAGCCCTGGCACTGTGCGTGTGTGAGTCATGACGCCGCCTGCTGAAATACATACAGAAAAAACACAGTTACTCACCTGCAGACAGGTCCCATAAGTGAAAATGTCACGTCTCAAAATATTAAATCAAAAGAAACATTGTTTCTTTATTCTTAGTCACACAGAAAGCAGGCTGTCTTGTGACCATGGAGAAGCCTCATTTTACAGTGAGCATAGACTCCATGGGAAGCAGGTGACCCTGCGGGGGGGGGGGGGGCTCAGGTGGACAGTGGCCTGCGGGGGGCGCTTCAGCCCAGGGCCGTTGGCTGCCAGGCACGGCCATGCTTATGCTTATTGAGCACTTTCATGCACACACACAGAAACACGCCTAGCGTTACCTGCTGGGAAGTGGGTCACTTTTGATTAAGCGGCATTAAATCAGGAGGAGCGCCGAGGCTGATGGGAACCACGCGGCCGGAGATTAGAGGCAATCAGAGCCATGAGTGACGGCAGGCGTGACGGCAGCAGCTTCCGGAGCCGCGCCTGCCCCGTTTCTCCCGCACTGACCAGGGGCAGGGAGCTCTAACGGGCTCTATTATTAGACGGCTCGCGGGGGAATGTTTTTAAACGCCTGCGAAGCACCTAACCTACAAACACAGTGCAGCAGACTGAGGGGCAGACATCAGAGCCGGCCCGGGGCTCAAAAATGGAAAGCAAATTAGAGTAACTGAGGACAGGGTCCACAAACAGCTGGCGGGGCCCGTTTTAGCCACAAACAGACGTGGCCCCTTGACACATAAAAGATCACAATGAAACTAAATCATCGTCAGCCAGGAATGATGAATCCTGCGTTTCTTAAGCAGAAAACATACGTTACATATAGATATGAAAATACGACAGTTTATATTCTTTAATTACACAGTACTGTTCAGTTGCATTACATTCCTCAACTGCACCATATTTTTTAACTACCCTAACTTGCTTTGATTGCACTACATTATTTATGGTAATACATCTAACTGCTGGTCTACTGTACGTCCTCAGAAGATTCTCTCCAAAATAACAGCGTTAAGGTCATTCACATTAAGCACATGCGAGTGAGAGCTGACAGGTGGTAACAGAAGCAAAAAATAAAACAAAGACACAAATAAATGACTAAATGAAACGTGTCAGCGGCTGCATATTTGATAAAAATGAAAAGATGACAAGATAACAACAGTTGAACACGCACTATTACGCACAATCAGGCTTCCCCGATTCCAGTCCAGGAGGGCAAAAATACAGCAGTTTGCAGATTTTCCTGTTCGAACAAAACTGCTAAACCTGGTAATTAGCTAATTAAGGTGAGTCTGAACTGGAAAATCTGCAAACCGCGTTGGATTCTGGCCCTGCAAGATGGGAATCGGAGAAGCCAACATACAGCAATAAGTCAAAACATTATGACTAGCACCATTCGACATGAACAATGTTGGCTATTTGGTACAAACAGCGCATGTCAAGGTCTGGAATATATTAGGCCAATATTTGCAGACCCAGTCTTCTGGCCATAATGATTTGGCCCTTTCCAGAATCACAGATCTTTGTTACTGTCAGTTTCTTCTGCATTCAGTCGTCTCTGAGGACCAAATGTTAGGATACTGTGTAATACATCCCAGACCGTGACAGGCCGTGTTCACATGGGTGGTCATAACCTTTTGGCTCATTGGTGCGTGTGTCATATGTGTGTGTGTGTGTGTGTGTGTGTGTGTGTGTGTGTGTGTGTGTGTTTACCCCCCCACCTCCATAATCACTACAGTATCACGGTAAACCCCATAGATCATTTCAAAGAGTAGATAAGTGTCTAACTCACCATCTCCAAAATGGACAGGATACCATCCTTATGCTTTTGAAGCTGAAATGGTGCAAAGGGCTATTAGCACAATTAGCACACAAGAAACTACTGATGATGCTTTTACTGAGAAATCGTCCTCCTGAGGTGCCTTTCGATGGCTTTACACATGAGTAATGTCTGCCAGGCCGACTGAAGGAGCAGCACAGATCGGGGGGTTATGAGCCTTCACACAATTTTTAGGCTGCGCTCGCTCTCGAACGCCAAAGGCGATATTGTGGCTTTGAGCATCTCAAGGATCAGCAGAGGCCAGAACCACCCACTGAGCCACTAAGAAGCAGCTCCAAACCCACTAGGCCGGAACCAGCAGAGCCACGGCTGGTGTCAGCCCCGGGGGACGGTGGTCATGGCTCAGACCTGCTGCCCACTGCAAATACTCACCCTCTTCTTGTGGTATATTCTCCATTTATGATACTCTTTAATCACAACCTCAATCCGTCGCTTCCAGTAGCTGCCCTCCAGGATAATCGCCTGCACAATCACACAACAAACCACCTTCCCATTAGTCCTGCATATCAGAAAATAAACAAGCAGAAACAGCCGTCCACTCAACCATTTATCCTGGTCAGGGCTACAGAGAAAGGGAAACTGTTTTTTTTTCTTCATAATAATAATCTGTTATCAACACAAGTAATCTGCCTTTAATGTACAGCTTGTTAGAATAGCTGTCCATCTCATATGTTCCTGATTTTGTTTTTACACTGTTTTTCCGTGGACCAGGAGGAAATTCTTGATTGCCCTACAACCATCACGGCCAGCATGTCCAGGAAGCTGTGGCCATATGCTGAGCCTTGCTG
The DNA here is from genome assembly GCA_026779605.1 of Mormyrus hasselquistii. Taxonomy (NCBI): domain Eukaryota; kingdom Metazoa; phylum Chordata; class Actinopteri; order Osteoglossiformes; family Mormyridae; genus Mormyrus; species Mormyrus hasselquistii. The sequence continues at coordinate 30,672,339 of JAODKE010000114.1, forward strand.
AAGCTGCTCCTTCCAGCTGCTCACTCACCTCAGGCTTGTGGTGGGCGTCCGCCTCCAACCCCTCCAGCGGCGTGACGAACCCGCACACGGGGTTTCTCCTCTTTTCCACATCTGTACAGAGTCAAAGATACCGAATGAGTCCAATCAGTCAAAGGATAACGACACAAAAGGCAGGGGACACCCTGGACGGGATGCCAGTCCGTCACAGAGCACAAATACACTATGGGGAATTTAGAGATGCCAGTTAGCCTAATCACAGGTCTTTGGACTGTGGGGGGACACCAGGGTAGCCACAGGAAACCAATGTAAGACGGAGAGAAAATGCATGTTGCACACAAAGAGGAAGCGGGATTCAAATCCCCAATCCTGGAAGCATCGGACAGCAGTGCTGAACCGCAGTGCCACCTGCAGGCACACACACACACGACAGCCGTTTTCAGGTTTACAAACCAACTTTTTTCTGTTACCTTACAAATTATAAAAAGTTTTTTTTTGGGGACTATGTTTTTACTCTGATACTTTTCTGTCTTGTGAGATATTTTTCCTATGTTTGTGTTTAAGTGTGAATATTCACAGGTCAGTCTGCTGACACAGCTGAAAAACCTGAGCGCAGCAAGTGGGACACGGCTTGAAGAAGGAACACTCACACTGAATATACCAAGCTCTCCAAATTCCATTGTTCAATCGGATTTTGTCCCGCCAAAGCAGACGCAGTCCTTTGAAAGACTTCCATTTGGGGGAGACGATTTTTCCACTGAAAAAAGAAAAACAGTCAACCAGGTTTTATTAATGCAAATAATTACAAGTCACGAGAAAATCTATTGAATTCCATTCATTCAATTCTGCCAACTGGTAAAGGTCAACCCCCCCAGCCAAGGGGAGAGGGTCCAGAAGACTTTACTACAATGAGAATTTGACCGTTCAGTGCTGGATAATATGCATCAGAGCCATCTACTGTTCTCAGGAGCAAAATCTACCAGCTTGAGTCGAACACCTGACCACATGGACCTGACAGCGGAGAGAGTGGCTAGGAGAGAGAAGCAGGCACCAGGGCCGGCGCTCATCACGGCGCCTCCAACACCTGACTAGCCGGGGAAAGAGAAGCAAAATGGGAACCTGGCCGCTAATTCCGCTGGTTGCCAGGTAACATGGGGAAACCGCTTTCTGAGCAATGTTTGCGCTAAAATCACGAGAGCGAACGACCCGTCCAGCCGAGAAGAACATCAGGAGAGTGTTACCGCGGCGCACATTAAGCCTGACGGCTCATTACCAAACAAACCGTGAAATTGCTCCATTACAATATTGTTTTGCCGGACAAGCATTACCATCCTACCGTATCCGAAGTCGAGCGGTAAAGACCCTGTTAGCTGGACGCAAATGGCTTCGAGCCTCGATCACGCTGAAGACAAACTCTGATTTTCTAACGTATCTCGAGGACAAAGAAAATAAGTACAGCCAGAGCTATCTATTGATTTACTATGTATATTTCCCATTTTGCGGGTAAATCAAATGAATTCAAAATTTAAATGAATGTACCTGAACAATGGTAAACAAATGTTTTTTTTCTAATCAAAAAATTCTGTCTTTACTTAATAATATGCTGTTCAAAGAATAAAGTGCTTGGGGATGGGGACTCAGTGTTTAACTGCTGTTATGGTCGTCAGTAATTTTAGCTTAATTGCCATGCTCTTCCTTCATTTCGCAATGCGCCTGACAAGGCCAGGGCTTTTCAAAGACTTGATTTTGCAAAACAGCAGGGGTCACCCTACAGGGTTCAATACACAGCTGTCTCATGCAATCAATAGCCTTTCACTGTATGTATACATACAGCATGTTCATGTTATATGAGCAAAATTTTAATTCATATCATTACAAGGATAAAAGGTAACAAAACCATTAAATGTAGAATAATACAGACTGACTTCTTGCAAAGACCCTGATTCAGTTGTTATGTGCAATATCACTTGTAGTAATGGCGAACATTTTCAGTTGCATTTTATTTCTTTCAAAGACACTTTTATAATAATAATAATTGATACTTTATTGATCCCTGTGGGGAAATTCTCTTTATGCCTCCCAGCTGGTTCTCAGTAGGTGACGGCAAACTGACCGCGAAGAGCAGCCACCTGGGGGAGCTGAGGGTTAAGGTCCTGACCCAACGACCGGCAGATGTGCCGAGGCTGATCACAGACACAGAGCTACTCCAGAGTGACACTCATTCCTGCGAAAGCACCACCCCGTCTTTGGAGCAAATGGGGGGTGAAGGGCTTTGCTCAGGGGCCCGACGGTGTCATTACTCTCCCAGGCCTCTAACTGGGACCGGCCTCTTGGCCACTGGCCCAGCACTGTAACACACCAAGCCAGATGGCAAATGCAGGGGCTCAGACCCTCACACACCCTGAATATTTCAAGGAACACCAAGACCCCGGTCGTACAAACAATTAAGGAAAATGAATGGAGTTTTCACTGTACATATTTTTTGCTTACATAAGCAAATGGTCAAGCGGCAGTCTGGGATCTCAGACCTCCCTGTTCACACTTCACAGCCTGTGTTCTAGCAAAGCTTCAGAAATACAGCTTCAGCAATTTCGCCAACAGCAGAAAAGATTGACTTTACAAACCAGCAGCAGTAAACATGCGGACATGATCTAGGCTTCTCCGAACACAACACTTGATTTTATGTAAATCCAGAGGGTATACAGACTCCACAGCCAGCCTTTAGGTACTCCTGCTTGTTAATGCGAGCAGCCAGCTTCTCCAAACAGCCAATCACATGGCTGCTACTGAACATACACAATCACGCAGAGCGTGCCGACGTTCTCTGACTTCCTGCCTGTACATCAGGGTGACTGGAGGATTTCATGACGTCAGCAAAGCGTCATTTCTCGCTCCACACTTGGTTTTTCCAGCATCATACTGGGATTTTCACACCCTAGAGCATGGGGGGCGAGTCTTAGCCGCTGTGTGTGCAGGTGTTCGGGGTAACCTGTAGGTCAGCCGTCCAAACCCAGGTGTGAGGACTCTTCAGCCAATCAGTCCTCGAATTTGTGACCTAATTAGGGAGTTGCAGTGAAAACCCGCATACACAGCGGCCCATTGCGGATAAGATTGCAAACCCCTACACTAGAGATTCTGGAATTTTGACAGAGGATGCTGAAGCAAACAGAAATCCAGTCGATAGCATTTCTGCCACTGAAACCAGTTTGCTAATGAGAGAGGAGGAGAGTCAGGCTCATTGGCGCAAACAGGAAGACCACAAGTGCAAAAGTGATGTGCAAATGGCTACTCTGAATGTACGACTCCTCAACCTTTGAAGTGGTTCTGAAGGCAAAAGGTGATCCCATCCGATACTGGTCTGATAGCTAGTGTAAACTGCAATGTCCCCAGTAAAAAGTGTGGTTTTAACTAATTGCCTTGCCATATGCCATGTTTCCCAATGTCTGTTTTTCACAAGAAATAAACAGAAATGACTTACTTGGAGCTTTTGCCATGTGAGATGTAACAATCATAAAAACTTTAGTGGAATAAAGATCATGATGATGTGTGACAGTCAAAACAATGTCCTTGCTCAACGAAAAGCACAGGAGTGACTCCATCTGTCATGCCCTCTTCCTCAGCCTTTGGTACAGTTTCACACTGGCTCCCCGGGGGTAAATCAAACGGCAAACAAGCCGAACAAATCGAACCAGACGACGCTGAACGGCAGTTAAAGAAACAGCCCGAAATCCAAACATGTTTTATTTAGCGAGAGATTGAGCTATTATGCTTGCATCCCTTCACTAGTATTTGCTTAATTCTGTATGGAAAATAGGAGTACCTGTGTATTGGCGTTCTGTTCTGCAGTAAAGATCTATCAGACATTTTATGGCTGAGGAGATAATGATGAAAGACTGAGGGCGACTCTTTGGTAAACAATACTGGATTTAGTCTTTTGGACTTTAGAACAATGTCACACAAAGCTGGGAAACAAAAAAATCTGGCTTTTAAGAGAGTGTGTAAATCATTGTTAATTAAGAGTGACTTATCACTCACCAATAAGCAAACTTAGGGGTAACATTTTAATCCCGACTCTTAAAATGTTAGTAAACAATATTAAGAAAAGTGGCAGCATTTCTAAGAAAAAAATAATATGTTGGTCATTGCATTTATGCAACATGTTTCTAATGTTACACATTCAAGACCATAAAAAAACAACGTATCTTTTACCTGTATGCCAGAGTCATGCACTCAAACAAGCGGGTCAGTGTCGGGTCGATGCTCAGGCTTCCTGAGCTCAGCGGCCCGAACCGGTAAGTCTGGCACCATGTCTCGTCCACCGTGTCGAAGTCGTATCCGGCAGCCGCCCCGCTTCTGCGCCGCCGCGGGGTGGGATCGCTGTGCGGGGAGGACACCATGAAGTGGCCGCTGTGGATGACCTGTGTCCGGTGCAGCGAGCCGGCGCTTTGCCCCGTTAAGCAACTGGCCCCCGGATGATCTTCAGTCTCCGACTCGGTTTCCGAATCGGGGAGCGGGTGCCGCTCAGTCCGTCCCGGGAATTCCGGTGACAGCCTGCCTGCCATAGTCGGTATGATGGTACCGGTACCGCCGGGATCTGGAGAAGTAGCTGTGGCAGCCGTCGTCACGTTGGGTCTGAGCTTAACGGGGCAATAGTTCAGCGGCTTTACGAGTGGCTCAAAGAAGCGCGGCGCCCCGCAGGCGCACAGACATTCCGAATCAGAATCCGAATCAGAATTACTTCGTTTCGCCCAGGGCATTTTCATGTCCAAAGAATTAGTTCTGGTGCATGGTCAGACACAGAAAACGAAGTTAAATAGGTATAAAACGAAATTGTGTGTGTGAGTGATATATATATATATATAATTGTTGTTGGACATGTATGTATATTCCGCTTTTTTCACACTGTTACACGTTTGTTGTCTCTGTTACTGGTCTTATTTGTATTACCTTAATATCTGCTGTGTTGTTTTATAGCCTATTAGGCCAATGTTTCTATGTTTTTACTCAGTTGTATGTGGACTGTGTAACCGTTAACCAGAATTCTTCAGACATGCGAATGCCCTTGGTGAAAGGAAAGAAGATTCATAATAGTAAAATAACAGAATGTAGATATTCACACATTAACACATTTGTCACAAAAATGTTGTTTTATTGTTACAAAGCCAATGAGGTAAAGCTTGGTAGTACTGGAAAAATCAATAGCCAATCTCTCTTCTCTTATTTAAATACAGTTGTCAAGGCAATCTTGCACTTTCAGTGTTTTCTACAGCTGTTCTTTCTGTGGCATTATAACTGTACACTGTAAGTCCTTATTACAAAAAAATAAAAAAACAAACTTCATGCACAAATTTGTAATGTAGGTTTTCTGAGACCAGCAGAGTTAACGTTTTATACACAGGGTCAAAAATACAGCACACTTAATACATTAAATATTTGGTTAAAACCTTCCTTAGCACGTGTCACTTTGACCAGATGCTTTCGGTAGACTTCAACAAGCGTCTGATAGAATTCTGAGTGGATATCTGACCAATCTTCTTGCCAGAATTGACAAGCAACCAAATTTGTTGGTTTCCTGACACGGACCTGACTTTTAAGCACGGGTTCTCCTCCATAGGGTTGAAGCCAGGACTCTGGGGAGGCCAATCCAAGTGCTAATGTTAGCCTTATTTGTTCACTCCAAAATCAGCTTTGATGTGTGTTTAGGGTCATAGTCCTGCTGGAACACCCAGTTTAGTGCAAGTTTCAACCTGCTAGCTGATGCGTAGAGGTTATGGTGAAGAATTCTGAGGTAGTCCAACTTCTTCATTATTCCATCCACTGTGCACTAGTTCCACTGGCAGCAAAACAGCGCTGGGGTATGATGCTACCACCATCATGCTTAACAGCTAGTACAGTTTTCTTGGGGTTGAATACCTCACTTTTTCTCCTGCAAACATACCTTTAGTTGTTTAGGTGTCTGTTCTGCAGCTGGGGTTTCTCTCTTGGACAGCAGCTTCTCCACTCACAACAATCTACAACTCACTTGCCTATGGAAAGTGACACTGGTGTTCCAGCAGTTTCCAGTTGATGGCTGACCAGTTTTTTATGGCTTCTTCATACTGCAGCTGGCCATCCAGACCAATAAGATGTATGCTGTACAATCATTTTGCCACCAAAACAGAACATTTATTGAAATCATTAAAAGCTCAATACTGCCATGACATGCACGTCTGTTATGCAAGTGTATGCATCAATACACTTACATAACAGTCTTAATCTTAAACTTTTGACCACAAATAGAAAGACATATATACCATGGGCTTCTTAAAATAATACCAGTTTCCACTGTATATGTTCAGTTATTCCCATTAATATGAATTTTGCATACATTTTACATGCTTTTACCTCTTCCAAACATACCTGTAATATAGAATTGGAGGTGAAAGCAATAAAAGCACATGAATAACTATACTTTAAATAACTGAGTGTTGTGTGTGACTGTCAGACAGGGGAAGCAAAGGACATATGTAAAAGAGGCAGAGGAGAGCGCCATGACACACCCTTGAAATTTTATTTTATCCGTGCAACTCTACTTGACTGGGATAAAGAGTTAAAACAAGCGGATAGAAAAACAGTGGGCTGCTCCGCGTTTGGCATTAGAAGTCCCCCCTCTTTGCGAGATATGCAATATGGGAAACTGAGTCCGGTGGAGTAGCACCCGCGTATGTGCAAGCACTACTGTCGAGTTTTGCTTAGAGTTCTAATAAAGGGCGGTGGACGAACACGTCACTCAGTATTCATTTTTGAAAATACGCGAGATATAACGAACCCAACCCCACTCAATGCTGAATAAACTGCTAAAGGCTAAACTCAAAATCAAATAATTGTAGTCACGTTGTCTTAGAAACTGAGATTCACTATAATTCCCAGACTACCTCAGTGCATGACTTCCGGTCTATTGCTACGAGGAAGGTTAAAGGTCGCGAACTAGAAACTCAGGTTCTTAAATTTCAGGAAAAGGCGAAGTTGATGTTGATTTTTTTACAGCTACTATACATCGGTAAAGTCATGGATGCTCTGGACAGACATCGCTCTTTGTATAAGGGAACCACGCCGCCATGGAAGGAGACCTACAGAAAAGTAAATAGTCGGGCGTCATTGTTGTTTTTTGCACGCCTTGTGCGACTTCCAAGACCCAATTTATTTCACATTCGCAGTTTAATCTATGTTTACACGTATCTGACGTGGGTTCCAATATAGGCTTGTTTAATCATATGACTTTAAGTTCTCCTGGATGTTGTTACTATCCGAGTTGTTTTATAGTATCGCGTGCGACTGTTTGACTACACTGTGGTCTACTTGCATATATTTATTAAATTAACATTTATTGTTTACTCATTTTTATGTAGCACTCGTTTGCCCTTATTACACTACAGTTTGTCTTGCTTTGTATGGTATTACTGTTTGTCCTGGCCCCCGATGCACCTGTCCCCTACCTACCCCTCATTAGTGGCAGAGGATGTCACGGTGTTCCACCCAACGCGCGTAAATTAAGACTGAAAGTTGAAACCTTCTCCTCCGACCAGCGATGCGTGGAGAGATTAAAAAACAGCAGATCGAGATTACTGGAGAAGTACAGACAGATGGGGGAGAGCCTGAAGACAGGGAGTGGATGTGTCCTGGTTCAGGAGGTGATGGAGGAGGAGTGGAGCGCCCTGCAGGCGGCCAATCAGAGGCTACCCTCGCTGCGCGGTAAAGGCTGCATCCGAGACGTGCGTTTGCCTCCATTCTGCCGACCTCATTAATAATGCAATTAATATTCGATGATTCACAAATACAATAATGCAGAGTTACACCATGGCAAATGTTTCTGCTTATCCCACAGATGTACAGCGTTTTGCAGGAGAGTGATGAGCTGACTGTGTTAGAGGAGATCCAGCAGGAGCTTATGTCGCAAGGTATTTGTTTATTATTTTTTTTTTTTTTTTTGGGGGGGGATCTGTTGTGCACAAATTGTTCTGTTTGACGGTGCCACTCTTCAAGCCTTTTGGTTTTAGCATGCTGGTTGCTTGCGTAACTCTACGTGTACCTTGATATTCTTCATCAGTCATAGCTCGTTACCGCCTTATCAGAACAAAGGGGCATATGCACACCTTGCGACTTGAGCCGACAGTGCATGTTTGTCTTAAACATTTGTAAAAGCGTCACACGTTCTGGTTGCAGAACTGTCAATTATAGAGGAGTATGAGAAGAGCTTGCGGTATGAAGAGTGCTACTTCAGCTCCGTGGTGGAAGGTCTGGATGAGGAAAAGCGAGTCATATGCCCCGTCTGCCGCGGGTGAGTATGACCTGCGCACCTGCAGGGGTAATGCGACTCGTGGGCGTAAAGCTCGGCTTTCTTATAGGATGGTACTGACGTATGACTGATATGCTTGTTTCAGGAACCACCTTACCATGAACACTCATTTCATCTCCTGTGAATGTGGAGTGCACATCAACACAAGGGTACGTCACCTTTCCATTGTAAACCTTTACATGTAAGAGAATCAGACTTGTCTGGATGCACTTTTCCTTCCTTTGCAGCATGGGAGTGTCACGCCAGAGCAGCTGCAGTCCCTGCTGGAGAGCAGAGTCTCGGAGCACACGGAGTACTGCCTTCACAATCCCACCTTCTCTCTGGCCAGCAGTGCAGAAGGCGGTACCGGTCTACTGATGAGCTGTTCTGTGAGTCTGGGCCTGCAGGCTGTCACTCATTTGAGGGAGAAACGGCTTCACACATCCAGTTCTGTGATTACCGCATGAGGGCAAGGTGACAGCAGACTGATGTTATTCTCTCTCCACAGGCCTGTGACTACATTTCCATTGTTCTCTAAATTCCTGGATATTTCATTAAGAGGATTTTTTTTAACTGAGTGCAATAAAATTATTTAATTTCTCTCTCTGTGCCTTAACATCCTTAATCACCTCCTCCATCCACCCTGCATTTTCTGTCATAACTTTGTCACAAAATGCAACGAGTCTTTATTGAACAAGGTTCTCACACGAAGCCAGTAGCTGAACACGTATCAACAAAGTTAACAATGCACCCTCCAGCCAATCATCTGGAACTATTTAAATATTGTGCCACCCATTTATGGTAATTCATACTTCAACACCCCCCTCCCAAGACCTTACCATTAAACATATGAACAACTTAACCGAAATGTAAGTATCGGCACATTCTGTCACAGGATTTGTTTGTTTGTTTTTTTTAATTATTAGTACATGGTCAGACAGAGAGACTGCAACAAGCTCCGGACCAGCAGCCTATAGCTTACTAGCACTTGATGAAGCTTTTGAGATCTTCCAGAAACTTGATGTATTCCTGGTGCTCCAGCGCAGTGCTCAGCTCCATGAGCTCCTCAGCAAAGGCGTTATCCACCCGCCGCTCGGCCAGGAAGTCCATCAGGTGATCATACAGGGCCTACAGAGACACAGGCTGCCGCTTATACCTACTGCTTACAAAGCAGGTAGGGAGTGACGTCATCTACTTTGGGGCTCCGGTTCCACATACCCAGTCCAAGGAATCTGTGTTAAGGGTATAGCTGGTCTCCTTCCAATCATCATCTCCAGCTGGCTGGAAGCTGACTTCCCGGATGGCAAAGATGTCACCCTCCTCTTCTTCCCCACGTCCCGTCTAAAGAGGCAAGAGGAGTTTCCTTTGTCTCAAGCCTGCTTAGTGATTTTTAAAGTCCAGACAAATGCAGCAATTTCATTCGTTTGTTGTACCCAGAATCTATGGAAGTGGAACGTTATTTTTTTCTTCAAGATATGAAATTAGCATTTCTGTTTTATTCCTTGTGATAGGGGTTAAAGCCTGAGAAATGAGATTTACGTTTAATTCCCTTCGTATTAATTCACAAAAAAACCCCAATACATGCAGGTGTACCTGGCCAGTAAAGGGAATTTGGATTCTGAACAGAACCAGGAAGTGCCAAGGGGCACCATCCTAAATGAACAAGACTAACCAATTTGAACCTGAACACAGCAATTAACAGGCCCCTTGGGATGTACTGCATGCATCAAGTGTCATCACTGCGATATAGAAATAGCACTGACAACGGTCATTGTCTGTTTCCTCGTCGGAAGGATCTAACAAACTGAAGATGACAGCAAGTAGTACCATTAGCTACACAGCCCATCAACTGGTGATTAAAACAACATGGGTGCAACTGCTCTTCAGAGCCCAGAGCTTGGTGTGCACCCAAATCTACACAACACACTGTCAAAATAAATGACTGATATCCTACCTCATCTTCAGGATAATGACAGTCAAATACCAACGAATGCTTTGCACCTTGTTTCATTACTTCAACCACAAAGTTGGGTGTTGAGACGATTTCTGGCTGTAAAAAAATAAGTTTCTCTTTAAGGCATAAACAGGCAAAATCAGCAGTTATTCTTAATAGAAGGCAGGAGCAGGTCAAATGTATATTAGAAGCGGCTCACCTCATTCTCGGATGGTTTCTGTCCTTCCTCTGGTTCTTCTTCAAAGTTAGGTGGGATACTGTTGTTCACATTAAACGTGACAGTCACCCTACAGTGTTAAATAAGGATGGTTAGTTTTGAAGCAAGCCAAAAAAGAAGCTGATAGAGGTAAGCATTATTTTCAATATTACACGTCACAACTAGACTGGATTAAGTTTGATATTATACCAAGGGAATTAACGTGTAGTTAGTAAAAATAAAATAGATTACGTTTCTCCGCCTGTTTTCTTAATTAGCTTTGCTTCTGTGCCATTCAGTTCCATCTCCCAGCCTCCAGACATCGCAGGAAGCGATTTGCTTTTTTGAATCTTCTTCTCCTCTTTGATCTCATCAGATAGAAATTCCGCAAAAGCTTTGTCTCCTAATAGTAGGGAAATGAGCCCAAGAATCTATTAGAGCCGTAGAAAGCTGTACCGTTACATGAACCACTTCAACAACATTCAATTGTCAATCACCTTCATGGATCATTCTAGAATTTACACGACTTAATGTAAGGTCTGATAAAAAGAAATCAGAAATACAGCCAGTGATTAATACACGCCACAATAAATCCAAAAAATGATCAAAAGGCTATTTTATTGCCCTTCAAAACTAAGCTTACATACTAACACCCGTGACTTACCTTCCGTGTGAAGTCCTCCGCAGCCACACGAAACAGGCTGGATGTGCTGGTTTGAATTGAGAAAGCCGGGCCTGTGTCCTCCTCCGTTTTTGCTCATCATCCACAGAGAGCGAGTAAAAGGTCGGACTGTCGCTAATTTTGTGAGACTTAACTCCGACCGGCCAGCTGGCTCCAGCACCCGGGACGCCGAGGCGGTGGCGAGACGAACCCCGCCATTTACGATCCGCGCCAGGGACTTCAGCATGACTGCAGAAAGTGAGCGATCGGATGCACCGAACAACGTGTTAAAGGACGCTCTGACTTCTTCGGTCACATGACCTTCGACCTATAAACCGGTAGTTGCGTTACAAGTGCGCGTTTATATGTGTACCGTACAAACACCGCTGGCCACAATGAAGGTTCCAATCCAAAGCGACGAAACAAGCATTTATTATTCTTAAGTCAGTACTTTCAAGATCTGTTTCTCTCAAGGTCAGGACCACGAAACCAGGGGATGTCTTTGTAATTTAAGCAAACCAAAACAGTATTTTCTTGGATTTAACATTTTATTGTTCATTTATCTAGGCTGCATGGTTAAATTCAAAATCATTGTTTTTCTGGAGATACAAAAACCCGTTACAAAAGACTTAGATTCGTGTCGATAACTTTATATATCAATCCAATAAATAGTACAACACCAATGTAACTTACGAGGTTTTCAGCGGCAGGGAATATGACAAAATGGTTTGTACAATTAAGGTACTCATCTAAATTGCCTACTATACCATTTAGATACTGGCAACATAGAAATAGGTCCTGGTTGATTAACAGGGCAGCAAATAGCAAAGCAGCAAATGGCTAATCGACTGTCCAAACCAAACATCACAAACTGTGCCCTTTGAATACTCACCAGACATTACAAATTAAAAATTGTCATCTAATTTTCTAGCGACACGCACCCAAAATTCATTTTGAATACAAAAACATGGGAAAAAATCTTCATAAATGGAACACTCCACATGGCACTTGTAGTAAATTACACAATGTAACAAAAAATTGTTTGGCTGCTATTTTTAACTGTTTTAACACAATTTTGAGGTGCTGAAGTCAGTGGTAGCCTTTCCTTTTTATTTGCATCATATTTTTTTTGCGTATAATACACACATGCGCGATATATTTTTTGAGGGTGCCACACTGCCGCCCTTGTAAAATCTAACCTGCAATATAAATTTGTTGTGATTTTGTTGTAGGTA
>JAODKE010000114.1:30821014-30838567 GCA_026779605.1 Mormyrus hasselquistii
GAGAACCTCGTCAGACATGAGAACCTCGTCAGACATGAGAACCTCGTCAGACATGAGAACCTCGTCAGACATGTTTCCAGCCCTGAATGCTGTGACAGTATTCAGTCTTTTGTTTTTTTTCTCTTTGGTATACACCGCTCTGCCATGCTACAAAACCAAAGCAGAACCACATATCCCTGCAGGAATCCTCACGATTATTAGGGGACATGATCAAGCCAGGGGGAGCCATTGCGCTGCAGGAGGACGGGAAGCCCAGGCTGTGGGGAGCGGGGGCCATAAAAGTAAATGTACAAAATAAAATATAAAGATCTGGGAAACTTAAAAGCTAATAAGATTCGCTCCCAAAAACCTAGACGAGCGGCAGAGACGTGCATATGGGATGAGGAGGCCTGGCGGTTCGAAAGGAGGGGTGTAGAATTATGATTATTCTCAAGTTTCTCTGCGGTCTTCAAGAATGCGTCTCGTGTCGTGAAGGACCCCCATGCTGAGGAAGTCTCAGGTAAAGCCTCACGCACCAGCAGGGACCAATAGCCAGCGGGGCGCCCGGTGGGAATGTAAGAGTGCTGCCTGCCGGCATCATGCTGCCTGGCAGTTAAGGCTGGCGGACAAGCCGCCCCGTGAGCTGCACCTGGGCCTCGGAGCGGAGCTGAAGTGCCCGGGCAAAGAACCGGAACCAAACCCCTACCCACGACCAGAAAGAAAATGAAAGAACATCCCATCATCAACGATTGCATTATTGCTCCTTTTCTGTGCAGCATCCTGATAAAAGCTTTCTCGGGGGGATGGGGGAGGTTGGGGGAGATTGGGGGCAGTAGCCGCATCATGGGATTAACAGTCATGCATTTTTGGAAGGGTCATTCAAATAGGATGCCATTACGTATCAGCTGAAGACCAGGACACTTGCGCCTGTGAATAATGCCCCCCCCCTCATGGGCTGCTGTATTTTTAGGTTGGGCTGCTGTGTTCTCTGCGAGGGGGGAGGCAAGGTGACCTCCTTCCACGATGATCGATTATCCAGCCCCGTGCATCTATTTTTTTCTACTTCAAAGTGGCATTACTGCATTCCCATGTACTGAAGGCAAACCGAAGTATTAGCAGACCAGCCGGCAACCCCCACCCCACCCACCAAACCCGCCGTGAACGGCAGTGCGTCCTCAGCCTGCCCCCCACGGAACAGCCTCCCCATTCACAAAAGACTGCAGTCACTGGAAGACATTCAGGAGTCGATGCTGCCATTGTGATCCCCACTGTTTCCTGAATCCCAGCCTCTGTTTCAGACGAGGACACCCCCTCTCAGACTCACGGGGACACGTCCAGCAGCTTGGTTGATTTATTCGGGTAGTTGATGGCCAGGCTAATAGCAGCGACATTCTTCAAAGCCTGATGGGAGAGAGAGACAGACAGAGGGACAGATAGTGAGGGGGCGGAGCTTCCACCACAGGTCCGCCTCTCCCCAGGCATCCTCTTAGCACAGTGCGGTCAGATGCAGGAGTTGAACCCCTCCGCCCACGACTCTACCATGCATGGTGATGAGATAGAATTACAAGAGCATTAGTCCCAAATGCGGCCCACACATGGGAAAAAAAATTGCGGGGGGGAGGGGGGTTTACAGGGAGCCCGGCTTGTCAGAGTGCAGCATGATTCATTGCAGAGTAAGAGACTCAGTCACATCACCACAGATCTGTACTGTAGCTGCAAGCACAAAGCTTCCAGAAGCTTCCATCTCTGCTAAAGCAAAGCGCATCAACCACATGAGAGTAACCAAGAACTGTCACCAGAATCCCCTGACTCTCCTCTGCACTGGGACCTTGGAGAAGGTACTGCAGCAGGCCGGGTCAAAAACAAACCCTCATCTCCATTTAAACAACCACACCAAGATTCATCTGGAAAATGTTTGTTTTGAGCCTTTAATCCCAATTATTTTTTTCCCCCAAGAAGATAAGCTTCCTTGCTGAAGAACTGCAGCTACAATAAACAAGAATGGAAATTAAATTCAAAGTGGTTAAAACTCAGGCTGCAGTGTGTGGGGGGAGACAAAATCAGCAAAGTCAGGGTATCGTCACAAAGAAATGAAAGAGCAGGACGGGCTCCTCGGGCTTGGCTCTGCGCGCGCGTCCCAGCATGCCCTGCTGCTCGCTGACGCTCCGTACGGGACCCTCACCTGCGCCGTGTGACTCAGGAGCTGCTCGCTGGTTGTCAAGGCCAGTAGGTACTCCTGAAGGACCCCCTGCTCCTGGAAGATGGGTGAAGGAAAGAATCAGACTTGCTTCTTGGACATTTACTAACAGCAAAGGACCAGAGACGAATTTGTCTGGGACAGCAGAGTCCTGCACCTTACAGCTGCCAGTGACAGCGAGACAGAGCAGAGCGGCGAAGAAATAGAACAAGCAGAGTTACTGGGAACATTCTGGAAGTGGGACTGGGCACAGAGAAGCCAGTGAGAGCAGCACAGCGACAGCGTGAAATTAGCCTACGGGGATTAAACACTGGGATGACATGACATGGCCAACGGTGCAGATGGCGCCCAGCCAAGCTGCTGTGTTCATTCAACAAGCGGGAAGCCGAAGTGATCAAGAGAAGTTATACAAATGCATCAAAAATACTGAAGTACACCTTTTTCAATAATGTCAATAAATTGTATAGACAGTAAAAAAAAAAAAAAAGAAGAAGAAGATGAACGGCCAATCAAGGGTTTTGGCAGGGCAGGGCAGGAACAAGCACACCTCAGTGATTCGCCGTTTCAAAATGGCTCCACCTCCAGCTTTGTTTTCAGTCAATTTAAAATAAAAAAAAACGGCCATCATTACACATGACATGTCTGCAGGCAGTTCAAAGAGTAACAGTCAAGTTGACTCTGCTCTAAAATTTCACACTAGAAACTAGAAGTGAGAAACCACATCCGGTGCTGAACTATCACTGGGAAAGTCTGCTGCACAGAGAGTGGAGAGAAGAAAAAAAACAAACTACTCAAAATGGCTGGCAATGAGGACGCGTGCCATGGCCACGCAGCCGCCCAGCACAGCAGACCCCCAGACGGTGTGGAGCGGCACCTGGTTCAGCACTCTGCCACTAGACAGTATAACAGACGTGCAACTCCTCAGTATTAACCGAGACCAAATAAGACCAGGCCACAGCATCATGAATACAAGGCTGACAGAAGTGTAAAATTGAAACTAAGTTGATTTGCCAGCGAGTTCGAGTCTTCACTACAGGGTTATATTTTCACCAACAAGCTCCATCAAGCTGTGTATGGGGGAAGGGGCAGTGTGGCCCTCGTGTCCGATAGGCTGGCACACACAAATACCCTATAGCACATTTATATGGTTTTCAGGCAACCTGTCATAGACTAATCCACAAGACGGATGGGCATCTCCGAAATGCGGCTCAATAAAACTTTAACAATGACAGCACTGTATAATCAGTAAGGACTCAGAGAGGTGTTGCACGCACTTCCGATGCACCAGCCCCCGTCACCCATTGATCCTGCTGAATCACACTGGCATCTAAGACGCCTCTGACTGTAGCCATGCCTGTCCTCGGTGGTACAAAAAAAAAAATAAAAAAAAAAAATGAAATGCAGGCGTGGAGCCAGTTCCTTCCTGGAGAGCAGCAGTCATCACCCAGCAGAGGATGCATACTGCCCCCTGCTGCTCACCGGGAGCCATATTCACACCACCCAGACTAACAAAACCCACACATCTGTCACATTCACTGAACCTGAGCTGCAAATCAGTTTCTGCAGTGACTCGGCAGATAATAGAAGAATCGAACAGGTATAGCCTGCGGAGCGGGCGCTGTAATGGAACTCGGCAGGACCCAAGCGGATGGAAACTCCTTCAGCCCCTCTTGCATGAGCAAACACATGACACAAGCCTTCCCCCTTTCATTCATTAAAAAGGCAAGTGTGTTACTCGCACCCTGAAATATCGATGAGGCTACGCACAGATGGGCTGCTCCGAGAGCAAAGGAACAAAAAAAACAGGTGGGGCGAGAGGCGGGCTGGGTTCCAACCGCAGTCAGTGAAAAAAGTCGACAAGACAGACGCTAGCATTCAGAGCTTCAGATGCAGATATGCGAGCGAGCCACACACCCGGCTGCAGACTTTAAAACAAGACAAAAAGACATGTAACACAGAAACACTGCAGCCTAAGGTCCAGAGAAAATGGACACTTTGGCAGAAGATTAATAGCATTTGTTCATTTTTCATCTTGTGGGTCCACCTGGGTCAGGTGCAGGTGCCATTTCAAGGGCAAGCAAGGAGGCAGAGCTCAGAACCAGGGATGAGTCTCTCCCACTCTGGAGTCCCCCTATGACGAAAGATAAGGGAATACTGACAAGTCCTAGGCCTGACTGCTACGGAGCTGCAGTTTGTCCCCCAGTGAATGAGAGGGTGGCTTCAATGCGGCAGAGTTTGCAGAGAGGAAAAATCCAACTGTTTGTGTTTATGCACCAAACTGCAGCTTGAGGAACCCTTATTGGATAAAAATAGGTGAGGAACTCAAATGGAAACATGATCCTACTGGAAGACTTCAATGCAGATATCTGGAGGGGTGTGACTGAGAATCACAGCCTCTGGGATAAATTGGATTGATGCAGAATTGTTATTGGACTTCTGTAAAAGCCATAGAATGTCCATAATAAACATAATGTTCAAACACCATGATACTCACAAGTCCACTGTGCACTAGAGCATCCTGGGATAAAGTGTCAAACACTGTAATTGTGTCATTTGTACTTGGTGCCCAAAGTGTCCTCACAAAGGTATCAGCTGATTGCTATTGTGAGTGAGCTGGATTCAGCTTATGGGAAAGAGGCCAGATGGCCAGGAAGACCCAGGCTCTGCTAGGAACGTAAGGCTAAAGCTGAACTTCTCACTCTTGAAAACTGGTGTACTGAAGTGGCTGCAATGAGCTGCTTCAATGAGATGAGATGGCAGCAACTTACACACCCAAAGGTAGACAAATCGTGATGGAGGACTTCAAAGCAATGCTTCCGAAGAGCCTCCGGAGTTGGCGGTTAGGTAGCAGGCCAGAAAAGCTGCAGAAAACCCAGACATGAGAGGAGTCTACAGAGGCCATTGGAAGTGATTATCTGGCAACCCCAAAGAGGTTTCAGACAACTGCTGAATGTCTCAAGAAGGGGAGTCGGAACAGTGCTCAGGAAATACGGAGCACGAGTACGGAACTGCAGAGAGCTCTAGGAATACTGTCAAGTAGGGGAAAGAACACGTTGAGGAATTCTTTACCTCAGTGAATATGGAGGCTTCCGGTGAATCAGAGTCTATCACTGCAGCTGAGTCACTATGGTGGTCAGAAGCCTTCATGGCGGAAAGGCTGCAGCGGTAAATAAAATCAGCCAAAAGATGTTGAAAGCACTGGATGTGTTGTATGGGAGGCGGGTAGAGTAGTTCTGGATTCACAAACAGGGGCGGTGGTCCCTACTTTTAAAAAAGGCGATCAGAGGGTTAGCTGCAGCTATAGGGGGATTATCATCATCAGAAGAGACTTCACCTGTTCAACCAAGAATTAAAGTGGGGGAAAAAATGGAGATTCCAGTCTGGTGGTGAAACGGAGAATCAACTTTCTCTCATAGTTGTGTGGGGGTTTGTGGGAATATGCCAACGCAGTAGACATATGGGCACATTCCCTGCCACGTTCTGCAGAAGGGGCTGCAGGAATACAAGCTACCAGGTTGCTATTTTGTGCTATTCTGTCCTGGTACGAGTACAGTAGGAGTTGTCTCTACATACTTGGCACAAGTTGTTGTTTACAGAGGGTGTTGGCCTTGCCAAGGGACAGTCTAGTCTCCAATCCTGTTTGTCATCTTCATGGACAGGATATCAAGGTGCTGCAATAACTGGAAGGACATCTGGTACGGAGGACCAGACGTGACATCCCTACTGACTGCAGATGATATTCTCTGGGGGTTTCTTTTGACCAGGACCTGCGGCCAGTGTATCGATGAATGTGACAAGATCTTAGTGAAAGATTCCAAGTGGTTGGCACCCAAGAAAGCTAATGGCACAGCAAAGAGGTCCCGGTGATGACCTGGGACACGCTGGAGGGATTTAACCCTCTGGAGCCGATGGCATCGTCGGCGATGCCGCATATCTTTCCTGTGTATTTCAGTTCATAACGGTGAAATCTTATTATAGAAACATGAAAAAACACTGACTAGTCTGTAATCCGACTTCTTTTCAAAATGTCAGTTGTCAGAATAATTAAAGTATTTAAAATTAAGTTAAATCAGCAAAAAAATAAATCATGTCACTTTTTACCTGCATCGGGGTCGTGTAGTACAGCTCTCACCTGAAGATTGTTATTCCCATTCTAAATAGCCGCACTAGTGCGTATTCAAATCACATTTGCATGGTAATTTAATGAACGACGCAGCGGTGAAACGCGATACAGAAACATCCCCATCAGCGCCATGAAAGGGGGGGGGCGTGGCCAGGTGACAATGGCTCATGTTCACACATGAAAGTTGCTACATATTCAATGAAAGGAGCCAGAAAAAGTGACATGAATTAGCTTTTTCTTATTTATCCAACTGAATGTTGCAGCTACACCATTTAGTCATCTTCATGTAGCCAAGACTTTGGTGATCAGATATCTGGGTTCAAAACAAACTTCCACCATTGCTTGTACTTTTATAATGTTTCTGTAAGTGTTCCAAACTGCATTTTGCAATGTCTATGCTTTGATGTCAAATTACAAACTTCACATAAATCTGACATATTTACAAAGTACGCTAACATTAAGATGAGTTTTATGGCAAAACAAGAAATTTGTGATATTGAATGAAATGAGTGACCATGCCCCGGTCAGCGAAAGCGTGTCCCCTTCCCCTAGACCCCTGTCAGCGAAAGCGTGTCCCCTTCCCCTAGACCCCTGTCAGCGAAAGCGTGTCCCCTTCCCCTAGACCCCAGAGGGTTAATCTCCCAGCTGGATAAGGAACATCCGAGGATCCACAAGAACGAGGGACCAGAGAGGAACAAATCTCACAGTGATTAAGTGCTGACCTCTGTGAGGTGGAGGAGGGGGGACTCGGATTGAAGAAGAGGGAGGGCAATAAGCCACTTTACAGCTGCTCATGTTTCACATAGAAAGGACTCTCCCAAGCAGCTCTGCAGTTAGCGCTAACAGATGAACACCATGAAGTCATTTGCAGTGATCAGACTCCCGCTGATGATGCTTAACAACCTTTTTAAAAACATACCTTGTTTGAGGCTGGAACACACAGCAAGAGCTAATTATCTGAAGCAGTAATTTCTCTCGCAGGAACAACATGGCAAAGGGGCACACAGAAGAGCAGCGATTGGGGGTCCAGGACCGGAATGGGGCTCAGGGAAGCGGCATCCTGCAGTCTACTGAGCACTGAGGCCTTCCCCCCCACTCCCACTGCGTCCTACTCACCGTGGCCCGGGCCTCGGCCACGAAGAAGAGCTCCGTGAGTGCTCGGTGCAGAGGCAGCAGCACGGTGACATTGGTGGGGTCCTGGCCCAGGCCAGCCTCCATGGTGCAGAACAGGCGCCACAGGGGTCGGAGGAGGGTCAGCTCCAGGCCCCTGGCAAGAACATGGTACAAGTAGCGCTCAGACAGACTCTGGGTTCACAGCTGAGTTCAACATGGAGGCATGGAAAAGCCCTCCCCAAATGCCATGAACGTAAAAGGTTAGAGTGTTGGATCCATCCTTCACAAAAACACTATGGAAGGCGGCCATCTTGCATACCGACAGTCCGCTCCTTTCCAATTCACAGCGGCCAAGTAGGAAAAGAGCACAGAATGAGAGGCCTAGTTAATACCCACTCAGCTTCTGGATTCATCTTTTACGAGAACCGGATCCAGTGGGTCTAAGGCCCTTAACCCCAGCTGTTCTCCTGGGACTATTTGGCCCTGCTTTCTCAAAACTGTTATGTCGCTTTGGATAAAAGCTTCTGCTAAACAACTTAAATGCAAATATGATGCAGTGGGTCCATGTGGCTGAATACACCCAACAGCAAAAACTCCTACTCTGCTCTACAGATGGTTTTTCAAAATTTCCACAGATCGATGTGCATTTACATATAAATGGGAAGAAAATAATCTGATTATAGTTATGACTCTTAAATCCATCAGGTGGTACAGACGCCCCATAAGAGACCCAGTTACGACCCCCTGCACGTGACAGCAGAACATTTCGTACAGCAAGATGCAGGAGTTACACGAAGGTGCCTCACCGCTGGGAGGGGCAGTGCAGCATCCTCAGCAGCAGGTGAATGGCCTTCAGACGCTGGCTCCCAGTCTGCCTGCAGGCCACGCCCACCTGCCACTCCCAGATGTCAGCCAAAGGCAGGTGGCTATACACCTGCTCATCAGCTAATATCTGCTTCAGAATCTCGAAACCTGTGAATGGCATAGAACCTTAACTGATCTAAGAGCCCAGTTTCCAATTCCAGTTTGCCCATCCTTATTGATCCCCGTCTGAGGCTTAGGATGTGGTAAAGAATTTATTCCTTTTCTTGGGAAAAACTGAGTTTGAATTTGAGAAGGAAAAAGCTTATGTGGCACAAGGCAGCATAGCCTGCAGCTGCCATTAAAACAGCCAAGACACCGTTAATGATTTTAGCTTTAGCGCTATGCAAAGAGATTAAAGCTTAGGCAGGTCTGAAGCAGCTTTAGAAGCAGCTGCTAAGAGCAAAGATTAGCAACTGGCTTTCAGTCTAGAGAGAAAACACCATGAAGGAAAGTGGGTGTGTGAAATCAGTGGCATGAAGTAAATTACAGCAAAGCCTAAAATCATCAAGAAAAGCAGCGGCGAAATCCTGTTTGCATATTGAGTATTACAGAGCTGAAATAGCGTCTGTCAAAGCCTATAGCACAAACCACATGGAACGCCATTATAATACCTGTTTGGAATCTGCCCCGGTGGCCTCCGGTCACGGTGAACTTGTATCCCCACTCGGTGTTGCTCATGTCGGATATGAACCTATAGTAGAGTGTGTCACCTGTGGAAATAGCAGAAATGGGAATGCCGTTTATTTTTTCCCCAGCAAGTGACAGAAATCAGCTCAGGAACAGTTGAACTCGAACTCTGACCAGAGCTGCCCAAATTTTACATTATGAGGTTTGTCGTGCTTCTTCAGGAATCTGAATCTGCCGTGATTCTGTCTGGCACAAACGAACATATTAAGTTAGACATTCTCCACTAGAATGACTGGGGATGTTCATAGATACCTCGTTGGCACATGCATATGCTATCACAGCCTGGGAGTGATGTTTATTAGCGTGAGCTATGGCTAACTCCAGCTGAAAGAATAAAGACTCCCTTCGTATCCATGGATGCAAGACGAGGCATGCATCTTAAAGCGCTTCTCTAATTTACACATTGGCGCTTTGAAGGAAGATTTACAAAGGTGACGTTGATCATAAATTTGGGCAGGTCTTGTAAACAGCATGACCGAAAACGAGCCAACAGCATTTCCATGGACGTGGAAGCTGATGTGCAAAGAGCCCATTAAGATAGTAGCATTTAAAGGTATCCTTCTGGGAAGTATGAGGACAGCAGAGGGAGAGTGACCTGTCCCAAGACCTTCTGCAAGCTCACCCGGGATCTCGAAGTCGGTCCACTTCTGAGGCGAGCCGCTGAAGTTGTGGAGATCTTGCACAAAGTCAGAACTGCTAGCCATCAACAGCTCGTCACAGCCTTCCTCTGTGTGGCAACGCGAGTCGAACTTGATGCACAGGTATATGGCGCCAGGGATGTGGACCTTGTCCTGGTTTTGGGAAAAAAGAGGTCTTACCCGACATCATCATAGGCGATCAGACTGCATGGTGGCCCGGTTATCCGTCTCTGCTTCAGCGGCCGCACGTACCTCAAAGCTGGTGTCGTTGTCGTAAGGGTGCTTGGACTCCCGCACCTGCACCGCCATCCCTGGCTCCTCCATGAACTGGCAGGCGGTGAGGGACAGGCTGCCCAACATGTCCTCGCTGCAGCCCTTCAGAACGTTCTGCAGGATCTGGGCACAGAGAGCAAGATTGACTCCGAGTGTCTCTCACTCCCCTCCAAAACCTAAACCGACCCAAGTCTCACACACACACACATCCCCCCAAAGCTAGATCGTCCCTCCCAGCCCACATAAACACACACACACACACACACACACACACACACACACACACACAGCAAACCCGCATCCCACTCTCCCAAACACTCTGTCTGCTGAGCCCCACCTTCTCCCATAGCTGCTTCTCCTCCAGCTGCATAAGCATGTCCAAGATGTAGACCATGTGGGAGGCGCCACTGAGCTGCAGCACATCTTCGCTGACAGGCACGCCAGCGGGCCATTCCGCCAGCAGCAGGCCCAGCGTATGCCGGGCATACAGGATGGCCACGGCCTCGTTCACCTTGAAGAGGAACTGGCGCACGGCCCGGTTGCTGCGTGCATCCAGCTCCTTGCGCAGCAGCGCCGAGCTCTTGGTGCGCCGCTGCTTGGCGTAGCTCCGCTGCAGCTCGCCCTCCGTGTTGGTGATGAGCTTCTGCGTCACCAGGTTGGTCTCCTCCGTGGCTCTCTCGCAGTGGCCTGGCTTAGACTGGACGTGTGGGCGAGGGGGCGAGAGAGGGAGGGAGGGAGGAACAGGGCGTTACAGTTGTTTATGGGACAGTTACAGCTACTAACCATGTGTATTATTTTTAGTACTACCTGTTGCCATCACCATCACGGTCACCATTATCACCACCATTATGATCACCACCACCATCAGTCACCATCATCACTACAGGCACCACCATCATCATGATCACCATCATCACAATCCTGGTCACCACCATCATCACAATCCTGGTCACCACCACCATCATCATCCTGGTCACCACCACCATCATCATCCTGGTCACCACCACCACCATCATCATCCTGGTCACCAGTACCACCATCATAGTCACCATTATCATCACCACCACCAGCATTACAGTCACCATTACTGAACATCCCATCTCATCATCGTCAAGGTCACCAACCATCATGTCATTCTGTTTTCCATACTGACAAGACCATTTCAGCCTTTCATACATCTGAGCAGACCTGGTGAAATACCAGGAGAAGGTCCCCTCCTGGGACTGGATCCATCAGCCCTTCCCCCATCAACACTACTCCTGCTGCCATGCTGCTTGTGTAACCCTATGCGAGACACGCTAATGGGGAAGCCGGGGTCTGAGAGAGACACGTACCACACACGGCACGACGATCATGTCTGTGTCCACCGCCTTGGCATTGCGCTCCTCCGCCCGCAGGCGCTTGGACGGCTGCCACTTCTGCGCCAGCGCACAGATGGTCTCATCCGTCTTTATCACGTCACCGTCGAACCTGGGGGAGGATTCGCTTTAGTTAGAGGGGGTGGGGTGGCAAACTAAGATGGCACAGTTGCCAATCACACGGTAATCTTGCGTTTGAGGATCAGACACGATAGGCATGATTTGCACTGCTCATTTTCCACCCACCTCTTCTGAACCTCCAAGAAGAATGAGTCTGTTCTCTTCATCTGCAGCTCATACATGGCCCGCAGGATGTGCAGCGGGGCATTAAAAGCATCATGAGTAATCTGTCACAAAATAAAAGCAGGACAAAGAAAACACTCCTTAGGATTCTGAGGCAGCATCCAGTTACAGGTGACCCTGAGGCATCCAAGCCCAGGCAGGCCAGCTCAATGGCAGCTCGTACCTGGAAGCAGATCTTGGTCTCCTCATCGAGGCCCTCAAGTGGGTCGGGCTTGTTGGGGTCCGGGTCGTCGGCACAGCAGCTGGAATGATCCGAGTCGTGCTCCTTCTCTGGCTTGCAATCATAAGACTCCGAATCGGCGACCTCAGCCATGGAGCTGATCTCCTTCTTGGAGGAGTACAGCATGATGGAGAGGATCTCCAGGTCTCGCAGGAGCCACATTTTGCTGAAGCCGGTACCTTTGCTGCACTTCCTGACCAGCAGCTGGACCAGGCCTGACCGCTGGATAGCAGCCTGGCCCATCTCCACACCATGTCTCTGCAGGGGCAGAAAAGACTTCCAGACTCCGATAGCGCTGATAACACTCCCACCTACCCTCCTTAACCCACTGCCGAGTCGCTGTGCCCCTGGGGATACCCCTGCGAACGCGTCGGGGACATCACACCATGCTGACAGGCACCAAAGAACCCAGAATCACACTGGAATGAGGCCCCAATGTTGCCCACGAGCCATCAAAATATAGATAACCTCAACAGGGGAAAATATAGAGCAACCTGACTTAAATTCTTGCTGTGATCAACCAACTTGCACAAAAGAATTTGGAACATAACCGCCTGGGTTGACATGCCAGAGAAACCATCAACCAAACACCAACCACAAAGGAGGCAATGGAGAGGAGGGGGGCTCGCTGGTGGTAAAATCTGAACTAGTAGGAGGCCAGTTGGTGGTTGACAGGTATGACATGAATTTATATCGTTTATGGGTCATTTTCAGAAATTAACCAACTCATCCCCCAAACCCTCAGCATACTGTGGTCTGGTGGAATACTGGCTGGGAGCTCGTGGTCTAAAAGGAGGAAGAGCTGACCTTCAGACTGGAGTAAAGCCCCTTGAGGCCCAGGGACAGCACCCAGGTGGCCTCCACCGCGTCCGGAGCACTGCCCTCCAGCTCGCTCTGCAGGAGCTGACTGCAAATGGCCGTGAAGTGTTCCAAGTAACGGGCGAGGGGGACAGGCCCCACAGGAGCGCTCTGACCATCAGGGGGCTGCACCAGCTGGTAGTCCTTCACTGAGGGGGGACAAAGGCACACGTGAGGGCTGGGGGGGGGGGGGGCAACGAGTCCCCTATCCCCGGCCGAGTGACACTCACCAGTCCTCCTCTTGCGGGTCTTCACGTCTACCACTGCCGCGCGGTTCTTCTCGGTGAAGTGCTTCAGCAGGATGACGGCATGCTGCTCGTTGGCGTTGTCCATGAAGGTGGAGTGGGAGCCCATGCACAGCACCTGGAGGGACAGCAGTGCGTTGGAGAAGATCTTGGCAGGAGCCCAAAGCCACAAGAATAAACACGCTCCAAAAAATGATGGGCAGACGAGAAGAAGAGGCACCTCCGGGAATCCCACCAGCACCAGCAGGGTGAACAAGTTGGAGCGTTTCAGCTGGATGGGAAGCTGCTGGATGCAGTGGTCGGTGAGTGCTGCGATGACACTGCTCCACTGGGGGGAGCTGTTGAGGTCCCGCAGGATGTCCGCCACCAAGCACGCCCAGTCTAAACCAATGCGGCTGCAACAGGGATGAGGGGAGACTCTCAACCTCGATGCCCGAGAGGCTCTCAACAAAGAAGACAGAAAAGTAGGGAGGACTACCTGTCTAAGCACACGGCACCCAGGCTAAAGAGCAGCTGCGTGGTCCTCCAGCCTGGAGCGTCAGGGGCCCCGTCCCCCGGGGCCAGCAGCGCCTGCCTGTCCGCCAGGGCCTCCGCGACGGCACCGTCGGCAGCCGCCGGCGAGAGGCGCAGCAGCAGCTGACCCAGGAGGCCGAGCGTCAGATGGTAGGTCTCATTTAGGCAGCCGGCGTTGGAGATGACGACGCGGAAGAGCAGGGGGAGGATGGAGCTGAGGCTGTGCAGAGGGAGGCTACAGCCCAGGGACTGGAGGTGAGAAGGGCACAGAAATGGTTAGTAAAACCTTCCCTATTCACCCAGTGGAGGAACTTTTCTCTGGATCACAGAGATGTGATGGGGCTTGGTCGGGGGGGGCAGCATCTCACCGGCTTGCCGGGGGGCAACATGGCCGCAAGCAGGCCCAGGATCCTCTCGCGGGAGCACTCGGCGAACACATGTTCTTGGAGGGGCTGCCTGGCGGCCCTCTCATCCAGCGGCGTCACGGGTGGGGGCACGTGGAGGTCTGCATCCGTGCCAGCCCCAGTAGCTGGCGAGGCAGACAGAGATATAGCTGTGTCCCGGGACACGGAACCTCTGCAGCGCCGAGTGAGAGCCGGGCCCTGAGGGTGGGTACCTTCACCGGGAGTCAGGATGCCAGAGGACGTCTGGCTGAGGCCACCGATGTCACGCTGCTGCCCCCCCTCATCTCCTGTGAGAACCTCCGAGGCCAGCGGGAGATGGGACGCTGGCTGCCCGTCACTGGGCCCGCCTTTGTGCTGCAGGGAGGGGCGGCGCATTAAGCAATTACCAAGAAAAGGTTTACCTCCATTCCAGATCATGACCAGGTCATATAAAGGATAAACTACACATTAGCATACATGTTATCAGGAAGATGGAGGACATTCTTAAGCACTGCCTGCCATCATCATTCAGGGCACAGACAGCCCAGCCAGCCTGCTGCGCGCTTCGCTCTTAATTATTCCAGAAACCTCCGACTAGCACACTGGCACATATTCGCCATCTATTTATAGAGCCCCCCATGCCGAGGCACAGATCGGCCTGCGTCATGTGATGGAGGGCGGAGGACGCTGCAGCTGGTCACCTTGTCCCTAGGGGGCGGCGGCGAGCAGACCGTGGCGGTGCCACCTGGCAGGGGGTCCTGGCCGGACTCCGGCTCGCTCTCCGAGGCCGACTCGCCCGACGACAGCAGGGACATGAGCGCGGAGGTCCGCAGACCTATGCGGAGGGGGGCACAGATTTACCAAAATTGCACCCTAGAATGAATTTTACTGTGTTACATGGTGAAGGCAAAAGGTTGGCACGGTGAAGTATTTCTATCAGCATAAGATGTAACTGGAATGACTGACCTCTGCCCTTCTGACCCTTGAGCAGACAGTCGGCGATGAGCTCCGAGCAGCGGGCCTGCAGTGCAGCCGCGGTGCTCAGGGCCCCGACCGCCAAGGCCTCGCCCTCCAGCTCACGCTCGCTCGTCAAGTCGGAGGCATAGAGTGCCAGCGCACAAAACAGCAGCCAGGCGTAGTTGTGTATGTAGGGCTGGATGAGACGATGGCGGTCGCTGATCCGGATGGTCACCATTGGGTACACTGTGATGCGGTGCGTTGGCAGGTGGCTGGGGGAGACGCAGCGGTAAAACAGGCATGTTCTCAGGAGTCCTGACCGCAACGCGGCGGAGCCCCGCCCGGCTCACCTGTCTGGGTAGCGCTTAGCGTTGTAGCAGCCGAAGCACAGGTCGAAGTCCTCGCACACGTTGCAGTTGATCCTGCTGCCCACGATCAGCCCTTGGCAGTGGTCGCAGGCATACTCCATGTTCACCATCTCATGGTCGTCCTCGTGGCCCTCGGGCTTGGCGCCGCCTACCAGCAAAGAGCAACGGTTCAAAAAGGTCTCCACAAGCCAGACCACGACCGTGCAGTTGTACATTACCAAACGTCTCACCAGTACGGAAGACATCAAAGCCTTCCAGACATCCCAGGAGATACCTCAAGATGGTCTGGAGAATGACGCTAGCCCGCAGACCACCAAACCACTAGAGATTTACCCAGTATTCTCTGTGGTTACCGTGGGGGGTAGGGGGTGGGGCTTACTAAGGAAGCAGGTCTTGCAGAGGTCCATGTCAGTGCACTGCAGACAGCGGTAGCGGTGCCAGGGTGCGATTCGCTCACAGCCGTCGCAAGAAATCTCCACATTTAGCAGGTCGCAGTATCGTGCGATGAACATGTGCATCTGCGGAGAAATGAACCGGACACCCCGGTCAAGTGGCTGGAGGCAGATGGCACGGGGTCTGAGCGTGAGGATCGCTACCATTTGCCTGACGTGGATCTCTCTTGTAAAGAGGACGAGCCGGAGGCTGACAGTGTAAACAGTAGTGTGGCTGATAGGTGCTCACAGCTCGAACGTCAAATTTGGTGAAGGTGTCTCTCGTTATAGGGTTAAGCTCCATTTGAAGACTCACATGTAGGGAAGAGTAAATATTGAATTTCAAGCAGCGGCTGACATGAAGCAGCAGGTGCATTCATGGAGCTCCTGAGTTTATTACCAGCACCGCCTGTCAGCAAACATTTGCTCGGCTGGTGCAAATATGGTTCTATGTAAACTTGGATGTACAGATGGCCAATTTCTCAACGGGCAATCTAATCCCTATATATATATATTTTTAAGTGAGATCCCTTGGGAAAGCCCAAAAGAGCCAAGCATGTTATGGTCAGCTGTTACGATGTGACTGTCCTTCATGGTAATCTAACACCACCTTAGCACACTGGCCATCAGAGAGGCACAGCTCCGCAGAGACGTGCCGATCTCACCTTCCTCCGCTCCTCTGGAGAGCCCTGGACAATTTTGTCGTACCACTTCTCAAACATCCCATCCTGACACTCCTCCATCCACTCGCAGTTCCTCAGGAAGTCTGCTATCTCGTCCTCCTCGCTCCATTGGCTAAAAGGCCCAGAACAAAAAATGGCAGCTTTCATCATCCCAAACCCCCCACCATAGGGGGCACCACACAAGAAGCTTTATAAACCCGAAGGTCGCTGCTCTGAACCCCAGAAGAGACCCCTTGAACAGTCTATGGCACTAACAGTGACTGTGTTAAAAAAGGAATTATAAGCATTTTAAAATAAAGATAAACAACAACATGGATCTAACTTCTAGTTCATTTGTCTACCTCTTAGCTAAAAACGTCTGTCTTTTCTCCCCCCAGTTCCGTCTACCTTATAGCTATATCATGAACGCTGATGTTCTCTTGGGCCAAGGAAAGGAGGAGATCCGGCAGTTTGATGTTAAGAAAGAGCGGGAGGTCCTGCACTTCCCAGCTCATGTCGAGAAGGTGGAGAAGGCAGGTCTGCACGCAGGAGAGGGCGGGAAGCAGAGCCCTGTGAGAGACAAGGAATATGGACCATTAAAAAACCCGCTAAAACGGGCCAGCTTCCCGTCGCAAGGCAACAATCAAAGGACCCTTACTTATCTCCGATGGACTCAAAGTTCTGGACGGCATCCACCAGCATCTGCACCAGCTGGTGGTATGACTGGCGGACTTCATCCTGCACCTCCTGCCCGCTGCCAGACAGCTGGGTGAAGTAACTGCAGGAAAAAGACGACAGCAAACAAACAGGTGATGGTGAGGACCATGGGACCTCCTGAAGTTCAGGCCTGATGTTCCTCAAACAGACCGATGTCAAATTAAGACCGTAAGATTATATGGTGCCAACAGCTTTCTCGCCTCAACTCTTTATTAATCCATTCGAGCGCAGTTTTACTCAATATCCTTTACCATCTTGATGTGTCAAAATACACACATTTTCTTTCAAAGATAAGTAATCGGAAAGGCTGCAAAATATTAGACTACAAATGCAGGATGATGTGTCATTTTTCCAGTTTGACTACACAGAATATGCAGATATCATGAACAAATGCATCTGAAACCACACGGAGACGGGCTACGGTCTCTGTCAGCGGGAAGAGGAAAGCTTTCCGTTCCAGCCCCCACCTGGTGAAGTCCTTCTGGAAGGCCAGAAGCTCCTGGAGGAAGAGGATGCAGGAGGCCTGGAAGAGGTGCGGCTCACCCAGGGAACACAGGCACCGTCGCACGGTCCGCAGCACCTCGCTCACGCTGAGGGCCTGGGCCTTCTTCAAGGACAGGAGCTGCAGGACGCTGCATATGCATGCGCAGATCAGCGGCCAGCG
>JAODKE010000114.1:30851405-30864140 GCA_026779605.1 Mormyrus hasselquistii
GCGTGTAAAATAAGTAATAAAATCGATTTTCATAAAAACACATCGTCCTGAACTGTAAATTCGAATTAATCGATAAAATCGATTTATCGCCCACCTATAAGTGCCACAATAATTAACCAGTTAATTATTCAGTTAACGCAGCCTTGCCTTATCCAGTGCGACCGGGCGCTCCCATCCGACTGCCAGAAGGACACCGTTTCCCCGTTTGTCATCTTGTAGATGTCTGCCGTGTTGGAAGACGCCTCGATGAAGCTGTAACACGGGTTGATAATTTTGACCTTGTCCGTGTCAGGGTCGTGATTCTGCTCCGCTTGGTACTGGATGTCTAAATCTGCAGAGGGAAGGAGGGAGGAAGGACGCATGTCCACTCACCATAAGACGAGGAAGAACAGACAGAAGCAGTCTGAAAAACAAACATACAGTTCTACCCGCTTATTATATCAGATGCTGAATCAGTAGGGAAAAGGCAAGTATTTAAGGGCACACTAAGGCTACCCTGAGTCACTGTGACCATTTTATACTGCGAAAGTACATTTAGGGTTAGTGATTCCATACCCTTCTCTTTCTGCAGCAGACAGTCCAGGTAGCTCTGCACGACGGAAGACCTCATGGTGCAGAGGCTGCTGTAGCCCTCCAAAACAGGGAATGGGATGGTACTGCTGGGAATCCTATTCCGGTGCAGGAACTTCAGTATCTTAGAGGCATGCGATCCAAGGCGGTCCTTTGTCTTGGAGAAGATGTCAACAAACCCTGGAACGCGGCATATGACATAATGAATGAAGAGGAGCGATAGGATAGGGCCTATGTCTGCAAACGAGAGTCACCTCTCCGATCAGGGTCTGTGACAACCAGGGACCGCAGATTAACCCTCCCTCCAAAGAGCAGGTATGTATATGCTATACCCACACATTAACACAAACAGACACCAACTCAGGAAAGGTTCACATCAAACCTGCTGAAAAGAAACCACAGTTCCCAGTAGACATCAAAGGGGAGGGTGTGCAAAAGGCACAGCCAGAGATTGCAGGGTCAGATTCGACCCCATGAGGCAACAGCGCCCCTCCGCCGGCCCGCTGCCCTCCCACAGCCACGGTACCTGGTGTGAGGGAGCAGGCCTGCAACTGCCGGATCACGTGACTCAGCTCTCCCTGCAGATTGGCTCCGTTGCAACTCTTCAGCACCATCAGCATGTTCTCCACATCAACAATGCCATCTCCTTCTGCATCAAACTGCCCAAAGGCCTGTGGCAGAGAATGTGTGTGACCATCAGCCCAGTGGACTCCAAAGTATTGGAACCTGACTTAAGCCAATTATTTTTCCTCGCAGTGACATGACTGTACATATTGTGCATTTTAACAGCAGTCTGCTGGAGGTGTCAGCTTAAAACCAAAACAGCCTTTACCACTCTTGCTCCCATAGTTCTAGAACCATCCATTACAAGCTGGCCAAATTCCAGCGGCTTCAACGGGAGGTCCCTGACTGACTCATTTAAGACAACAAAGGTCTTTATCTACCCATTAATATCTAGGTGTACATTGACCTCGAAGGACAATCCTCTGCAGTCTTCTAGGCCTTTTAAAAAAAAACCTCCACATAACATCCAATATTTTGTCAATTCCTTGTTAGCACATTGATTAGACAAAGATAAGCATCACATACTTTGTCAACAAATAGCATACTTCTATCTTATTGGAGCTGGTAATGCCTCACAGCCCTGACTCACCTGCCCTGTCAAAATCTGGAATGGGATTCACACATATGTCCAGCCGTGTCATGGCTATGGTGACACAACAGTTATTAAAAGTTACTAAAAAGTTTTTTTTAGCCTATTTCACGGGAGGTGACCTGCTGCAACATTACAGAACTAATGGATGAAAACAAAATGAAACTGAAAGTGTTTAGACATTAGAAAATAAGCAGAAGCACTCTGAGGAAGAGGACAATTATGGGCATCTTGAGAATCGGCCAATTAAAACTTGCTGTTTTTATAGTCACAATAAACAACATGTAGAATAAGCCAAAACCTATGAATGGAGTTGAACTTTATTAGTGGGAAAGTAGATGTAAACTAAACTAATAACTGTAACTAATATGACCAGAACATTTAAAAGACTCGCTACTTTTAAGTTTAAACGCGTTATAAAAAGTAACAGGTGTCTTAGGAAGCTGAGCAACTGACTGACACTTGCGGGACCTTCCGTATTAGTCACCGAGCGCACGTTACACTCCTACCGTAAGCTCATCTGCACATATTCCAAAGCTGTCTGTGCCCGACATCTTGTCTCACCTTTATTTACGTCTGCATGTTTATCTTTTTATTAATAGCACAGTTTTCCATTTCTCCATCTCCGTTTAATTTATTCGTTTTATTGTGTATCTTTATCTTGACAGCATATTTAAATTGCATATTCATTTCACAGACTGCAACAAAAATTTCTTGTACTGTTTGTACATTGGGAATAAAATCATTCTGATACTAAACTTTAAGATCTTTAAAACTCGCTATGTTTAAGCTTAAGTTATGAGGAGTAACAGGTGACTTGGGAAGCTGCTTAATTCACATAAATCAGACTGTGAACAGGCAGGAGACATAGGGAGCGGTAACTGCACCCAAGTCGGACGTTAGGAGTGAGGAAACGCACCTCCTCACACTCGTGTCGCGGAGCGTCTCGGCTCTCCAGCATCTCGCAGAACTGCTCAAGGGTCACGGTCTCCTCGCCACGGCCCAGCCGCTCTTCCAGCCAGCGCACCAGCGCACTCTCGTTCCGGGCAAGCACCGACTCCGAAACTGCAACCCAGGAGTCGCTCATCCGGGCCGCCGCCGACCTTAGTTTGCCTTGCTCCAGAAGGTCCTCGGGTGCGGGGAGTCCGAAGGCCGGTGCGGGAGAGCTGTTCGACCCTCTTACGCCACCGGATCCTGAGGCTCCGCTCACTGCCGCCGCGCCACCGCCGCCCGTGGTCGCAGAGGCCGGGCTATCCCCCGCAAAGACGTGGCTGTCGGTCTCGACATCCTCCTCGTCGCCGCTGGCGCCACCGCCGCAGCCGCTCTCCACGTTCCCCATGTTCGGGCTTCCCCGCCTCGGTCGGAAGGCAGTTACTCCGGGGCTTGTCAGGGGCGCAGCCTTACCGGGGCCGCCAGCTCGCCGCTCCGCTGTCAACCACCGTAGTGACGCTCGCTCCGCTGCTCGAGTTTCCTCGGGGCGCTACGTCACGCGGGCCGGAAAACTCTGGACTCCGTGCTTTAAATCGCCACTTCCGGGTTCGCCACCGGCCCACGGGCAATAACAATCGGTATGTCGGTGTTTTTGCCTACTGCCTTCGACATGTTTTTTAATTTTACGGTCACAAGTAGCTTTGAAATGTAACTACCTCAGGCTGGACAGCTACTCGCACGTAAAATTCAGCATCATTGATAGCTTCGCCACGGCCGTGAGTCGGCGTTTGATTCATTGACGGCAAGAACCTTCTTCGTTGGTTTCCCTGTAACTTTTTTTTGCCTCAGAAGCCGTGAGAGGCGCTACTGCCACCTGCTGCACCGGAGAACAAATCAAGCGCCTTGGTATTTTAAAGGCTTTCCTTTTGAGAGAGTGGAAGCCAATACCAATATAATACAAGGCATAAAAAACAATAATACCATCCGCTTTCTGTAACCGCTTATCCTATTTAGGGAATCAGGGGCTCCAGAGCCTATGGTCACAAGACTGGGAGCAACGCAGGATGGGCCTCTAACCCATTGCAGGGCACGATCACACACCATTCACTCACACATATTGGCAATGTGCCAACT
Organism: Mormyrus hasselquistii; assembly: GCA_026779605.1. Taxonomy (NCBI): domain Eukaryota; kingdom Metazoa; phylum Chordata; class Actinopteri; order Osteoglossiformes; family Mormyridae; genus Mormyrus; species Mormyrus hasselquistii. The sequence goes on from JAODKE010000114.1 coordinate 30,855,193, forward strand.
CCAATTCACCTTGACATATTTTTGGATGATGGGGGGGGAACTGGAGTACCCAGAGGAGACCCTATGACATCACGAAGAGAACATACAAACTCCACACACATGGAGCCATGGTGGACACTCAGACCCAGAAGTGTGAGGCAACAGTTCTTGCTAGCCACTGCACCACCATGCCGTCCCAACAGCAATACCAATAATACTACATAATTCATCATGGTGGGGGGGTGGTTATAGCACGGTGAGTCTCCAACATGGCTCCATGTGTGCGAAGTTCGCAGGTTTTCCCCCCTGTGTCATCATGGGGATTCTACTGGATCACACCCCGTCAAACATGCGAAGGTTAACTGGAGTCGCCACATTGCCTATAGGTGTGCATATGTGCCCTATAATTGGTGGGCACCCCATCCTGGCTTTTTCTCTGTTTTGTGGCTGTGTAGCATCCAGGATCATCTCCACAACCCCCCCCCACACACACACACACACACACACAACCCTAAACAGTACAAGCAGTTACAGGAAATGGATGGATGGATGGAATTTATCACGATTATCAATGGGAATGGCATGATCCTGAAACAAAACTAGTGTTGCATACTTCCTGACATATATCAGCATAGAATGTGCCTCCAGCCTCTTCAGATGTCAGATCATAGTGATCTTGGAGGGATTTGTGTAGCGGCAGTCTGAGAAGATTAAATTCTGCATAATTGTTTCTTTCTGAGTTTTGTCACACAAACACACAGTGTACACAGATCTATGTTTAGCAAAATGGTTTAGATAGGACAATATATGTTCAGGTTGTACAGATGTTTGTACAGATTGCCCCTTAGAATAGTCTCCCATTAACATGTAAACATCTTTGTTTCCATATTTCAAATCTGTGTAGCTCATTAACCCCCAGTTTGAAGACACAGTCAACCAGTGTACTCTGTGACTGTGACTCTTTATACTCAACTGGTTAGTTAAAACAAAATCTTGGTCTGGATTTGTACTCTCTGGACCCGAAATCTCCACCTCAGATTATACATGCAAACAAAAAAAATGTGTACAGTCCTTCAATTAATGTGATATGGTTTAGCCCAGAAATCGCTTCTACATGAGCAAGAAGTAGGCCTGTCAGTACAATATAAGAAGAAGATGCGGAATGTTGCAGTGCTGGCGTTGTCGAAAAGGCGTGCATTCCTGAATAAATGTAATTATTGTTGCATATAGTGCGTACGCAATTTCCAACCTAGTTCCAGTAAACCACGCCCCTTATTATGGGTCCTACCGGCCGGAGGGTCGCAGGCTCACATTGTGATTGGTTGACTGTCGAAAATTTAAGTCATTATTATAATCTTACGAAATATCTTTTTGTTGCTCGTAAAACAAATATTGAAGAAACATAGGCCTACTTGACGGACTACATCAGAGTGGTTGAGGTTTGGTCCGCTGTTTCTCGTGAAATAAACCTTAAAGTTTGATTTAAAATATGGTTTACTGGAACAGGATTGGAAATTGCGTACACATACACAGTATCCAGTTCCGGAATAGTACATTGACGTTTCCTCCTCACGTCCCCGCAGTTTGCTGCTATGCGTTGTTGCTCGTGAAAACTGAACATTTTGCACGTTAATAAAAATTCATATTTAATGGCACGGTGTCTGATCGCCGTGGCCGCTGCATCGGCAGCTGTCCTCCTCGCCGTGTGCGACCTGGACGCCGTTATCGCACATCTGCTTGCTCTGTCGGCGATTTTTTCCTCATCTCCGGACGCGTTGCCCCTGTTAAACCAGCAGGACCTGTCGCGGTATGACGGCGAAGTGGGCAGCCAGGGTCTGTACCTGTCCGTGCTGGGTCAGGTGTTTGACGTGAGCAAGGGGCGCAGGCACTACGGACCCGGCGGTGCTTATCACTTCTTTGCAGGTACATTTTCTACATTCTCTTTGCATGCTCCAAATGCATTTTTACTGTTTAAAAAAACAAACGTCACTTTGCAAAGGTGTCCCATTACGAATACGGTTTATCATGTAATGGGCCAGGCAGAGATGCGTCCAGAGCTTTCGTTACCGGGGATTTCACGGAAGGCGGGCTGACGGATGACTTGTTGGGTCTGTCACCGTCGCAGGTGGTCGCCCTGTATGATTGGCTGTCTTTCTATCAACGGGATTACAGACCCGTAGGTAGGTATTGCATGTACAGATCGTATCTTGTGAGACACCACATAAAACATCAAAATATAAATACGTCTGTTTAACCGAAGGCAGGCTGATCGGACGTTACTACAGTGATACCGGCAAACCCACGGAGGCTTTGCGGCAGGTGGAAGCTGCCCTGGCCCGTGGACTGGAGCTCAAAGCTGAAGCCGAAGCTGACAGCAAGCGCTTCCCGTCCTGTAACTCCGAGTGGAGCGCCTCTGGTGGGAGAGTGTGGTGCTCCGAAAAGAGGTACGGCAGCATGTATTACTCAACAGGGGTGCGTTTCCTAAAAGCGATCGACCTTAGCGAATAACGAACAAATTAAAAAAGCAATGAGATTTGCGACAGTTCCTCAAAACGCTTCGTTATTCTAGAATTAAATCACAAACTTTAAGTTGTATATAAAGCCCCCGCCTAAGAAAGCACAGGGTGTAGAAAACAATAACATTCACGTATTCAATGGTAAATAGGTTTATATGTTATATGATTGTTACATTAGACACATACAAGTAATAATAATAAGAAAATCAATAAAACACGAATGCAACAAAATTAAGATCATAATAAATTAATCTTTAAATTACAGTATTTAAACAGTATTTAAATTAACAGTATTTTGCTGAAAATATATAAATCTCAAAATGTGAAGTTGTGTCCTTGTAAACCACAATGCCAAGCAGCAAAAGGCAACGGAATTAGAATTTGGTGATTAGTCTTAACACAGCACATGTGCACACGGTGCGCAACAACGAAATGGGTCCTCTGCATTTAACCCATATGTGACTTTCATGACATAGCAGGGGACAGCTAATTCAACACTCGGGGAGCAGTGCTTGGGGACGGTACCTTGCTCAGTGTACCTCAGTTGTGACTTGCTGGTGGGGGATTTGAACTTGCAATCTTTCGATTATAAGTGCACTTCTCTAACCATCAAGCCACCACTGCCCACAAAATAACACTACTCAGGCGTTAAAACAACTTATTGAGGAGATACCCAAAAATATTTCAGTACAATAACTACTGCAATGTTGTGCAGCATACAACACACAGCAAGACAAGCACAGCAGCATCGGGGGAACATCTTAGAGTTCCCAAGGACTTGTGTAAGCATGTCATGTTTTGGGGTTTGACACGGGGATCAGCAAGAACTCGCTAAAAGGACGCCTGATGCCTCCCAATAACCAGCCACCAGCAAATCGATCATCCTTTGCCGTCTGACCCACTGCAAAGCTGGACCACATATAAGCATCATGTGCTCTCAGGCCACTCGGCCATAATGTCTGTAAAAAGTTCTTGATGATTGCATATCATTTGGACCTTTAGGCCTAGTCTCAAGAATCCTATTTGACAGGTGCAGGTAGAATTCAAGATGGTGCAAGTATAACTAGGGTTGAACATTCTGTCGACTGCACCTACAATGGCAGGTATGCATGCAATAGCATGAAACCAGTTTTAGTGTCATGCAAGGCATCCCCTCCTGCTGGACATTGTATGTAATCGTGCTCACGGTGCAAAAGAAATGTGAACAATGCACGGGTGCAGGACACAGCAGCCTTGCTGAGGCCATGTGCATCTGTAGGTCTGCAGGAATCCACCAGGGGGCGTAGAAGCAGAGAGCCGTCAGAAGCTGCACAGTGCACAATTCTGGAGTGTTTCCCCTTTCAATTTATCCTGCACCAGACCAAGGAGGCTCATTATTTTACCCCAGGCCAGCATGTATTTCGCTATGAATTGTTTATTACTGTGACGGTCCAAGGAGTTCATGTCCACCCACAAAACAACATTTTAGCAGGCAACTTGCCCGGATTATTAAGTGCCTACCAAGGTTGTTCAGAATTTATTAATCGTGCCCATTCCATTCATTAATTGGAATTTCAACTGAAATTTCAAGAATTTAATTCATTTTAATTGAAAGAAATTCCATGCAATCACACAACACAGGAATGTCATTTAATCTAGCAAAACATGAATAATTACATGATAGATTTACTTTATAGATGGTAGATGTATATATTGATCTTATATATGTACTAGTGAGTAAAGTTTACTTTGCAGTTGCTTGATTGTAAGATAAAAATTCTGTCATTGTTAAAACCTATCTAACAATACGTAAAGCCTGTTGTTAAAACTGTACTAGGCCTAAACAAAGACTGATATTTTGTTTCAACAATCTCCGGACGGCGCCGAACCCGGAGCTGTAGTACCCGCTCACTGTCTGCCCAGCGGCGCTGCTTAGCTCACATTAATTCCCCTGCACTAATGCATGCTTCTACACTGCTTTCTGCACCGCTGTGTGTCCGGGCTGTAACCGCGCATTCTTGCGTCTTCTCTCGCCGCAGTGGTGGGGTGCAGCGCCCCTGGGCCGGTGTCCCGAGGAAGATGTTCAACCCCAGATCCCGGAGCGTTCGCTGTGTGTGCGTGCCGAGCGGCAAGCTCGAGCTGTCAGCCAGCGCCGACCTGCAGGAGTACGAAGGCTGCCCACCGCTCGCAGAGTCCTGCCCAGTTCACAGCTTTTAAACGTTTCAAAATGGCACCGCGTTTTATTAACTCTTTATCCAGCAAAACGTTTCTTTTGGTCAAATTCGGGAGTTTTTACAACTCAGCAAACAGATCTGAATTTCTCCTTTATTTATACAGTGAATGCAACCCGCAACCTTCGTAATGAGTTCCGGATTAATTAATATTGTGATCGTTGAATCTGAAGTTAGGGTTGCCAGCTCACGCATCTGGTGTGACACGCTTTCAGATTTTCACGCTCACACAAGCAATCCTACGGCAAATCTATATTATCCCATTATGAACCTAAAATTAACTATATTAAAAGTGTGGGGTAGTTTGCAAAACCTACTGAGTATTTACAGTGCAGTAAAACGGTTACCTGCATGTGCAAACTTGTCTCGAATTTAAAACATCACGCCCCAACCAGCTGACTAGAATTCAGCAACCCTGCTACTGACAAACATTTGATAAAGGGGGGTTAAATGTACTAAGGGTTTCTTTCTACAATGGTTCGTGCCATTTAACTGTACTATAAGGGCGTTTTCTCCCCCGTCAATCGTTGATCACAGCTCTCCTCCATACCCACAGCGCATGTGCAGGGCACTGCGCAGATAAATGACTCCACAGTGCTTTTTGATGACCTTTATGTAAAGTTGTCCTCCTGCGGTAAAGAAACAGGCTAAATATCTGAGCGTACAGATACGATACAATGTGCATAAAAGGTTAACTGAGGCAAGGTTTAAGTTTGTCACATTGACAAAAAGCACAAACTGCATAAAGTACAAAACAGTTATAGTGGTCAAAAATATTATACATTTATCTGTACAATTTATCAATAAAGAGCGGACCATGGATTGTGATCACATCCTCTCTAAACTCTAAATTAACTAGTAAGACATGGTGTAGTTCTGATGAAGCCTGCCTAATGGTATAGCAAACATGAGATCATACATAATGTGTTAATGGCATTCAGTTCAAAATTTAACTAGTAACTGAAATTAAGGTCCAGCAAGAAATCCTGCGATAAATGGAATGTATCCTTTGGTAATCTGAAAATAATTCTTTAAATGTGATGTAAAGGAAGCTCATGCATATGCATTAAGCTCTTAGTATTCAATCAAAAAAAAATGTTGTTTGTAACATGACAAATCTCCAAGTGTTTCTCAGTCATCCAGGTACACAATCGCTCAGTCTTCCCACAAGTGTAGTTCTTGCTGTTTTGGAAGGTTACCCAATGAGGGGTGGCATTGCCCTCCTCGCAGTCTACGCTACACGTCCACAGTAGACCGTCTAGTCTACCATCGCGGGGGAAAAAAAAAAACTACAGATCAATTGATTAAATGGCTAAAACATGTAGCTCTGCACAGAACAGATGAGCTCGTTGCGGTAAACAGAGATCATTCCTGTACCTGATGCATATGAGTTTTCTAGTGATGCTTTCATCCATAACATTCTAGAAAGGCGCAGTGTTGTTCAAATCGGTAAAAGTGACTTGTTACCACGTTAGTGTCCTCCAAAGATTGCCACTCAAAATATCAAGTTTTATAAATATTGGGGCTCCAGTCAGAGACCTCCTTACTTAGAATTGAGGTTTTTGAACTGCTGAACCCAGCCTTACATTATATAACTGTACTGATCAACACTTCTTAGTATTCCGTTCCAGACTAGAAATATGCATCGCTGATCTCCACGGTAATGGGTTCTTCATGACACCCCCAACCCACATCCTCTGCCGCACTTCCACCCATTCTTTTGTTCATGCTACACTTTGATCACCAGAACAAACTACTTGAAAATGCACTAAAATGCACAAACTGAAAAACCGGGTAGTGGAAAATAAAACGATGAAGGAAAGGTACATATGAGTGGTGTGACATCTGTCCAGGCTTCCCAGTGGGCCTCCCAGGATTCCCCCGGCTGTGACCCGGGCACGAAGGCGGTGGCAGTGGTGGCGAGAGGGAGGGGGGCGTTAGGACACCCCACCCAGTGTCAGCACATCGAAGCAGATGTTGCACACCCGCACGGGCTTGTTCAAGTCGAACTTGATGATGGGGATCTCCTTCAAGGAACACTTGTGACACAGCAGGCGGCCACAGTGACGGCTGGGGAAGGTCACATTGGAGATCAGGTGACCATCTTTGACCAATAGGAGAGTCGTCCCATGCACACCATCTTGTGTTTCTAAAAGCAAGCTGACATGGGGATTCATGCCGGGCCAATGCACATTCTTACCAGTGATGTTTCCTTGTGGTGACGCCAAACTTCGCTGTGCATTCATAACAGTTCGAGCCGTCACACCACGGTGGCTCCTTAGACAACATGTCTTCCAAGGAAAGAGAGAGATCAAACTCCATCAGCCCCTCAAAAGAACAAACACCGACAAAATACCCAAGCTTCAGCTCAGCAGCGTATCACGCGACGTCATGGGATGTTACCGAGAAGCCGGAAGAGCAGCTGCTTGGTGGCCACCTGGTAGTTGAAGATGTTGACGCCCTGATTGTTATTGACCCCCAGGCGGGCACCGGACCTCACGATGGCCCGGCACAGATTGGCGTTTCCTTTCATGTATGCCAGCAGAAGCACTAGAATTGGGGAACGGGGGCAGGTCAGTCATGAAGCACCACCAGACCCCAATTCTAAGGAGGTCAGCCACGATGATCAAACGTACCGGTGTTCCCTTCGTTGTCTGGCTTGTCCAATGGATACTCTGGCATGCACTCGAGGAAGAGCTCAAAGATGGCGGCGGCATTCTCCTTTCCATAATGCCCCAGGACGTGCATTGATGACTGACCCCTGTGAAGCACATTCCATTTATTTGTCTTCAATCCCGAATGCTTGATGACAGTCAACAATCGATCAGCTTACAGTTCAGATGTGGGAATAGTTGTGGGTCATCAGACTCCACTAACTACACAAGGCATCGACAGGCTATTAGGAGCTCAAAAAGACTCGCCGAAAGTCTAAACGGGACAGTCTTGGCTGGTATGTTAAAAGAGACTAATCACATAAACCAACTTTGCCAACCCTTTCTACTGACTTTGTAAGGTAGGACAGACTGAAGAACCTGACAACTAAGAAGCTGCCTTGGCACCCTCCAGGTCTTCTCTGAGGATGGTCCTCCACAGAGCAGAGACAGACAGAAAGAGAAGAGACACCTGAGATTGAAGGCCTCCGCATCTACGGTGGACTCCGTGAGCAAGGTTCGCACGTTGTTCAGACGTCCATGCATCACGGCGATATGAAGGGCTGTGTGGAAGAAAGGAGACAACGTTATGTTGTCCTTCAGAACTGGAAGCATTTTTTTTTTTTACTACTAGAAGTATGGAAGTCAGCACGGAGATCTTAAACTTGCATCAAGGCCGATGTGCAGCATCAGCTTCTGGATCTGCCACAACTCTTACCGTTGTTGCCGTTCTCATCCACAGCTGAGAAGTCCACACCGTTCTCCAGCAGCACAGAGCAGATGGTGGGCAGGTCCTGCTGGGCGGCCAGGTGCAGGGCGGTCTGCCTGTGCTTGGTCAGCTCGTTCACTTTGGCCCCCGCCAGGAGCTGTAACAGATGCACAGTCCCCTGTGTCACATGGATAAGCCAATACCCCCCTCAGCCCAACACCCCCTTCTTCCAGCCTGCCTTGGGGCCTGTCAATAGGTCCCTAGCATAATCCCTTTTCCCATTGGTAATATGATATTATGACTAGGTGTAAGGTTTGACGCCATAAACAAATGTGACCAGTGGATCAGATTACAAGAGCCCTCTGTGGAAGCCATCTGGTTCAGATTCATATAGAGCATATTTCTGTAGTGATTTATACCCCATCCCTCCATAAATATGTCCATCATACTTCACATGTTAGGTAAGTTCATTAAGGTGCTTTGATCCCTTAGTAATTCACAGGCACTGAAGGCGGTTCATCGGGCGGGGCCTGCAGTCAGCAGGGATATCTACCAGGTTGCGGACGATGATCTCGGAGCCTGCCTGCACGGCCAAGTGGAGGGGCGTGAGCTTGGCAGCATCCTGCACCCGTGAGTTCACGTTGGCCTGTACACTGATGAGGAAGAGCACGCTCTCGATGTCTGAGTTCTGCACGGCCACGTGCAGGAAGTTACGCCCTTTGTTGTCCACCTGAAAGGGGAGAGGAAGAAGAAATCAGATGTCACTGGCTTCTTCTACACCAGAGGAGTCTGGTGGCAAGGCGCGCCGCCCCCCCCCCCCCCCCCCCCCACCGCGGGAACGACCACCGCCAACCATCTAGATCTCAGAGTGACACGGGGACAC
>JAODKE010000114.1:30871456-30889959 GCA_026779605.1 Mormyrus hasselquistii
GCTGGGGGTTGAGGGTGAGCGGGGCGGCCCGCGAGGCAGAGCGCGGCGGGGGGGCGGGGGTGGTGGGTGGGTGGGGGGGGGGGGGGGGGGAAGATGCCAGATTACACTATGCATTTTACCATACAGAGAGACACAATGACTTTCCCCAGCAAAGCCCAGGCCCCGGGCCTCCCCCGCCTCACCGGACAGGTCGAGCTCCGTGACGGCGGTCAGGTTGGACAAGCTCCAGGCGTCGCTGCGAGCCGCCAGAACAAACTTATGAGCGCTGTACATCTTCTCACCAACCTTTACCTTCAGGTCACTGAAACACAGAACCCATCTCTCAATTTTAACTGCACCCTGGCAAGATCACAACCCTGACTGTTTTCATCCAATAAAAATAATAATTAAAAGCCATGGGCGAGAAAGGCGGTCGCAGCCAGGTAGGCCCATCACTGGCCGGTGCCCATCAGCTGGCACACAACTGCAACAGGACAGCCGTACTGCAGACATCATGGCCCTTCGCCCCGGAACAATGTGGTAACACCTCCCAGCGGCCAGTGCGGCGCTCACCTGTATTGGTCCTGCTGGTAGAGCTCGGCCACGATGGCCAGCAGGCGGCAGATGAAGGAGTCGCTGCCGCTTTCGCGCGCCGTCAGCAGGGTGCAGCGCTTTTCTGTGTCGGCCAGCTTCTGCTGCATCTTCACGTACTCCTGCCGCAGCAGGGCAAGGTGCTTCTGAAGCTTGGCCACCTCCTCTGCGGGGCGATGCGGAGAGCGTTACAGGAGGGCCACTGTACCCGGCGTCCCACCACCTATCTGTCTCCGCTGAGTAACCGGGTGAGTAACTGACAACTAATAAGGGTGCGAAACCTGCTGTGGGCGGGATCAGAGTTTGCTGTCAATCACCTGATTAAGTGGCTGATGAAAGAACCAATCAGTGAAGGACTGCACACAGTAATCCCGCCTCCCCTGCCATGGGTGGGATCAGAATGTACTGCCAATCACTTCCAGCTTTAACCTGATCAGTGTCTGGCTGCACATTGTAATCCCACCCAGCATGAGATTTCAAAACTAGCAGTTTCCCATTTTTCCCTTTCATATCCTCCACCTATGGTCAGATCTCATTTACTTTATTACTTCCAAAGCAAGTGAGGCAAATAGCACATTGCAAACATACGTGCTGTCGAGGAGCTGACTAGGCATAAGCGCAGCCAGACTGACTTTCCAATGAACACTCAGGTATCAGTGTAAGCAGGAGCTACAGCAGATCTACCGAACAAAGCAAGAGCTGAATGTGGCAGTTAATTCAAATCAGCTGAAAGTGCAACATTCAGAACATGAGCCGTTTCAGCCAAACGGCACCAGGTGACAGTTTACAACAGACTTGTGATTCTGTCTTACTCTGCCTTTTTTGTAAAGGGCCGAAGGTCCAGGGCGTTTAACGCCGTTAAACATTGAGCTAAACCGACAAGCAGCACTGGAACGAGAACAAAACAGCAGTCAGGTCTGGCGGGAGGAAGCTCCGACATCCCAACCCACTGAGAGGAGAGCAGTCAACATACAGCAGAAAACTGCTTAAACGAGCAGCAGCTGGCTCTTTGCAGTGGGTCTCCCCAGCGGCAGAGCAGCGCTTCCTGCGTCCAGGAGAAAAAGTTTTGCAGCCTCCATCAGTGGCTCTCAAGTATTATTTACATATAGACCTTATTCCACAGGTCAGTAGAATATAAAGCCATTGATCAGGCCCGCAGGTGGTAGAACCTTCTGACACATTTACACAGCAGTGCCTGTGTTAATCATGGCCCTCTCCGTGACATGCCCACACTGGCCAGCCACCCGTGCTTTCCTGCATTTTCTGCATGTAATGCAAAGTCGGACAAACGCAGAAAATGCACAGGATGTTCCTGCAGCTTTCTCCGGCTGACGGAGTGCGGCACTCGCAGGAAATGAGCCCCCTCTAGGTCTCCCAGAAGAGCACAACGACAGGAAAGACAGATGCTGCACCAGCAAGAAACACCCCCCTCCAACCCCGCAGCAGCAGGCTGTCCGACAGCTAGACTGCACTTTGTTACTCTGCATACATCGCAGTCATAAAACACACACCCAGAAGCAAAAGCATCACCTCAATAGGCAGAAGGCAACCAACCTGCTGAAGAATGGGTCACACTACAGGGGGAGGCACAGTAAAGGAGCGAACGGTGCCAGAGCGCGTCCTAAGGGCCTTAGGGGCCGGGTGGCAGGGGGCCTGGCCATAAAACATATTTTGGCCTAATATTACCAACACCTCACCAGATGGGGGAGGGGTGAATCTCACTGAGTTTGCTGGCGGAATGATGTTACGTCATTTTTTAATTGTCTGTGGAAAACAAAAGATCCCATCTGCAGGAAAGATTCAATGATGCATTAAAAATGTCACGGCTATATAATAGCAGCTTGCAGAATGCATCTAGTCCACAGGCTGGTACTTGGAGACCCCTGACCCAGTACAATCATCTTCAATATTTTACCTTTTCTTTATTATTAGTGCAGTGCTGCTAACTTTGAATACTGACTAAAGTCTGAATACTGGACGGCAATATCAACCACAATTGACATACCGGTCATTTCCATACCGATATCTTGATTCTTAAAGAACAACGGCCAATGCGGGTATGTTGGCTGATATATTGCACATCGCTTGAAAATATTAAATGAATGTGACTATTTTATAAAGAATCAGGTCATTCTGCCATCTTCAGGAACTTCAAATCTACCATTTCCTATTTAAATTATTATTAATAAACTGCTGAAGCAAGTCATTCACCGTCAGGCGGCAGGTTTACAGCCGCCTCCATGGCCCGGATTTCGCTCAATTATCATTATATCCTGTGTGCATTTGTCACAGCAGCTTAGGGATACAGCTGAGAGTGGCAGGAATGCTGTGGCCATTGCAAAGATGCATCATGATGAATTTGGCGCATAGCAATATGAGAGGAATGGCAGCACACATTTATGACAATTCAAACAGTGGAAATAAATTGGAACAGCGATAAAGCTCATTACTGTGCTGCATGATCTTAGTTTTACCGAAGCTGTAATTGCTTTGTTTAGACAACAGAGGGCCTGCATCCATGCCAGCAACCAAATACATCAAGCTGCAGAAGTAATGGGGAAAACAGCGGACAAATGGTTTGACTTTTAAACCTGACTACAGCCATCATAAATGTTCATAAATGGTTATTAAGAAAAAGCCTATTTGTTACTAACTTTAATTTCTAATAAAAGGAATATTTAATTAAACCGGCTACTATACTTTACTCCAATCTTTATAAATATTTGTAAATAATTACTGGTTCTTAAGAAAATTAAAAACTTATTTTTTTTTTTACTTAACAAAACTAATATCTAAGTTGATAAAGAATGAGAATAAATATTGCAATTTTTGGTAATGAATATCATAAGAAAAATAAACCCAATACAGTGGATCGGAGCTGACTGTGAATCAAGTGAATATTTACATGCCTATGATGAACTGATTATTAATCTGCAAGCGGTAAAATGCCCCTTAAAGATACTCCTGCATCTGGGTTGCGTGTATTTGCATTTCTGAAACTTAGGATGGCAGGGAAGGCAATGCACCAACCCATTCATAATTCATTACGAGATCTGGCCTGCAGATCTATCTGTCATTTTCCACAGAATAAAGACAGTGTAAGGTCATTTCACTAATCAGCAACACCCCCCCCCCCCCAGAAAATCATACACCGCTTCACTTCTGCTTTTTTCCTGTATAAATCAATAGTTGGCCTTTTGACAATTTACAGTGTTTAATAATAAAAATAAATGTTAGATTCTACTTTGTATTCCATTAATTACCTGGAATTCCCTGGTAGTATGTTAATTTTTTTCCAGTTAAGTAAAAAAGGTCGATTTCAGGTTATCGTGATCAAATAGCCGATTAATCCATTCATGATAAAAAGTAAAGGTTCTGATGCATGAAATCATCCCTTAAAAAATAATCGTTATCAAATTGGGGTGAATGACTTACATCCTGACTACGCACACAAGCTCAAATAATACAATTAATACACATGTTCCATAACAGAGTACTGTATGGAAAACCAGGATACAGACCAACACACCACCCGCCTTGGCACAGAACCTGCAGTGCCAGTCTAAGGCCTAAGCTTCTTTCCAGGCTTCGCTGGGCTTTACGCCACAGGATGGGCAGGAGTACTGCTTACGAAGACTGGCTGCAGCGGAAGCTCTGAAGGAAAGGCCAGATATATCAAAGACCTTTGGAACTGAAACACTTAAAAATCTGCCGGTATAACCCAATTAGCAACCAACTGTTTCCAAACAAAGCTACAAGAACCACACTATAGCTAGAGCGATATGGTAAACCGCAATTTTAATATTGCTCAGTACTTCAACAGGTTACTATGAATGCAAACAGCTCCTGCGCACAAATCTGATGGCCCTAACTTCCTTAAAAGCCGCTTTAATGTCTCGGGGCACCTTTAATATTATAAAACTCGTCACCTCCTGATTTCGCACTTTATATAAGCATGGCTTCAGAAATGATGCGCAGTAATGTTTTACTGTATTTCCAAAACACCTAGGACCTAAACCCACGGAGTAATCCGACAGGAACATGTCATCCTCGTTTCTCATAATTTAGCAAGTTGGACAAATACACTGGAGCAGCACATTATACACCCTGTTTAACAAACCAAGGACGCGTTTCCTGCAAAGCAATAAAAGCTAAGCGTTAAAGCAATAAAGTTCTGCATTACCAAGTTGGTCATACAAGGGATTTGCTGCCTGGTTAATGATACGCTCAGCACTGAGCTGGCCTGCCATACAGACAGTATTGCAAACCATTACCACTCAGGAAACCCCAAGATTTTTACCCCAAAGCCACACAGGTAATCTAGGACACATTTCTTACTTAAGCCCAGCTAAAAAATAATTGCCACTGATCTGCTGCCGTACTACTACGAATGTCATAACTGTAAAAGGGAGCCCCACCCCATGAATCGACTAAACCTAACCCTCGAAATTTAATACTAAAACTCCTCTTAACGGTAACCCTAAAACTCCATCTAACCCCTGCCTTCGAAGTCCGCCTCAGGGTAACCCCACTACAAAGCCCATAACAAAGGGTTTATATCAGGGTTTGCGGTTTCACGCCGTGTGTATCCAGCTGATATGACTGATACGCTTTTTAAAACAATATATGTTTTTATTAAAGGGCTGTTGAGCACCGCTCCAGAGGTTGTTTCGGTTTGATAGGAGACGCACCCACAAGTTGGCGGAGCGGTTCCGCTGGAACGTAACGATCCGTCCCTCGTTTAACAGTCTCTCGGCATCCCCATTATTATTTACTATAATAACAGTTATTATGACTGCTTCGTATTTGCACTTGAATCCGTAATGACCGTCTAACACGGCGAGTCCCATCCCACAGCCCGGCTGCACCACCCAAGCCGTCACCCGCCTGGCCTAAAATGAACGCCGCCGAACCGAAGCGGGCCGCCCTGAAACTGAACAGTCAGCCGAGCCTCCCCGTCCCCCCCGACACCGATCCGGAGCTGCGGCGATCCGGCAGGGCGGCTGTCGCACATCCAAAAGACGGCGGTCCTGTACCTTCAGCCATGTTGGGTCCAGGGCTCTCCGACTGCTATCGCGAGAGGACGCGCGAGCTGGAGCGCAAGCGGAGTACTGTTAGGGCAGCGGCTCGCGGAGGGGGGCGGCGCGCGCGAGTGTAGCCGAAGCGTCTAGGGTGTCAGAGTAGGAACTGCTTGGGATTCGACACACAAAAAATAAACCTTAAATTAACATATGGGGAAGTTCTCCAATAATACAGAAAATCCCTTAAAAATGCACTGTCTGTTTTTCCATATTCCCCGGAAATCCCTTTGGGAAACACATGTAATTAAGCTGCACGCTCCGACGTGTGAGGCGTGAAACATAACGGGGACGCTTTTACAGAGTACTTTCAGATACCAGTGTTGACGCGTCCCCCCCGGAACTATAAAGTTTTCAAAATAGAAACTGAACAGTAATTAATGTAATCGGACGCACTAAGTCCGCGGGCCGGCAGGTGTAAACAGTCTATTTTTAATTACGTAGTAATGTCGAATTTCCTTTACCTCGCAGCACCATATCAGCCATATAATCTAGCAAATCACATTTTTTGCACAAACATTGTATAATCAAGTGATTTATTTTTCGGAAGCAGCCACTTAGATTATCCCTCCCTATCAGTCAGTATCAGCACTCGAACATTACTCAATAACCACTCAGACGTTACTCACCTCGGAGAGCAGCTCAGGCACGGAGATCACTTATGCAATCAGATTACAGGAAATAAATCAAAATCCACCATAATTACCGGCAAATACAATACTTTTGGAGACTCCCCAGAGAGTAAGTTTCAGGTTGTAGTATTATCATTACAGAATGACCACAGCGAATTTATATTGCATTAACTGTTTTTAGTGGAACTCTTTGGAGTTATGGTCTTCAGATTAACGTTTCATTCAGTTTAAAACAAGATAGACAGAATTACACAAAACAAGAATTGGAAAGAAAATTATATTTTGGAAGAACTCACTACAGAAGGTTTCCATGACATGAAAAATATACATCAGTATTTTGTCTATGTACAACAGGCAAGAAAAATTGCAGCAGTCCTTCAGTGGCAGCATAAAAGGAGTCAACAAATAAAAAATGTGTCCATGTACAACAGACCAACACACTTGCGAACATCTTTGAATTTCGAAAAACCCAGGACTGCCTATAAGACCACCTACAGTTACAGTATACTTTAAGGGACTATGCAAGAATCCACAAAAAAAAAAAAAAAAAAAAAATTCAGAGGGCAAGTATGAGGAGAGTTCCAGTCTTCAGCTTCTCAAAATGCACCGATCACAACAAAGGGTTATTGCTAGATGAACCTTTTTGTCTTCCTCATTATCCTGGTTGGCACTCGTGCTTGAGTGGTGTGGTGCAGTCTTTCCACCTTCTGTTTAATGCAGAATTTATTTACTGAGCAATTTGACAGGAGGCACTTTTGAAAGACAGATTAAAACTCATGCTGCATGAGAATCTCCACTTCCACAAATTCACGTTAAAAAAAAAACACACACAAGGTGTAATCCCATCTTTGTTTTTATGAACACACTCCTCCCCCCCCCCCCAATCCAAAGAATGAGTACCCTGTGCAAGACAAAAAGTCTGAAATCCCGAAGAAGTGAGAGCAGGAGGAAATCTATCATGAGATACATGCTTCACCTTTCAAAAGACACCTCCCTCATTTAGGCCAAGGTGAGCCACACAATCCCAGGCAGAACTTTCTGGACCAAAGTAGCCACATTTAAAAAAACCTAAAAACTCTCCCCACCAAGATCCATTCACTAGTCTTGTCAAAATAATTTGTAACTGAAGAGATGCACACAAAAATAAAAAAAGGAAAATGAGAATCTTCAAGAATCAACAGGATTCCTGTTCCAACTAAAGATGCACTATTTATTTGGTACTGTGTGTGTTGCCGGGTGAGTATGAAATATGAACAGTTTATATATTATCTGTTTAACGTTGGTGTTATGTACACGTCTATACAATCCTTCCTGAAAATTGAAGCAGTTCATAGACATCGGAGGAGGGAAAAGAGACTTGGGCTTGGCCCTCGCTCGGCCTCGCGTCGACGCCACTACCAGCCGTCTCGTTCTCATGCAGCTTATTTTGCCAGCATGTGTCCGGCGACGTTCGATAAGAACAACTCTGGCGAAAGGTGGGCAGAGTGCAGGAAAACTGTGCCATGATTCTCAACCGGAGACCTGTGAATGACAAGCGCACACACTCAACAATAATCGAGGTCACACCACGTTTAATCAGCTGCTGACCCAACTCACGCAGATACACCATGTTCTCAATGACACTGAAATGCAGGATGCTGCAGGCATCACCAAAAGGCTCGTCTTGGTATCATTTCATCCATGAATAAGGCTGGTCTTTTTACTGGAACAGTTGGAAAAGTTAAATACTGTTTTCAAGGGTTTAGCAGAGGAGAGGTCCACCTGGGATTCAAACTAGCAACCTTCAAGTCCACATCCTCAATTGCAAAGCTCCCTGCTTCCCCAAAAGCGTGGGTGGAGTCTTAGAGATCTGACACTGAACTGAGTACCTCTCTCTGTGCTACAATAAGTGCAATAAGTCACATATGGATTAAATGCAGAGGACAGATTTCGTTGTTGCGCACTGTGTGCTGTGGTGTGTTAACAATGACCACTGATCACCAAATTCTAATTCTACAAGTGCTCTGCAGACCACACCAACTCCCCATGTACAGGGGGGGCCGCCACCTCAAATCTGCACCTGTGGGTGGGGCGCAGCTGAAGCCGATCTCCCTTACCCTGAAAACAATGACGCTACAAGCTGCGGGACGAGTGTCACTCAAAAGCAGCCTCTTGGCTCTTTCTAACACATCGGGCAACTTTCCTTTTGAATTCACCATTTCTGTCTTCTCGCCATTCTTTCTGCGGGACAAAACGCAAACAGCCCATCACACAGCAGACCTTCACAGGTGGAATTAAAAAAAAGAAATATTATACTAAGCACGGAGTAAGGCTACAGGCAAAGCTCCAAAATAAACCTACTGCGGCATCTACGTTTGCGGGCGAGTCTCCGTTGGGATCTGCTAACATGGATATGACGCTAATCATGATGGTTTCCACCGTGTGGATAGGGAGCCAGCGCTCCTCCGGTTTCTCATAGCCGTATTTGTCTTCTCCGGGCTCATGCAATATCGAAATACATACATCGCCGTTCTTGTCCACTAGAAGCGAGAGCGGAGGCAAGGGCATCAGGAGTCAGGCTATCATTATTATTCCGGAGGGTTCTAAAGTGCTCCATCACTTACCGTTGGGGTGCCATATTTCAGTGATGAATTTCAATTTGGGCGGTCTGAGGGGATAGTCTTTAGGGAACGTAAGGTGTGCTTTAAACACGCCTCCTTCACTGTCGATGAATGGAAAGTGAGCGTTAATACATGTATCGGAAAAAAAAACAATTCCCAACTACACCCCTCAATCAGCAATTTACTGAAAGTACATAAATGGGCAATAGAATTTGCAAAGTGGATCTCCCAAAATGGAGGAGTTGATGTTCCCAATTCAAGCTCCTTTGTACTTACTACAGGGTATCGGGGGGGCCAATGATTAGAACTTCCCATCGATAGAGGTCGCTGTCATCTATCAAGCCTGCAGAGAAGCCCTCTACTGGGCTCTTATTCAGCTCTGAAAGGAGAACAGAAATTTACAAAGCTGCACTGCATTGTATATTAACTATTTATTTATTCCTGAAGCTGAAGTCCCAGGAAACAGGCAGGTAGGTAGCTGCTTTTGCATCACCAGCATGTTTGAACGTGTTCTCCTTGCCATGTCGGGGCCACTGGGAAAGCGTAAAGCCAGCCCGTCTACAGGTCTGAAGCCCTCTCAGGGCTACCTTAAGCAAAGAGGCCTTAGCAGAGAGACAAAACCTACCATGTACATTAGGCAGTGGTGATACAAAACTGCCACTGCTGCTAGCATTGGCAATGCTGGAAAATAAAATCTGAAGCAGCACAGATGGGATCACTATTGCAAAGGGTCACAAATGACAGTTTAAACTACCAGAAACTGGTTTCAAATTCTGGACATAGCCAACAGGAAAGATCAAGAAAAGTTACATCATCATTGCCATCTCATTAAAGGAAATTAATGTGGAATAATGCAAGATTTATACGTTGCAACCTCACATGAATATGCTAAAGTAAGTCGGTAGCTGGGAAAAATGGCAACACAAAGATCAAGCTGAGATGGAAAGAGTAGCCCAGAAAGTCAAGCAGACAAACTCCAAAGAGTGGAAAATGGTTTGCACTTGTTATTCGAGGTGTCTCTTCACAACACCAACTAACTTGTGTTTAATAGGAACAAATATATAGTATGAGGAATTTTCTAGTGATTTCAGCTAATGAGTCCATTTCATAAGTGTAAAACAAGTGCCAGCTGCTTTAGTAAAACTGCAAAATACTACAAAACAGCAAAGCTTTTACTTTTATCTTTGACTACACTTGACTTGACTACTACAGCTATGCCCTAGGACAAAAGATAATCATAATGGTATGATTTATTTATTAAAATCAGATTTCAGTTCGCAGTCCAATCAATTTGCCATCTTTTAAATATTCTTTTTAAGTGGAATCTGTTTATGAGGAATCCTAACAGAATTTTAAGCATAAATGGAAGAAATTAATTAGTAATGAAAACAATGACTTATGAATATCCCAAAAATGATCGATATCGACAAATATGAAAAAATATATATATTGCACTTTCCATATCACCCAGCCCTACTTTCCCGTTTTTAAAGGCAGTTTTGATGGCTGCAGGCTTTGGTTTTCCGAGCCATTTGGTTTTGGGTTTTAGAATTACACAAACTGAGAAAGATGCTTTATTTGATCCATGCAACACAGATAGAGGTATAATTTTGTATTTATTTTTATTTTGACTTCTGTTTGGAATAAATAGCAAGTCTATACCGCATATCTGTAGTTGTATACTTGCAAACTGTATTAGTATTTAGGTTTGACCACACTGTTTCTGACATGTCACATGTGGCTCACACTTACAATTGAACATTTAAAACACTTTACATACTTTTGTGTGTGTGTGTGTGTGTGTGTATTGCTTGTATTGCTGTTCCACCTAAAAATACAGATGTGATTTCTGGTCCATTTCATTATGGGGATTGAGAATATCATGTAAGAATGACAAAACAACAAGCTACTTAACCTCAGGGAACCCAAAACAAATGACCAGTCACCTTGTGGTCTATCATCACTGTGACTGTAAATAAGTCCATTATTACAGCTACTGAAAAGTAGGTCATTAAAATGGACAGATATGGAGTTAAGATCAATGGCTAAATTGGTTTTCATAAAGACCAGAAGGATAGGGGGGTTCACCCCACGTCAAGCTAAACTGGATGGAAACTGAGCCAAGGCTGAGGGTGTCTGCAGTCAAAAAGTGGGGCACCTGATTCAGCCTGATGGCTACACATACAAACGTGTAACTGGAACACTATTCCAGTGTGGACAATCCATACAAGACACTGAACCTGAACACCTCCAGCAAAATACCCAGGGGCACAAATGGCATGAATGTGGCAACTAAGCAATTAAATGTAATGTAAATGGAAAGTTTGCAAGCTACAAGGCTAATGATGGCACCTCTCAGTACTGAATGTTATTCACAGCACACAGGCGTGTTTGATAATCGCCCTTAAAGGTCAGATGAAATACAATAAAAGTGCCGCAAACGGGGGGGGGTCTCTAAATCCCACTGGCCATGCTGAATGAATCACATTACCCCCCCAGCCTGGTGTGCAATCTTCAGATGTTTTCATTCAAAAGACTTTTGCATTTAGCTGGAGAGAAGAATGTAAGTTTTCTGCAGTAAATGTGAAAGCAAGCCTGGTCCTGCGCCAAAGGTTTTGAATGTTTGATTGGGATTAGTCATTAATTGGCACCATGTGCAAATAAAATACCTAAAATAAATCTATAAGTATCACTTAAGTATCCTTCAGTGAACCTTGCCAAGAATCCAGGGAAAGGGTCATCAAACCAGGACCCATTCTTTTAAAAACCAGCATTGAAAGCAAGTAAAATTGTCTTTAAACCTTGCAATTGCTTAAGGATTCCTGATTCAGTGTAAAAGTTTAAGACCTAAAAATGATACATACTGTACAGACTCAAGAAACCATTCACTGTACACCCGTTTCTCAACCACTGCTCCACAGCCCGAAACGGCCTCAAATGGGCCATGGTACTGCGGCAGGGAATCACGGTTCTGTTTGTGATGGGCTGACATATGAAGGCAAACCTGCCATGGTACTGCGCCAGGGAACCGCGGTTCTGTTTGTGATGGGCTGACATATGAAGGCAAACCTGCCATGGTACTGCGCCAGGGAACCGCGGTTCTGTCTGTGATGGGCAGCCACATGAAGGCAAACCTGCCATGGTACTGCGCCAGGGAACTGCGGTTCTGTTTGTGATGGGCAGCCACATGAAGGCAAACCTGCCATGGTACTGTGGCAGGGAACCGCGGTTCTGTTTGTGATGGGCAGCCACATGAAGGCAAACCCGACTGCTGCGTGGGAAAACGCCTCAATGAAATTTCTCAAGGTGCTAGATTTGGGCGATATAAACAATATATCTACTTCTTGTCAAATAAAACTTAAACCAAAAAAAAGAGAAAAACTTTAATAATAAACTGTCAATAAGAATCATTGCTATGACATCAAAGAAATTAACTAAAATCTAACCAACGATATGAACAGGCAACTTACACCCAACAAATACAGATCAACGCTTACTGAGGCAGCAGAGCATTGCCACAAGCTACTGTTTTGATATCATCATAGAAGAGATAAACGCTTCCTTTGAGGAAACTCGGTGTCTGTGAAAATTTGACAAGCTTGGCAGCCACAACATGTTTTTAAGTAGTAGATATTGTGGATAAACAAGATAAAGAGGCTCCTTTCCACTGCACTAGGTACAATGCTTTTGGTACTTTCTCAAAGTAGGTGAAATAAGTAGGCAATTCACTTACAGATCAACAGCAGTATCGATATTTTTCACACCGCAAATGTAACCTTTTCCTTGGGTTTCACACGTTTGCTGTTCGGAGGTGTATCAGCAGACACCTTGGGCAATCTCTGATTGGTGAGAATCACCATCACACAAGGAGGATGGGCTGAATTTGTAAAACTTATCACGACAGTTTTAAGCCTTCGGTCAGATGTGCTGTACAATGCACATCCTAAATAGCAGGTTTGCGATATGCTAATTATGTTGTTTCACATCGTGATTTTGATTGTTTGTTTTGCTGTGTCTCAAATCACACTTAATAGGAATATTATAAGTCATTTTGACAACACTTATTCTTCTACACGACATGGACGAAGGCAGGAAATATTCTTGCATTTTACATAAACAATTTATTCGTTGAATTTACAGCAAAAGTGCTATATTATGATATGTACTGTTATTGGGACATAAGATGACCTATATTGGGATAGAAGACTCTGGTGATATTGCAAAGAACTGCTGCGGTATCGCACACATGCAGTGTGCAGAAACGGTGATCGCCACAATGATTATGACTCAAATGATGTCAGATTACAAAATTCTGTCAATTTTCTTTGATGTATCTAGTCACATACCTTCTGCAGTTTAACATCCAGCATGCAGCAAACTTGCCGTATACTGCAAACTTTTGCAAACTAAAATAATCAATTACGTAAAATAAATTACAGGATAGGTGACAACTCTACCAGCAAAGCCAGAGCTGTCGAAAGCATTGGCGGAAGGACCGACTTCACATTATTTTTACATGCATCTATCAAGTCCAGTTTCCCTGCAGTCTGGTTTGTTAATCTATATGAATTATTTGATTTTACTTTCAGACTTTGGGTAAAGGGGCAGCATGGAGGCACGGAGGTTAGCACTGTCGCCTCACACCTCTGGCACCAGGGTCGAAGTCTCTGCTGTGGTTCCATGTTCGTGAAGTTTTGTTACTTTTTTGACCACGGCACCCCAAGCACAGGCAGACAAGTACTAACTGCTAACACACTCTGGACACATAAAGAAAGAACTTAACCCAGCCCTCTATAAGGAACCCAACTTCACTGTACAAAACCAGCAGCTGCTGATAGATATAAAGGCAACCAGAACAAACCACATGACCCGGACCTGACATCCACAGTTCTGCAAATCACTGTCCCCCTAAATACACAAGGAAAGACATCAGGAGTGCTGACTTACAAATCAGCTCTAGGCCTCTCATTACCTTTGACGACCCACCAGCTGGGTCACTATTATTTATAAGGACCCAGGAAATTAAAAATTCTGCAATCTGTCTTAATAAAATTCATAATCATCTATCCAAGAAATTTTTCAGTGATCAAATTAGCTTGTCTAGTATGCTAATGCACAGCGGTATTCAAAACTAAAACAGTAAAATAACAGCATCCACTTAACTGGGTACTAAAATGAACTGAGCTCTTACCAAAGGACAGCTGAGTTATATTCTCATATTTCCCAGTTTTGCCAGGATTTCACCAGTGTGCCGTTACGCCAGACAACATGAAATACAGCGTCTCCAATGCAGCGGAATGGATACATTATCCCAATGAACCTCGAAACCCCGAAAAGCCACTCAGCAGCTTAGCACACAGCATAAGGACTCCAAGGCTCAGCCTGTCAGGGCCTGAAGAAAATAAAACTACAGCTAATTATTTGATGCAGCCACGCAAAGTAAATCAAGGACTGCTCTTTAATTCAACATATTTCATATGCATTTACATATAATCTTATGCATTTAAGTACTGTTTCAAAAACAGAACCATACTAGTCAATCTTGTTATATGCAAAAGATTAACATCCATAACACACAAGGGCAGATCTCCTTGGCAGAGGACCAAATCTAATACATGCTCCTTGGGGACACGTGGCAGAGAGATTAAATCTCAGCATAACATGGGAGCAAATCATCTGCTGACCTTTTCCATGCACTCATCCAAAAAAATGCTATAAAATCTTAAGTGGCCTTATAACAAAATAAACATGCCCAGCAAACCCAGCAATATCTTAATCTCACGTTGGACCTTAATAGATTTATGAAGTTAATAATTAATTGTACAGTCTTAACAGCTGTGACAGCTACAGAAATGTAAAAAGAATGATGACCAATTTAAACGGAAGAAACAGCACTAAGCACTGAGGTCTAGTGTGCAAAGAAAAAGCAGGGAAAACTACGTCAGGGACACTGCAGACACCTGAAAGCACAACCTCAGCAGAAAAAACGGAAGCCAGAGAAATCTTATGTTCTGATAACCTAAAAAAAAGTTGTAACCATAAAACTACTTTACCAGGTGGGAAGAAGGCACTGATTTCAATGCTCTCCAGAGGTACACAAACCACGGAAGGTCACGTGACATACTATGACATTCTTCGGGAAATCGAGGCCAAAAAGTAATAGCGACATTTCCCTGCAGTCAAAGAAACATCTAAAATCCAGCAGTATGATTGGTGGCAAAGATTCTTCACAGTGAGACTTGCTATCCTTACTACAGTCTTACAGTCTAGTACAAACACCGTATCTCAGAGATTCAATACCCACTTAAAAGCAGATGGGATGTGGACTGTCAGGGCAATGCGGCATTGGGGTAAACCACCACAGCCCAGGTGATTATCTACAATGCTAAAGTTTTAAGTTTCCTTATATAACAGACAAAATTGGTTCCTAAAATGTACATTGTCAGTTTCTACTTATTAGCAAGCAAGGTGGAACAATGACTAAGAAAACCAGCTGGTTCTGAAGTGACTCCTAGAGGTATATCACGCCATAACAGTCACCGACAGGGTATGTGCCATCGCACGACAGACGCGTTTTTCAGCTTTTATTACTGCTGTTTTGTCAGACCGACCTGCGAGTAACAGAATATAAAGCTTAAACTTTTTCAGACAGATTATGGTAAATTCATCAGTCGTACTTTTAAGTTAACAAATACTAAACGTTAATTCTGCATTTCCGTAACTGGTTTCTTGAACTAAAAATGCTGTACTGGTATAAAATTCACGAGGAGGAAAGGAGGCACCCATATCTACATTCCTGTCACAGTCGGCCTAATGCAAGTGCCAGTGGTTCGAAGCACATGGGTCGGAGGGCGCTTGCGCAATACAGCCGGGCCGAGCGCACATGCGTAGTGCGACCAGGCCAAGGGCTCCGCGCAAGCAGCCCGGATCCCAGCTGTCATTCAGAGCTCCGTCAGAGCTACCGACTGCTCACCCAACGGGGGTACAAAGGGCTCGGGCGGCGCTATCAACACCGGAGTCGCCGCAAGAAAATATCGCATGCTGGCTCCTAACATACACTGAGTTTTGCGAGCAGTTAGACCGGCAGCCAGGCCGGACTTAACCCTTAATCCCCGGCGTGCATCTGGCCCAACTGCTCGGTGTGAATTAAGCTCCGAACAAAGGGACAGGCATCCATTACTTACAGAAGCGTGTGCGGCTACGCCGGGAGACGGGGGTCTGCTGGCGGGGAGAACGGCTTCCGAATCAGTAAAACTCACTCAGCAGACCCGCTTACGGTACCTGTGCGTCAGATACTAAGAAAGGCCATGCCGAAGTTGGTTGTCAACGGCCAGGCGGCTATGGACCGAGCCCGGTGCAGTCGAACTTAAGAGGTCCACTTCTCTGTCAGAATACTCCGGAATGCGGGTATCTACTAACACGCTTTCGGGTTAAAACACGACGGCGTGGCTAAGCTAGTTAGAGCCGTCTCCGCGTTTACCTGCCAGCTGTCTCCTGAGTAAGAGCGCCGACTGCGGCTCCGTCATGCTTTTGTTTCTCAAAACGACGGGAGTTCTGGGCGGATCGCGTCGATTTTCGTCCGTTTGGAGACTGAAAACCACCCCAGTAAACAGCGACAATCCGTAGCCGCCACCGTCGCTCCCCAGACGGAGTTTCGCCAAGTACTCCGGCCGCGAGCGCGCATGCGCACAAGTACAAACCGGCCGCTGCGAGACGGCCCGGGACGCGCGCTTGTTGCCTGTCGGCTTCGCACCATTTTGGGAAGTTCTGCCGCAGAGCGCGAGCGAGGGCCGCTGTCGTCGGTGCTGCCACCGTCATCGATAGTGTGTCCATCGTGAATTACTCCGCTACCCCTTGATAATTTTTAATTGATGTAATTTTTAAAACGTTTGTTTTCTATATTAACGGCATATAGGTTTATTTGTATAGCGTATTTTTCACAAGCACATTCTTCATATGAACATAAATTTAAGTAATGGATTAAAAGCTTATCAAATGGGAAATAAGCATCTTGGAGAGATTTAAATGAATAATATTAAGATACCTTGATTTTTAGGCATCAAATCATGTGGGACTTTGGATAAACGTTCTCTGGGCTGTAGTGCTACATATACAGTGGGGGCCGTCAATTGGACAAGTTGGGAAAAACGCATTAATGTAAATGTAAACAATGTTTAGAATGGTCAATGAACAGTGGTATGTGTCACGAAACCAGATTTCTTGCTTATCCGGATAACTTGTTGTGTTTAAGGCACACAAGTTTATATGTTATGTATTTTCTTTACTTATATTTCGTACAGACGTATATCTTATATCTGACGATGTATCCGGCTAAGCAAGAAATGCTGCTTCATTTACTAAAACTGCTTTTTTTAAAAAAACAAAATTATTTCTGTTTTATCATCTGGCAGTGGAAGGAAATCGTGGCTCATGTGGTTGATCTCAGTGATACACTGGCACCTAGAATCTTTTGCGACTGTATAGTTGCTTGGAGAGAATGCCTAGTATGTGTGAAAACATGTAAGAAAATGGAAAATTTGTGATTTTTTTCACATTTTTTGTAGCTTCTTAATTTTTTTATTGTTTCCTAATTATATGTGGATTTTCCTTTTTAATGGTTTTTGCATTAATATTTGTATTTTATTCGTGTTTTTTTTAATTGCTTTGCATTTTCTTGATGTAAATTTGATATGTCCTGTAACCAGCAAAGAATGCTAGCAGAAGGTAAATAACTTGCTGTTCTAAGATCAGTTATGAGGCACATGGTCCCAGTGGTTTGTAACCATGCATTTTGCTACCATGTACATGAGGTCAGGGCAAAAGGGTTTGTACTGCTCCTGCCCAAGCACATTCAGGCATGCTGATCCCAGTCATGCTTGCATCCGGAAGGAGATTCCTCACATGCTCCCAAATTTAGCTGAATGTCAGTATTCATCACTTCCAGTCAATCAAGACAGTAATCAACATTTATTTTGCAGGTATGTGCTCTGACTATTTCCAAAGCTTTTTTTCTCCTATTTGTAGTATTGAAAAACCTGAACTTTTTTTCTCCCATCATTAAAACTAAACCAAGAATTACACAACATAGGCTGTATACTGGAATGTCTCTTGTTTTTAATGTATGATTTTGTTTGTGAACATATCAGTTTTATACATTTTTTCATTTTAATACGTTTGTATAGTTCAAAGGTTCTGAAATCCACCTTTGGATTGCAGTACTCCATTTTGTCCACCAGATGGAAAACCTTGTGCATTTAGTAACAGTCCTAAGTATGAACTTAAGAACATAATTGACGTGAGCTATTTTTAATTTTTTTGTATTTGTATTAGAAAGAGTAGGTATGGTTAAATATATGTGTTTGGATCAGGTTTATGGGATGTCTAGTCCTTTCCTTGCTAGAGTTATAGTATCCTTCAGGTACTTTTATCCATAGCAACTGTATATGACCATTTTAGACACCCACTAGAATAGGACATGATTCTGCTGGTGTTACATCGTTTATTTTAAAGACAGAACACGCCATGTACGTTTACTTGTTACTTTTTCTGTCTACGCATCCGGTGCACTTTACTAATCATCCTGCAGGAAACAGACAGAACGACGAAGAGACGCCCCAAGAGAG
>JAODKE010000114.1:30902800-30916550 GCA_026779605.1 Mormyrus hasselquistii
TCAGGTAATACTCAATTATGTTTTCCTCTTTATAGGCTGAAGGGCAGTAGTGTCTTTGTAATAAATGTAAACTTTGTGTAAACCAACTGTCGTCATTACTGAAAATATCCGGCCGCAATTCTGTCTCTAGCAGCTTTCCGCATTGCCTACAGTATAAAAAAAGCGCCGTTTGCAAAAAATCTCAAAGCAATGCATACTGTCTGTGTGGTTGTGAGAGCCCGACTTCCCCTAGTAGTACTTTGAATATAAGGGGCTAATAAATCTTTAAGGTACAATATTCCCCTTCGGCTAAAGCCGTATATTTCGAAAAGAATTTCCTCCGGGAGCAATAAAGGATCTTGCCGATCACACAAAAGACCCCCCTGATCTTATGTTATGAGGCACAGCTCCCCATCACTGAGAAATACAGGAGGAGGAGCACTGTCCCTTCCGAAGCCGCCCAAATCAGACCCGGCGTCGCTCACCTCACCAGAACACTCAAGGCTCCCAGCGGCGTCACCAGGGTGGCAGGGGCAAAGGCGTAAGCAGCGAAATTGGCCGCTTCTCCCACCCCCACTGCGAAGCAAGGCAGTCATCTTTAGGTGAGGAAAAAGGAGTAAAGGTCGCCCGCAGGCAGGGCATTTTACAATAAACAGCACCCTCTTAGGCGGCTTAATGTACGATTGCTTTGTGGCATGCCTGTTGCGAAAATTCAAGCCGGTATTATACCCCCGTGGGAGTCACCCATCAGTCCTGATCAACCAGCAAACGCACCAAAGTGCGTACTTCCCTCCCACATACACAAAATATAGCTATATGAGTAAGTCTTCACGCTGCAAAATGAAAATATGCAACTATTAAAATTTATTCTATTGTATTTGTATCAAAAACGTAGGATGAGAACACAGACTTACTTGAAAGGAGCCCAGCCCACCATAAAGACTCCTTAAGATAAGCATGTCCACCCTGTCCTGAGCAAATCGGCGCAAACAGAATCCGTTAAAACAGCGTGCAATCTCGCTGGCAGGAAATTAACATTATACTAGAAATATGTAAAGTTTCATTTTAAGCTGTCAGATGGCCCCGACCCCGAGTACCTGCTCTTGTGGAGCCTTTCTGCGCCAGGCGCAGTAGCCCCTGCTTCTTCAGGATGAAGCTGCTGCCGATGAAGGCGCTCGAACCAACGGCCAGACATAGGCCGATGTAGAAGTCCAGGTGGCCGGCAGTACTCGGGTCCATCGGGGAGTCAGTCTGCTCCGCCAAGTCATGTAAGCAAACAAGCCCGAGCACTATATACGACTAATTTCAGTCCGAGAATTTGGAGCAGTTTTTAAAATAGCCTATGTATATTAAAATTAAAAAATATATTTATGATATATTTATCAGACCGAGAACTTACTAAGGTTTAAAAATATTTATATATAGTTAATGAATTAAAAAAGAAAGTTAATGTGAATAGTGTGCAAAAGGAACAAGCAGGTCATTGTTAGGGAGGCGTTATCACGAGTCCAAGTATGCAAACCAGCTGGCGGTGTAGGGGGCTGTATATAAAGCCCTGGTTTGTTTGTTACCGAATACTTAATTCCCTGCTGTAATATACGTGTGTATTTGTATTCACCGAAGGGAGACTTTAGGAACGCTTGTTACGGCCATAAATTAATGTAAAAGGTGCTCACTTGACAGACAGTGAGGTTGTTACAAACCAGTTAAGAAATATTGGTTTATTAATGCAGACTGCACGGAGTCCCCAGAAAGAAAGTTTATTCAGCGAAAGGTTTCTGCCGTGTCATTGGAGCTTCGCAGTAAATGCTGGCAATGCCCATATCTGACTCATATTCAGGTAATAATTGTTGCTTCTAAGTTCACACGATGGGAATTTATATAATTCAGTTACATTAGACATCAGCTTCCTTTGTGGACAAAAACTGCTAATGGGAAACGTTTACGACATACGAAGAAATATTTAACTCTATATAAAATTTATAAAGCTATTTAATTACAACGTGTATCGTGCCTACAACTATAGGTCGATGTGGAAAAAGAGAAGCGCTGATGCGCATCCGGAGCACTAGATGGCAGCAAAGCAGCGTTTAGAATTTTGTGAGGCGAAGAAGAATGCATTTCCTGTTTGCGCAACCGGAAGCGTCATATTCAGCTTCCAAGGGTTTATTTAGCTAGCTAAAGGCGGGTACATTTTTCTGCAAAAGGTAAACTAGATAAACTACCCGAAATTTGTGTATTTCATATAACTTCTATTAAGTTAGTTGATTCCAAAATATGATGGTTGTTGTTTCTGCGTAACGGTCAGATCAAGTATATCCCTGGTTAGCCTGCTGTCTTGAATGTTAAATGATTTTCTAGAAAAATAACTTGGGTACCCGTAAGCTATTTATTAACACCAGCCATGTAGTTTTGTTAATTTTACCCTAATTATATTTGATTCTAAATAGCATAGCTTTTCCGCGTCAATAGGCTTAAATAGTCGCTAGCATGGTTATTTGTTTAATTTTAATTTAATGCTGTAGTTTTATTGTGTTTCGTTATTTTTAAAGCCGTCGGACTCCGCACGGGGTTCCCGTGCAGTGTAAGAGACCAAAATGACTTCCAAGGCGAAAGGTAAATTTATAGATATTTCTTTACCTTCACATATTGATGAGTTTTTCTTTGTGCTACTTATACACGTTATTCGGTGCTGTGGAGTGACCCTGCGCGCTGGGACGATGTAAAGCGCTTTTCAGAGTCTGTTCCCTCCGTTATTCTCGGCTCTCTGTCTCTCTCGTCCAGTTGGGAAGGTCGGATCCAAAAACAAGGACGATGCGCCATATGAGCTGGAGAGTCAGTTCGTGCTGCGTCTGCCCCAGGTAGGGGCGCCGTGCATCGACCGCAGGGACAGACTCGCACTCAGCCACCTGAACTTACCTTTGATCTGTGCTCCTGCACAGTAAGGGAGACGTAGCCTGGCTTAATTTCAAAATCATTAAAATCATGGTCCACAAATAATACATTCACCTACAGATCTTTTCTATATTTTCTAGTGTTGTAATCTTAAGGATTATTGTAATGTCCAGAAGTAATTATTGTTTTATATGACTCTAGCTTTGTTTTGTACAGTTCTGTTTTGTTCATGACACGTTATTTTTTTTGAGTGACCCCAGTATCACTGTATGACATTTCCATATTAATTTATTTGGTAAAGAACCTTAAGCTGACTGGTATGTCTGTGATGTGATTTCTGTTTGTTGGTGTGTTACAGGAGTACGCTTCCACTGTTAGAAGAATTGCCCAGTCCAGTAGCATGAACATCAAAGACAGGCTTACTATAGAGTTGCACGGTGAGTATCTTTTACACCCACTGTATTGCATAGTACAATTACGTGACTCGTTTTTGCAGTGAGGTGTGTAGAGAGCACCTGTATGCGGTCAGTGTTAACCCCATATTTTTTAGTTTCTTTATTATTATTATTATTTAGATTCTTTAGTTTGAGTATCATGGCGAAAATGTTTAAAACCTCCTGATCCTTTATTTATCCAATATGGATAAGCCATAGAATTGTGTATGGGGTTGTATATACGTGAAATGTATTTCACTGCTGTATACAGTGACCTAGGGCGCTTGAGACTGAATACTCAGAGTGAATTGTCAGACCCCCCTTCCATGTACACGTGTTCTGACCTCTCTCTGAAATGCGCCATTCCAGCGGATGGTCGTCACGGCATCGTGAGAGTGGACCGCGTCCCGCTGGCCTGCAAGCTGGTCGACCTGCCCTGCATTTTGGAGTCTCTGAAAACAGTAGACAAGAAGACGTTCTACAAGACTGCTGACGTCTGCCAGGTACCGCATGACGTGCTTGAGGATGCTTACTGCATGAGTCGGTGCAGCCACGACGGGCAGAGGGAGGCTAGAGAAGGTGTGACAGCCAGATCACGGTGCTGCCAAAACTGGTCAATGCCTCCGAAATGAGCCCCCCCACACACAGCGAGCCTCACGCCATGGGTCTGTGCAGACCAGCTGCTGTGTTGGGGTACATGCCGTTTCCACTCACTGATACACAGTGGGCCGAAGGTTCCACCTGAGCTTGAAGTTGCTTCATTTTTACTTTCTTGTAACTCTGAGGGATTCTCTTCCCAGTCTGTGTGAATATATGTGCATCCTGTTCACGTCCTTGCCACTCGCCATGTGAGGTTAGGTGGGGAATAGCAATGAAATATTCATGACCCCCTTCTGTCTACTGCCTGGATCTTCATTCTGAAAATTCTGTAGTGCTTAGACCAGTTGCCTGTGTAGCGCAGTGGGCTCAGACTGGTAGGCCTTGGGCGTTACTGCATTAAAAAGGCTTGATTAAATAAGGCTTTAATCAAATTAGTTATAGAATTCCTTCTTCTCATTTCCTTTATGTCATTCATGTGACAGGGCGGTCTTCACAGGCATGTCATTCATGTGACAGGGCGGTCTTCACAGGCTACAGGCAAAATTTCAGATGGGGCGGGGGAGCATTGGCTATTGACAGGGATGCACATATCTGTTACACACGTGTGCATTTTCATGTTTAAAAGTGATACACGTGGCCTTCAATTTCATGTGTATTTGAGCTGCTATGACAAGACTATGCATTTTAACCTTTATAATACAAATTAGCATATAAAGGTTAGTGCTTGGTAATTTCTTATATCAGTGCAAATGCACATAAAATACGAGCTCATCTGCACTGTTACAACCATCAAATGCCACATAATACTTTTAAAGTTGAATGCAAACTTGCATACCAGTTACGAGCATCCTTAGCTATTGATTAGTTTTAAAAGCTTGTCCATTGTGGCGTGCAACAGTCTATTTCTAAGATTATTATGAGCAAACCAGATTCATTTATTTGTTGTGCTTACATTAAAGCACATTTACTTTACGTAAAGCTGTGACGTTCTAAAATGACTACTGACTGCATGCTTCTGTGGTTGCGGAGGGGTGATGGATTGGTCGACTCTGTTTAAAATTTAAAATATTGTGTATTTTCATTTATATTTCTCAGTTTGATTCCGATAGGAATGTGACCGTATGCTGCTCCCTATTGAGTTGTTGTTTATCTGGCGTGCAGATGCTGGTCTGCACTGTAGATGGGGACCTGTACCCACCATTAGAAGAGCCCACTGGCAGCACAGACCCCAAGAGCAAGAAGAAGGACAAAGACAAGAAGTTTGTGTGGAACCACGGCAGTGAGTAGCCATGGCCGCTGTGCCCAGGCCCCTCAGGTCCCCGAGCGGCCCGGTCCCGCACGGCGGAGCGAGTCGCATTTAATGTCGATTTGTTCTTTTCTCCATCTAGTCACCTGCCCTTTAAAGAACACGAGGAAGAGAAGATTTCGGAAGACTGCAAAAAAAAAGGTAGACACTTCATTCCTTGTTACAAAATACATTTCTAATTTTGCCTGAGGATGAGAGAAAGTTTTGAATGTTTAATCTACAGCTCTGGAAAAAATCAAGACCACCGCGATATTTTCGGTTTCTTGGTATGCGCATGTGTAAAGGTATATATTTTTTTTCCAAACTGCAGGCTGGCTCTACCCTGCTTCTCTTTGATAAAGGGCTGCTTCTTTGCTTTGTGGGTCTTCAGTCGTCCTCCTAGGAGCCTGTTACGAACAGTTCACACCACTTAATGTTTCCCTTTCTTCCCTTTCTTTTTGAAGGTCACTTGAGGTCATCCTCTGATTTTTATGTGGCACTGCTGGATAAGTTGATATCTCTTGCGTTATGAAGTTACTTCTGCACTCTACCTGGCTGGTTTTTGCTTATTGCCAGTGTGTCCTGTTTGACCTACTGCTTCAGTGTAGTCTTCTGTCTACAGAACCAGGATTAAACTAGAATTTAAGAATGCACATTTTGTAATAATGTAGAGTGGTCTCAATTTTTTTTTCCCCAGAGTTGTTTGTGAAAAGATTGAAAGACAAACCAGGATTTACCCACAGATATTTCCACACCCCCGCCACAAGATGTTTTGATGGGTATTCTGATCTGAGTGTTGGGAAGTGGCAGAGAAGGGAGGGGCCAGGCTTGTCAGGCCTTTGGATAAAGCTATTAGGGTGTGGGGGTGCCTGGATTTGCATCCCATTTTAGTTCCTAATGCGCTTTCTGGCACGGGGTCGGCTGAGGAGGGGTTGCTGGCTCGGCTGCACTGGTGCTGTAGATCTCTTTGGCTGGAGATACCAGCAGATGGGGTAATAATGCGTAATAAGTCATAATAATGGTGAAAAATACTACCATCTTTTGCAGTACATTGAGTCGCCAGATGTGGAGAAGGAGGTGAAGAGGCTTCTGAGCACAGATGCTGAGGCCGTCAGTGTCCGTATCCTTTCTACTCCCTGTGTGTGAACTTCAGGGACAGGGCCAGTTTGTATCCCTCAGGACCCAGTTTATCTTAAGCTAAAAAAAAACCAAGATGGCCACCTCCAGAGGGGAGTCCTTGTCTTTCTCTCCCTTGACTCTGCCGGTCAGGATGGGAGGTGATTGCAGAGGACGAGACCAAGGAGCCAGATACCCATGGCTCTCTGGCAAACCTGGACTCCTCGCCAGGGACCTCGGGGCACAAAATGCCCCACGGTTCTTCGGGTAAACTGGGGGGGAGGGGCACATGGGGTTCAAGGACTTGGGGGGGCTGCTTTATGTCCACAGTGGGGTGGGGTATTGAAGCCGTGCACTTTGTCGCCATCCGTCCCAGTGCAACGCGACGAGCTGCGTGAAATGTTCAATGACATCAGCAGCAGCGAAGACGAGGAGGACGAGGGAGACCGGCACGAGGATGAGGACCTCAACATAATGGACACCGAGGACGACCTGGAGCGCCAGCTGCAGGAGAAACTCAACGAGTCGGATGGCACCCGCGACGAGGGCGACAGCAACAGCCAGATCGGTGCGGGCGAGTGCGGGCGAGGCGGGGTGGGAAAGGTGGGGGTGGGGTGAATGGCAGGGTGGGGGATTATGCTCGCTTAGCCGTTTAGCTGGTCATTTCCGGCAAAACCACTTCAGCAGATTGTGTGCCTGTCGGATTGGGAGGCTTAGGGGGGTTAATGCTGATGTGCCCTGCTCTGTTCTCCGCTGCCTCCTGAGGCAAGTGGCCTAAAGTGGAATTGCATTAAATAGGGGACTGTTAAATAGAAGTCTTCCCTGGGGCCATAGCAGGTCCATAATACTTAAGCGACCCACCTGTGTGGCCCAGTATTTTTCATATTGACTGTTCTGGGTCGTGGCTCTCATGTTGAGCCCTCAGGTAAGTTTATGACCGGGTTGCAAAGGTCTGGGGGATGAGTAACTCACATTTATACACACACTCGCTGCTGTTCTTGCTTACGGCTGATCAGTTGCTCCACGTCTCCCTCCTTGCGTGTTATGATGCCCCCTCCTTGCTTGGTCTTTGGCTGAGACCACATTTAATGTCACCAAGGTGCCCTTTGGTAGTTAGGACATAAATGTGTTTGCGGAAATGATTTTGTGACTCTGCAGGTAGGCTGCAAAATTTGCTGTGTGATAAAATGTATATATATCGTGGGGGGATTTCTATTCTGCTTGCACATAAAAAAATACCTGAATTAATGTAGAGCTGTGACTTAATCTAAAACTACTGACTGTGCACATTTCTGTGGTTGTGGTTTTAAAAATATCATCAAAATACAGCATGCTGTGATATAATGTCTGGGTGGTTTGATGGTATGAAAAACTAGATACTGCCCAAGCCAATTTTTTAGTTGTCAGTAATTGTATTTTGCTGGTATATATTTTGTCAAATAGCAGATGTTCCACCCTCTCCCCGCCGCCCCCCCCCCCCCTCCCTCCCCCCCCCTGACGCTCACCCGTTCCCCCCCCCCCCCCGCGCGGGGGGGGGGGGGGGGGGGGGATTTCAGGGGGGTGTCCAGCAAGCTGACTGACAGGCTTCAAGGAGGGGCTCACGTTAATAAGTTTGTGACTTGGCTACATACCTGATCGGTAGCAAATAAATTCTAGATGGGTTCAAATCCAGTATTTTATATATGTCTACGTGTCTGGCCGGCTTGAGGGGTAGAGGGGCATCTAAACGGACACGCCTTTGTCTTTCAGGACAGACTCCCCCTCCCCCCAACCTTCAGCCTGGAGCGCCCAGCTGACCAGGTGACTGCCACCTGACCAGTGGCCCTCAGGCTACTGCACTCCCATGGGGCTTCAGTGACTGAGCTGCAGGACAGCATTACCCCCCCCCCCCCCCCGAAATCAGTGTGAAATGCTGCATTGCCCGCTTCACTTTATGGGTTTCCAGTGTGTCTGTTTTTTTATCATTTCGGTTTAACCATGTCTGTGGTGCACATCCATCACGCCTCGGAACCGATGGACCTGCAGGACTCTGGGAGGTTCTCCAGAGAGATGAGAGCTGTCCTCCTTGCTATGTAGCATGTGTTTGATGTCTCGGCATGAGAAATGTGAGCATGGTTTCGGTAAAACCAGGGGCGGGTTTTGGAAACCGTCTGTTCCTGGGTTCTGGCCTGATTTTAACTTGCGTGCTTCATCATCATTGAATATTTACCTCAGCTACAGCTGCAGCATTTACACAGTGAAATGTCACTTATGCATTTGAAAATAAACTCGTGCAGTTGCAGTGGTGGCATCTCTGTCGTGTTTATTATCTTATTCTTATTTTATTTACATTTGAAGTGTATTTTATTTGCATGATATGTTTTTCTTTGCAGACACTCTTATCTAAAGCAATGTGAATTTTTTTGAGAGAACAGGGCCAGTCAATCTCTGGAGCTGTTGGGGGTTAAGGCCCTTGCCGTGGGGCCCGATTGTAAAATGACTCTTCTGACCTTCTGACGACGGACACAGCAGGCACATCCCACACCGCACCCATATTCAATTCTTGGCACACTCGATGAAAACGAGTACAAAATGCCACCAAGAACAAGAACTGTTACTGTTATGCGTGAGCATACGATACGTTTAAGGCTCGTATTTTACTCACGATTACTCAGAGGGAACCGCCAAAATAACACAAACGTTACCCCAAAGTTTCACAGTTATTGGTACCAGTTTTTTGTAGTCAGCTTAGTCTTAGTCACTATTCCAACAGAAAAAGGAATAACTGAATATCTAGAAAAAGTATGATGTACAGCTATTATACACGGTACATGGTGGCTTTTTGGGTGCCTTGGTGATCTCAGGGCAGATGGTCGATTTGCTGACCCTGTTCAAGACTTTTTTATTCAAGCTGGGGGCAAAAGTGACATGTGCCAGGAAAATAAGGTCAGCGCTGCCACCAGGACCTGCATATATTAGTTAATCCGGATACCTCGGTATCGCACGCGAGGCACAGTGATGAGGGATCAAGCATCCCTACCGTACGGACACGTGGAAGCACTGCTAAAGAGCAGCCACAAGGTGGCAGTGCTCTGCAGTAGAACATCACATAGAGACAGCGTGTGTATCTCGTCGATGTTTGTGCCGCCGTGCAGAAAATGACTGCAGCGTTTTATCTGTTAGTGGGACCTGCGGGCACATAATAGTGATGTGAATCATTGACTTCCTGTTTTTCTTCCACTTAAGTGCACTGTTGAAAACACTGCATGCCAGGATAATGTGTAATGATCCAAATGTAAGAATTATTAAACTGTAATGTGAACCATATACAGTAATGATTTTAACGTGGAAGAACACTTGAAGGGGTCTATTATAAGAAATTAAATAATGTTGAAATATTAAAACAATGTTTGTTTAATGTTTGTAGGAAATGTGTGGGGAGAACTTAGGTCCATCATTTTGCAAGCGGGCTTTGAACACCAGCTAGCATCACGGCTAGCACACGGACATTATTAGCATTATAGCTTTTTTATTCTTGCATTTGATGAGGCCACATGGGATTTGTCTCTGAGCTTTACATGTTAAGAATATTTCTGTTTTATTTTACATTTTTGACAAACAGGGTCAGACACAGCAAATGGACTTGAGGGTTTTGATCGGGGCTCAATGATGACATCACTCTGGTGACTCTGATGACATCACTCTGGTGACTATGATGACATCACTCTAGTGACTATGATGACATCACTCTGGTGACTCTGGGATTTGAATCCCAGGCATAGAGTCTAAACCCATTGAGCCACTGAGCCTTCATTGCCTTCATAGGGGGCTTCCAGGTTTTTATTGAAGTTTTTTTTTAAGAAATCAATGCCACCCACCCTTGAAAAGTGTCATGACTAGGCATGTGAAGGGGCCCATTGACATCGGCCCAAGTGGGCCCCTAGCCACACTATTGCCTGCTTGTCCGACATTTTGGAATTCCTGTAATTGCTGTCCGCGGACAAAAATGCTAAACTGTTCCGTCGTGGTTATGACACTTGAGGGATGCCAAGACTGATGCTGTGTTATCATCACGTCGCCAATTGCTCTGTTTTTGTTTTCGACGTCTTTTACAGCCGTCTCGCCCGTGTGCCTGTTTTTGTAACCTTGAGCATGGAATTTTCCAGGCCTTAAGTGAGGACCATGCAGGCCCATTCCATAAACCCCTCCCCTCCGTCCCCCATAATGGTTTAACCCGCCATTAACAGACAATAGGCATTGTCGCGTACCGCAAGCCATTTTACCGGCATGCATGTGTGTTTCCCCCTGGCTCTGCTGCCAGGAAGACCCCACAATGGCCAATAAATTAAAAAGATGGAGCCCTGGAAGCAGGTAAGTGGCAGCTGTGAAGGCAGCAGGTCCGTGTTTTTTTAGGCTGGGGGGTTGTTGTTTCTCAGGGGACACTGCCTTCAATACCAAGACGCATGAAAGGCAGAGAAAAAAGTGAAACTTCACGTTCGCTTGGGAACCACAGGGAAACAGATACACACACAAGGCACACAAACATTCTGGGTTCCGCACTTTACTCAGAGGTCATCGGCGCCGATGCCCATCCTAGGATTCAAACTTAACTTCAGACCTTCCAATTGCAGATCGGTGCCCTGAGGCAGCCTGGGCTGATCGAGCGTCCGAGTTTCCAGACCATCTTTCCTATATGATGTAAACTCACGACGGAGGCCGTCATTCCGGCAGGGCGTGTTCTCCAAAGCCGCCCTTCAGACGTGGGGCTGTGCACGTGTCCTCACGGACCGCAGCCCCGCCCGCTCCTGATAATGGCCCCCCCTCCATGACGATTCCCATTATCAGCACCCCCCTCTGGCACTGGGCCTCTATCTCCGACCCACTGGGGTGACGACATGTTTGCATCAGAGGCTTTTTTACACCCTTTAAAGGGATGTTTGCGTCACTGGACACATTTTCCTAGAAATTAGTATTATGGGCTGTTCCAGAAAGGCTCGCTATCTCACGCCCTCTGCTGCCTCAGGAAGCGCCCGGCTCGGCCGTTCCAGACGGACAGCTGGCACCCTGACCCGGCAGGTCACATGCTCTAATCCCCGGTGACACCCCTGTCACAGGAAGTTCCTGGCTCCGCAGATGTGTGGATGGACTCATTTATATTCCACCCAGAATAAAGGTACCCGCTCAAAATATACATTTTGAAAAATTTGCTTTGTAGGAGATTATTAATGACAGAACGCGTCTTCTCTTATGACCCCGAGACACTCCACTGACCCCGAGGGCACCTCTGACCCCGAGGGCACCTCTGAACCCGAGGTATTTATATCAGCACCATTTTAAAGGTGAGAGGAGGTGCCACCGATCCGAACTGGCTGCCACCAGCTGCTATTCTTGTGCTGCTTAACATTTGGTGCGAGCACGCTGATTAATTTGTCGCGTTACGAGCACTAATGAGCCACAGATTAACTAAGGGCCGCCCCGCTTGACGCTCAAGGGCCCTCAAGCGCACTTAAAATGCAAACGGTTTAGAAGAGCAGGGAATTCACGTGAGGCGATTGAGGTCTCCTTTCGGCGCTCAGTCCCACTACACAGCATCACTTCCTGTCATGGTGTTTGTCCAAACCTTGCTTCCTTTGCAGTTTCAGTCTAATAAACACTGTAAATGGAGCCCACAGCCTTCTGCTCACCAGCCGGCTGTCCAGCGTGTGTCTTTCGCAAGGTCCAGCATGAAGGGGGTCTCCCTCCTCCTTCTTGGATTTCTCTCTGAGGTAAACACACAATCCTGTGGAGCAAACGCTTATCAGCGGAGCCGGTTGCTTTTTGTGTGCTGGGTGTTTGTCCACATGAGGTCACTTGGCTGTTATGCCCCCCCACCCCCCCGATCCTGGTTTGGATAAAGGCAAAGGTGCCCATCTGACCGCTGGAGGTCTAACTGCGCTCTATGATCATGCGACCAAAGCGTCAGTCTCTGTCCAGCTCGTCCTTAAACCATTCTGGTGTCGGCCTTCCATTCCTACTGTGTCTCCCTGGGAACCGGAAAGAATGTGCACCGCAGTCGTGGAACGGCAGAAGGTCGCATATCCCGAGCGAAGGCCGAGCCGGCCTGGAGCCGAGTCTGCCTGCGCAGACGGGCCAGCGCAGGTCGCATATCCCGAGCGAAGGCCGAGCCGGCCTGGAGCCGAGTCTGCCTGCGCAGACGGGCGAGCTCAAGCACGCCCCCTGGTGCACCATGCAGCAAAGTGCCCCCTGATGTATTAACAATAACAACCAATGTCAATAATAACCTGTCAGAAGATGGAAGCACTTTGGATTTCATACCAAATTTCTGCTCTGTTTCAAGGCAGCGTGAATATGTGGAAAGTGCTATGTGAATAATGCTCAGAACGCAGTTGCAGATTCATATCACTTGTTTAATAACTCATAAAGTGGGTCATCTCTGCCGCCTGCCCAAATTCTGCCCTCAATAATAACTCATCCCTTAGGCCGGGATATAAATACCCAGATGAGCTCTGAATGGGGGAAACATCAATCTGCTGCTGCTTAAGTGCCTGGCAACACAGCACCTCTACTTAGAGGATATGGTGTCTTATTCGGGGGAGGGGAACCAATCGCCATGGTGACAACTGGAAACAGGAACAGCTGAGTATGTGATGACTGTCGCCCCCCTGAGACCAAAGACAGGAAAAATCTGAAAATACTCTTTCTCCCAGATATCTTCATAAGCTCCTGCCTTTATTACTGGGCCCCGTTAATTACCTGTGATGGTCCGTTCCTTGAAGCTGATGGACACGCTCACTTATGGCCAAAAGTAATCAGGCCCAAAAATAAGCCTTCTGGAGATGGGGGCACAAATCCTCTGGGCTCCAGACGCTGCCGGCTCCAATAACAGCCTTGATATTGGGGGTGGGGGGGCAGCTGAGTACTTTTAAGACCCCTCCTTAACACAGGCAAACAATGTCAGCCCCCCCCTCCACCCAAGTTAGGCTACCATCCCATACGTAGGCATAGGCCCTTAACCCCAAATTGTTCTCGGGGTCCAGGCTGACCCCGCACTATGACCCCTAAGCCTGGTGATGAATAAACGGTCTCTATTTGATGATGTGACTTGGGTCAGTGTAGCAGTGAGGTGGTCCGTGATCTAAATAGACCTCCAGAGTTTCCGGGTTGATGTATTCCTCTCCTCCCTAGTCTGAGGATAGTGGATAATGCATCACTGCCCAATCGCACCTCAGAGCTTGGACATCACAGCACTCTTTACACAGCACACTGCGCCATGTGTGATGTGTGTGTGTCCTGAGATAGACCTGTGTCCCAGCCAGGGTGCCCCTTTCACTGCGCCATGTGTGTGGTGTGTGCCCTGTGATAGACCTGTGTCCCATCCAGGGTGCCCCTTTCACTGCGCCATGTGTGATGTGTGTGTGTCCTGAGATAGACCTGTGTCCCATCCAGGGTGCCCCTTTCACTG
>JAODKE010000114.1:30946119-30963143 GCA_026779605.1 Mormyrus hasselquistii
CATCTCTCACCGCAGCGTCTGCAGGATTACATACAGGCCCACATCTCTCACCGCAGCGTCTGCAGGATTACATACAGGCCCACATCTCTCACCGCAGCATCTGCAGGATTACATACAGGCCCACATCTCTCACCGCAGCGTCTGCAGGATTACATACAGGCCCACATCTCTCACCTGTAGCCAAACTCCTCCTACCCAGCGGGAGAAAAACAGCCGA
Organism: Mormyrus hasselquistii; assembly: GCA_026779605.1. Taxonomy (NCBI): domain Eukaryota; kingdom Metazoa; phylum Chordata; class Actinopteri; order Osteoglossiformes; family Mormyridae; genus Mormyrus; species Mormyrus hasselquistii. The sequence goes on from JAODKE010000114.1 coordinate 30,946,337, forward strand.
CTCTGTAGGATTCATGTTTTAACGGAACCATGAGTGGCAGCGGCGGATCGAACGCTTGGGTTTCCCGCTGCTTCCAGTCTCGGCAGGAACGCCACACAGATGAGCTGAGTAGGTAACGAGAGTAACAGGCGCACCATAATGGATGGATTAAAACCCGAGGGGTTAACCCCCCCCACCCCGGCATATTTTCACAAACCCATGTGGCTGACATGAAGAGTGAGACGCTATTTCCAGTGCCCGGTGGCCCTATATCCGGGCCGGACCTTCCAGGAAAATATGCGACGTTATTTGGAAGGCCGCTCACTGACAGCCGGGCACACAAACAGAGCATTTCATAATGAAGTAAATAATGGAGGGACTATATCATTTGCTTATATAGTCCACATATTTCTATAGTGCTGAAATGCCAGTTAAATGAACTAGGTTTGAAAAATAAAACATGAAACTGCATATCAAAGTATAACAAGGTTTAGAGCTCAGTGCAGCTCGGTGAATGGATGAATAGCGGATGGCATTTGTTGACATGTGCATCCTGGCTTGCTGTCCTGCCTATATGCCGTCTCTGATCAGTCATGTCCTTGAAGTGGCCGTCCTGATCGGACTTCCTCATGGCGCGTTTGGCGGGGACGCCATCTTTGTGCTGGCCACATCCCACCACACCCCCAGCATCCAGTAAGACACCCCCACCTTCCCGTCTCTCTCCATCAGGAAAGGGCTACCAAAATAATCCAATCATCGAGGCCAATTAAAATACAGTTTCTGTGCCGTGAGGCTTTAATAAATGCAGCCTGAAACACAAACCTTATATATATATATAAATATCATCATTAGCGTCATTAGCCTCGTCCTGAGCCCCAGTCCTTCTTGGTGCTGAGTGATACTTCTTAAAAGTGTCACTAAACTCCTTAAAAACGGCCCCATTTAGTGACATTCTGCATGGAATCACACGTTATTGACTAATGACAGAAGTGTTCCTGAAGCCAGAAGACAGGTCCTCGCCTTAATGCACTTCAGTAAGTACTCAGACGTGAACATTCTCAGCTTCATAAGTACTTTTTGATTCAGTGAGCATGTGCCTCTTTTCTGCCATGCTTGCGTTTTGTTCCCTGCTATTTTTGCAGTTTTTTAAACGGAAGCCGAGCCCACATACACGGGAAACATTAAATGAGAAATAGTACATTTCCTCTCCTCCCTTTAAATGTGAAATAGTACATTTCCTCTCCTCCCTCTATGTCATTACGCTCTGTGCTGGTGAGCGACTCCTAGCTGTTGGGAAGTGACAGTGACTTTTCAGGGCCCAGCTTCCAGTCATTTTGGTGAGAGGCCGTCGTCACGGTGACCGTGTGTGCACTCTGTGTGCACTCTGTGTGTCGTCCTCTCGTAGGCATGTTGACGCATATGGCACTTTTGTGTTTGGCAGCACAGAAATGGAAACTTATCTCACGTGCTGTCAAGTCAGAAGCCATGGTTCTGTTTCCATCATGATAAAACAGGCTCTTTTGGTCATATTAGATGTGGGAGTTTCAGATTTTTCTAAAATAAAGGGGCTGTGTATGATTTTAAATCTGCATTTAACGAAGAACCTACAAACATAAAAGTTTATACATTTAGGACATTTGAGGAAGACCTATGTTTTGTATAAAGGTCTTTGTCCCGCTCCTGTCCAGCCCCCGTGGTCTGTGCTCTCATCCTGGCTTTCAACACCCAGGGACTGTTTGGCCCCCCCCGGACTCAGAGGGCCCTTGCAATAAATGGTGTGATGAAAGCTCGGCGTCGGGGGCCCGGGTTAATGGCAGGCAAGGCCCCAAGGTGCTGAAATGGTAGAGCCGGCAAGCTCAGCTTTGCTCTCCAGATCGTCTCCAAGCAGAGGCAGAATAGATGTGCGGTCGTGAAAACCACGGATGCCGTAAGATGCCACCAGAACGCTCATCAAAGCAGGAACACCACCACGACAGGCGGGAGCATCTGCTGCGGCTTCCTGCACGGTGCTACGGCACAGAACACATGGGTTTCTCAGCCCGTTCCTCGAGGGGGTACTGGGGAGAGGCCGGGGCCTCTGATCACAGCACAGTGCTTTTGGGAGCGTGAAGGACTTGTCCAAGAGCCCCTTTCGTCGCCCGGTGGCCAGACATGAGTCCTGTAACCCAGCACCTGTGGTGTCACAACAAAGGCGGTGGGATGTTTCTGAGAGAGGCACCCCAAAGGGTATAATGGCCCTCACACAAGAGTATTATTTACAGAACACTCCAGCCTGGCTGCATTTGCATGCCACTTTTCCCAGAGGGAATGGTTTTTTCTCTGGGTCATTTGAGCTTGAAGTAGAGAAGTGGCAACAACTTCACCCGACATGAAGAATCTCATACCCAGAATACTTTGGGTCAGGCTGCCACATATCTTGTTTGCAGAATTTTGCTTTTTCTCTGCACAGTAAAAATGTCCTTGACTGCAGCTCCCGGGGATGCACCAGGCTCCGAGCTCGGTCTGTTCATGGCTCTCTTGCCATCGGGCACTTATGATGCCCTGGCAGTCTTTTCAGACTCATTACGCCCTTTCTGTGTCAGCGACTTCTCATCCAGGACTTGTGTCTAAACAGGGACCACCCTCCTCATTGTTTTTTTCAGCTAAAAGAATCTACATGGAAAACATTCTGCTTCCCCCTATTACAGCTAATTTTAGACTGGCCCAGTCCCCCGAGTCCAGCTCTCATCTGTGCAAATGACAGGATGGGCCAGTTCAACCGGCTGTCCGTGTAGGGGTGGTAGAATCCTTCCCCTGCCTCTCAGTGATGCTGGCAGGATGAAGGGGCAATGCAGCCCCCCCTCCCGTGAGTGTCTAATTGCTTTGGCTCGCAGCCGTGAGAGAGGCGGCCCCCCCTGCTGCTGCGCGTGGGCGCTGAGCGTATGCCGGACCCCAGGACCTGCTTCCCGCAGCTGTGGTGCTGCATACACGCCCTTGTTGGTTACATCGGAGGCGTGCTTATCACATTAGCACAATTAAGGTGGTCTCAGATCGCCGCTAACAGGTGTGACCCAGATGATGGTAATGGAAGCGCTCGTCACCGTCATGGTGCAGCGGCATTTGCATTCCTCTGCCTGACAGAGCAGACAGTCCCGGGAGCTCCTGTCCACGTGTCGCCAGAACACTGCTCCCAGGTGTCCTCCTGGCCATCCTATTTTCCAGTGAAAAACAGATCCCATGAATCATTTCCTGCTGAAGTCTCCCTGCTCCGGACACCCTCTCCGCACCAGCAGCAATGATATGAAAGGACCATGTTTTTTTCCAGCAACCCAAAGTCTGCTGACTCTAGTGCAGAGGGACCTCGTGAATCACACTGGCCTGAAATCGTACCACTTGCTCACCTTTCGGGATGGGAAGGGAAACACTGTTACCAAGTTCTTCTATTAAAAAGGCCAGTGTTCCATAGCCTGCTGGCTCCATTCACTTTGCATGAATGAAGTAACATGCTGATCAAGGAGAGCTGAACCTCAAAGTGCAGACCTCAGGTGGCTACTTTAGTGACTAATGAAGCAGAAGTAAAGCCTATCAAGTTCTAAGCTTTTGTTTTAAGTTATTCGCCCATTAGCGGTTCCACAGAAGGTTCTCCGGATGGTACAATTTTGGGGCTCTTAGCTCTGATCGTAATGGTTTAGCTGCCCAATCATATAAATCTAATAGCAAGAGACAAGCCAGAAAACAAGGGACTTGTTGTGCAGTTCCCCAGCGGGGTGTAAGAAGAGTAAGAGCATAGCCCAGTAACTTAAAGGCTTTTTAGGTAACAGGACATTGCGGATTTGCTGCTTTGCACCTTTGCCTGCATCCGCTCTTTCTCCTCTGCTAGTTTCCGTGGCAACCAGGTGAAGCGCGAGTCTACCGGAGAGCTCAGCACAAAGGGGCCACATTGATGGTGTTAAATGGAAGTGTGGGATGACCTTCCAGGATCATCTGGCAGAGTCGCAAGCTTGAAAAGGTTCTTTTGTTCGCTGATAGACTCGTTGGCATTTGCTGTTAAGTGCCCTCCTTGGCCGCTGTTCATCAGGCCAGCCTGTGTGATACCTCAGAGCCCATGGCAGTACTAGATGAATGGGTCAGTCAGAAGGCTGAGCAGTAATCGGAGTTCACGAGTCACACTGCTAGACCCCTTGAAACCCCTATTACAGCATCTCCAATAGGCTCCCATGTCCCTATGGATCTGCATGCAGGTTCCTTCTCAAGGCCACTGAAAGTTCACTTGCCCATCAGAAACCACTTGGGTTCCGAGACTAGGCCTAGTAGATGGATTCCTGAAGTCAACTAATCACCTTATGTAAATAGATTATTGTCTTGCAAAAATAGTCTATGTACAATAAGGGCCTCCATTTTAGCAATCGTTCCGTCAGGGTTGCAGGAAGATCCCGCAGAGCATGCGGCGTAAGGATTAGTGGCCGGGTTGGGACGCTGGACCGTCGCAGGGTGCTGGCAGGAAAGCGCGAACAAAAGCTCCACTTCATGTTAGAAGAATTAGCATACCCTCCCAGGTGCTTGCATACCAGGGGATGAGTAATGGATATGGCTTCTAAAATTCCAGGCCTTCTAATTCTTGCTTCTGGGAAATTAGCGAGGCGTATCAATGTGGGACAGCAACGGCTTGGGGCTCGCCCACGTCATTGCCACATGCAGTCCCTGGAACCGCATCTGTGTTAGAGTGAGCGTGAAGCTTTCTAGCTGTTTGTGTTTTTGGCCTGCAGGATGGCCAAAGGTTACAGCAAGCGGTCATGCTCAACACTAACTCTGTTCACATGCAGTATACCGCTAATCACACGCCGATATGCTACATTTGGCCGAGATGCGCTGTTCGTACGAAGACAAATGCATGCGGACATACAGTAGGGACACCGTTTCATGGGAAATGTATTTGCTTGCAGAAAGAGGAAGTAGAAATTCCAGAGACGTTTTAGACAATCAGCCGTGAAACTGAAAATGCCAAGGGATCAAAAACAAAAGCCCCGCAGGAATTGTGTTGACAGGACACAGTGTCAGGCCACACGCATCATGCAAATCTGCATTCTACTACAGATTAATGCGTGTTTGGACTAATTACGTTGGTTCTAACATGTTCCTGAGACCGGTCAGTTGGAATGCTGCTCTGGATCCTTTTATCTCCCCATTGATTTTCTCACGTCCTCAGATCTTCCAGGTTTGGCCTGTCATCGGAAGACACGCACACACCACCCACAACATCATAAGCAGATGGCCACCGTCTAACTCGGTTTGTAAAACATCTGACAGCAGGCATTTGAAGGAACTTGCGATGACAGGTGGCCACTGAGGTGTGACTTGTGGTGTGACAGAGTAGCTCGCCGTCTGTCCCCGGCTGATAACTGGAAAGATAACCTCCCCCCCACCCAGGTGAGACTCCCGGGAATCCTTGTGGGGACCATAGAGCCGAAAATAACAGGCAGCAGCCACAGCTATGGGTGTGGAAGGGGGCACCGTGTCTGCGAAGGGGCTGCTCCTGCGCAGCCAGAGACCTTTATCTGCTGGAAGAAGGCATTTCACGCATCAGGCTAATAGATGTTATTTTTATGGGCCGTTTTGTGTTCAGGGCAGCTTTCCTGCGCTCATCAGTTCTGTGTCTTCATTTCAGAATGAAAAAACACGCAGCGTCGTTTTTCGTTTAACTCCCGAAAGGGGGAAGCTATTCCGATGTACTTCACATCAATTAGCTTTCGGTCGGTGGGCGGAGCAAAGCAGAAGCATGACCTAAAAGGGAAGCGTATCTGGGACGGCGGCGGTGATTTCCCAGGCAGCCCGGGAGACCGGCAGGTTGGGATGGTGCACTGAAAGAACCCGGCCGACAGGCGAGGCATGTTCAGACCTGTCTCTGAGACCTTAGCGGCCAAAAATCAATCCGGAATGCAGTCCTGCCTGCAGCTGACAGTGCCAGCAACGCCAAGGGCCCAAACGGAGTGCTTGTATCGCAGCCGCAAGGTGCATGCAGTGTGAGGTGGCATGATGGCACAGCTCCATGGTCCTGCAGTCTTCATGTGGGCTTCTGAGGCTGCTGCAATTTACTCAAAGTAAAACCCTGAGACCTGTCCAGCTCCTCTCTGTTAATTTCAGGGATTTGGTTTTTGCAGGAGAAGATCTCACGGATTTTTTAATTATACCAGACTAACTAGTCTGGTGGCGTTCAGGCTTCGTCGAGGAGACGGCGTTCCTGAAAGACCTGTTAGCGGCGGACGGTTTCGCTTGCTCGGGACTTGCCGGGCGTAAACGTAGCCGGAGGTTCTGGAGCTTTGTCAGTCCTGCGGGATCGAGTCTAAAAAAGGAGGAGATGCTGCAGATGGATATTAAGCTACCTGCTTGTGATGATGTGTCTCCTTTTCTGCCAGGAACTCGCCCTGGCGATACCGAGAACTGAGAAGTGCATCGATGGGCTGAGTCATGCGGTGTCTCCTTTAAACGCTTATGTAACCCGCATGACGAGCACGCGAGTACATTGGCTAACTTTCAACCTGCCGCATTTTAGCTAAACGTAGGTCCTCACATATCAAGGGTGAAGATTTACCTGCTCACTCGCTGTTACATCCAGCAGGACATGAGGAAAAGCAGACAGTAACCATAAATACAGACTGGGGGTGCAGCGGGTTCGGGTTAAGGTTAGGGTTAGGGTTAGGGGTTAGGGTTAGGGTTAGGGTTAGGCCTCTGACCTGTCAACGTTCACCGGGTCACATCTCATGCCTAGCAGACTAGTTACAAATCCAATTGGGCCCTTGAGCAAGGCCGTTAACCCCCTGAGAAATGCTTGGGGGGGGGGGGGGGGCTAAATAAATGACTTCAGCCTGTGCACAGACCCCAGGTTTGCTGTCACCTCTAGATGACTTTGTCTCAAAAAAGGCAAGATGGGATATGCAAAACAGAAACATACCTGTAGAGCCTCATTTTCATATGCTGACATTATGTAGATATCAAGCTCTCAGAAACGTTTGTTGAGGCCTGAATGTACTAGCAATTATGCGCTAAATGGTGCTATGAGATGTTCCCCGCTAGGACTGTGCAATGTGCGATATTAATATCAACATTAGAAATTATGCACATGCATTATCACATTGCAAGTGCCACCATAGCTGGGTTGAGATTAGACTTGGGCGGTATTTCGTTTTCCATACTGTCCTACCAGACATGCAGAACAGAGATCGGAAATAAACGTGCCTAAAACTTTTTTCTCTGTCATAGGAAACAAATTCTTGGCAAGCTTGGTAACTTTAATGATTGTTCCTGTTCAAGATTATATAGTATATGCTAAAAAGTGCAAAGTTTACCGCTGCTTCTTTTGCTTAAGCCCTCCTTACGCTCTCTGTGCCCTCTTACGCTCTCTGTGCCAGTCACAAGTCACAATCATTTTCATACTTGCTGTGGCCCGTTTGTAAGAAAATTAACAAAATGGAGGAGAAAGTGAACAAGATCTGGTGGCTAAAAGACATTTGTTTTATGCTATATGGAAATACTTTGGATTCCATAGAGATGCTAGTGAGGTAAAGAAAGTTATTAGTCAACACTGCTCACTGCAAACCACCAACTGTAATGGACTCTACTGCCAGATAAGAACTTCTGTTTAGCTGTAGTTTGTTTTAGGTCAATTTATAATTTTTTACGTTATAAATATCATTATGTTTGTCTGAAAAAATTGGGATATTTGAAAATCTTCCAAAATCGTACAGCATTATCCTCACTTTCAGCATATATTTTTTTTTAAAGACAGTTGAAGTCCTTCGTTAAGAGTCAGAGAACTTTCCTGGAGGTTCCTCATTACTCATTAGTGACTCCCAGTCATGGTTTTTTATTGTTAGAAGTAGCTGAAAGTTATTTCCTGAAGATCTCTCTACCAGGCTGTTGTGGGGGAATAAAATGCCCTTGTTCTATGGTTAACCATTAATGGAGAGAACAAGGGGCAAAGTTTAACCTCGCTGTCGAAAGAAAGGAATAAGGAAGAAATGAAAAAGAGAGAGAGAGAAGAATTAAGCCGTTTTGATCCTAGACAAGAAAGCAGTGACTAAAGTGAGGATCAAAGGAGCTTGCTGTTCAGTCTGTGCACACTCACATAAGCAAACAAAGTCATTATTTTGTCTGCTGATCGTCTGTGTGGTTGATTACTCCCCGCCGTGGCCCCCTTGACTCAGAGATAAGCACCCACCCCATTTATGATTGACTAAGTCAAATGTACGGAAACTTTCCCTCTTATTTTTGCAGGGCGGTTTGCACTGTGGGGGAGATTTCTTAGGGCCGTCAACCAGCTGATCTCATTTGAAAGAAGTGAGCAGTAACCAGTCAATTCAACGTAACAAAGCTGTTGGATGCATCTTCTGTAGCTGCTTTTAATTTTGGGACGTCATTGTCATCAATCCCTGCAGCAGACTGGCATCTCACGCAGGGTATACCCTGCCCCGTGCCCTGCTTGGAAGTGGTGCCAGCCCCACGCACACAGCTGCAGATAAACGATCGCATGACGGATGGACCGATGGATGCCAACCGTAGATCAGAGAGTTATTTGCGTGTTTTTTTTTCCCACACTTCCTTAATCGGCTGGACTCTTGACCGGGATATGAGTGAATTCACATTACTTCGCTTGAAATGTTGGGGTCGATGGGGATGATTGTCTCATAACAATCAAAACCATTTCTTCTTTCTTGGGAACCCAGCATAGCATAAACATTTGGAGCGGGAATCTGGCCAGGGGGACATTGCACACAATCCTCATGGGTATATGTTCTTATACACATACACACGCATATGTTTATATTCATATCGTTGTGGGGACTCTTCATTCATTTCTATGGGAAAAACCCCAACAATGACAACCTTAACCCCCACCCAGCCCTAACCTTAACCATAAGCAATCAAAACAAAATGCAAGACCTCTTCGGATCTTCTGCAGATCGTCGCTGTATGCAAATGCCTGCAGTCACAGATATTTACAAAATTCAGTTTCCGTTTCTGGGGACTGAGAAATTGGTCCTCACAACATCAAAAAAGTAATAATAGATACTTTTATCGATCCCCCATCTTACTCTGCATGAGAGCAAGCTTGGTCGTGAAGAGCAGCCACCTGTTGCAGCATCTAGGGAGCTGGGGGTTAAGGCCCTTGCTCAAGGACCTGCAGACGTGCTGAGGCTGAGCTTGAACCGTCGTCATTCCTATCACAGTCACAGGAGTTTAACCCAACAGGTTTTTAATCACATTTTGGGGGGATATTTGGTCCCCATAATGTAATAGCTACATACACACACAACACACAGATTTGCAATTATATCTTTGTGGGGACTCTCCATTCATTTTTATGGGAAAACTGTAATCCCAACATGACGACCTTAACGCCTACCCAGCCCTAACCTTAACCAAAAATAACCAAACAAAATACGAGACCTGGCTTTTTTACTTCTTTTGATTGCATTCACAGATCTGTATGAACCTGAAAAAGGGTTCCCACAATGTAATATAAACCCAATGCACACACACACACACACACACATAGATATATGCATGAATGTATGTGTGAGTGTGCATGTGTGTGTACATACACATATATATGTCTTGTCTACATGGTTGGCAATATGTGAAGAATACTTATGCAGAAGAGCAGGAGGCTGCAAAGGCCTGTGGAGGCAGCTGAGAAATGTATCTCAAATCAGCCGGAAGCCACGGCTCCTGAACTGGCGGCGGCACCTTGACGTCAGGCTGTGATTTGCAGCATGTTTGTGTTTGATCAGCAGCACATGCGTTTTTGCGCAAAGATGGTCTGGATGCAGTGAAAGTCTCCCCTCTGGGCCCCGGGCTTTATTCCATGCTGTGGCCACGTCGTTAATTTAACTGCCACGTTATGTAAGTTCTGCCGTCAAATCCAGAAGGCCGCCATCTTCTAGGACGTTCCTCAGTGAAACTGAAGCTGGAACATTTGCTGGGACACATAAATCTTTATCACTGTTATCTGCTGCCATATCAGGGCCAGTGAGACGCAGTGTGACCTGTATCGTCCCATAGTCTTCCTCCTTAAAGGTGCTTTCTCATTGGCTGATGCTGAAGACCTTTTCACTTGACTCAGAGCTAAAAGTGTGTCATTACCAGTTGATGACAATGTGAGGGCTTCTTTGCTTGGATGAGAACAGGATTGAGTTACATTAGGAATAAGACGGAATGGCTGGTTGTGAGCTGTCGCGGTGCCGAATGAATTGGGCCTCCGGATTTGGCCGATGATTCTTGCACTTCATTTTGGGTTCAGACGAGGCCCATCTGCAGAATGACAGGTATGGGAGAGCCTGTCAGCAGAAACCCGAACTGAACTTGCCGTACTCTGGCTGGATGTCGTGCCCCATAACGCCTTTGAATGCCCGGTAATTGTGTCTTTGTCTCATTAGGCCTCAGGAATTACACACTCCCTGTTCCTGATCCGCCGCACACTTGAGTTGTACGCGGCTGTCAGGCGGTGACCTCAGTTGACACAGCATGATTGAATCAGATTAAACAGAATGATACACTCCCTGCAGACCTCAGGCACACTTCACGTGAGACACACATTAACAAGGTGAAATTAAAACAGAGCAAACATGTCCAGGGTATTGGTCCAATCTGTGACCAATCTGGAACAAAATGAAGTCAATAGACATGCTTTACAAGGCGTTACCTCAGATCATTAAACAATGGTGAGTTTATTACTAAACATCAGTTACAACAATGGTGAGTTTATTAATAAGTGACAGTAATGAGGAGCGTCTGGAGCAGTTCTCCTCAGTGAGGGAAACTGATCGCCGTCATGGGCCAGTTTTATTTAAAAGGACGTTTGCCCTGGTACCCGTCGTTATTACGGAAAGCACACACGTGCGCATGACTGATTGCAGAAGCGTCCGCTTATGTCGCTAGAGCGCCCGGATATTTCCGTGGTACTCGGTAAGGGCGGAGGTAGGTGTAGAGCGGCGGCTCTGTGGAAAAGCCGCCGGATGCCACCGGGTAACACGGACTGTGGAGAATGTGAGAAATGCATCTCCATCCCTGGGCGTGTGAGCAACGACGCAGGCTTCCACAGAATTACTCTCCCCCTGCACTTCAGCCCGGGTCACGCCCAGAAATGCTTATTTTTTTGGCAATAAGTCGGTTTCCAGGGTTAATGGGCAGGGTCGATGCTCTTGTCCAGCACTTGCATGCCTCAGACATGAATGTGGCATGTCATTATACGTAACTAGTACTGCGTGACTACTGTCAAAACAATAAACAGCGACGTGTGAAAGGGCTCGGTAGGAAAATGTGAAGCAAATTAACTTGCTGGCTGCAAACGAAAGAAAATGACTGAAAGGAAATACAGAACAGAAGCAGTTGATGAAGGTTGGCTCGTGTTTCACATTTGCATCTTTGGCACCAGTATTTGTTCGATACGCTGGGCTTCTTTGACATAGATGCATCTCGGATCCCGGCGAGAGTCTGTATGACACGTCGCCATGACGTGTGTGTCGGTCCTGGTCCATCAGCATGCATTACAGTGATCAGGAGGTCATGCATTATTCATACGTGATCGATGGACGCAGCGCTTAGCAACTACTGCAGCCTGTCCCGTGATGGAATCAGCCACAGAGTTCAGAAGTGGGGCTCTTCCTCCGCCAAACTCTTCCTCCGCCAAACTCTTCCTCCGCCATACTCTTCCTCTGTCTTGTTCATTCAGTTCGAAGTCAGGTGCTACACAACAATGACCCCCATGTCTCCCAAAGGTAAAAATATAACTATTCGCAAATTTCAAGTTAGCAAACAAAGAAAAATGATCAAATGTATGTGTCAGGCTACAGCAAGACCTATCCTAGTGCTGTCCCCCCCTCCCCCCAAGCTAATTCTGAGTGCATAAATAATTCACACCTCTGTGTGTTTATATCCTGGGCTCATATCGCTGTAAGCAGCTATTTCTCCTCACGCAAATCAGCACTTATTCTTTTTTTTAGGGGGAAAAAGGTATTGCGAAGCAGAATTTGGTTTGGCAGTCTGACTCGCTGCGTTATGGTGCAGACACCCAGGTGCTACGCATGGAGGATTTGTTTCTCTATTTCAAACGAGATGTTGCGGTTTGTCAACAGCAATATTAAAAAAGTTTTAACAATCACAGGAAACTGTCAGAACTTTCCTACCTCAGGTTGGGGTGCAGAACAAGTATTCAGAGTTTCCATAGAGACAGTCAATTTAAATCTAATCTTTCTCTTTTAAAACCCTAACCCTATAGCAGAGGAGTCCATAAAGCGATGCCATATCATGGCTGAGGTGTCCTCAGTGCCTAGGGAGGGGTGCGACCTGGCTGACAGGGGGACGGGGGGCTGTCGACACATCAATGGTCCGTCCGACTCACAAACGACAGCCCTTCGTAAACAGAACACTCTTGTGAACAGTAACGTAGCAGTTTGACTCTCTGTTCCTTGGAATCTGCTGACTGGTTGACATGGAGGAGGTGATGAAATATATATGATACCAGGGAAAATGAAAGTTAAAAAGGGTGGGTATGTTTTTCACCCCTCCACCCACCCCTGGCATGAAGGTATCAGCCCAGAATAACAAGTAGCAGACACTGATGAACATGGCGGCTTCGAGGCAGCATCACACCGTCCCTTTAGGATGCCTGTGTCCGGCTGCCATGTTGTTTTAAGCCTGTACACCGTCCCTTTAATATGGCTGCTAAAATACTATTCATATTTCACTTTCTGCATGGATTTACAGTCCGTACACATTAAATTCATCATTAGGGCTGGGCGCATGTAGCCCAGATTTTTATGACCAGCGGACATTATGGGTGATACTATGCGTAATTTGCACATGTGCAAGGAAATTGACTGGGTGTTTCCAGTAGGTGGCAGCACTGATGTCCACAGAGCAGAGGCCAACAAAGAAAGAGTAGAAGAAGAGTAGTTGTTGTTGTAGCAGCTGTATGAGGAGGTGCAGAGGTTCCCTGCATTTCAGATATTTCATAAAGACATTATACCCCCACGTGAGGTATTTTCAAAAGCCATGCTCTTCCAACAATTTTAAATGTTGGGGATGAAATTCACCTGGGGGGAGGGGGGGCGGGGGTCGAGGTCCCAGATAATTTTGTCATAAGGATTTCAAAATACATCTGCCCTCACCTGGGGCACGAAGCAGGATTTCTCGCTTAGCCGGATAGCTTCTCTGAATTAAGGTAGCCTGGTAAAATGTCAATAAACTCAGTCCATTTAAAATCAGGTGCCTTAAATCAGACGATTTATCCAGCTGACCAAGGAGTCTGGCTTCGTGATAGAGGCCCCTGATCTGGCGCAATGTCACTGATGTATGCAAATGATGACTGCAACCATCTGCCTCCACGGATAAAGAAATAGAAAACACGCCTTGTGTTTATACTTCTAACTTATTATAATGAATCTTTATTTAGCCTTCACTATTTCACTATTGCAGAATTGGCCGCCTTGCATTTCACTGCAGCTTATAGTCTGAGAAGCATGAACTAGGCTGTAAGCCTGCGCCTGGCCAGCCCTCCCTCATTAATGCTGCCAGTCTAGAGTGTGCCATCCCTTTAAAAAAGCCCCCCTTCTTTGTGCCATCCCTTTAAAACAGCCCCCCTTCTTTCCCCAGTATTTATCTGCAGCTTCATGGTGGCAGCGCCCATCTTCGGCTACCTTGGTGACCGTTTCAACCGGAAGATCATTCTCAGCTGTGGGATCTTCTTTTGGTCCGTGGGGACCCTCCCTGGTTCCCTCCTCCCCAAAGAGGTATGTGCCCCCCCCCCCCCCCGCCCCCACCAATCCTCTGTATTTTGAACGACAGAATTACAAACTGAATTGGAATGTTACATCCCAACATCCCGGTCTCAATTACCCATCCATCCATCTTGCAGCCACTTATCTTGGCCAAACTGGCAGCCTGTAGCAATTCATTACAGCCCCGTGCACCAGTGACACCCAGTAGTGATGGTGACGCAGAGGGACATGGAGGGACACGAGTGACAGATTAAACCGTCAAAAAGAGGCACGAGAAAGTGAACAGGGGTCATGCAGCCTCCTCCTGTTCACAAACCCAGCCATTAAAGGTCGCCATTGGGTCGTCAGCACAGTGGTTACTCAGGAATAGCTCCAGCGTTTTGAACGTGAAAAGAGCGTCCTCGAGGTCCACAGGCAGGAGATTTAATTATCACCGCAACAGTGGAGGTCGGCTCCGTCTCCCGTGACCATTTCTTCCCGGGAATCCCTTTGGGAAACAGGGTCTCCCACCAGGCGCCCCCATCAGACAAGAGGGGGAGGTTAGTGTCAGGGCTGTTGTCCGGCACCTGCTCTTTGGCCGGGCGAGGGGCAACGTCAGGGTCACATGTGGCGGCCGGCTGGAGAGGGGTGTTGGGTCTGACCCTGTTAAAAGTCTAATCCTGACCCCGTCAAAAAAAAAAAAAACACATAGGGGTATTGTTCAGAGACTCCACAAAGGTTGCCGTGACCGGTTTGGCTGGGGTGGGGGGCTGGGGGAATGGGACGTGCCTCGAACGAGAAAAAGGAGGTAGAGGGGAGGATAGTTCCCAACAGGGACGTGGTGACATTTTTACGCCCCTATCAAAGGCGCGCCCTTTTCTTATGCCGGGGCTGGCAGAGGCAGCGGGCAGAGGGAGCGACGTCGGTGACGCAAATGGGGGGCCTTCTGGAACCCCCTTAAGACCCCCCTGCCATTGTGTGTCCGTGACAATGGCCGGCAAGTCGGAGGGTCGGGCCATTTCATTAATATCACAGACGCCATGGGAGTGAGGAGCAAGGGCAACTGAAACACGGGCGACCGCATCCTGCTTTCAGAAACGACAGACGGCGACATCTGATGACTCGATTGATGTGCGTGACACATTCCAGAGGCTGAGCAACGTTCACAGCTTCTTCCCTCCAGAGTGGGATCTGTTTGGTCTTCTTCCCCTAGAGAGCTTATTAGGTGCAATTACTAATTAAAGTGCTATTCTGTCTGTGACGCGGCAGATCGCCGGTGTCTGTGCGGAGAGCAGCACGGCTCGGAGAGGCCCAGACGGACATGCATGCCGGCCCGTCGGCCGGGGGCGTCTGGGGGCGATGCCCAGCTCTCGCAGCGGGAGGTTCCCCGTCACCACACGCGGCACAGCCTGAGCCTTGGTGAAAAGCCACACATCTTGCAGAGTGTGAAGAAGAGGGGGCAGTGTGTGACTCTGTGCCTCTGATCGAGGTTGAGGGTTCAAACCTCAGGGTCGCCAGAGTGATGTCACCATCGGGCCCCTGGGCAAGGCCCTCCCTACAGCTCCAGGGACTGACTGACTATGTGCCTTACAAAAGGGATAAACCCATCTGCTAAATAAATAAATAAAGATGAGGTCACCCCCCCACGCAAGCCCCGTTTGCTCCCTGGACCATGTGATCCGGGGGTCCTTCAAAGGTCTAGCTACAGCCTCTTACATAATGCCGTTATGATGATGATAATGATGATGTCATGAGAGATAAGTAAATGCTAATGAAGGGAGAATTCACTCTGCGCCGCGGGTGTTTGTAATCAGTCACCCGGCCATGTGCAGCTCAGTGATGAAGTAGAATCGCATAAATAACAATAAATAGAGGTACATTTCATTAAAAAGCATCTCTGTGGAGCATCTCTCCATGGGTGGTGCTGCAGCCCCATCTTGGCGTAAATCTCCCTTAGCGTGCAAGCGTGTGCCCTGTGATAGACCGCCCTCATCCCAGCGTGTGCCCTGTGATAGACCGCCCTCATCCCAGTGTGTGCCCTGTGATAGACCACCCTCACCCCAGCGTGTGCCCTGTGATAGACCACCCTCACCCCAGCGTGTGCCCTGTGATAGACCACCCTCATCCCAGCGTGTGCCCTGTGATAGACCACCCTCATCCCAGCCTGTGCCCTGTGATAGACCACCCTCATCCCAGCCTGTGCTTCCTGGGAAGGGCTCAGGCTCTTGGTGATCCTGTACCGCTAAGCGGCTTAAAGAGACAGACACTCTCACATGTAGTATGTGGCCAACAAATCAATGAATAACTGAACTCGAGAAATGGATTGAGTTCACTTAACATGTGACAGTTTGAATGGAAACGAGTGACATGGATAGAGAGGCAGATCCCCCCCCCCCCCCCAACCCCCAACAAGATCCAAACCGCCTCGATGTAAATGAGAAAGGCCGTCACGGTGGCTTTCCGCTTTAATTAACAATCTGATGTTTTCATTTTGCTGGAATAAGGAGCATCGCTGTTGCTGAATCCCGTTTCAGGGTCGGAAATGTGCTCAAAATATCTCAGTGCCCCCCCGGAGGAAGAATGTTCTAGATGATTATGAGCTCGAGCCTCATAAAACTGATCCAAGAGGAAAACATATCTGTAGACCAGTGCTGCCGCTCTGGCTTCCCGGCCCCCAGGTCCTCGTGAATCCCCCAGAGACCCACCAGCAAGTAGGAGTGTTGCCGAAGATCCAATGGTGGGGGGGTTGTTTTTTTACAATGCCCAGGTACGATCTGGCTGAGTGAGGGATTGAGGCCAACGGCCATTTTAAACACTGCGTAAAGGTGAAGCGGACAGGTGCCTGAGCGAGGGGGGGAGGAAGTGGCTGTCTGAAACACCCCCAACTTGTCGCTTGCTGGCAGAGAACCATGTAGGACAGGCGTCCGAAATCGTGATACCGGCGTGCATTTTCACGCGTTATTAAGCAACAGTGTGATCACCGAGTGGCAGAACGCAGGTGTCTGTGCACAGCCTGGACAATCTGAACGCAGAGCCAAAGGTCACCGCTGATGAGCTCATTGGGATGCCGGTCATGGCGAGGGGTCGCGTCTCCA
>JAODKE010000114.1:30963243-30974159 GCA_026779605.1 Mormyrus hasselquistii
TCTTCTACCTGGCAATCCCCCTGGGCAGGTATGGCATCCCGGGGCCGGGGTTAGGGTTATGTTTAGGGTTAGGGTTAGGGATTCCCATTGATGTCTCGCTTCTGTAAGCCTGAACAGTCATTCTGTTGCTTGAGGACATGCAGAGGAATTAGGAACTGGGGCTGAAGAGAGACGCCCGCGGGAGCCCAGCCTCAGGCCCAGAGCTGCTCTCTGACACGTAAAAGTGCAGGATACGTCCTGCTGCCAGCAGCAACATCCATTTACCTTGGAGATAAGGGCTCCTAAGACTTAACAAATGGAAGATGAGCCCTTTTTTATGATGAGTAGCGACAGAAGCTCAGGTCGGCTGAGCCCTGCTGTCGGTGATTCTCCCCAGCACCTTGTCACCAGAGGCGTGTTGGGTTGTTTCCGACTGTAATTAAGTGTAAAAGCTCCTTCACCTCTGCCTGTCTCCCCACCTGCCCAGCTCCTCTGCTCCCGTCTCTTCCAGTTCCCGCGGTCTCAGCACAATAACTTGCAGATCGTGCTTGTCATATAGCGGTAGGCAGATTGTCCTACAAAGAAGAGGCCTACAGTCAGAATCCTCCCACCTGCCCTCTTTTGCTCCCTGGAATTTCAGAAGTCCGCAATTCACTGATTCCAACACTCCATCAGCACAGGAGGACGGGTAATATGTCGGATGGAGAAAAACTGTCGGTCATCACCTCTCGCAAACCCATCATCAGATGCTTGTTATTAGAAGTGATGGCAGATTTAAGGGGGTCAGAGTACAGGCAGGAAGCAAAAGTTGTGCCTCAAAGGAGTTCTGGAATGCCAAAAGGACATTTTCCGACCGAACGGCGCTTCGATTAGGGCGAAACAATAGGAGCTGAGAGACTAGGCCCCACAGAGAAATCGCCAAAACATCCTTCATACCCTTGTGCCTATTTATCTCGGTCAAGCTGTTTCCAGGAAGTGACCTCAGGACTGAAATGTGGTGCAGAGGAAATGGTCTCCCAGGCTAATAAACACCCCCACCTCGTACCACTTAGGGGGGGGAATGGAAATGTTTTTCCAATGTCTGCTATTCAGGGTTCGGCATTCCAAACGCAGAGTGCATGTAGACTGATAAGGTGAGTTTGTCTTTGGCTAATATAAAATCTGCTCAAGGGTGTTTATTATTTTTGGATGTCCTTACGATGTAAAACAATGTTCTTTTGGTGAAACGCAGCTCAACCCGACAATGTTAAGGTCACCTTATGCGTGCTGGCGTGGAACATTTCGGCCAATGCTACCACGGACTCGTGTCGGAACGTGCCTGCTGTTTGGCTTCGCCGACCGAATCATTTGATTGCCTTGATCCAATGGATTGGCCATTAAAGTTTGGAGACAGGCGGCTGTTAGCGTCTGGGAACGAAGGAAGAGTTGGCAGCTTGGAATGCAGAGAAACGCCCTTAGAATGGGGACGCATAGAGACGTCAGTCTGGCCGCCAGGCTCATTGTTTGCTCTGAGTCATCTGATACATGGCGGCAGGCTGATAATGCTGACCACCCGCCCTCGGCCTGCTGACTGTGGCCAGCTGCCACATTTGGGGATTTCAGGACAGGTGAGACGGTGCATTGCAGAATGGGGTTACGGTGTACGGATCCGCGGAATGGGGTTACGCTGTATGGATCCGCTCTGAGGTGCAGTCAGGGAGCCCGAAGCAGGCCGCAGGTGTGGGACTCACCTCACCAGGCTCTGAGGACCCACCCCAAAAAAGAAGACGGTGTGTGAAAAATGAAGATGGCCTTGTTTCTTCAGGTCGATACAGGAACGCTTGGCAAGAGTCATATCCATTATTGCTGATGCAGTTTCAGAACCTCCTTATCTCAGTTTCAGTGTGAAATCTCCCCCCTTGGATATAGCAGTTATATAGAAGTACAATTTCCCAAGGACATGAAGTGGACAAGTATATAAAAATAATGAGCAGGCATGCAGGTCAAACATTGACTTGTGTTTGCCATCAGACAAGCAGACAGATATCGACTGACGAATCACAGCTCACCTACCTAATGATGGTCATGTGATTCCCGCTGACTGATGTAAACAGAGGAGAGCAGTGTCACCCACCGGAAAGCAAAGTTTAATTTCCCCGTCTGCGAGGCTCACCGTGACAAGGAGTTGAAATGCAGCCGTTACCGACGTACCTCACCCAAACTGCAGTCGGAGAAGTCACTCCTCCAGCTGGCCTCTGGTGTTGATACACCTGTTTGTGACATGTGTGTGATTATGGTTGTAAACAGGATTAAGCTCCTTAATCGCAATCACGACAGGATCCACCAAGTCCTGATCAAACGTTTTCAGCATCCAGCTGTTTGGAGAAGTTAGAGACATTTAATGGCTAAAATAAGAAGAGAATGGAGCATCTGAAGGCAGTGGCGGCCTTGTTGGGCTTCTCAAAGCCCTCGGGAGTAGGGAATTATGGGCAGATTGCAGAAGGCAGCCGTCTGCATGCCGCAGTGCTGTTTGTCTGCATAGAAAGCTGGTGCATATTGCAGTCCAGAGAGAACCAGCATGTATCAACATGGAAGAGGTCAGGCAGGGAGGGGCTCTTCTGTTAGCTAACCATGCTGTCTCTTTCCATCTCTTTCTCCTCCAGTGGACTGGGCTACATCTTGGGTTCCAGTGCAAAGGAGGCAGCCGGGGACTGGCATTGGGCACTGAGGGTGAGAGCCGTCGGCCGCTGGGCAGTGTCTGGGGGGGGGCGGGCAGTGGGGGTCAGGAGGCTCACATGTTGCCATGATGAGAGCATGTTATTCTGTGGCAGCAGGGGGGAAATCTGAGCCACGTGATTCTGGGAGGGGGGCAACTTGATCCGTCTGGTACCTCAGCAGCCAAAACACGCATCGGGTTACGGTTCCTGCAGGCCGAGTGCGTCTGGCGTGGAGCCCACACAGATCCTCTACGCTGCCGGAATAACCGGGGTTCTCATCTCCCTGAGGCCTCCACTCCCCTCCCCGCCGGGGGAGGCTGTGCCTGCCGCTGACAGCGGGGATGAGTGGGATGCTTGTAGGGGAGCAGCAGTGGGGAGATGAACTGCAGCCCTGTCCTATACACGCAGCCCCCGGCGTCCTGAGCAGCTGGCTGTGCACGTCTGTTGTACCCTAGGCAGGGTCTGTCCCTGATCTGAGAATGTGGTAGCCATAGGTGATCTGGGCAGTACAGTGTGTCCAATCAGAATGTAAACTGTTCTTAAAGGGTAGTTTTCACGTCACACTTTCTCATCAGTGCCCTTATTGTGACCAGCTGACCAAACAGTCTCCTTTTGCCCCCAGGTGTCTCCTGTCTTGGGCATCACCGCCGGGACACTCATTCTTTTCTTCGTACCTGAGCCCAAACGAGGGAGCGCCGATCACACGGCAGGGCGACTGAAGACGCCCTGGACGTGTGACATGAAGGCTCTCGCCAAGAAGTAACCACCATTTTACTGACCTGCTTTACTTATTATCTACTGTTGACTAATTCTTTGTAAAGACCTTCATATAGTTATGGGCCAACTCTGGATAGGAATGTGGTGCTCACATAGCCCCCCCGAAGACGAGTGCTCACACAGCCCCCTCGATTTGTGCCCCCCCAGCCGCAGCTACGTGTTCTCGTCCCTGGCCTCCGCCGCCGTGTCCTTCGCCACCGGGGCCTTCGGGGTCTGGATCCCGCAGTATCTCTTCCGGGCACAGGTGGTGCAGAAAAGTGTGGTGCCCTGCACCCAGGAGCCCTGCAGCAGCAAGGACAGGTGGGCATGGCCCATGAGCCCTCGCTCCATCTGATTGGTCGGCCCTTGTTCCAATGTCAATGTCATAAACCTCCACCGTTTCCCCCAAACAGTCTGATCTTCGGCGCCATCACCTGTGTGACGGGGCTCCTAGGGGTCCTGATCGGGGCGGCCACCACCCGCCTTTGCCGGCAGAAGACGGAGCGTGCCGACCCGCTGGTGTGTGCCGTCAGCATGCTGGGCTCGGCTATCTTCATCTGCCTCATCTTCGTTGTGGCTAAGAAGAGCATCGTGGGAGCTTACGTGAGTAATGTGGGGCCCGCCTTCCTCGCCGAAAGGTATTCACCTTGCTGCCTGATGGTGGCGCTCACGGCGAGGCCCTCGGGCTGATGCCGGGCAACACACCCAGTTTCACTCCAGTGTCCTCAGCATTAGGCGTGACCTTTGTTTCAGAGGGAGGTGGAACGCAACCAAAACAAGCTGACCTATCCAACTGACTCACTTCTGGGGAAGAGCGCAGTTCTGAGGCGATGGGATAAAAATCACATTTGTACGGTTTTGAGACTTTAATGCAAGAAATAAACAATAGACGAGGTTTGTTGAGGTGTGGATGGGTGAGGTAATGAAGCGGAAAGCAGTTCACCTTAAAGACCAGGCCTTGGAGCCCTTAACCATCGGCACGCTGGAACAGAAACTGCTCCTCTCTTCATCCTATGTTTGGAAACACGTTTGGTTCTGGGAAGCTCTCCTGTGCTCGTAAAGTCGTACGGCAGACGGCCACACCTGACTGCTCTCAGAAAGAGCTATTTCTGTTGTTATTCTCCCCTGGGTGCATCCGTGGCAGGGGCGGCGGGGGGAGGGTGATGTCTGGCCTCCGCTCAGGATAGTAGCATCGAGCAGAAGGCTGGGCGGGGGGGGAGTCTCGTCGGGGTCCACGCCGCTTTCCAACTGGATGCCTCAGTCAGTGGCGATTGCTGGCATGGCAACGTGCCCAAAAGCTAGGCCCCCGATCGGCAGGGTTAGTCGCCAAGACCGAGACTGTGGGATTGGATCACAGGGGTCCTGCTTTTGTACTCTAGGGTCTTTTTATGGTCTCTTTAGAACCCTGAGCAAACAGATCAGGTGTTAAATAATAAGCTGTGTGGGTAACTGGATAAAGTCTAAGTAACTAAATCATTACCAAGCCAGATATAAACATACCGATCCACATCAGATACACCATGTAAAACCTCGATATCAGATCCCGGGGAACGGGTGCCGTTCCAGTCCTCATCCGCAGCCAGTTGCCACGTCAGACGACCTGTTGGATCTCAGTGTGTTAGACTGACAGCTGGTGGCGCTTGCCCCCCCCCCACCCCCCTGCCGCAGGGAGACTCCAGCCAGAAGCTACCGTCTGCTGGGAGGGTCATTTCGGAGTCAGTGGACGCAAGCTCGACAGCGGGGCTTCGCTCCAACACCAAGACCCAAGCAGCAAGATTCCACCGCAACCCAATACATGCGGATCCGTTACAAAAAATATCCTGTCACCTGCTCGAGGGAGCAGCTGGAGGTTAAGGCGATCCCAGGAAGCGCGCGGCCGGCGCAGGAAATACTCCATGCGCGTTTCCGACCTGCCATGTGGCGACCAAACGCTGGACCCTCAAAAGCACTTTGGAATTCAGTCACACAGCGACATACTTAAAGTGCTTCTTGACTGATGGTTAAAGGCTTATGGAAAGCTGCCCATGAAATTGAAAAAGAGGGAAATTTCAGTGCAAAGGAAGCACGAGAAATGAAAAGCAGACGACTGCCGGATGGTGTCTGCATGTGGGACAGAGAGGCAATGGCCCTCTTCCCCCGTCAAAGTGCACAAATTCAAAGATTTGCCAATTCCTGCTGGATATGTTCCTAAGAGGGTGGTTTAGTGGTTGCAAATAACGTTATGTAATATAACCATGTTGCCTTTTTCCAGAAACTCTGGGAATGTTTAAATGTCACATTCACTTTAGCTGTAATAGGCAGCATTGGTGCACCTTTTTCACTAATTGTATTTACAATTTGCAGTTAGAATGAGGAATGGCTGCATGCTCGGTGTGAGTTTAAAAAGCACTCAGAGCTGCTAGCGATCTATGGACTGGATCAGTGTGAAGCTATTGTCTCTCATCCTGGTTTAACATCCCTCTCTCCTCTTTTAGATCTGCATTTTTATCGGTGAGACGCTGCTGTTCCTGAATTGGGCTATAACGGCGGACATTTTGATGGTAAGTAGCCAGACTTGTTCATACATCACGGAAAGAGTTTGTGTGGTACACAGATATGCTGTTTTATCAAGTGACTTTTTGGGGAATAATAGGGAGCATTCCCTAGACCAAACATAACACATGAGCTTTCAAACAGGAAAACAGAAAGTCTCTTTTGAAGTGGCCCTGTTTGTGGAACTTGAGTGCTCTTCCGTAACTGATTCCTGGAGTTGACCTATGGGGGATGTCACTGATTCACACCTTAATATCTACCTGTCTCTCCCCCTGTCTCGCCCACCGCCCTCAGTACGTCGTCATTCCGACGCGGAGAGCCACAGCCGTAGCATTCCAGGGCTTCACCTCGCACATCCTGGGAGATGCCGGAAGCCCGTACCTGATTGGCTTGGTGAGTAAAACCCTCGGTTATGGGCCCAGGCTTCAGGGTCTGAGTTGGACCCCGGTCTGCGTGGCTTTTCCACTGGCCCCTCTCTTCTCGGTTCAGGTGCCAGGCTCACGGTGATGATGTCACTGAGCTCTGTCGCCTTGCCGCTTTGGCGGGCAGTGAATGCGTGAGCAGCCGGTCAGTGACGTGGACATGATGGACGTGCTGCCAGCCTGGGGGGGGGGGGGGCATGAACCTGGGCTTTTGTGGGGAAAAACACACATCTATAGGGGGCAGGAAACAAGCCCCGGAAGGGCCCTCTGCATCCACTCCGTGGGCTCCCAGGCTGTGGCTGGGCTCCAGTTCTGCTCCAGTAGGGATGGCACTGTGTGGGGGGGTGCTCGTCCGCAGTGCAGCCTCAGGTGATGGGCCGCTTTGGTGCCATGTGTGTCGCCGTTACTGTCTGACGGCTTCTCAGGCTGCAGCTTTCGTCCCTGTGGCTTCACCATCTACGATGAGACGAGCAGATGTCCAATCGAGCACCCGGCCGCTGCGACGCGGTAGCGTGCTCACGCTGCCCTCATGGCTGCTCTTTTTGCACATGACTTTTCTTTCTGCACTGGTGCAGGGAATGTGAAATAAAATCTCCCCCCCCTCCTTTACCGGTGTTGCTGTCAGGGTTCACTGTGTCAGGTGCCTCTGGGTGTCCAATAGAAACCTCTCCCCCCTCAGATCCAGTAAACGGGGGCCTGCCTGGAGACACTCGCAGGACTCGCAGACGTGATCTTGCCTGAACCTTGGCCAAACGCCACTGAGAAGCATCAGAGATGTTGACCGTTACGCAGTGGGGGGTTTTAACGGGCCTCTGAGATGTACGTCACTGGCGGTAAAGTCGTGACTGCCCCCCCCCCCCCCCCAGGCCACAGAGCAAATATGGGACACGACATCGCTTAGCAACAGTGAAAGTGCGAGCAAGAAGATCAGACGCACGGCTACCTCACCGAAAGGAGGCGCCATGACGAATCACAGCGCAGCTGTTAGACTGCACAGATAGGGGACGTATTCAGCCTTGGCACTGGCTCTGAGGTCGGCAGAGTCGGGTGCAGATCACCGACCTGACAGCTCACTGCAGAGTGCCGATGATGGCGGTAACCTGGGAGACACATGCCACGTCACGATGGGAAGATCTAGACCTTTCACTGCGGGGAGCTGCCGTTCTCTCGTTTATCTGTCAGCAGGAAAGGGAGAGTTAAAACCCCCCCTGGCACGGGTTGGGAAGGGCAGGAGGACGTGGCGTCGGCTTCTTCACGCCCGTCCCGGCGATGTGCTTTTTGGCTTTTGCCAGTACCACCTTTGCGTGTGTGCACCGCAGCCAAGCCCAGCCATGCCCAGCCCGCCCACTGTTGCCCAGGGAGATGCACGTGCCCTCATTCTCAGTTTGACATCACCTCACGGAGGCCTGAGTCACTGTGTCACTCCAACGTGTGTCGCATGGCTCCGTTCAGAGTTGCTCTTGTTAGGATGGGGTGTAGAGATGGTGCCACGTGTCTGAGTAACACAGTGTAGGAAGGGGGGCCACACCCAGGCCACACCCTTCCAAACACATACACACACACACACACACAGCTCTCCACTGCATCAGTGCTTGGACAATGACTACATGTTCTACAAACTTATCGTGCATATTGTTTAATGTCCTGAGCAATATTTACACACGACATAGCTGATCCTGCAAACCGGTGTACGTGGTTTTCCCAGATAAGCAGGCATTTGCTCCCTCTCTGCATCATGTGGCTGGTCTTTCCGCCGCCCTGGTTAATAAGCCACGCCCCCCTCTCCAAGCAAGGGGCTCCCCTAAGGGGCCTCGCGTAACACGGGGAGAACGTGCAAATTCCATACGCACAGAGCCAACCGAACCCCTGACCTCCCACTTCCCTGTGCCACCCACACACCGCTGACGTTGTACGTTAATGGAATGTTCCAGATCTCGGACGGCCTGCAGAAGAGCTACCCCGGGTCGGACCTCTGGAAGTTCCTTAGCTTGGGTTACGCCCTCATGCTCTGCCCCTTCGTCATCGTCCTGGGGGGCATGTTCTTCCTTGCCACGGCCCTCTTCTTCCTGGATGACAGAGAGAAAGCGGAGAGACAGTAAGTCCCAGCCACCGCAGCAAAGCGCCTCCTTTAGGATGTTGACAATATCACCCTGCCACTGTACTTTAATCCAAGCCATTTCTTTATATTCTATCATGCAGTTGTTTTGTAGTCTTGTTTACAGCATTCTGACTTCTGAAATACATCCATATTTCAATAACTGCTCATTACAGAGTCACGCGCGGGGTAATGGACTGCAGTAAGAATAATGGGATAGCAGAAGTGTAACCTTGGTACAGCGCCCCCTGGCAGCCTGTGCAGATCAGCGGCTTATGTAGAAATGCCTGGATGGATGGGATGGACGCTCATGCTGTCTTATTAAATCAACACGCTACATTAGCGTGGAAATCTTGCTTTTAGCAGGATGGCTGTGACGTTCCCTTAAAAGGCGAACATACACTCTTATAACAAAAACTGTTTCTCTTGGATGCTTTTATCAAGCTCATTTCCTCCCTGCCTCTCAAAATGACTTCCTTCCCGTTTGATGGCGGAGACTTTTTTAGATGCGGGGGCAGCGCGGTGGCCTTTCATCGGTACCATTTTCTCGTCCTTTAAGCAAACAGTAAAGTTACCTCCCCAGGAATGGAAAGGCCCCCCCCCGGTCCCCAATAGATAGTTCTGTTTCCCCTTTACTCCAAATGAGAATCCTGTCACTTCTGAACACTCTGGTGACAAGCCAGTTTGTCCCACCAGTAACTTCAGCAAAACAGCCTGACAGATTCAGCCGCACTGAACCAATGGGTTCGGACCGGGGGGGTTCTGAGAGACCAAATGGGTCACACCATAGCGGGGGCAGCATTCCACGCTGCCGGGACCGTTTTAGGAAGACGAGCAGTAATGTGGAGGTGTAATGGGTGCAAATAGAACCTTCTGTAACAGCTAAGCTATAAATATCCAGAGAATCAACCCAATGGACCCATCTGTCCTTGGGGGGGGGGGTTGGTATTTTGCTGAGTGGGACAGTAATAAAGTTGGTCTGTGGGGTGTGACAGGGTGGTGAGTGGGGGGAGCTGTCCCAGTTCCCAAGGCCGTGGGTTGCCATGCACACGAAGGAGCCCCCACCGGGACCGTGCGCAGTAAGATGCCTGGTGGGGGTGAGTCAGCCTCCACGCTGGGCTCCATCCAAGCTGCCCGCTGTTTCTGCGGGACCCGCGATGATGCGGCCGCAGCGTGCAGGATACTGCCGGAAAGATTTGCTGACGTCTGCTTCCTCCTTCCGCAGGCTGAGCCAGTGCACCACGTCACCCTCCTCCATCAAGGTATGATCAGGTGAGTGTCGCTGTATCTCCCCATGCCTCCCACCGCCGTACAAAGTGAACGGTGCCAGGTCGCCTTAACGCTCATCACACGTCGCGTCAGTCCTGAACACCTGAATCCACCAAGTCCCAGGTGGCACCGAGGTGATTAAGCCCTGAGGGATCAGGATGGTCCCGCTTCTCACTTGGCTCTGGTTAGAGTTTCCATGCCGGTCATATTACAGATTAACCTGCAAAAGCTACCAATAACAACATCACCCCCCCAGTCAGGCCTCTCTGGGGCACAGGGACGATGGCGTTAGCATCTGCAGCAGAGTGATGTCAGTGAAACCTGCTCCAGGCCGCACGTCGTGGTCCCTCCTTCCAGCTCAGTGCTTCACCCCGGTTATTAGATCCTCCTTAGAGGATCCAGGCCCCCTCCA
Source organism: Mormyrus hasselquistii (assembly GCA_026779605.1). Taxonomy (NCBI): domain Eukaryota; kingdom Metazoa; phylum Chordata; class Actinopteri; order Osteoglossiformes; family Mormyridae; genus Mormyrus; species Mormyrus hasselquistii. Next base: position 30,973,405 of record JAODKE010000114.1, read on the forward strand.
CACCTGGTTGGCGCAGGCCTCCGACCATGACGGGGACATGACTCCCAGAGCTCAGAGCCCATGAGCGTCCGCTCAGTCACCGGACAGGTATGCAGGCCAGGAGGGTGATTTTTGTGTTTACTGTGAAGTGAGTGATCAGATGTAATGAAATGGCAGCGACCCCCGCAGCCCCCCCTACGGGACCTTAGGTGACCCCTCCAGCAGAGAATAACAGTGAGGATGTCATATCTGAGCAGCCTATGCTGAAAGTGGTCCCCCCCCCCCGAATAACCCAGATCAGAGTCCGGGCCTCGCAGTGCTGTTTGGCCCCACCCCCAGTGACAGCGTGGCGGGGAGAGCAGAAGCCACTGAAGGCGGTGGCAGCTGACAGGCCGCCTTCACACCACATGGTCTCGTGCCTTTATCGGCCGTCCAGGCTGCCTCCCCCTCCCCGTGCGATTGGGCAGGTGCGAGGCCCCCCCGTCTGTCTGCGACCTGCCAAGGAGACGCGCTGACCAGGGGCGGGGGGGGGGGGGGGGTGAAAATGGCCGTCAACCTCAGTTCCCCCACTGGGCCGGGGGAAAGGGGTTTTTTTTTGGAGTTTGAACGGGCTGTCACAACGCCACCCTTTTGGGTGGTATTGTGAAGGTTGCTAACGTCCTCCAGGGGTTGTGTTTGACTCGTTTCCTGCCAAATACATCGGATCCCCGTATAAGCGTGTGTCGTTATTTATTTGGTCATGAATTTTTTGAAGGCTTTAGCATTTCTCGGTTGAA
>JAODKE010000114.1:30980910-30991426 GCA_026779605.1 Mormyrus hasselquistii
CTTAAAAAAAAAAAGAGAAACACGCACCGGCCCCCCCCCCCCCCATCTCTGTCCAATCTAGGTGCAATGACGGATGAAAGAGGTATTTGGGTCAAACATGTAACAGTAAAATGCTTCTGTGGTGAAGTTTCAGGAAGTGAGATCAGACACATCACATTGATCTTAACAAAAGCGATGGAGACTGAGTCCATTGTGACATTACGATTCATTGAAACTTCACCGGAATTGAGGCCGGAATAGAGAAGGTGGGAAGCACGATGGAATCGGAACGCTTGCGGATAGAATGTTCTGGAATTCATTTAAAGATATCCCTGCACTGGATACAGGGCATTCTTGGTAACACTTCACTTAAAGCAGTCATCAACATGCATTATAGATATCATCGTAATTCATTATAATGCATGCAAAAAAAATTATAAACACGGATATAACTATTTATAGAAAGGCAAAACAAATTATAGCCATGTTTATTATGCATTATGAATGCTTTATGTATTATGAAGGTATTTATAGTGCATTATAGATGAGAGCTTCATAGAACATTTTTAGAAATAGTTATTTAGTTATTGCCACCTGTATAGTACTTTATTAATGCATTATAAGCTATAATGTAATACACATGAGTGATTTAAATAAAGTGTTACCGCAAAATCTAAGTGTATCTGGTCCTGTCCCTCTGCAGGCTGCTTTGCGAGTCGATGCCGTCTGTGGCTCTCAGGCCGGAGAAGGTGCATGTGTGAGTCCCTAGTGAAAGACCCTGGGGAGCAGCCAGAGATTCTCCTTAGACACTTTCACCAGCAGCTCCTGGCTTCTTCAGTCACTGTCATTCTTCTGCTGGACTGAGATATTCTAAAACCATCCCCAAAATCCCCTGACAGTCTGAAAGGGACCTTCTCAGTGGCCACATGCTAATATGGAAGCAAGGCTTCTTCTAGCCACTGCCACGGTCTGCTGGTCCGCAGTGGAGGAATGCAACGTGCTATTAGCTAACGATTCAGCCCTGATCTGAGCAGGAAAGATTGTAAAAGTTGCAGCTTCTTCTACATGTTGTTCCTTTGCTGTGGGTAAGGCATGGTGCATGATGGGTAAAAAAACGTATCATTTCTCAGGCTCTTTTCCAAGCCCCTCCCGTGGGTTTCCATGCTCACGCCATCTGTTCAGCCGGTCCACTCATCAGCCCCTCTCGCGGGAAACAGAGTCCCTTCCATGTCGTCATAACGTGTAACAGAGTCACCCCTCGCACAAAGGGTGTGACCAAAGGACACCTGGGGTACAGGACTGGGGGGCTACATCTGCGTCCCACTGTCACAGAGACCCGGGGCATGTAGAGCAGCATGCATGGAGCCATTCCTGTCGTCACATTTACACTCACTCAATCACAGTAACGAGAGTATTACACCCTGTCCACATCACACACTGTCCACATCACACACTGGTTTCAGATTTCAGATACTGATCTTTCTCACCAGCAGGATAAATGCCAGTCCATCACAGGGCACAGGGCAGGGGACACCCTGGATGGGATGCCAGTCCATCACAGGGCACACAAACACGAATGCTCATCTAAAGTACAAAGATAACATGATACAGAGCTTCACATGCTTCTGTTTAGGGTAAACACAGTAGAATACTTTTAGGGGTTGCTGAAGGATTCACTCTTAAGGTTTTAATATTTCACTGCAAAGCTCATTAAGCTCCGCTTTCCACTGTACATGTTCCCACTCGTCAGCTAATATTTATCCAGCTCCAGCGACCTATGAAACCTAAATCAGCAACATGCTGCAGTCACATCGCAGCGGCAGGAGCGAAGCGGGCAAAGGGTCATAAAACAGCAGGACACTGTTCAAACATGAACGGCTGCTCTACAGTAAACAGCCACCCTGTCGCAGAATGGGCCGACCCACAGACAATAATGCAGAGGTGAGGCTGATGGTGGGCGGCTGTCTGCATCTACTGAGCCCGTGGGGGTGGCCCCCCGCCGTTTGAGATTACTGCGCAGGCATTCAGGTCAATGGATGGATGGATGGATGGATGGATGGATGGATAGATAGATAAACAGACAGATAAACAGATACAGCTGTGGAAAAAAAGACACCACAGCAGATTATTTTTTTTCAGCTATTTCTCAGTTTATGGGCGTCTGTGATTTTTTTTTATATATATATATATATATATATATATATATATATATATATATATAAAAATTCACAGATATAGCAAATTGCAGCCCGGTTCTTCCCTGTTTCTCATTCATGAAGGGCTTCTTCACTTTAAGGGTCTTCAGTCCTGCTTCTAGGAGCCTGATATGGACTCTCCTAGCCGTACACTTCACACCTGCACTTAATGTTTCCCGTTCCTTTTGCAGGTCACTTGATGACATCCTCTGATTCATGAGAAACTGCCGGATAAGTTAACGGTCATCTCTGACATTAGAAAGGCGCTTCCCTCCATTACCTGGCTGGTTTCTGGTCATTCACAGTCTCTCCTGCTTCACGTTATTTTTGAGTACTGCTGTACTGCTTTTGAACCTGGAAGCAGCCTGCTGCTCAGTGTAGCCTTCTGCCAGCAGAACCACGAATAAAGAAAGATTTAAAATTACAGATTTGTTTAGAAATATAGAGTTGACTCTTGATTTTTTCCCATGGCTGTAGATTCTGCAGTGATGGCTCAGTGATAGGTAGTGTTGCACGGTGAATGAATGAATGCTCTATGACGCAACACACTGGAAAGAGAGCGAACAGGTCGCAGCTGAGCTAACACGTCGATCACGCAATGCGATGGAAACAGGTGGACAGGCAAATGAAAGGACAGCTTCAGGGCCCCCGCTCAGGTCTGACAGACCGGGGGCCTCGCCGGCGTGCCGCCCCTGTATCGATCCAAAGCTAAGGAATGAGGGCAGGCTTCCTGTTTGCAGAGGAGAGAGAACACGACTCAATTGCTGGAAGTGAACAATAGGTCAAGGTGGCAAAACAGAGGAGGAAGAAGCGGGGATCGCCTGGAGATATGCTTTTGGAAAGCGGACATGTTATTTCATGCAGCAGGCACTCTTATCTAAGGTGGTACAGAGCACCCCCCATTGTGCAAAGCTAGATAAAGTGCCATAGCTGGGGGGGGTCACATGACTGACACCTCACACTGCCCTGCCCTGCTCAGCCAAACCACCCAGACAGAGCCAGACTGTCACCTCAGAGAGCAGACTGAGGGTGACAAGATAGGAAAGGCATGCCCCCCCGCTCCACCTACACTGACGGGGGGGGGGGGGATGGGGGGGGTGCATTACCAAGTGCTCAGGAATGTGTCGGTCCTGGAGGTAAACAGGTAACTGCTGCAGGAGGGAAGCGGCCTTGACCAGCGGCCATTGTTACAGGGGCTTTGTTAGTTTTCCGGCATGCTGGGGGGAGACAGCACACACACACACACACACACACACACACACACAAGTTGGTCTTCCTATCTAAATGGGGGCCGTCCATTCATTTCTATGGGAAAAACCCTAATCCCTTAACCCCTACCCATCCATAACCTTAACCATAAGTAACCAACACAAATACAAGACTTTTGGCATTTTTACTTTTTTGATTGCAGTCACAGATTTTTATAAAACTGCGGTTATGCAAATGGGGACCTCAAAAATGTCCCCAAAAGTAGAGAAATTTCAGGTTTTCTGCACTTCGAGGACAATTTGGTCCTCAAATGTGATCTATGCAAACCCACACACACACACACACACACACACACACATACATATATATATATATATATATATATATATATACACAAAAGCACGCACACACATACACACACATTGAAACATCACTTACCTGCACATACCTCACTTTTCCTCAGCTGCCCTGAGGTCGCCATTATTACACTTTACACCTTTTGCTTAATACTATTCCATGGCAGCCATGATGAATGCACAGATCTGTGACGTAGGCCGACGGCTGTCATGGCGTCTGCATCGCCATGGTGATGTACACCATTCCTCACACTCTCATGCCCATGCAAGGATTCTTACAGCAAATCTATATTATTCCATTATAAATCTAAAATTAGCTAAATCAAAAGTGTTGGGGTAGTTTGCAAACAATACAGGGTAATAAAACTGTTACATACATGTAAATTCATGTCTTGAATTCCCAATCTCATACCAGCTAGCTGACCAAAGTTGGCCACCCAGATGCTAAGCAGTCTGATAGCAGGAGACGGGCCGGGGGGGTACCCAACCTCGGCCAGCTATTCCCCTCAGTGATGCCCCCAGGAAACCTCACAGATTACAACCGCCGGGATAATCCTGGATCCCGGTATGTTCCTCCAGCAGGAATACCGTGGTGTGTACACCTCGCCGCGAGCGACACTGAAAACCAGGTGGACAGAAGAGCCAGAAAATCTCAGCATGCCATGCTAAACGCCTTTGGGAGGATAACGACTAGAGGAAGATCACGGGACACCACTTTAAACAGGATTGTATACAATGAGCCAAAAAGAAAAACAAAAAAAAAAGACCAGAAATCACGAAACATTTATATCATGACTAACCGAACTGACGACAAAAAAACACATTTTGAAATAAAATGAAAATGAAATTGTACTTTTATAAAACCCCCATCCTGAAAAGTGAGTCACTGATAACCCAGTAAAGTGGGAGACACGCAGGGACTGGTACATCTGCCCCATATCACCAGCTGAGGAGTGTTAATGACAGGCTATGAATTATGGCCTCATCTCCAAACTGAATCCCACGCCGTTAATCTGCCGGCCCTCCCTGGCAGCCCGGCCGAGGGCCGCCGCTCTCCGAGCAAACAGGACGCTCTTTCTGCCGTCCGCCAGCCTCTCTGTTGGTCGGCTGCAGTTATTTTTACACTTCTCTCTTGCTGGGACAAAGGCCGCACTTTCAGCCGGCCAGAGCATTTCTGTAAAGCTGTTTGCTCGGGTTAGGCGTACACCCCGGCTCATAAATGACCCCTGTGTCTGCACGACATCCTTTACAGCATTCCCGCGAGTCGAATTCCTCCTGGCTGCCTCACAGCTTCCTGACGGAAGGAGAAGTTTGATTAAACCAACTGTAAAAAGGTGTGTGCTAATGAGCAGCTTCATAGATGCGAGATTCTGCCAGGACATAAATCACTCTCATTAATCACAATTTAAAATACTAGCCAGCCCAGAGAAGCCACTCGGTTCATAAACTGCACAATAACCAGCTTGCGGCAAAAACGAGAATGTCATCTCGAAAGGAAGGCCTGCTCAGTCACAGCCCAGCAGTGCAGGGCAGGCCTGCTCAGTCACAGCCCAGCAGTGCAGGGCAGTCACAGCCCAGCAGTGCAGGGCAGGCCTGCTCAGTCACAGCCCAGCAGTGCAGGGCAGGCCTGCTATTCCATATGCAGGCTCCACATCTCCAAATGTCAGATTTCACCCCTGAGGAAACCTGACCCGAAGACGGGCCTGAGGGTGAAAGCAGAGAGCGAACTCCACCTCGCTGCTGTCTAACAGAAGCTACTCCAACGGCACCACCTAGTGGCCATTTCAGAGCACTGCAATATGAAGTACTGAATTAAAATACAACCAACGGGGACATCGCGGCGGCTACGCAGAAACGTTCATTCTGGGAATGATATATTGGAGTGTTTCGGATTTTCAGCAATGTAACCCAGCTCATCACCGCCAGTCAACAGTCATTTGGCGGCGGCGGGACTTTTAACTGCTGACACAAACAGAAGGCCGGGTGTGAAGCCAGGGAGACGGCGCTCCGCAGCCATGAGAAACTTTTAATAAATTAGAATAAAGGCTTTGAAGCGTTTATCCGTTTCGGATCTTCGCCCGCATTTGACGAAGGGAGGGCGAGTGAAGCTGAATGTGTGACTTCCCTCCCCAGCTCTTATGAAAGCTGCGTGAACGGCCACCCACCACAGGCAGCAAATAAACAGAAGTTTTAACGACGCAGCCCGGACCACGTCGTTAATGATCGTGCCTCTGGGCCACCCCCTCCCCCCCTCGCTGTGGTGGGGCTCCTTCATCACACATAAAATCCGGCACTGATAATAAATCCCTTCCCCAGTTTAAAGAGCCAGCGACAAACTGCAAACATGGCACTTTACAGCAACGGTGAGGCTCAGACAGCAGAAAAGTCAGCTCATTAGCACCATGTACTCTGCACCACTATATAAATAAACAAGAAAGCGGCGTTCTTTCAGTTTTTATTTTCATTCGTTTTTTTCAGGAAAGTACATTTAAGTCTGGAAGAAATGTTTCACTAAAGCCTATACTTTAGCTTGCAACACAAACTTGTAAAACAGGACCAAGGGGACCAGAGTGGGGGTTTAAAAAAGCCATTTACAGCCCCCCCCCCCCGAAAAAAAGGCGGGATATTACAGTGAGGTGCTGATACTGTCAATTTCCAAAAACAAAAAAACACAAACAAAAAAACCTTCAAGAAAAAAAAATAATATCGAAGCCCACGTCATTGGGAGGTGTCCATTTGAGTCCCCTCTGAAAGCACAGAAAGGACGTGGTTTACAGCAGCACCTTTACATAACCACCATGACAGCCCCTCAGTAAAGGACCCCCGACAGCACACTCACGGGTCTCGTTGAATAGGAAGGAGTCTTGGTACTCCTTCATGTACTGTGAGGAGCGAGATTCATCCAGGAAGAGCGAGTACACCCGCTTGATGTCCTCCACCTGCACCTCTGTGCCCTGTGGGGCGGGGAGGAGGGGTTACTTTGGGCTGGGAGAAGCAACTTGACACCTGACATTCCCCGGAAGGAACCTGAATTTAAGGTCTGGAGTGTGGTTCATAAGGGCGACGTGAATCGCTGGGAAAGGGGGGGCGCTGAATCCGGCGAGAGCCCGGAAATGGACCCGCCCCACGATGCGCCTACAGGGGTGGGACAAGCTGCCCGCACACTTTCGGGGCATTCAGCATGGCTGGCACAGGGGGGTGTTATACCATACCAGGAAAAGTACAAACACACAGATCATGCAAGGTAATACGAAAAGTCACAACGAACGCAGAGGTAAAGAACAAAAGCAGATCGGGTCGGGTACGAGTACAAGCGGAGGGGGGGGAAGGGGGGTGTGAGTTCGAGAAGGGGCAGAGATGCAGGATGGGTGGGGGTACAGGGTGAGCACGGCACCCACCCTGCGCTTGCGGCACACCAGGCCAGCGGTGCTGATCAGCTGGATCGCATAGCGGAGCGACGTCTCCAGCCCAATGCGGGTCAGGACCGTGTGAGCCTCCTCACTCAGCTCCACGTCCTCCTCCTCACACCTGCGGGGCAGAAACAAGCGAAGGGGTGACAACGGAGCCTGAGCCCAAAACACCGTCTTTATTGTCAGAGAGATAAACGCAGGGCGGGAGCGCGGCGCCACGGGAGGCGGCGTGCCGTGGAAGGTACCGGATCTTGAGGATCTGGCGGGTCTCCTTCTCGGTGTAGGGCGAGGTGGCGATGATCAGCAGGCGGTCCAGCATGTCGATGGGGATCCCGTGAGGACTCTGGTAGTTCGTCCCGCGGATCCTGCGATTCGGAGGGGAGGGTCAGGAGGGATCGTTCGGGAACGTGGCGGCCGACGGGGCCGGGGGGTTTGTAATTCAGGAGCGGGGGGCACCTGGTGATGCCTCGGTTGGTGGCCATGATGAGTACGGGTGACAGGTCACTCTCCAGAGCGCGATTCAGGAAGGAGAAGCACTCCATGTCCAGCATGTGCACCTCGTCGATGAAGAGCACCTGTAATAACATTAATAATTATAATTCAGAGGACCTGAAATCATCACGGTGAATAGTGATCACAGAGTCATGCCTGGTAGAGATTAATGCTGCGTTCCATTTACCCTGGAGGTCGGAGCTCGGAACTGGGAATGACATCTCACACACACGTTAACAGCGTTCCAGTACAGCTAGTCGGAAAGCCATTTAACGATACCAGGGACCCGTTTCAAACAGCAAGATTTCTTACTTAGCTGGATAACTTGTCGGATTTAATTCACCTCAGTTTAAATACCCTTTATCTTCGCTCACTTACATTTAGCCAAGACCACCTTAAATCCTGCTTAATGAAACAGGCCCCAGTTCTAGCACGGTTAATTGTTAGCAATATCAGGGTGTGACACATCACGCAATATTTTGTGCATAAAAACACCATAGCAACATGTCCACAGATAGAGGTTTGGACAGTCATTTGTGCACGACCGATTTTAATGAGCCACAAATAAGACATAAGTGCTAAAAACAGTATAATACTAGAGCTTTAGCTTCTGTTGACAAAGGGCGCAGCCATCTTAGATTCTGAGCTCGGGGTTGTGTTGATTCCTCCGAGTTCACGAGATGGAATTCTGATTTCAGGGGGCGTTCCAGATGAAATTTCCGACTAGGAACACGGAATTTATGAGTTTCCAGTTCAACTGGAACGCAGCACAACTACAGGAAGGCTCTCCACTTACAGAAAATTGAAGTAGATCCAGATTAAAAAATCTCTGATACTTAAAGTTTACAGAAGCACTAACGCAAAAAAGGCAACACGTGCCTGTAAGTAAACGTACACTCTCTTTTCATTTATTTAACACGTGTTCTTTAGTAAGTATCACTAGTATTTTTTATTTTTGTCCTGAATGGTCAGAGAAGGTAAACCTGACTTTCATAAGGGTTTGTGGAACAGATTACTTATGTCGCTTGACAACTAGCTGTACATCAGTACTTTGACTTCAGAATCAAAAATATCTGAGGAATGCGACAGATTTACATTCCATGCGATATAAAAATAATGTAATTAAAAGCTAAATGATGCAGAATATTGTATTCCTACGTGTTTGGCCATAGTAGAAAACTAGTGGAATTTCTATTGACTTAAATTTTGCACATTTCGCAAACTAGAAACTCCCAAATTTCAAAAATGTTTCAGAAAAAAAAACATTTACGTTCATTAGAGGTACTTTTCGTGACAAGCTGAAAAAGGAAGTAATTCACAAAATAGCAATGAAAACAGAATTTGCAATTCAAAGGACATACAGGACATGATATTCCTAAGGCTATAAGAGATTGTTCTGCTCCATTTGAAGTACAAGATCTTAATACTGCTAGTACTCTGAGACAGAGTGAGTATTATTCGAGTATTATTCGTATGACACCCATTAATGGGAACACATCCTGCTTGCACTTTCACTTTGGGGATTTAGGCAAAGTGTCCATGGGGGGCTGCAGACTGACCCCTGGGATGATCTCTGCTTTCCCTTCCTCTCTCCACTCAGAAACTTTGGCGTTGATCTGTTCCCGGACCTCCGATTTGATCTCGCCGGTGTCACCTGCCATGTCAAACAGCACCCACACGGGTTAGCGGATGGAGCCCCTGCCTCGTCGTGACGGTGACCAAAGGCAGGCAGGGCGGACCTGAGAAGAGAGCTAGGAAGCCCTGTGTTCGACTGTTGATGACGTCGATCTCGTGGAGCGACACCGTGTGCACGACCTCCTTGCGCTTCTGTAACTCCCCCTCTGGGCACTGGACAAACTGCGTCTGCAACGCGGCAATGATGTCAGTGGACGAGGCGCAGTCTGGGGGCAAGCGGGAGTGAGCCCGAGTCGAAGCAGACCTACCTGTGCGCCCATGGCGTCGTAGTCACGGGCTCGGGTGAAGGAGCGGCCCAGCTTCGTGATCTTCCCAGTGGCTTTGTCAATCGTGATCACGTCCCTGTGGAAGACAGTAGCCAGAATCAACAGCTGACTATGATCGGGGTCACGATGGATCAAGCCAGTGGTAAGAAAGATCCGGAAACATACCCTGCTTGCACCCGCTCCTTACTGAGAGACTCAATCATTTTGCTGCCCAGGTCATAAATAGTTTCCATTTCTGTTGTTTTTAGGGTCAATTTGCCCACCTTTGCCCCCTACAGGACAAAATAAGGAACAAAACATTCAAGGGTGGTGCAGCGGTTCCATACAGTTTCACCAGCTGCAATCTCTACAAGTAGGGAAGGAAAACTGGCAACGAGAGGAAGAAAAAACAAATCCATGATCCTGCCAAAAGTCCCGCTCCTACAGCCAAAGGCAGTATTAGGGTTTGTCATCCTGTAGCAGGTGTGAGGCTGCAGCCCATCTGAAGACATTAACAAGCTACCAAGCTCACCTAGAGACAGCCGGCCAGCAGAGACCAAGCAACAGAAAGCCCAGCTCACCGTTCCAGTAGCAGGCCGGTCAATCTGGATCTCTACGACTTCTCCCTCGATAATCTCCGTCTCCTCCCTGCAAGGACGACACGTCATCTGTACAACCGCTTCAAAAACCGAAAAGGAAGAACATTCCTAATTCTATTATAGCATTTTAGCCATGACCCGTAAAGGTGCTGTAAGAGTCTTGGGAGACTCTTCAGTTATGGCTGAATCTTTCCACCCAGACAGGTTTTTTCCCCACGCCAATCAAACTCACTCACATGGTTCAGACCTCTACGGGACAGGCACACTAATCCCCCAGCATCTCAGTCACTCACATGGTTCAGACCTCTACGGGACAGGCACACTAATCCCCCAGCA
>JAODKE010000114.1:30991526-31032033 GCA_026779605.1 Mormyrus hasselquistii
GGCACACTAATCCCCCAGCATCTCAGTCACTCACATGGTTCAGACCTCTACGGGACAGGCACACTAATCCCCCAGCAGCTCATTCACTTATTTATATGTTTGGGTTCTGTGTGAACCAGGTTATCCATCAGCTTTTTAATTGCTCTGTTGCGCAGCTTCAATCTGTGATCTTTATCACCAATTTTTCCAGATGATACGATTGTCTATTTTAATGTGATAATTTATACCTGTTTAGTGTTGTTATTTTTAAAGTCTAGTGACTGCACAAGTGCTTGGCGATAATACAACTGATTCTGCTTCTGGACAGCACAGAGTGCAAGAGAAAAAAACAGATGCTGTATAAACAGGTGGCATTATGGGGCAGCTTAATACTCATGGACGGACTCCTGGCGGCACCCACTTGATCCGAACTCCGATGGCTTTCCGGAAAGCCTGGCTCAGGGCCTCCGTCTTGCTCATCTCCAGGGAGAAGATCTCGCTGCCGGCGAGCGCTGTGAAGGGTGTGTCTGGGCCGAGGGACTGCGCAATGCCTGAAGGGCCATTGGGGAGAAGTCATCAGCGCCAGCTACCAGCCATGGGTGCAAGGCCCGAAATGACAGTAAGAGGTGCCAGTAATACCCATGGCGATGGCGGTCTTCCCAGTGCCCGGCTGGCCGGCGATGAGAACGGCCCGGCCGGCAATGTGCCCGTCTTTGATCATCTCCAGGATGAGACCTGCTGCCCTACGGGAAGCCAACTGGCCAACCATCCCCTGGGACACCTGCGAGGAGATGCCAGCCATCAAAGGCAGGCACTAGGAGTGGGCGCCATGACAAGCGGACAGCCAATCGGATCAGTCAGAGGGGAGCTTACCTGACGAGGTTCTAAGGCATCATCCAATCCGAGGCCCCGAATATGAGAGTGTGCACCTGGGCAGACCAATCAACAAACAGGTCTTAACTTCACATTTAACATTTAATGCTAAAATCCCAGCTGACAGGGTGAGTCATAGACACAGCAAATCCAATATCAACTTCCTTTTTAAGTATTGTACAATCACAAGTACAGGTGACAAAGGACTATGTTCAGAAACAACAGCACATAAAGTTTAAAAAAAACCTTCAACCTGTAAATGTAAGGATAAAATTCTCCAGTGCTCACCAATTCTCTCAATCCTGGTGATATCACGCACCTCGGGAACCTTGGTTGCTGCCATCTATATTAAAATCAACAATGATAATATCAATTACACTTTAATGTTTAGGAAACTGGCTTTAGGCTCAAAAACAGTGTGGATGCTGTCAATTTCAATTGTCTGGTGAACTTGACCAATTACGAATTCAGCTATTACAACCACCTATTTACATCTGCCAGTTAAAACGTACTAAAGTAAAACAATGTAAATGTTTACCTATCAAATTTGTATTATGTATAAAGCTTAAGGTTGACATATTGAGTCTGAGCAACGTTGCCATAGTGACGGTTACCCGCCACAACAAAGAAACGTCAGGTTAAACTTTAAACGAGAAGCCAAAATAATACAGTGCTAAAATGCAAAACATGTTAATTGCCAAGACAACTCACAACTAGATTAACTAATTCATAGCTAAAATAAGTAAATCACACCACTAACTCGATCACATTCAATAAATCGCGATTCCAGTGATATTAACGTATCTAGTGAAGACCACCCTATATATAGACTTTGAAAGGGAACATACACCTATGAACCAACCTGTTTTATAGCCAGTGTAATTAAAATTACTTATTTTAATGTAAGGACAAGTCAAGAGCTAATTGCGTGGCCAATAGCTAATTACGGGAAGTGCGGATTCGTAAACAAAATCTGCGTTTTAATCAGCAAGATATGACAAATTAATGATTAAGGAAGTTATTCAGAAAATGTACGATCAAGTATATAAAACAACAAAACGTATAATGAACGCTTATTTGGCTGCTAATGTTGCTAATTTCATTCATCGCTTGACTGCCTTCTTTACGATAAATTGTCAAGAAATACATACTGGGAAAAACCCTGGATTATCGGATTAAAGCAGCGTAATTCCACGTATTTTACTTAAAAACACCAGGAGCAAACATAAATAAAGAAAGCATTTATTATAGCATTGCACAGCGTGGCCTCACCTGAGCTGCCATACTTTTGAAAATGCGGCGGCCGTTCCTCTGCGCGTACGTCCGAAATCTTTCCGAGTGAAAACGGCATTCAGTCGTCAACCGTTCCGGACGTTAAAGGTTCCGGATATTAAATATTCTGAACGTCAAAGGTTACGGATATAAAATTTCCGGACATCTGAACTCTTTTAACGGCCTGACAGATATCCATTGAAAGAACCAACCCCAGTAAACAAACTTTAGGCTAAAACAGTTTGTTGTAATGGTGTGATTTAGGATTGGACACCCTCAGAATTAATAATTACTGAAGTTAAGTAGGCGACAATAGTTTATACCTGTGCACTGTCATCGCTCATAAAATTTAACATAAATTTTTACACTACCAAATACATTTTATGCCGGATATAAGAGAATTATTGTTGTATACAGCACATATATTGTAATCTAAGAGACTGTTATACCCTTTATAACAGGGGCTGCAAATTATGGTTCCCCAAAGCCCTCAATCAACAGACGTAAGGCTGTGGTCCTACACAGGGATGAGCTCGCACCCCCTGGCCCAACCTGACCCCCCTGCAGCAGCTGAAGATGAAGACACACTGGGAGAGGAAGGTATGGGTGTAGCAGGGACCCTGGGAACTGTGACATGCCGGCAACAATGGCCTCCACGGCACCTGCTGGCCTTGGAGGTCACAGGGGAGGGTTGACATTGCAGGTCCAGTATGAGAGACTATGATTATGATTATGCAGGCTACTGCCATGCCTAGCACAGCGCCATTCGTATATGTGATGGTGCTATTTAATATGGATATTCACGTTTTCTGTTGTAAATAAGAAGCATTATTGCCTTGTAATGTTTACTGTGCAATACATCTGTTCTGCTAGTGCACACCGTGATTGTCAGTGTCATGTCAGCCGCTGTCTGTGCTGCTGCTAATCAGCTTGGGCTGGCTGCTTTAATAAAAAGGGCAACATCACGCACAATGCAGGTCAGCCGCAATAACGTCAAGCCTAGGTGCTCATGGTCCTCGAGGTACGAGCACTGCTGATTTTCCAGCCTTCTTTTCCCGTGCCCAATCCGAATCATCATCGTTTAATTAGCTACCTGGGAGAACAGAAAACAAGGCCAGGATTTGGAATCAAGGTCAAGATTTGAAGAGTCCACATTTAAAGGCTCTGCCCTCTGTTCAATAGGCATATTATGCTCATACACAACTTTATCCCAGGAAGTAGGAATGAATGTGTACCAGGGACACCGTTTTGGGAAAAGCCTCAGCGACTTTTCAGCAGAATTCGTCCTGTGCAGGAGGTCTTATGTGTGAGCAGCAGGGGGCCCCGTAGAGTAGCACATCACAGCAAGACACTCAGATTCCCTTTATAATCTTTTATTAAGTAGTTTATCATCATTTGAGAAATTATAAAAAAAAAATAGAAAAAATCATGAATCCATTGTTTAATTGTTAAATGTGATTGTTAGAGGGTCATTTACAGTAAAGAGAAAACTCAAGAAATAAACGTCTTTCACCCAAATTAATAAAAACTTTATAAAATTTAGTTTTATAAAATGCCCCTTGAATGTAATTTTTGTTTGTCTTTTAAATCACAATATGTCATTATCCGTCTGTCTGATTTAACCAGAATGCTGAAATAAAACAATGCATGCTAATGCATTTACAGTGTATTTACAGTTGGCATATGGTTATAGCAGACTCATACCAGACCCAGAAGCCAGCATACAGGGTCTCGGTGAAGGAGACCTGGAACCTGTGTATTAGGGACATCGTGTCGGAGACCCCGTAGAAGGACAGCGTGCCTGCGGAATAATCCAGGAAGACCCCGATGCGGGATGAATACGGAGCTTTGATCTCCACCTGATCCTTGTTATGGCAGGCCGAGTAGCTGGAGTCGGAGCAGAACAAGCTCCAGGACTTGCGGTTGTAGCCGATGCGTGATCCGTCGCCGTAGCCTGTCCGCTTGATTCCGCTGTAGGTTACGCCTATGGATGTCCCCTCCCCGCTCCACTCCACCTCCCAGTAGTAACAGCCCCCGGACAGGGGCTCTTTACACAGCACCTGGGGTAGACAGTCAAACCTCTGGGTGCCGTCGGGGTATGACTGAGGTTCCTTCTTCAGGGTTGCCTTCCGATTTCCCCTGGACAGGTACAGCTGTCTGTATGCCGTGCTTTGGTCCAGTGTGAGCTGACAGGCATCTGCATTAGGAGACAGTTCATGCCGCTGTCTGAATGCATCACTTGGAGAGCACATTGTCACGGGAGCATTGTGCATGTTCGAATAACCCTCCACTCATTAATGAAGTCTGAATTATTTGTATACTTATCTCCTGCTTCCATAAAATTTGCTTTCCTTGCTCCTTATTGAAGGAAAATGGATAAATTGTTTTTCTGTAAGCTTTAGTCATTTTGCACCAAGTACAGATCATGTTTGCTCTAACTTGTTTATCTTCTTAATGTAAATTTTAGGTTTTTCATTTTAAACAATCATTGTTCTGCTGCTGGCAACATCATTTATCAAAATACTGGACCTACAAAATAAAGGACGACAAAACAAACAGAGATCCCCGACGCTAGCAGGAAAAAATGTGCTATTCTGCTTTTGTTGATTTTGTACAGACTGTCAGGAAACGTCCCTCCCTGGACTCTGCTGGGAACTTCAATTGCATTGTGATTAATTTCCAAACAATGCCAATGATTGTTATTGTATTAATCAGAAAGGGGCCGGGTGAAGATATGTGAGCGCCAAGCTTCTGTGTTCTACGGCTACTGTCATGGGTCAAAAAGTACCTGCTGCATTTTCCTCAACAAGTGAGGACAACGTTCAGACTGTGAATTCTCCCAAATGCATGCTGGCAACTGGATAACAGAAGCAAGTGATGTTCAGCAAAGCAGACAAATAACAAACCCAAATCCCCATTTGCATCAAATGTGTAAAACACCAAGTAAACCCTTAAGACCCGTATAAAAAGCTGAAAATCCAAGAAAAAAACATGCTTTCTGCTTGGTGTGGCAGGTGAACTGCTACAAAAAAATGGCTACTATCCAAGGTTTGGATGCCATCCCTCCACCAGGTTTCCAGAGGCGAGAACACGGCGCAGGTAAACGTCACCTGCCTGATGGCTACGTTTCTATCCACCTCAGCCGGTCAGAGCTGATGAGATACTTGCAAGATGTCACGGCCAGATGGAGCATATCGCGAATCTGGAATACCAGAAGTGCCACAACACTATTAACTATACTATGCGTGAATCGATCATTCAGGTTCTCGTTCATTTGTATGCGAAACACACTCCAACTTTTCCGGAAAAGTCCCTCAGCTCGTTCTTCTTTCCTGAGGCACCTGCGTAACGGTCCGCGGCAGCTGCGAGTGTCCAGCTGTCTTCCTGTTGACATTCCTCACCACCGCTGCCTCCGCATTTTGAGGATGTACTACGTAACACCCCACGGAAGGACTGGCTCATCGGGTAACCAATGAATTCAGTCTGCAAGTCTGTGTTGAGGATCTATAAGCAGCGTTAAATGTTCCTGAAAACTTTCACTTTAGATCAATATAGTATAGTATAGACGAACGGCCCAAACAGTTAGGCAGGGCATATAACCTGGTACAATGGTATGGACAATTCCATAAAAACTGTAAAACTCAACCATTTGGATCCTTGCCGGCCTGAGCCAGGACAGCCGGCTACGTGCTAATTTTGCCTGTAGACTAATACTCAGGAATGTACCATGGACGGCAACTCCCTTCTTGAGGTCACGTTTTTCAGTGGGCAAAGTGCCAGATCATAGGTCTACATGTCTTTCATGGCCTTTATCTCTCGTTTTGAGATCCTAACCAGAGGTAGCATGTAAAATCCTCATAGGAGTGACTTTAACAGCACCATAAAAGCGAATCTCAATGTTTCCACAGGCAGCCTTCTTGGCCAGTTCTCCTCCACCCTTCATTATTCATCGCACCGTGACACAGAAATGCTAATCAGCAGTAAAGACTCACATTTTAGGAAGTCGTCTCTCTGCCGAGACTCCTGGGAAGGCGTCTTGTAGAGGCTCACGTCGTTTGCTGGAGGAATAGATGAGCAATGAAGATCCGGACGGTGCCATCAAAGAAACCCTCACACTGGTTTTTATTAAATCACTTTGATGCTTTGAATGTCATTCGGTCATTTATACTGTTTTCAAGACTAGCCAAGCACTCAGAAACAAGATCCTCATGAGCAAAGATCATAGGCATTTGTATCGAAGCTTGATTGAGATGCCTTTGCTGAAGGGCTCTGATAGTGTAACGTGGCTCAGCTCACTATTGTCAGAAAGCCCTTTGTATGCACAGCATGGGTCAACATCCAGCCTGGCTTTCTGTATAATCAGCCAAGGCAAACAAGGAAGGACAACTGATAACCACAACAGTGTGGAGCACTAAGCTACCCGACCTCAGATGCTGATTAACTGCTTAGCTGTACTGAAAGCAGTGACTGTGTACAACATCCACCCCCAAGATTACAGTCAGTAAGTGACCGGGTAGGACCAAAGGGGAACCTTCCCATGGTATTCCCCTGGAACCACCACAGCTAAACTGCTATGCTGGCAGGACGTGTTTAGAGATGTAGTCGAGCCTTTGTCACTCACATTTCATTGTGCGTCTTCTTTTGCGATCATCCAGCTGGCAAAAAGGCATCTTGTTCACTGTGAATCGGAAAAAAAAACAGTGTGTGAAGAACCTGACAAATCATGTGTTTATGTTAAAGAGTTATACCCGAAAACGATGAGCTAACGGAACACTGGAGTTGTGAATGAAGAGCCAGCCCCTCACGCACCAGTCTTCGCCACCTTGACCAGCTCCTCATTGGTGTACTCATTCAGGTGCACCTTCATCTCAGAGACCGCTTTGGTGACTGGGCCAAAGGAGAAGTACGGGTTCACAGTCACGGTGGGTAACTCCTCAGCCTCCGTCTGGGCGATGAGCATCTGGAAACTCTGAAACGAGTAAAACAGCCGAGCGTAAGCCGAAAAGTCATAATCATCATAAATAAAAGACATTCGGTTTTTTTTTAGCTATTAGCGCGTCTACTTTCATTCTTAATGCGACAGAATGCCTGTGATTGGTCAGAAAACCCCCTGCGGCAGCAACACTCACTGCCCATTAACATCCTGTTTACTTGATAGCAATTTGAGACACTGGTGGTGTCAGAGCATTTTAAAGAGAGTAAGGACCAAATACAGGAAAGGGACGCCTCTCCCATACCCGAAGGACTGGAGAAATCCTTTTAGGAAGCTCATCTGGCAGGAAGCTTTGACCTTTAAAAGTCACCCCTGGAAGAACTTTGCCAATTTTACAATGACTGGTGGGACATTAGGCAGAGTATCCTAAGAGATGACACTTTATTTGCCTTTTGTACAAGTGTCAGTTGTCACATGTCTCATCCTGCTCTCTTCTGAAGCCTACAAACACACATATAGAGGTGAGAGTGAAGTTTGTGGTCATATCCTAGGGTCAGCTGTCTATCCAGTGCCCCAGTGGAGATGTGGCTGCTCTACCAAGCACAGGATTCCAATAGGTGACTTTCCAATCAAACCACTGAGTCACACAGCTCCCTCTGGTGGAGGAGAACATTATGTACTGGAGTTGCTGTTAGGAGGTCACCTGGATGAAGTGGATGTGGTCTTCGGTGCGGGAGAGCTGCGTCAGCTCGGCATCCCGCTTCTTCAGGTCGGCGATCTCCTGCGTCAGGCGCTCCATGTGGCCCTCTGCACTTGTAGTGGCCGCCTTCTTGTTTGAGGAGATCAGCTTAGACATCTCTGCTTGCATCCTCTCAATGGAGCGGAGCATGTCGCCAAATAGCTTCTCGCTCTCTTGCAAAGCCCTCTGGGCAGAACTCTATGAAGGAGAGGAGGAACATGGGATTGAAAGCCTGAGAGATGACCTTCACTAACCATGCTCTGATGCAGTCAGTAGTCTCATAAACAAATCACCCTGTCCACTCTTTAATGGGAGAAAACTGTCATGGTTACCAATTAGCAGAAGTTATCTAACCACATGAATAGAGTCAGACATGCCTTCAGAGCTTGCAGAGCCTGTCGGAGCTCCTCCATTTGCTTGACTCTCTCGTGGATCTTCTGCTGAACTTCAGCCTGGGTGGCTCCTAGCAGGTTCTGAGGAAAGCAAAAAGGGGATTTGAAAGCGAGTTGCCGAAATCTCATAAAACAACGATTAATTCACAGCACGAAAGAGGCAAAGTCTGAGTGATATCGGCTACTTGGTGACCGCACCTCCTTTGCAAACTTGCCCGTGATTTTCTCAGCTGCATGCTAACAGAACATTTTTATAAATGTTTTTGCCTAGGAGAGCACAGTGCTTTTACAACAAAGGCACACTCTAAGTCCTTTCAGGTGTCCAGTGTCAAAATAATGCATAGTGTAGCATGTTGCTATGCAACCCAAAATCACACAGAAGAATAACTGACACACCCAATGCAGTTTATAACACTACAACTAATAGGACCCCATAAAACACTTTCACAAACCTGCTCTGATTTTCTGACCATAAGCTGTTTTCTTTTCAAAAGCACTCACCTTGAGTGAATTGGTGAGAAACAAAACTTGTGTGATTATATATAATAAATAAGACATGGCAGGTGCAATAGGCATGATTAACGAGAACTGAAAATGCTATAAGGAAGGTATTAGCATTGTTAAGGCATCATTGTCTCTGGGGCGCTTACTGCGCTTCTCCATCACATGGTCACACACGATCGTGTCCTGAGTACTCCTAGCAGCCGACTGGCCTGCGGTCAGCTTTTCCGCACACCCCCTGCCGCCGTACCTGCTTCTCCGCACACCCCCTGCCGCCGTACCTGCTTCTCTGCACACCCCCTACCGCCGTACCTGCTTCTCTGCACACCCCCTACCGCCGTACCTGCTTCTCTGCACACTCCCTACCGCCGTACCTGCTTCTCCAGACACTCCCTACCGCCGTACCTGCTTCTCCAGACACTCCCTGCCGCCGTACCTGCTTCTCCTGCCTCTCCTGCTCAGCAGACACCATGTCGTGGCCTTTGTGCTCCTTCACAGTACAGAGGACGCAGATGCACATCTGGTCGGTGCGGCAGTAGAGCTCCAGCCCCTTCTGGTGCTGCGGGCAGATCTGCCGGTCCAGGTGCCCAGTCTCGTCCACCAGCTTGTGCCGCTTGAAGGTGGCCGACTCGAAGTGTGGCTTTAGGTGCTTCTCACAGTAGTGGGCCAAGCACATGAGGCAGGACTTCACTGCCTTGTGCTTCCTCCCGATGCAGATGTCGCAGCCTACGTCCTGCGGACCGGCGTAGTTGTAGTCCGGCTCTGGGGGTGGCGGCGGATACGACTCCCGGGGTCCACCGGAATACCGAGACACCCGACGGGGGTTGGGCCTCTTGCTGTAGGACACCTTGCACTGGGGGCAGACGTATGAACCCGTGTGGTCGGCATGGTCCCAGTAGGTGTTCAGGCAGACAGAGCAGAAAACATGTCCACAGGAAATAGACACGGGGTCCCGGAGGTCCTCCTTACAGAGATAACAGATTTCCTGATCCGATGCCATCGCTGTATGTATGTTCGCCTATCTGCTATCCTGCTCAAGCCGCTGGCACGTCAAGCGGAGACTGTCGCAACTCGGTTACTGCAGCAATTTATACCGAGTACATAGGGAGGGTTTTATGATAAACAGGTTGAGCAGAAACTACTGAAAGAAAGGGGTGTGTCTCACCTGAGCCAAAGGAATAGTCCGGTTCTGTCACGAGATCATAAGTCCAACAAGAGGCAGTAATGATGGAAGTATGTGAACTGATGATGAGTTTACCTTTGAAAGTAAGAGCTGAACGGACAGTCAAGTCGGAGCTAAAGCATGCAGGTTGTCAGCGAGAGTCAGAGATGCCGACGTCATCGTTAGTAAAATCATGTTAGTGGTGCTTTGCATAAAGATCATGCCAGCACATTTACATTTCTTTTATTTAGGAGACATTTTTGCCCAAAGCGACATACAAGGCAAATAGCACGTTACAAACATACGACTGTCGGGGTGTCGACGAGGCACAAGTGCGGTCGGCTCAGCTTCCAGTGAATGCTCAGGTACGGGTGTAAGCAGCGCAGAAGCAAGTGCTACACAACAACTTCCAAACAAAGCAATAACTTAATTAAACTACTGTTCAATCAGCAGAAAGTGCAACGTTAAGAGCATTCAGGGACCATGAAGTAGAGGAGGATAGGAGAGGGATTTCTGGAACAGGTGTGTCTTGAGGCATGTGGGGCTTTTCCATGAGAAGCATGTGCAAACCAGTAGGGGGGCCACGCATCGGATCATCTTAACTGTGAGGGTCCAGCTTGACGGCTGCGGGAGCAGGAGCACGCTGCAGTCAATGCAGCCATAAAGCGCCGGGAAGCAGCTGAACACACAGGGAGCTGCACTCTGCACGTTTCTCAAATGCTGACCTGCTTTTACTCCAGACCCGCAAAACAGCAGCCAGACAAACCCAGAGCCCCGCTGACCGAAGGCTGAACACAGCCTTTTACACTCCACAACATCTGAGCTGCTGATAGAGAAACGCTCTTTGAGCAAACAAAGGGAAAACATTCAAGTTACTCGTTAACCAAATCTCTACTAGAATCATTTATCGCACTTTCGGTAATTTGGTTACATGTTACAAAGAGTCTTCCTGCTGTATCAGTAATGGCAGAATGACCTTTCATTTCCACTCCTGTTCCTGCAGTTTTTAGATTCACTTCCCAATTTTCAGTTAATTGTGACATCATCAATCTAATCTGAGATAGTTGCTATTGTCATGCAGTCACTTACACTAGTGAAGCACACTGTGCAATGTCAATGTAATGTAATGTAATGTAAATTGCACTGTTTAATCTCTGAGAGCAGCCTGGTATTTTCATATATAATCCTGCACATAGTGAAGTGAACAGAAACCGCTGAAGTTGGTTTCCTATTTGATTTATCTATAAATATTCCTCACTGAATGACTATTGGCTGCAGTGGCATAATTGAAGCAGGAATGTGGCTGGGCCAGACAAGCGGGATTACACAAGGGTTGCACAGGGTTTCACGTTGCCGTTGTGTGGGTGTGTTACGCTGACTGGGATCGAGTGTGCAGGAATGCCTAGGCCACACACTCACATGCTCGCACGCTGCACCGCAGGCTAAGGAAATATCTAATGTGATCCGTATCCCGAAACTGCTGCACACTTTTGAGTCGTGTTTGCTTTTTTTTAGGAATCTTATCTCAGCTAGTTAAGAAATTATGGCAGCAGGCAGAAGAACATTTACAACACAAATTAAACGTCCATTTTCAGAGCCTTGTAAAAAAACGATGCCAGTATTACTAGAAGAGCATGTTTCCTTTGGAGACAACGGCAGGAATGCAAAGTTTCATTTCGCCACAACTGGGAAAACCAGACTGATAATGGAGATCTGACAGAAAGATAATTTAATATCTACAGCCAAAAACTCTCCTTTTTGCTGTCTTCTGTGCCACTTTTTTCTAATAGCTTGGATGTTGTTATCGTACTTTTGGCAAACCTAAAAACACAAATAATTACGCTCTGAATGTTGAATCAACACAACTTCAATGGCAGGAAGTCACAACCCAAGACCACAGATGCTGTAATAGCTACAGGAGCCTTTTATCTGGGAGTGGGTGAGAAAGCCAGCAGCTCAAGGCGCTGGGGGACAGGACTGGCTGATACTTCAAGGGCTTTCCCTGTAGTCTGCTGCCCCTTCGGGGCGGGGGGGGGGGACTGAGCAGGCCTGCTAGCCATATACAGTCACTGAATTAGGCCTGCCAGGCGGCACAGCGATGGCGGTGGCTTGGATTTACCAAAAACTGCATACAGACAGCATGCAGTGCCATGTGAAACAGCCAACCGGCACTTCATATCACCATAAAAACCAACACAAGCAAATCATTTACCTTAATCGTATCCACATAGTTTGCTTCGGTATTTCTGGTCTTTTAACAGACATTATAGTTAACAAGACCCTTTTACGCAGCGGTCGCGTGGGCTGAGGGTTCATGCTGAGGGACCAAGCACACGACACTTAGCTCTCGTCCTGTTTACATCTTTATATGCGGTGCAGTGGGCTGTGACTACGCTTGCTTGCTGTTTACGCTGTTTACCAAACGCTCAGCGCTGGCTCTGGTAGAGGCCGGGCTCTCGCGCCCTGGCACAGGGCCCAGTCCCCCTGCTCTCTCCCACTGTGTACCTTCCCAGCTCACAAAGGTAGCCATTGTTTCAAGAGGAACACTTGTAAATACCTCATCTGCCTGCATCGGCCAATCGCGTCCGCAGCTGGGACCTCAGCCCCTTACCCAATATCTATTTCCTTCAGATGCCGTTTCATTAAACTAATGTCCGCGAGGTGCTTTACATTCATTCCACTGAATTTAACGACCACATAAAACCCACCTGTCTCCCCCAGATGAAGGAAGACCTTACAGACAACTTAGAAGAGATGGATTTGCCCATTAATTATTTACTATGGCAATATGTTTTACAGCAATCTTTAATTCCACAGGTTGCCATGTTAAAAGTGACTTAAATCTTAAGTCCGTTTGTATGCGCATAAACGGGGGGTCTGCTGTTCTTCTGTGGTTCTGCTGTCAGTCCGAAGGCAGTGATCAGGTTAATCAGTACCAGATCGCTGGACAGAAGGTCTCCTATGGAGGCTTGTCAACACTGTTGCGGGGGGGGGCTTATCAGAAACCTGACTTCCTTATAAGGAGAAAGGCGAAACTCTGTACATGATGAAAGACACGCAGAGCAGCCAGGGCAGTCAGATACCGGCGTGTAACACACCGGCCAGCCAGATACCGGTACGTAACCACCCAGCATGACAGCATATGTGAGGACTGCCGCTATTTGCCTGTCAGAAATATCACCAAATAGATCGCATTCCTCTTGAAGAGTCGCATTCGGGGGCGGGGTGGCTGACAGAGCTCTCAGATTAAACTTTCAGCGACTTAGGGAGTACCCACAATGCATCTGGGTGAAATCGAGCTGCACATATGCGGGATGTGGAAAGTTCTCACCGGCCCCACCCACAGGCAGAGAGCCCTTGAAAGTCGCTAATATAGGAGGGGCGGCTTCAGGCGAAGCCCATTCGCACCAACAAACAAACGGCATTAGAGGAGAAGGTCACGCCCACATGCCTTGTCCGTTTCCAGAGGAAGTGCAGCTCTCAGGAAACCAACCTTTGACCCCGGTGTGGACGTGCTGGAATAGAGTGTGGCTCAGTGTCGCTCTCACTGCACTCAGAGGCTCCAAAACCATCGCTGACCTCCTCTCTCAGTCTTCTTTAGTGAATCAGGAGTTTGTATTCAGGTGTCTCGGTCATGACACAGTGCAGTAATTAGTGGGACTGGAATTCGGCATGGGACACACGCTCCTGAAATGCGTGACGTGTGCCTATTTAGCCCTCTCCCCCAAACCAGTTCAGCAGGGCGCCGTTCAAACACAGGGAGCCCAGCATCCCTGCCCCTGCTGAGGCTCGATAACAATCAGCCAGTCTCTGTCATCTACCTGCTCGTTTGTCTGGGCAGCAGAAATCAGCCATGTTGAGCAAATGCCACGTAGCGCCTGTACACACCCCCACCTCCCCCAACCCTGACTGTCAAAAGGTGCTGCAGGATGGGGAGAAACAAATCACCAGAGCACAAGAGGCAAGAAAAAACTATAGTAGCAGACTGAAGAACTTTAAACATGTGATAAATAAATGGAGGACTGAGTTTGAATATATACACTGTGATGCAGTACTGTAATCACGCCCGGCAGGCAGATTTGGCATTTCGCAGTACGGACGCGTGTCCTTGCAGCTTTGCACCCCCGCCCATACTCGGAGTCCTGTCTTACAACTCATTCATCTGCCAGCAGCTGGCCCCGCCCCCTCTCTCCCTTAAGTCCGCCCCAGTTTCAGTTGCCGTCGCCCAGCCTGTTTTATCTGAGCCTGAGTTTTCCCCTACTCAGGCACTCAGAGGCAAGAGCTCTGCTTGTCCACTGCCAGCCACTGGAGCTCTGCACGCTGCTGAGGAACTGCTACACTGCACTGCGTTGTTACGCTGCACTGCGCTACACTAAACATGGCCGACCCCCTGTCCCCTGACCACTTCAGCTGCCCGCTCTGCGTGGGCATTCTGAAGGACCCCGTGGCTATTCCCTGTGGACACAGCTTCTGCATGGACTGCATCAGCATCTACTGGGACGAGGCCGACTACACGGGCATCTACGTCTGCCCCCAATGCCGCATCACCTTCACGCAGAGGCCTGTGCTACGGCCCAACACCATGCTCACCAAGGTGGCTGAGAGGCTGAAGAAGGGATCCAGCCCCCCCGCGGGGACAAACAGCTACGCGGGCCCTGGGGACGTACCCTGCGACTTCTGCATCGGCAAGAAGTTCAAGGCGGTCAAGTCGTGCCTGAATTGCCTGGCGTCGTACTGTGAGAAGCACCTGAAGCCACACTACGAGTCTACCACCTTCAAGCGCCACAAGCTGGTGGATGAGCTGGGCAACCTGGACCGCAAGATCTGCCCGCAGCACCAGAAGAGCCTTGAGCTATTCTGCCGGACTGACCAGATGTGCATCTGCGCCCTCTGCACCGTCAGCGAGCACCGGGGTCACGACATCGTCTCGGCCGAGGCAGAGAGGAGCGAGAAGCAGGTGAGGAGCGTTCCGGAAAGCCGCTTCTGAGCCGTTATTATTACGGTGTGGGAATCCCACAGGGTTTCAGGACAGCAAACGTCCTGGGCTGATACAATAGGTAAAAAATGCAGGTGAAAACTGACACTGAGTGACAAAATGACAGGAACTGTGTGATTAAACTTCTTGGAAAATGAGGAGGCATTACAACGTCAGGAATAAGAACGCAAAAGCCAGCCTGTGATTTTACAAGGTTTTTGGACAGTCACTGGTAGATTATTCCTGTTTTAGATTGCAAGCATTTATTACTGTAGAGTCAGAATGCAAGGCAAATAACTAATGTGATTTCTGATCACATATTTTGCGAGCAACACACCCTTTTGTTTTGTGTTAGATAAAAGGTGGAACAGATGCTTGAGGAGGATTGAATGAGCTAAGACACAGGAATGTTACTTGTGGCAGATCTGTAGTAGTTTTTTTTGAGGTTAAAGAATGCGTGTGCCGTGAACTTTGCACCCAGGGAATGATGCAATGTTCCCCAGTAGATGTCGTTGGAGATAAGGGTCCCGGTGTGCCGATTCACTGTGAATCAGCGCCTGGTATTCCCAGTGAATTACTCAAAGCTGCTGCTCTGTATTCCCACATGGGAATAATCATCTCCTCCACAACTCTGCTAAGAATCGCCACACCCAAACTGAACTGGAAAGCGTAAAACAAAGATGCGTGACTTGCCTCTGAATTCAAAGCCTCTAGGTATCGTGTATCTGCCATTAAAGTTACTCAAAGTTAATACTATTTCGATACAGCACAACTCATACGTCCTGGCTGTGTTTTGAAAGGCAGAGCCTGTCTCGCCCACCTAAGACTCCTGAACTTCTCCTTGCTTATCCTTGTTATCCTTCAGCCATGCAAAAACTTTGTTTGACTTTGAAAGATGTGTGCACTTTGTAGCGGGTCCTAGGCCAGCCCACGTCGCTCTCACATTCCTGGCATGATTCAGATTCCTGGCTTCCTGTGAGATAAGGCAGCCCCCAGCCATGCAGGAGGCCTTAACACCCACTCGCTGAAGCTACACCCTGCTCCCCACTTTGGCAATTTTCAAAACGCTGCTGTTTCTGTGAATCGCCAGTGCAGCTGAGGACTGAGGGCCGGCCACAGACGTTACCATGAGCCCGCATCTGATGGCCTTACAGCATGTTTCCTACACTGTTTCCTGGCAGCAATTTCCTGTCCTGAATTTCCTGAAGAAAACTGTGTTAGAAAGCATAATACAGATATGAGGGATGCGCTGTAAAGGCTCGTGAGGACCATCTAATGTTCCTTATTTTGGCTGCTCTCCCCTTTTTTTCCTGCGCAGAAACTCCTGGGCGCGTCTCAGGCAGAGATCCGGCAGAAATGCCAGGGGAGGATGAAGGAGCTGGAGGAGCTGCGCACGGCTGTGGACTCGCTGAAGGTGCGTGACATCAGAGCACCGGCAGGAAGCGGCCAGCTCAGCATTTCAATCCCAGGATGCAGCTTTCAAACACCACACAACCGTTTATGGGCAGACCTAGGAATTCTCCCGGAGGAGTGTATCTGCTCAAGAAATTCATAGTAAAAATAATGCCCTGGGTGTATCTTTAATACATTTGGCTTTAGTAAGCGATCTACAGCAGTGTTTCCCAATACCACAGCCAGTCCACATTTTTGCTCTCCACCAGCTCCCAGTAGGGTCTATGGGTCCCCGAGGACTGGATTGGGAAACACTGATATACGGTATGAATCTACACCACAGTGAAGTTTCATATGAAAGAGGGTACAATTTGATCCATTCAACCAGTAAGTTCTACACCTACGTTGCTATTATTAAGGTTCCTGATAGTGATCATACAAAACAAAAGAACACACAAAAAGCAGGTATAGTATTTAAGGTACAATTTCAGATTGTAACAAAACACACAGAGCCACACATGCAGCCGTAAGCTTAGTTTGATGTGCAAGGTTTCATCGGGCACTCTGGCTTCCAAACAGAGCTCAGCCGAGAGAGCCATGGCAGAGAGCGAGAAGATGTTCCGGGAGATGATCAGCTCCATCGAGAGGATGCGTTCCGAGGTCACCAAGCTGATTGGCATCAACGAGAAGGCCGCCTTCAACCAGGCGGACGGCCTCGTGGAGAGGCTGGAGCAGGAGATCGAGGAGCTGAAGAAGAAGGAGCTGGGACTGAAGCAGCTATACAGCACTGAAGACCACATACATTTCCTACAGGTAGAACCTTCAGAACCATGGCCCAGGGTTAACCCCACTGGCTGGCCTGAGAACATCCTGTCCTGATGCATTTCCACACCCCTGCTCCTCTTTATCTACAGAACTTCAACTATCTGTGCACCCCGACTGACGATGGGGTCATACCCAAGGTGACCGTCAATCCAGACTTCTCCTTCAGCATGGCACGAAAAGCGGTGGCCGAAATCAAAGAGCGCTTGGAGGAACTGGGCCGAGAAGAGCTGCTGAAGATCTCCAGATCAGGTTCATAATGCTCAACGTTCATGTTTGTGGTGAAAATGTGCCCTTGTACTGTAGGATGGATGCGATCTGCCTGCCTTACCTCTGGTGTCTGAGCAGACATGGCACTTGTGCTGTACGTACAGAAAGATTCTCCAAAATGTGATAACAAATATCGTGAATCTTTTGTCCTGTACCACAGTAAACGAGATTCCAGTTTACACCATGGAGAACCGCAGTAAGGAGAGACCCATTAAAGGTAAAGCATAATAAATCATTTATAAATCAAATCATAATGGCCTGACATCAAGAAATGAGTAAAGGCGGGTATTGTGGAGAGTAACACCGCAGATACAATGTGTCCAGACACCTGATACAGAGCACTTTGAGAGAAATACAGCAGGGAGATCATGTGCTGGGTATTTATTTTAATTTTTCATTGCAAATCTAAGTAGAATCCTTTTGTATCTACAGTAGCTAGTCAAGTAACAGTGGACAGTGCTCCGCCTCCAGAGCCCCGAAACAGGTCTGACTTTTTAAAATGTGAGTACCTCCGCAAATGCGTCTTCATATTTCTGAGATGGCGCCCTCTGTGGCAGATGTCTGTGTGTGCAACCCCTGCCACCCTCGCTATTTGTTCTATGTTTTAGCAGTGTTGGGGAAGTTTCTCACGAAAGCAATCCATTACAGACAGAGGTGGAAAGTTCAGGGTTAGACAGAACAAATACAGTCTAAGATTTTGTTTCAACCTACCAGTTGAACATAAAGAGTCACAGTCACAGAGGACTCAACTGGTTGGTTGAAACAAAATCTTAGTCTGGATTTATACTTTCTGGATCTGAAATTTACACCGTTTTCTCTAAAGGATTACTCTTACGAGTAACTTGGCGAGCACTGTGTTTTAGTTACATTTATCCTTTTATATATAGAGGGATTTAATGCCTTATTGAAGCACCTTATTCTGTATTTGTGTTTTGTGTTTAATTTGTGTTTACCAGTCACTGGAAGGACTTGCAGAGTAAGTTGTTCACAGTACAGTGTAACTGACTGCTTTCTGCGCGTGAAACTCTTGAACGTCTTGATTCCCTCTTAACTTGTTAATCCGTGCGGTTGAGAAACACCGAAAGGACACACCTGATGTAAAAGCGTGCTTTGCGCCTTTGCATAGGCTTGTTCTCAACACATCATCCCGCCCTGCTTCTCTTTGCCCAGATTTCTGCCAGCTCCGGCTGGACCCCAGCACCGCCTACAAAGAGCTCTACCTGACGGAGGGCAACAGGAAGGTCATCCGGACGCGAGACCTGCAGCCGTACCCGGAGAGCTCCGAGAGGTTCGACAGCTTTGCGCAGGTGCTCTGCAGGGAGGCGCTGTCTGGGAGCCGCTTCTACTGGGAGGTGGAGTGGAACGGAGAGTTCTCCGTGGGGGTCACTTACAAAGGCATCAGCCGCAAAGGGAAGGGCTCCCTCTGTCTGCTGGGCTATAACAAAAAGTCCTGGAGCTTACTCTGCTCCGACTCAGGCTATTCCGCCTGGCACAACAGGGTGGACAGGACCATCAGCGCCCCGCACTGTCCCAGGATTGGGATCTACCTGGACCACGCCGCTGGCATTCTCTCCTTCTTCAGCATCGGCGAGACCATGACCCTCCTGCACAGGTTCGAGACCACGTTTACAGAGCCCGTCTACCCTGGGTTTGGAGTGGGAACCTCTGTCAAGATATGTCAGCTCAAATGACGGAAATCCAGGCAGAAACAGCTTTTAAATCCCTCGTCCCTCCTCACCTTTTCCTGGTGCTTTTTTATAGTTCATCTCTTCCTGTTTATCTGTTAGGATCCTTCAGTAAAACAGTTTAAATTGAGTCTTGTACGTTTTTTTTTACAAATAAGAAATTGTTTAAGAGCCAGAAAATGTGCTGGAAACTTTCATACAAGCTTGTTTAAAATGCTCATCAGTATTCTTACTCAGAGTTCATGGTTTTTTGTGGAGTTTTTATATCTTTACTGTATCCTTCAGTATATGAACTCGGTAAACAACAGGTTAAATCCACATAGCCAAAGAATCAATTGTATAATTCTAATGCAAAGTGTATTTAAAACAAACAGTTGGTGTATTGGTAAATCAGCAACTGCTTTTGTTATTTTCCTATATTGTCTCATAATCATCTCATACTGTAACAAGGCTTATAGACCAGTTTTAGTTATGGAAAAAGTACATGTTTACTAAGTTGCCTTTTCCTGATATCTACTGAATTAATGTTTGCATTTTGTGTGTGTGTGTGTGTTTTTTCAAAATAAAAGGAACCACTTCTCCACCATGTTTGTTCGCTGTTGTTGTTGCTCCATAAACATACAAACCATGGTATTGTGGCCATGACTATAGGCAGGATAATTACATAACAGCACGGTCAAGGTACAAGCTAGGAGACGCCCGACTCACACTGTTCACGTGCTGAGGCATCAGAAACACTGATCTTCACCAGTACCGTATGTGCAGTAAAGAGTGACTCTGTACTTATATATACTCATACTACTTATCTATACTACAGATTTGTTGGTGCCCTTACAGCTCATTGAAACAAGGCTTCATTTCTCCTGAAAAGTAATTCAGTTAAAAGTAATTGTCTAATGTATACCTGCATGCCTTTATATGTGATAGAGTAAAACAATAAAACTGTGAAAAGAAATGATTTGTTTATTTTACAAAGATATGCTAAAATAGAATGGACAAATTTGTTGGTGCCCCTAAAGAGACTTTTTATCCTTGCATTACTTTACAAACCAATAATGTTTATAATGTTTCAAACTAATTGTTTGAAATTGATTAGTGTCACTGGTGCCTTCAAGCTTTTCATGGCTGAGAAAAAAAAACATTGGACTATTCTTAAATGGCCCTCCATGAGTCCAGGTCTTAATCCTATTGAACATCTATGGAAAGATCTGGAAATTGCAGTGTGGAGACGTCACTCTTCAAACTCGAGACAGCTTGAGCAGTTTGCTCAGGAAGAGTGGGTCAAACTACCTTTTGGCAAATGCAGACGTCTCATGGTGAAGTACAGAGATTGGTTGTTGGCAGTGATTGCTGCAAAATGTGGTGCCACAAAATATTAAATTAAGGGTACCATCTTTTTAGTCTGTCATTTCCATTTGTTTAATTATGCTAAATATACCATAACAGTAACCTTGAATTTCCAAATTTTTCATTCCCATTTACAGGCAAATGAACCTAGCTTGAATGTTAAGCAATGATTTCCACATTAAGGCTTTTCCTCTCCATATAAACACCTGGTAACGTGATAGACCCCTCCACAAATCGCCACCTTACCGCTGGGCGGAGGGGTTTGTGTGTCCCAATGATATTTAGAGCTATGCTGTCATGGTAAATTGCCCTTGAGAGGGTCTCCCATGGCAAATATGTTCTAGATGAGGGACCAGACTAAGAGCAATTAGAATACCCCTTATGGAACACAACAAGAAGGAACCAGAAACCTCACCTGGAAGTGAGACCAGGGCTCTGTCCTGTAGATAGTACTGTGGGTGGGCTTGTCTGCAAGCGCTGGAAGGTTATGTGTTCACCCATGGGGCCCAGTCAGAATGAGCCATGTGGGACCATTCTCCTGTGGGCCCACCGTCTGGAGGAAGAGCGATAAAGGTCCGATCTAACGTTGAAGGCAGAGGCCTAGGTGGACTGATCCTCGGCTTCAGGGACATGGAACGTAAACCTCTCTGGTGGGAAAGGAGCCCGTCCTGGTGCAGAAGGTAGAGAGATACCGCCTCAAGGCACAGCTCGGGCCCTGGAACCAAACTCCTGGAGAGGGGCTGATGGGAAGCCCTGGGTGAGAGATGTTAGACAGATACGGGTGTTCTCATAGAGGTTTGCCTCACTTTGACTTTGAGTCCGGGGACGGGCTGTGTATGCACCAAACATCAGTTCAGAGTGTCCAGACATCTTGGAGACAATGGGTGCGGTGCTGGTTCTGTACTTCCATTACTGAGGTGGCTGCACAGAGCTGAGGCCATAAGGTTATTAGTGTCTGACACTGCGGCAAACCCCCAACACAGGGGTGGGCACCAGTGATGAAGGGAGGTATCAGGCTGAATGAAGGACGAGCATCACAACCTCCAAGTCTGAGGCCATGATTCTCAGCTGGTAAAGAGTGGATTGTCCCCTCCAGGCTGGAACTGAGGCACGTGTTCATGAGTCAGGGAAGAATGGACCAGAAAAACGACAGGCAGATCAATGCAGCATCAGCAGTTATACAGACATTGTACTAGTCGGTCGTAGTAAAAGGAGAGCTGAGCCGAAAGGTGAAACTGTCAATTTACCAGTCAATCTACATTCCAGCCCTCACCTATGGTCACGAGCTTTGGGTAGTGTCCGAAAGAATGAGATCACAGATACACGCAGCGGAAATGAGCTTCCTTCTTAGGGTGTCAGGGTGAGGATCTTGGACATCTGGGAGAGGCTCAAAGTAGAGCAGCTGCTCCTCTGCATGGAAAGGAGCCAGCAAAGGTGGAATGTGTCTAGGATGCCTTCTGGATGCGTGTCTGGGGAGGTGCCTTGGGCATGTCCAACCGGGAAGAGACTCACTGACTGGAAATGCTTAATGTGATAATTATTGTCTTATGTTAAGCATATGGGAGTTCATGATTGAAAGCCAAAGTGTCTAGATTAAAGTGTTAACTTGCGGTAAACTAACGGGATACATTACAAATCACGTTTTAGAGCATGCATTCAGTAATCTGTTATGATATACGTTTATTTACTTATGTCTGACATTTTAAGGTAAATCCACGTTGATGCAGGTTACCAGAAACGCCATGCATGCCGTACTTTTTAATCTGGACTTTTTACATATTTATTGCTGTGTGTTATTGAGATTTGCAAAATGCCGAAATTGCGGTTGAACGGTGCATTATGGGAAATTGAGTCCGACGGAGAAGCAGTACCGTGTGTAAGATGACAGCAAGCGCTACTACCAAGTTTTGTATATAGCTCTAATGAAGTATGATAAACCAACCCTGATTCAGTGTTAATTCTTGTTAGTACAAGAGATATAACATTTATTGAGAAAGGCTTGCGGTTTCCCACTACACGAATCTGCACTGCTGGAGCGTCGTTCGATTTACCCGGTGGCCGGGCGCCTTGGCGACGGACGAGCGGGCAGGACGCTTCGGCTGAATTCAGTTTCGTTTTGTTGTTGCTGTGTAATGTTCACGTCGTAAAGTATAATCAGCACACTGATGACATGTTTAAGGCAAAGATACTGGTTATCGGACCAAGTGAGGTAAGGCGAGTACGAGCAAAACACACCGGGTTGTTAGACGGGAGAAACAAGGGGTCTGCGTCGATGTTGGTGTCTTGAAAACATTCCTGATCTATTTAAAGTGTATTTCAGGTAATTATGCTGTTCTATAACCTGTCTTTACCATTTAACAGAGCGGCAAGACAGCGCTGTCCGACTTTCTGTCGGACGCCACTGAGACTATAGGAGGGGAATACCGGCCGACACAGGGGGTCAGGTAATTTTTAAGGCATTATTGTATGAAGTATATCATCATCATCATCATACCCCGCGTTTCATAGCTCCCACATCCACACTCCATTGTGTGTGTGTGGAGTTCACATGGCGCAGAGTTTCCTCAAAGGCATACAGTTAAGTGAACTGGTGTCTCCGGGAAAATCCATAGAGTATGGAATCCCATCCAGGGTGTCTCCTGTCTTGTGTCCTGGGATGGACTGGTGTCCCCTGTCCTGTGCCCTGGGATGGACTGGTGTCCCATCCAGGATGCCCCCTGCCCTCTGATGGACTGGCATACTATCCATGCTTTCCTACACCACGTGAAAAGCTCCAAGCTCATCCAGGACTGGTTAAAAGATGAATGTTCTGAATCACCTTGCTGTTAATAAAGAGCTGTCTCCCTGATTTTCACCATGTGAACATCGTATTTTGAACACACACCTGGTTTGTATGAATAATCATACTGTATGTGGGCTGTTGATTTGTGCTTAATCACTATCTGTTCATTCCTTCAGAATTCTGGAGTTTGAGTCACAAGCTTTGGATGCCAGTGACAAAAACGCGACACTCGACGTGGAGCTGTGGGATTGTGCTGGAGATTTTAAGTAAGGCTGGCATGCAAATGCTAAATGGTCTGCTGCAATCAGCCAGCTGTGCCTTAGAATCGTGCAAATTTATCTCCCCATCGGAGCCTCTAACCTGTCCTAGAGAGCATAGGAAACAAGGCTGGGGAGACCTTAAACTGTGCAATATTTTGACTTTGAGCACTTTTTACTCATGATTTACCTCTGTGCTGAATAGTAGTCTCCGTGTACTTCTGTATTGTGTATAGCCTGTAGTATTTGTTTGTTTTGCACATTGAGCCAGGAGAAACTCAATTTCATGCTACTATGCAGTCTTGAATTGTATTCTCGGAATTACAATAAAGTTTACTTTGACTTGACTTTGACAAGATGCAAGCCCATCAGTGCACTTACCAAGTTTTTTTTGTTGTCTTTTAAAATTGTGTAGAATCGATTACCTTTTTATTCTTGATATTAGTGATGTAAATTGTTTTACAGTGTCAGTTATGTGTGCTTACTTTCACATGTTGTATAGGTTTGAATCCTGTTGGCCTGCGCTGATGAGAGATTCCAATGGGGTGCTAATTGTGTTTAATCCGGATGTGCCCAGCCACCTGAGGGAAGCAGAGACCTGGCATTCGTCTTTCGTTTCCTCGCAGGGAATGCAGGAAAGCCAGTGTCTCCTGATTGCACACTACAAACCAGGAAGCTCAGCCGGGGGACACCCAGTGCTCGGTAATCAGCAGTCGCTGGAGTGTGGCTGCCACTGTATGTTTACCGTTAAGCTGTTATGCTGCTGTTCACCTACCAGCACTTAAAGAAACTGCAGCCTAGGTAGGAATGACCTGGGTTGGGTCGTCCTTCTAAATGCCTGTTTAATTACCGGTTACATTCTGTTTTCTCCATACAGCACCACATTTAAGCAAACTCTCCATGATCCACTCCAACCTGGAGGAAGACCCGGAGCAAGTGAGACAGGCGTTCCGGAGATACCTGGGATCCATAGTGAGAATGATGTCGGAAAGCCGTGAGCGTGAGGAGATGTCCATCATCACGTAGCTTCAAAAGAGCCAAGCACAATGGAGACTGATCCACACCATAGCACACTGTTCAATATTAAATGTTTGTCACTGCTTGTCAGTCATTAAATGTTTGTCACTGGTTACCTTTGCTAAACAGGGATGAACAAGAGAGAATATCTAAAGCATAAAGTGAATGAGTAAAGGTCTTTCTTAGCTTAGAGAGGGCAGATCTAGGGTGTCACTGAATTGCTCCAGAATCAAAACTGCTTGACAGAAATAATAAAATAAATAGATCTTGATTCTTTTTAGTATAACCACAGAAATACATTTATTTTTATTGACTAAACAAACAAAGAAAGAAAGAAGAAACACCCCACGGTCACAGAACCTCCACGGGATCAAATTGAGTCCATTTTAATCAGTGATGATCCAGCAGGTTACTTTTCTGTGTGATTCCTTGCATCACATCTCGCACATGTTTCACGGTCCGTGTCATGAAGGCGAGACTCTCTTGCACGTCCCCCAGGCCCCCCTGCATCCAGGACGCCCGCAGTTCCCCAATCCACCGTAAAAGGCTGTCCAGGTCCTCCTGCACTTCCCTCTGTTCTTCCAGTTCGGCCAGCAGGGCCTGTCTGGCACACACCTCCGCCTGGTAGCACTGCTGCAGCTGTCCCAGTTCCCCCTCCAGTTCCAGCAGCTCCTGCATGTCCCGAGGCTGCTCCTTATGTGGACCATCCTCAGGCAGCAGCACGTTGGGGGGGACTGACAGCACGCTGTCCACCAGGAGTGCGTCCATGCGACTGGACAGGCGCTGGACGCGCTCCTGCAGAAATGCATGCAGCTTGGAGGTGCACTCCCTGGCCTGCTGGCTCAGCTTCTCTGGCGGCTTTTCCCCAGCCAGCTTTCTCACGAAAACGGCCTCCACAGTCATCAGGATGTCATGCAGGCAGTCCTGGAAGGCGCTGTAGACCCGCAACATGCAGGTCTGCGGCGTGAAGCCGAAGAACTGAGCCTCGTACAGTTTCAGAGTCTCGGGAGACAGCGGCATTGCTGAAAAATAATCAATCACTCACAGAAAGGGTAAAAACTTGGAGCTAACTGGTTATGTGGCTATAGATAAACTCAATTTCTTAATAAATTTAAAGACTGGATGAATTTGTATTGACCGGGAGGGAAATTCTACTCCTTACTGCAGCAAGGCACGCAAAGTACAGACTAACAAATATATAGTTCAAAACTAGACGTATAGTGCAAACGTATAAAAAGAACACAGTATAAACAAACGACATACCCTTTAAAAAATATTAAGTAAATGATTTAATGAAAAATTTATGTGCAGTAAGACAGCACCGGGCTGGCTAAACATAGGTAAGTAATGATCTTGCCAGCTAATTCATTTATGCATTTCTTTGCCGCCTCGACAGAATCTACCAGTAATGCATAATTCATACGTTTTTAAAAAATAATGATAAAACACAATTATTACCTTCAATCCCACACTCGGCCATTTTCTGCGTCTCCCGCGCACGCATCCGTCAGCGATCCTCGCTTCTGTTCGAAGTTCCCTCGCGACGTAAAGCGCGTGAGAAATGCAGCCAATCATAGCAATTCGTGCGCGTTACCCCTTAGCCAATCGGCATAAGGAAGAGCACGTGTCTATATAGTAAACGCTATGAAGTTTCGAAATCCGAATGCCCATTAGAGTAACAACGTCTTGCGTTGTTACGATATGTATAAGCTTAATCAGCTAATCATAAAATTTAATTACAATTAATTTAAACGCTGTTTTCTAACTGATATGCATTTTCTATTAATTTTGTTTATAGCGAAGGACTGTTTATACATTAATTTGTCATATGTGTACAATTTAGCGCGGCCTGCCGCACCCTTTCCCGTTCAATGTGTATCCGTAGCGCTGTAAATGTAATTCCTGGTTGACAACTCACTAGTTAGAGTACATGAACACGTAAGCACCAATAGGCGCCAGCGATCAACTGGCCCACACTTCATTTATTCCGAATTTTATTTTGACAATGACAACAAACACCACATTAACAATATAAACAAGCGCACATATATTCTGTTGAAAAATAAAATAAAAAGATACATCTGGACATAAGAAATAAAACTAACTGCTTAAACATGAAGAAGAAGAACATGTATTTC
Source organism: Mormyrus hasselquistii (assembly GCA_026779605.1). Lineage (NCBI taxonomy): Eukaryota > Metazoa > Chordata > Actinopteri > Osteoglossiformes > Mormyridae > Mormyrus > Mormyrus hasselquistii. The sequence continues at coordinate 31,018,063 of JAODKE010000114.1, forward strand.
GACGTAATACAATAATCAAATTCATAACATATCATAATTTTAAATTATTTCTAATAGAATTGAAATATAACATTACAATTTACTTTTTTAAGATAAATATCAAAATTGGTTTTTATTTTAATATGTTTGCAAATGTAGCCAGAAGGATTTTAATGGAGGTCGTAACCAAAATATATGTTGAATAGCTTCCTGTCTGCTTTTGCGAAAGGAAAAAAAATCTTCTGTATACATTCTAAATTGATGCATATAATAATCCCTGCAGTGTTGTGCAGTGTAGCCCACACAACAATAACAGCACAGCAGCATATGGAGAAATCTAGAGTTCCGAATGACTTGTGTAAGCACCAGAATCACATCTTCCTCATGCGCAAAGCCCCCTACAGCAGTGTGTGTTCTTTGCTGTATGGTGATGTACCTCTCTTTAGCCATAGTGTGCGGGTTCAAAACTGGAGTGAGTTGGTATTCACTAAGAGGATCCCTGACGTCTCTCAATAACCAGCCCCCAGGAAACTACAGTCTGAAGAAATACCCACCATACAAACATCATTAATGTATCCACAATTGTACAAAAATGTTCCTTACAGTCCATTTCTGTACTTTCAAAGGTACAATTACCTACAGCTATAGGGTACAATTGGCAGACGCTTAAGGGTACAGCCCCAGTGACAAGCAAAGAAACAAACTGGTACATGATTCTTATTTCTGACACATCAGTGGACTGGGGGCAAGATTCCTACAGTATGTGTTCTTCTTTTCAATTTATCTTGCACCAGAACAAGGAGGCTCATTATTTCACCCCAGGCCAGCCTGTATTTTGCTATGAATTGCTCATTACTGAGATGGAGACACAGTGCAGTGCAGATTCGTGTGGTGGGAAACCGCAAGCCTTTCTCAATAAATGTTAAGAATTAACACTGAATCAGGGTTGGTTTGCCATACTTCATTAGAGCTATATACAAAACTTGGTAGTAGCGCTTGCTGTCATCTTACACACGGTACTGCTTCTCCGTCGGACTCAATTTCCCATAATGCACCGTTCAACCGCAAAACATCATATAGACAAGCAAATTGGCTGCCTGGACAGTGCTCTCTTAAACGCCATATGTTGCACAATACTCTGCCATTGCTAGTCTTGAGGGATGACTCACCTTCCCAATTCATAGAATGTAACTGAACACATAGCAAGTTAGATTTGTTAGCTCATTGTGTACCAGGGTTATTAAAAATTGATGAATTGAGCCCCATTTCATTCATGAATTGGAATTTGAATTAAATTGGCCATACCCTGTAAAATGATTAATTGGAATGACAGTAAGAATTTAATTCTTTCCTGGATTCTATTCAATCCAAAGCAATTCAATGCAATCACTCAACATAGAAATGTTTAATCTAGCAAAACATAAATACAGTGGAACCCACTTATAGTGATCACGGTTATAGTGATCAACAGTTTATATGGATCAAAAAGCTTGGGACAGAATCATTCTTGTGCAAATATTTTTAAAAATATTTTGCATATAGTAATCAAGTAGTCCACGTACAGTGTTCATTCTGGGTCTTTTTATATATGACAGCATATGGAACAAAAATTAAACTTCGTTAATTTTTTTTTTTTTTTACTTTACTTTGTCCAACTTTGCCTTGCGGTAATCCGTCTGCTTCTGGCTAGTTACCTGAGGCTAAGGCTGCATGCACAGAAACATGATGGAGAAAAGAAAGTCATTTTCTCTCAATGACAAATACAGACTCATCAAAGTTTATGATAAACTGCCAAAAACAAGCCACCGAGATGGAATGGAGAAGCTACAATAAACTATTTTGTATTGAAACACTGAATGGACCAAGACCAAGCAGCACAAATGAAAATGACGAGAGGCAGACTGACACAAAATTATTCTTTGTCTTACTCCTTAAAGGAACTGGCAAAGGAACCGGCATGAAAGGCATGAGTGACATGGAAACACGGAAAGTTACATTGAGGGTGGTAAGGCACACACATGGCAGGTACTTAAATGATGTCTAAGACATGCAAGCATCAGGCAAGAACTGAGTTCAATAAGAGTTAAAGGCGCACACAACTAATGTAATGTATACACACCAGAAGAGCCTACATTAAAAAATAGAAACAGGGCAATATGGGACAATCAGATACTGCAGGCGCCTCAGTATTATAGATCATTGGAATTATACATAGTTAAGTAATTTAATTTGTATAGTACTGTAATTTGAAAAGCGGTTGAAACAGCCGTACAGACGCTCCTCTACTTACGAACTTTCCCAGCATCCTAGTTCTTTGTACTTGCATATACCATTAAAATAATGTTAAATAACGACTTATGAACATTTCAAGTTACGAACGCACCCTGTCCCCAAGAAGGCCCCGGACTGTCGGACCAACGCTCCTTCCCCTTTGGTGGAGATGGAGGAGCTTAAGTGGGAGCCCTCAGGGATTTCCCTGATGACTGCCCTGAGGAGCCCATCCAGCAGGTCACCCCAACTGCCACCCCAGCATGGTAGATCCCAGCCAGGCCCCCGTGTCTCAGTGTCCCGCAGAGGGATTTGCCTGTGGTCCCCCTTTCTTCAGCTCATCGGTCGCCTGTGGTGGCCTCTGTGGTGACTCATCGGTTGCCTATGATTCTGCCTCCGATGCCTCACCTTCACCTGCTGCGGCTTCTGCTCCCTCCTCACCTGCTCCGGTGTCCCCTTCACTTCCATCCTCACCTCCTCTGGCAGTCCCTCTGCTTTCTTCCTCGCCCCCTTCAGTGTACCCTCCGGCTCCTGCCTGGTGGTCACTGAGGGTCCTTCTGGCTCTAGCCCACTGGGGTTCCCTCTGGCTCCCTGGTTCCTCCCACCTTTTGCCTCCTTGCCCCCTGGTGTTGTGGCCCCTATGTTTGCTCCCCATCCCTCTATTCTGCCTTTGTTCCCTCCTGGTCCCTTTGCTCCTGCTTTCGTTGGTGTGCCCCCTGCTTTTGGTTCTCCGTTGTTTCCGGCTCTGGTGTCCCTGTGTCTGTCTACGTTCCCTGTGGTGTGTCAGTTGGTGTCCTGCTTGCTGTCCTTGTGTCTGTTCTGCATGTCGGTCCCGGTCCCAGTGCCTCGTTTATCGTTGTATAAGTTGGCCAAAATGAACAATAAAGAATACTCTGTCGATCTAATTATATATGCATTTTGAAGAAATATTTTTGCCCTCGACCCCTTAACATGTGAAAAATGCTACGGTACTGAAACTACTGGAAGTGAGTTCCATCTGTGCAGAAGCTTTTCCCGCTTTTTACCACACAAGGTACTTTTGGTATGGTACTTTCCATTTTCCATTTACTTATATAATTTCCATGCAAAATTTAAAGTAAGAAAAGCCTGATCTAACTCTTTTAGTATTGCACATCGTCCAGTACGATAATACTGTTTTGCCGGCGAGATGCACTAAGCATGCTGGGACATATTGTTTTTATAGCCACTTAATTGTTTGATTATTTTAATATTTGTTGTATTTCTCAATTGTTGTGTGTGTGTTTGCCTAAGCTGTAGTGATATAAGTTGGTTTAACTTAATTAGATTTGTTAAAGTAAATGAAAATCGTTTAATTAAATATTTATTAGTCTAACTCATTCAGTTATAACTCAATATAATTAAAACCGGAAAAAACGCATGCAAATGGTTAACATGATTTTTTAAGAGTGCAGTATACTTATTATACAATCATGATCTAGGCTTAATTTTCAAAATACACTCCCATCTATACGACCGAGGAGAAAAACCGTTTATACACAAGTGACCACGTAAGAAGTACCTGTTTATAAAACCTATCAAGTTTCAAATGGATATTCCCAATATCAAAATTACAATTAAACAAGAACTCTATACTCCATACTTTTTGAAATATTCAATTAGGATATAGTATACATTATTTTGCAAAATAGCTCTGTATCCGTTTTATTTTAAATGTACCACAAGATGTTAGAAAATCACACACATTTTACCCCACTTCTACCTGTGGACGGCAAATATCTTTTTTAAGATAATGGTGTTAATTCTTCCAAATAGACTGGAAATGCGTAGTAAATTTTCCTTATAAATGGAGGTGGTACATCCAAAACTAATACAGCATACATCAATCTAGATAAACCCTCAAAGTTAGATATTCGGCCTTATAAAGCTAGGCCTTAACAATGCATCATTTTTTCCCCAAACATTTCAAGAGTAGAAAAACTAAGATCAAAGTTTTGATAATCTTAAAATCGACATAACTAAATACCCCATTAAAGCAATACTGCAACCATCAAAAAGTTAACGTTCGAAGCGATATGTTGGAAATCACCACAACGCTTTGCCATTTTCACTACTTTTCAGTGATTTAAGTAACCTTCCAAATGTGTTTCAAAGACAAAAAAACAATAGTTTGAAACGGGCACAACAGCAATTTATACGGTATTATAATAGAATAGTTAGAACTTTAATAATACAAGCCTAATCTAGCGATAATTTCATCTCATTTGCTTGTTTCGTATTAATTCCAACGTGCTCATACTTCTACAGACGCTTCGTACGTACGGGCGTACGTCTGACACGTCAGCATGTATAAGCCATACGTGCTGACGTGTAAGACGTGCATACGCTTCATACGTTTGGACGTTTCCTCCGCCTTGTTATGACGTGGCCGGTGAGTGCCGGAAGCGCCCAAGCTGTCTAAAATGGCTTACCAGACATTCCAACAGGAGTATTTACAGATTCCTATTGTGACGAGGGCATATACTACAGCGTGCGTCCTCACTACAGCCGCCGTGGTAAGATGGCCACAGCCGCCTTTTGACCCTCTTTTGTTTAAGCCGGGTCGTTGGCCTGTCATACACTTAGATCACAGAATGCTGTTCCTGATCATCTGATGGCTGCCCTGTGTAGCTAGCTGGTATTATCTCTGAGCAAGCAGCCACAATGGATATAGCGATTCGATTGGATTAAATTCCACTTTATTGTCATTATACAAGTTCTGTATATAATGAAATGTAGTTTGGCAATTAATCTGAAAGTGCGAAATAGTGCAAAAGTGTTAGAGACAGCTGTACAATATAAACACGTGTGATAAAGAGTGAATGTACATCCATACAGTGGTATATGTGGTATAAAAAATGGTATAAATAACCATCTATGATTGGAGTAAGGAAGAATAATAGTTTATTTGCATATACATACATATACATATAACATTTGAAGGTAATACTCTACTTGAGGCAGAAATACTTAGTTATAACTCGTATACTACTGAAGTATAAATTATGAACAAATCATAAAGAAATATAGTTGCTGCTCAATCACGATTCATTCATGATGAACGAACATGTGATCAGTATTTTACATTGTGTCATTTATTACTTGTTCCTTCAGTAATTGCTTAGTAGTTTTTAGTTCACAAAGGTTTACAGAATTAATAGATATAGTAACACAGTAACTGCTTCAGATAAAATATGCATCATGAATCATCAATGAACAAATATGAGATCATTATTTAACTTGTGTTATTCATGAATTGTTCCTTCAGTAGTTCACAGAGATGAACAGAATTACCAGACGTCTGTCATGATTCATTAATGATGAATTAACATGAAATCAGTATGTAACTAAGACTTAGTTTGTGGTTAATTGATACATAAGTAATACTATGATACTGTACTATTTGTGCCCTGTCAAGTGAAGTGTTACCAACCGAGAGGTCTGTGACTTATTCCATCTCCAGCACCAGTGCCATGTTATTTCTTTGCTTTTCTCACCGTGTTTTTTTCTATTTACTTTTTCATCAGCAATTAGAGTTGATCACACCTTTCCAGCTGTACTTTAATCCTGATTTGATATTGAAGAATTATCAGGTAAGTTACAATAATTAAAACATATGCAATTTAAAACATTTTAGCCTTATGAAATGACTATGTCATTAATGCCCTTTTTTCGTTTAACAGGTATGGCGGCTGATTACCAATTTTTTGTTCTTTGGGCCAGTTGGCTTCAATTTCCTCTTCAACATGATTTTTTTGTATCCTTTAACAAGTAGGATATACCCCAATCTTCAGTGTTTCTGAGATTGAAATCTGCAGTTAATCCAGGTGCCACATGTTAGTGCGAAAGGGTCGCAGTTATGTAATGCTGTAGAATAGTGTAGCAGGCTCTGGATGACACATGCACCGATTTCAGACGGTAGGCCTTACCCAGTCTGACCACAGAAAAACATTACGTGGGTACTGTCTCCTAACCAGAGCCGCAATCTTAAATATTTATGAACATTACTAAGCCAGGATGTCTAGTGTGTATAATTCTGAGAGAAATTCTGGCTTTGTATGAAGCCAGCAATAAATATTCATTTAAAACTGCTGTGAGGCTTTAATTTGGTTGCATTAAGTTTTACTGAGGGGAAGACAAAGCCGGAAGAGAACTATCTGTCAAGTACAGGGTGGGCGCTATACTGACTGCCGCTCTTCCGCAAGCAGAGGGTAGGTGTATCTCCTTGACGACAGGCCGCAGGTACCGGTACTGCCGGATGCTGGAGGAGGGGTCCTTCCGGGGTCGCACCGCTGACTTTGTCTTCATGTTCCTGTTTGGCGGCCTCCTGATGACTGTATCCTTTGGGCACTGCATGCTCAGCTTCTCTTGTCGGCCCGACGTCACAACGGAGCTTGTTGGCCTTCACGGCAGCCGCTCAGATCTTCGGCACCTTCGTCAGCCTGGTGTTCCTGGGCCAGGCTTTTACCATCATGCTCGTCTACGTGTGGAGCCGCCGTAACCCCAATGTGCGCATGAACTTCTTCGGCCTCCTCAACTTCCAGGCCCCCTTCTTGCCCTGGGTGCTCATGGGCTTCTCTTTACTGCTGGGTAACTCCATCATTGTGGACCTGCTGGGTAGGTGGCCCCCAGGTGCCTGCGTCTTCAGTCCAGCACTTTTGATTTTGTGGCCCTGACCTTGCAGATCTCGCCATCTCTTCTCCTTCAGGTATCGCCGTGGGACATGTCTATTTCTTCTTGGAAGACGTGTTTCCCAACCAGCCCGGTGGTGGGAGGTGGCTGAGGACACCGACTATCCTGTGAGTGTTTGCTGCCCGAAAAGCGAGCGAAAGACGCTTTGATCAGAGCATCAGCTTTCCTCTGCCAAAGCCCTTTAACTTTTGTAAAACACCAATACTAATACAAGGTAGGCGGTGCATTTACCTGCCTCGGGCTCTGACTTTTACGATGGTCGTTTCCCTTTAATGTGTCCTTCACGTTTATGTCTAAGGAGGATCCATTCTCATTGTTTAGAGCAGTTTGAAACTTTATGACGATCTTTGGGGAAATATATTTCACTCCTCCTTGAATTTCGGCGAGATGTGACCCCCCCCGTCCCTCCCCTGCTGGGGGCGGTCTGCTTGCCGAGTCTGTATTTTAGTTTCCTTGTTTAGCGTCTGTGTGCATTTTTGTTCTCCATGATAACTAAAGGCAGCCATGTTCATACTGTCTCAAATAAACATTCACACAAAGAATTTCAGATACAAAACAATTTTCTTTCTGTTTCTCCCTGTCACCCACAGTAAGATGCTGTTTGACAATCCAGAGGAAGATGCCAACTATAACCCACTGCCAGAGGAGCGTCCTGGGGGCTTTGCCTGGGGGGAGGGTCAACGTTTAGGGGGCTAGACCCCCCCTTCCCCATCAGGGGATCGGATTTATTTTGGACAATAATTCTGAGAGCTACCAGACTTGTTTCTTTTCTCACTCGTCCGTCTTGCTCGAGATAAGAGTGTGAAATGTCTCTGTGAACCACCGCGAAAGCCACTTCCGCTCGTCTCCCGAGGCCGGGCCAGGCAGGCGCTCGCCCAACACCAGGCTGACCAGAATGCACCCTGGGGTGAGCTGTCCACCGCAACCTTCTGCTCCTCTGGCCCTTTTCTAAGACGTGGATAACGTTTATGAAATAGTGATCTGAGGATGACGAGCAGAAAGGAATGACCTTCAAGTCCTCGGAGCCTTTTTTCAAGTTTGCTTTTATTTTTACAAATAAATACATGTAAACTGTATAATCATGAGGATTGTGCTTTTAACTTTCTGCAATAATCAAGTGACCCCTCTACTGAAAAGATTTTCTTGGGCTCAGATTTTACTCTGCCATATTCTTACGAGTACAGATGAGTTTTTAACACAATAGTGCTCTCTTGTGAAACGCAGAGAAATCATTGAGGTAATGTCTGTGCTCTGTTGTCTAACGTTGATGTGTGTGTGGTGTAAACAGACGTACACACTCTCTGTGCTTAATTATTAGATGTATGAAACACCGGTACATTTGGTACAGCTGACAGCTTGGAGCACATAGTGGGGAAAATATTAAATTATTCTAAAACTGTTTTCAGACTTGGGTAATAATGATGACCAGAAGTTTTTTCTGTCTCTCCCTCCCTTTCTGTATATCATGTGAGTAAGAGGGGGAAACGTGTGGCTTATTCAGCAGGACAGACTCGTGTTTTTTTAGCACAGAGAAGTGCCTGAAAAAATGTACAGGGGTGGGTTCATACAAACACAGCCAGGGCAAATGCTTTCACACTGGCAATCACTGCACATGGTCATCATGGACATAACCTGTTGTACGTAGACACTTTGAGAACCACGCATATGTTTGGATCTGGAGTGTAAATTAAAATCACTGACCCATTCTGCCAACTGTATCACTTATTGTACGGGTTTGTCATTGGCTTGTAATGGTGTGAAGTGTCCAGCAGGCGGATTTGGGACCTTCTGCTAGGTAACACACAGAGAAGGTAGCTTTTATTTAGTACTGTGCTTGTTTATGTTGTATGATTATATACATGTAGGAATATCATTACCATAATGATAAATTACAATGGAGCTAATAGATTTTAGTGGAGAAGAAGGTGAGATGAATCACCCAAAACAAACCTGTAAGGCAGGTTGCAGCCAGGGGAAGATGTTTGGTTAGATCAGACTTTTTCGGACTTGTATATATTTTAAGGATATATTCAAAGCTTACAATTTATGTTACATATTAAAAGCATTTGATATAAAGTCCATATTCCGCTATTTGCATATGGAATCATACAAAAGACATTAAGTCTGTGGCAGTAGTAGTATCTTCTGTTAAGAGTGTGGGGAGGTGATACATATATTCATTCAGTTTTCATCCTCTTCTGAAATGAACCACGAGTCCATTCCCACAAAGGTCTCCATAGAAACACCAGGCAGGGCCTTAGATGATTGTTGAAACTTTAAAAACTGTTGCAGCGTGATGAAGCTCAAACCACAGTCATGTATCACTGAGGGTTTGATAGAGAAAGCCTTCAGGGTCCCAGGATCATTCCACGTCGTCGTAGTCCTCGCTGACATAGCCTGGTGCCACCACGTCATCGTATGAGTCCACGGAGGCTCCGTCGCTCGCCGGGGGCCCCTTTGCCAGGGCTCCGTCGCTCGCCGGGGGCCCCTTCGCCGGGGGCCCCTGTGCCGGCTCCAGGTGCTGGTAGGGTGGAGGTGGTGGTGTCTCATCCACCACTTTGACGTAATCCGGCGGGACCGAGATTTCCTCGTAGCTTGGAAAGGCTGTAACAGGCACACATGAGACTGGATCAGAACCAGAGACAACAAACGCCGGGGATGGACGAAAGCTAGACACGCAGAGGAATATCGGCAGCGACTCCAAGAGAAGCCTCATTAAACTAAGCCGGGATTAAGAAAAGCCGTGAAGACTTAGCCAGCCCCATACTCACATGGTTGCAGATTTATATTCCTTGGGGGCAGCGGGGGTAAATCTTCCTCGATATGATGCGGGTGGTATTTGCTGTTCCTGAAAAAAGAATCATCTAAGATGAAATATGTAGAAGTTCCTTAGAAAGTTCAAGTACTTCTCAGTTAGCAAGCAGGTGACTTTGCTATGCAGCAGAAGGATTTTTGACCGACGAACTGCTATGAAGAAAGTCTTTTTGTGTGGAAAAGGTGAGAAGGTGTCATTAAAAATATTATAGAGACACCATTCGGGGGGGGGGCAGAGCGGCTCAGCGGGCTGAGCCTCTGTGCCAGAGATCGAAGGTCATCGCTCAGCAGAACAGCCACATGTCCATCACTGGGCACAGGGCAAGGGATGCCCTGGGCGGTATGCCAGTCCATCACAGGGCACAGGGCAGGGGATGCCCTGGGCGGGATGCCAGTCCATCACTGCCCTGTGCCCAGTGATGGACTGGCATCCCGTCCAGGGTATCTCCTGCCTTGTACTCCATTGGTAAATATAAGTTGTTCTTTGGTGATTTGCACATCCAAAAGTAAAATTTTACTTACTGGGAATAAAACTGGGGGGTTGAATTTTGAAGGAAATTTGGTTTGTACTCTTTTGCTGTAGAAATAAAAAAAAAACATACAGTTTATGCAATTAGATTAAAACATGCAATTAAACTGAAAGGCTGTTCAGTATGTGGGATAAGGACATTTTGGACCTTTTACTCGCTGTGACAACAATAACGATAACAATGGAACTTTATTGATCCCCGTGGGGAAATTATTTTTTTTACGCCTCCCTCACCTTGCTCTTTTTGTAGCGCAAGTTGTCCACGACATACAATGCACTTTCACCCGATTTAAAGGCTCACTGTGTAGCCACCACTTACTCATGCAAGAAACCTACATTGATCAGCTCGACACTTTATTCAGAACCAGCTAGCAGGTCTGACGCAAAACCGACTTGAATCATTAGGTGGTGAGTATTTACTATGGAAACTCAGAGGATCATTCGTGATTACCTTTCCTGGAGATGTACTTGTTGATGCAGAGGAATATGCAGCCAATTATTAAAGAGACCAGTAACATTCCTGCCACCAGGAACAGCCAGTACAATTCTCGCAGACGGTCAAAGGCCGCCATCTGAATTTCAGGATGATCCAGAAAAGGAGGCGCAGGGATTGACACACACGGTAACACACGGACACCAAAGACCCATAAGGGGACCTGAACGTAGTCACAGAGAAATCAAAGACATTTTGGTTTAACTTCTGTTTTCTGGTACTTCTGCATTTTGGATGCCATCACATGAACTTATAGTTAACCAATCGTTTCTTTGCATATACTCATTCGTTATTAAGTGTCCTTGTGTTTCTTATCAGGTAAGACACATGACATCCTCACCAGCTGTGTAACTGAAATAAAAAAAAAAAACAAAAAACAGCTTCCTGCCCATTACCAAGTGGCTTTAGATTAGATTGAGTGACTAATTAACATGTTTTTAATTAAACCCCCATAAGTCAACAACAGCAACAATACAGTGTTCTGCACTCTTCCAGTGGGCTATTGTATGATAAATTCTGACATTCCCAACATGGTTTATTTATTTACTACTGTATAAATACCCAAATATAAACTAAAGACAATAAAAATACATTCAACCATCAACAGTACTCATTTATCCAGAAAGGGCCAAGAAAATGCAGAGCTTAAGAAATAAACAAAAACTCTGTATTTGGCATTTTAATCTTATTTAACACAATTATCCCATATTTGCTTTAAAACGTTAAGACAGATGTAAGTAAATGTTCAAATCTTACTTTTATGCACAGATAGGCATTAGCCAATCAGTCAGGCACTGAGTCGTCTCAGGGAGAGAGACCGTCCAATGAGCCGGGAGTGTCAGGGTCGTTGCCCGCCGCTGGCCACCGCTGCTTTGCGTGGACACAGGCTGGAGATGGCTGCAGAGCAGCTAGTCACCGTGACTAGAGTTGACTGATTTCCTCCGAGTCCTTTTTGAGAAACATTACGCATAGAAAGGCAGCCAACCACAACCCTCACACCCCCACTGCACAGACCAGCCCAAGGCTCAGTCTTCGCTTCCTCTCTCTGTTTGCTTCATCTATTAATATGTTTGCTTGGAAGAGTTTATGTAAATGCCCTCTCTAGTGGGAACGTGTCACAAGTATCTGCTGCGACTTCTGTCCTGAGAGCGACTTCTCCTACAGTGACCTCAGTCGATGATCAGTTCTGCACAACTGGGACCGTTCAGAAAATGATCAGAAACGTATGTGCTGAGTGTATGTGTACACAAACATACAGCACGTGGAACTGCTTCTGAAAAAGATACTGATTTACACTGCAAGTACCAGAAGGGTAATCAATTCGAAAAATAAATGAATACAGGAGCAAATGTCATTAAAGTATACAAACGGAACTAAAAAACTGGGGGAGTGAAAGGAAGAAGTGAACTGAGCATTGAGCAGTGTTTCCCCTTCCGGTCCTGGGGGAAACACAATCAGTCCACGTTTTTGCTCCCTCCCAGCTGCCGACCAGGAGCTGGGCGGGAGCAAAAACGTGGACAGAAAACAATGGTGTAGAGTAACATTTACTGGTAGTTTTGTGCTAGCATGTGCAAACATGTGGCTGCATTCTGTACACTCACTCAATCTGGCCAAGGCTGGTGCAGCTTGCATTTAAAAGGCTAGTTGGGCTGGCAGTCTTCTGTCACACTGCTAATTATGTTATTTTACCTTGAACAGTTTTGCAATAAAAAATGCCATCCACCCATTTTCCATAATGACTTACCCAGTATAAAGGTGAGTTCTATCCTAGGAATAACATGCTAGAAGGCAGGAGACACCCTGGATGGGATTCCATCACAGTGCACTGGGAACACTACGTTTTGCACCTTACTAAAAATGCTAAAATAACAGCACTGAAAATGTTAAAAGCTATTGCGAGAGCGCGAGATTCCACAGTCACAAATTCAACTAACACGTGAGTCTGGCTGCCGAGACAAAGATGTGCGGCATACCAAACCAAGACTTAATTTTAAAGATATGCTATGCATTTACACTAACAAATATTATTACTAATTCTATGCATTATATGATTTTATGTAGGTTGGTACCCTATCCTGGGTTCCCTGCCTTGCGGCCGTAGCTTCCAGGATAGGCTCCGCACCCCCCCGCAACACTGAAATGGAAAAGTGGGTTCAGAGAATTAATGGATGGATGGGTGGATAGTTTTATGCGATTCGCATCAGTTTTAGTATTGTTTTGGGTTACGCGTCGTCTGCGAGTTAATGTGATATTTCGGCAAGCTCCAAATAATGTACCCGTTTGATTTTTCGCCACCAACTTGCAAATAACCAAAACCGCGGCCGTCAAATGCGCGAATAGCTATACTTTACGCTGAAGTAGAACTGCAGAGTACAATGTATATAAGGATAGTGCTGATTTTTCTTAAGTCTGAACACAGTAAAATTTATATAAACGACATGTCTTCAGATCAATATTCTTTCTAAAGTTTGGTATATCTGTGCTACATTGTATATTTTGTACTGGAGACATGTACTTTTTGACTAGAAATTGTTAGTTGAGGCAGGGGCGCTGTAAAGGGGGGGGTAAACGATGACGATTCTCGGGGCCCACGCCCTTTAGGGGCCCCCAGAGATCTGCTTTATTAATAATAACACAACCTCATATTTTGTCATAGGTCCCAAAATTGCTAGCGGCACCCCTGAGTTGAGGCATACAGTAATATATTTATGATTAGTTTCTTTGTTATATTTAATTTGGCAACAGATTGCAGAAACTGAACTTTAAGAAATATTTTAAGAAATTTATTTAAGAAATATAGTGAATCAAAAATAGCAGCATACTTCTGTAAATTTTATTGCTTATGGGTATAGCTTTTGTTTTAAGCAACATGACCATCAGTTATATTCTTTCATTCTTAGCATACTCAAACAATGCAGCTACAACATTAAATGCAGATACAATGTATGGACAAAGGTGTTTGGACAACACCTATATCTATGGAGTAAAGTTTATAAACGTTTGTGAAAGAATGGGTCATTCTGGAAAAGCTTAGTGGATCCAAGTCATGGGCGTAAATTACAGGGGGAATGGGGGGGTTGTAGACCCCCCCCCCCCCCCCCCCCCTACACATCCCACCACCACACACCACCCCCCCCCCACTAACTCACCCCCCTACCCTGCCACTCCCCCACCCCCC
>JAODKE010000114.1:31055766-31065902 GCA_026779605.1 Mormyrus hasselquistii
TGTAGAGGAACCAGATATTATGATCTTGCATTCATCCTTTGGATACGAATGTACCTTCCTTTGCATATAATTTCACAGATATGCATGCGGCTTGTCTTTTGTTCAGACAAACATTAAAAATCACCACTGGGGTTAATAAAGGATCACTATTCTATTCCATTCTATAGCTTGCAGAGTTTACTTTCCATCTGGTCTAATAATGGTGAGCAGAATGACTATTAATCACACTGTTCTAGCCATCACCAGATAATTAGTCATTGATTTACTACTTACATTTGCCATAACAATTGAATTTTAAAAGTTATTGCAAAATGACATGTGCACTGTCAGAATGACTCTGCTGTGTATGTCACACAAAAAACGAACAACAAAATAAGTCAACTTGAAGTGTAACCGGCGTGCATAAGAGAATGAATGCCACAACAGTGTGCTTTGCATGTAAACATGTACAGGGGCTGGGCGATGAAACATGCTGGCAATATAGTGTGAGGTTTCACGCCTATATATATCATGGTCAGGTGGCCAACCTTCACTGACTGCAAATTCCATCAGTAAGAGCTGAGCGTGAAGGTTGAATCAGCAGAGCAATAGCACAACTGTATATATTGCAATCCAAACAACATTAATGGGAGACATATCAGAGTTCAAAAGAGGACAAATTGTTGGTGTGCATCTTGCTGGTACATCTGTAACCAGGACAAGAAGTGTTTGTGGTATATCAAAAGTCATGGTATGCAGGGTAATGTTGGCATACCACGACTAACAAGAGTATCCGTGGAGGAAACTGTCTGACCAGGATGTCCGGACACGAATCTGAATTGTAAACCCATAAAACACAGCTGCCTTACTCACTGCAGAATTATATGTGCACCTTGACACTTCTGTTTCCACCAGGAGTTCCACACGGTCAATATTCATGGTCAGGCAAAAACAGTCAAAACTTTGGTCACTTGTGCCAAAATCAAATGTTTGTTTCAATGGTGCCATGGGCTGTGGACAATGTGAAACATGTACAATTCCCTGACGAGTCCACCTTCGCTGTCTTTTCCACGTCCATGAGTGTTATGTTGTGGAGAATTCCCAAAGCAGCATTCCACCATGACTGTTGAGTACACAGAGTGCAGCATGGGGAGTGGATCAGTGATGGTTGACTTCACTGATGGGCACATCACTGCCAAATACTACCGAGGCATCCTGAAGGACAATGTTCACCTAAGTAGTATCTAGTGCATCGTAGCCTGAAGGTGGTGGCGTGTATCAGGATGATAATGCACAAATAAACACAGCAGGACTAGTGACAGAGTGGTTTGATGAACATGAAAGTGAAGCTGAACATCTCCCCTGACCAGAGGCATCAGATCTAAATATTGAGCCACTTTGGGGTATTTTGGAGGAGTGAATCGAGAAACGTTTTCCTCCAGTGTCACATGGTTACTTGCCCACTATTCTGCAAGCAGAATGGCTCAGAATCCCTCTGGTCGTTGTGCAGGACCTGTATCCTGTATCCGTCATTCCCAAGGCAAACTGATGCTGTATTGGCCGTAGAGAGAGGCCCTACGCCATACTGATAGATTGTCATCTAAAACCAGGTGTTTGTTTCATTATCAAATCCCTGTAGAAAGGAAAGTTCCTTGGGTGTGTGGCAGCTCTTCACACATGAGTGGAATTATAAGATAGAAATTAATTTCTACCTTTTGTGAAAGCGTTTACATTAAAACGTGTTCCTTCCAGTAACCACTTAAATGAGACATCCCCTCCACACATCTATTTTTAAACTGCCTGATACTCAAGCTTTACACATTCTCTATTTAATTTTCTTAGCATTTGCTCATAACAGAGCTTCATGAAGTGTTTATCTGCAAAGTGCACTGTGGCGTCTCAAAACGCCACACAAATGCACACGTCACTCTTGCATCGTCTTGTACTTCATATTTTAACTTGAGGGTAGAATGTGTATAAACTATTTTTATATATAATGTTCTCTTTTAGCATCATCTACAAGACCATATTTGATACATGATGCTGAAACACCCCATGATGCTGTGAAAACCGCACACCAGCCCTAACCTTAACTATATGTTACCAAACAAAATTCAAGCCTTACACAAGACCAAAAAATGTCCCTACAACGATATATATATGTATATATATATGGCCGGCCACACTAATTTTTTAATGCTGATATTTCAACACAACACATTCTATCACGTTTGGTACACTTCAAGTTAATTAAAAATGTAAGAATACTTTGTTCTCACTTTTGTGACATTTATAATGCATGTGTGACATTTATAATGCATGTGTGACATTTATAATGCATGTGTGACATTTATAATGCATGTGTTGTGTTTGTCACATCAGGATAATTGTAAGGGCACAAACAAACGAGTCTTTTAGCACTAAGTTTTAGCATCTTAATCAATTCACAGATTGTTGTCTTTTATGTCATTTGTTCCAAATCAGACAAATAATTCAGCTTATCAGACAAAATGAACCTCTTCATTGAAATTCACAAATTTTGCATGATTAAAATTAAAATGCAATATGTTATATGGTAATGATAACATAAGAAACACGATGCAATAACCAATATAATGCATTAGAGATTGAAGCCTTTGCTTTGAATGGAAAAGTATGAGGTATATCTCAGTACTGAAATACTTTAACATGCTCATTTGTACCCTGTTGATGCTGCATAACAATGCATGTGTACGTGTTTTTTTTTTTTTTCTTATGTCACCAAAACACAGACATTTTTATCATATCTAAAAAGGGAATGATGTCGTGTCGAGACATTTTGTCTAGTTTTCTACCCCAATAGCCATCCATACTCACAATCAATGCAGAGACAAAAAGTATAATCAAGAGACTGGGTTATATTCTTTTTAAATCAACATTCACACATTGTTTCTGAAAATCCCATAATATTTTTTACTTTCCATAACTTTTCCAGGTTTCTTAATTCCATTATATTTTCCATGCACTTCATGGCTGTACAAACCCTGCGTTAACACGACACGTGACCCTTCCGCCGGTAGAAGACATTTGGATGGCTGATGCCTGAACCACGGAGCGAGCTCCCACCTGCTGCTCAGGGGCCGGGTACAGAGGATGTGTTCCACGACACAGCGCTGCTCCGCCGCCAGCTCCTGCAGACTGTCCTTGTCCTCCTCGCCTGCGCAATAGAAAAGAGCCCGGAGATCAGGGGTGCCCAGAGCTTTAGGTCAGGCGCGCCCACCAGGCCAGATGTAAGGGGTCAGGGTTGGGGGTACCCACCGGATTGGAGGAATTTCTGCAGCTTGTTGAACCAAGTGAGGCCCACACTGTGCACGCCAGCCTCATGGGTACAGTGGTACCTGTACTGGCAAAGTGGGTCTGCAGGAGAGGAGATGGCTGACAAGTCAGGTGGGTCGGCATGTTCACCATGCAGCCACCAATTTATACAAGTAAATCCTTCACATATTACATACAATCCTCATCTCACTGCAACAAGGAACTTTTCACGACCTACATTAAACTTATCAATGATTCAACAACTGCCTCCAACTTCCATTGAGTCAATGGTTAGATAGAACTTTTCCTGTGGTCAGCACTGACTGGGAAACAGAAAATTCCTTTGCACAGATGGCGAGGGGACAAAAGCGTTCAAATAGAAATGTAAACAGAAGACGCCTGATGGTCTGCTGCCCAATAAAGTAGCAGGACTATTAGATTACAGCAACCTCTGCGTGACCTGCCAAAACTTCTCTAAACTTACTGCTGCATGCAAAAGATTGAGCACCCTTCGTTGAAATTGCATGCTTAAAAAATTCTGTCCTTCAAGCCTTACAAAGAGGGGGAAGAGTAAAGATAGATATTTAGAAGCTTCCCTGATTGCAGATTCCACCTTGTTGTTAATTTCTATTAAGAAGTGCAGCTTTACGGGGAACGGTTAAAGGTGAAGTCTAGTTCTGCAGTACTAAGACCAGTCTCGGCAAGGACTGCAGGGGTTGCAAAGCCAAACAAAGCCAGCCGCCATGTCACTGCAAAGGTTTACTGATGTGGGAGCGGGGCTGCATCAAGCTACAGTGCAGCTTTGCATGCAAACATTTCGCATCCTAACCTACAATCTCATGAAAGTCGAGGTATGAAGAAGATAGCAAAAGCCTCAGACAAACCAGCTGCAATCACCAAAGAGGAGGAACCTCGGAAGACTTTGGCAACTGTTAAGCATGGGGTGGACCAGTCATTCTTTGGGACTGCAGGGCAGGCAGTGGTGCAGGAAATACTGCACTGGTGGTGGAAACGTTGACTCTACCAACCATTACAAAATGTGCAACCTAATATCGCAATGTCGGTGACGAAAATGAAGCTGAGAGAGGCTGGATATTGCACAATAATCCAAAAATACCTCAAAATCCCCAGATCTGTGGGTAGACATCAAACATGCAGTGCAAGATAACCTTTCTTTGGGTGCCCAAAATCCCAAATTTTATGTGTCTCTCCCCATTTTGTAAAATTTAGCAAAGTAGCAGCAATTAAAATTTCGATACATCAGTTTTTTTTCCCCCCTGCAGAGGATGTATTCACTTTTTTTACCAAGAAATATACCACCACATATCATCCGACCAGGGGTGCTAAAATTGTACACTGGAAACTGTACAGTGTCCCTCAGGGCGCTCTTCCACCACACCAGCTACTGAACTTTTGATGCTTCAAGAAAGGACCAGAAGTACAGTACTTCAAGGTGTTCGTTTTACTTTGCCATTTTAATGACTGTTCCTTTTCAAGAATATCTTGGTATATCTTTAAAAATTTGTTTAAAAGTTTACCTCCACTGCTTTTGAATGAGTGCTGTATGCGTTCTCAGACAATCATAATCATTTTTGCTGTTTAAATCACAATGCTGAACTCCTTTTTTGCTTTAAAAATACCCAAATATTTATTAGAACAAAATCACACTGCGATATCTGAAATTTGTCCTATACAGTGCTGTCCTAGTATTTACACAAAATACTTTATTTCTTGTCATGCCATCCTGCCATCAGAAACCCCCCAAAAAATGTATATTTAAAAAAAAACATAAAATAAAAAATATTGCGCCTACCCTGCTGTACCACCGGTCATCCTCCTGTCAGACACAGCACCAGCACCTGTGTGCCATTACCCGCCTGCCCTCCGCATTGACACTCAAGTCTTAAAATTTGGACACTGTTTTTCCATCCTGTTTGTTCAACTTCCTCTGTCGCCCCCTGGAGGACGCGGTGTCTCAGTCTAGTTCCTCCCAAGGTTTCTTCCTTCTAGGGAGTTTCTTTGCCGCTGTTGCCTCTTGCTTGCTAACTGAGACATTTCGGCAGGGATAATTAAAAGTGCTATGAGACAATGTAATGCTGTTAAAGTGCAATTGAACTGAACCGTGATCTTACTGGATAAGTTCTTCAGACCAGATAGCAATTAAAGCTTGGGTCTCTTCACAGGTCCACGTATCCATTAATACTTTTTTAATATTTTTTTTACTATTTTTTTTAACCGTTTTCCGTTTCAGAGGCAGGCTATTTGCATAACTATTCAACAGAAAAAGCATTTCAAGTCTCACCTTAAAGTACTGAAGTACCCCAGTTGGTTTGGCACTTTAGGTACAGGTACCTTAACGAAAGTCAACGGAAAAGGGAAAAGCACCAACAGTATGGTACCTGGTCCGGTGGAAAAGCACCCTTAGGCTAAACGGCGCCCCTAGTGGTCAAACACTATTCAAACATGGGCTCCGAGGGTAAAGAGAGGTATGGATATTACCTTGGTGCAGCCTGATTTGACAAGTGAAATCCGACTCCACCGACTCCTCCTCCTCCCCGGTGGCCAACTTGAGCGCGAGTTCCAATTCCACACACTCAAACACGTAGAGCGAGGGCACGATCTCGGAGCCCCGTGCCCATCGTTGGGCTTCACCCTGGCCTGTAGCACTCCCCGTGTGCTCGTCCTCGTCCTCGGCCTCCAGTACGATACAGTGGTACAGGGTACCCGACTCCGTGGCGATGACCAAGATGTTGGGCACACAGGGCAGGCAGACCACAGCACAAGCATCGTAGCCGTAGTTGTCCTCAGCCGCGGGGTACATGGGCAGGGGGCCCCCGGGCTTCCGCAGACTGCTGCCACTAGAAGAGGGTGACATGGTCATGTGACATGGGAGGCTTCCTGGTGGGGCTCTGGCCCGCCCGCCCATCCAGTTTCCAGCACACAATTACCTGTGTGCCAGGTTGATGTAGCTCAGGTAGGTCTCGCCATTCTCGTACAGGATGTAGAGTGGGTATGCGGGCAGTTCCTCCCTGGCGAGGTGAGACACAGGCCGCCGCGGCACCGTGATCACCGGCGGGCCGAAGGAGAATGCCACAGCGATTTCCCCAAGAGAGGCGGCGTAGGATCGGCTGCGGACGAGAGTGTCCCATTACACTTTAGGAGTCAGCTCAGAGGCAAAAAGCAGGGGTGAGATCAGTCATGTACCTATCTTAACAGAAGGGGGGGGGAGTATTTTGCTTTATGTTTTTCATTTAGCTTTATTTCAACATTTTATCCAAAACAACACAGGTTTCTGAGAAAGTAGTATCAACCAGTCCCTATAGCAACTGGGGGTTAACGGCCTTGCTCAGCGGCCCAATGATGACATCACTCTGCCAGCTCTGGAATTTGAACAGACCACCTTTCGTCCAGCCACACACTGCATGTTACAGCGGGGTGACATGATCGATATATCAAATTACTTGCCAAATAAAATTTAAACAATAAGAAAATGAAAAACTTCGATCAACGGTCGATAAGGAATACTGCTGCACATCACCTACCACATCACAGAAACGAACAGAATCACAACCAATCACATTTAACTAAGAACAGATGACCTATGCCCAGCACATGCAGATCAAGGTTGATTGAGTTAGCGGAGCAGAGCACATGGTGTTCTGGTAATATCATGGAAGAGATAAGTGCTCCCTCAGAGGAGACTTCAAGTGTCAGGGAAGAAAGTGACAGCTCAGCAGCCACAACCTTCATTTTAAAAAGGAGAAATTGTAGATAAGGCAGGACGTAGGTGGTGCGGCAGTTTAAAGTCCAATACGCAAGACTGGTCCTGAATACTGTAAACTCTCCGGATACATGTACCAACTAAAACTGGAAATGCTAATAACTTATTTCACCACTTGAAGTATTGCCCTCCAGTAGAACATAGAGAAGGCAAAAGCACAAAGACACCAGCTATTAGGGGGTAGACTTTCAGCCCGTTGAAATATGGGAGAAATCATGTCTCATATTGAAACAGATCATACCATTTTACCATTATGTGTCAAACCATCCCCTAACTGAGCAAGAAGCACGTCAGAGAAAAAACAACTCAGCAGCAAACAATACTGTTGACATTCTCTAGCATTACAGCACAAGTCAAAAAAGATCTTTTGTATGATTTATTTATTAAAACTAAATTTCAGTTTACTGTTGCTTATTTTCATGTTATGAATGAAAATAATAATACAAAGCAGGCTCACCCCCGGGTGTGAACGGCCCCCTCTTCATCAGACTGGGACACAGGCAGCACCTGCGCTGGGCTCTGGGGCTCTTTTAGGCTATAGAATCTGCCAGAAACACACACAAACACAGCAGGATGGCTGAGTACTGCGCAGAGGAGAGCTCCCAGGGGGGTCCAAAAGGTGTCTAAGGATTCAGCCTGTTCCAGGGTACAGCCAGGAGGTAAACATGCAGCCTTATGGTTCTGAGAGTATTAGGTATGGGGTAACTGGGGTGCCAGCCACTTGAACATAACCAGCTGAGTAAGCTGGAGATGGCAACATGATGGTGCCCCCTGCCTTCACCTGAGGGTATTGTCAGATGTCAGGAGCACCAAGTGGGGCTCCTCTGTCTCGCTGGGGTACCAGGCAGCCTGCTGAAGGGTGACGGAGGTGGAGCTAGTGAAGAAGCGCTCAGCCACGGGGATGGTCCTGGGGAGGAAACATGGCGGTCACATGGGGCAGGCTGGCTTCCTGTGGGACAATAGAGCAGGGGAGGGATGCCTTCCTCCGGCTCAGTGTGAGAGTTAACTAAACTTTGCATCCCGTGGGAGGAAAAGCTACATGGACCACAGGTGTTTCTGCTAAGCAGCAGGACTTCTGAACTGCCACCAGGGGGAGACAGTGCTAAACTCCACTTTGATCCACCTTAACCTTTGGCTCTCTTAGACCCGTCATAATAGAAACAAGCTAGTTTTAGACATGGTAGCAGCACGACAAAATCTGCATCCTTCTTCAGAAAGCCTAAATGTTTCTTGGATTTTAACACTGAAAGCAGAGCCAAATGGCATCCTGTGCAGCCTGTCAAGACACCCATATCAAAAAGCTGCATTTCTTGCTTAGCCTGGATAATGTGTCAGATTTAAGGTACTACAATTTAAATGGACTGTCATCAGCATACAAATGGTGGGTTACGGATATTGTGGGCTTGTAGTACATTTCCCAGGGTGAACACATACAAGAAAATGAGCAGAAGAACTAAAACGGAGCCTTGAGCCTCACAGCAG
Organism: Mormyrus hasselquistii; assembly: GCA_026779605.1. Lineage (NCBI taxonomy): Eukaryota > Metazoa > Chordata > Actinopteri > Osteoglossiformes > Mormyridae > Mormyrus > Mormyrus hasselquistii. Next base: position 31,064,303 of record JAODKE010000114.1, read on the forward strand.
AAAATGGTTGCAATAGAGGAAGAATAAGTGCCTATATTCACGGAGAAGGTTCTATTTGTAAGACAGGACCCAAGTAACAAACGAAAGTATTGTAAAATGAAGACAAAAAATAGCTCCTATGCAGAGTTAAAAGTCAAAGAATAAAAGTGAGTTTTAAGACAGGTTTTCAACATAAATGTTGGGGCCAGACAAATGTGCACAGGCAGCTCGTTAAAGTTTGAGCTATAACCACAAATGCTTTAGCCTGAATCCAGGAAAAAATATGGTGCCATTTCAAATAAACACCAAATCACAAATTAATGAATCACCTGACAATAAGTCACCTGAAAGGGAGTGTGACAAGTGGAAAGCCAGGGTGAATTTCAATATACATACTTATGTTCTCACGTGCCCGTTTTATGTCCTCTACCACTGCTGAAGAGCAATTTCAACACTAAAACAAGTAGAGGGCAGTAAAAATCCCCAGATGTTGGTCTATCAAGGACACATCAGTAACATCCTCGCCGAACGAGAACAATCCCATGATTCATTATGCCGCAAGTTGGTTCTTGGAAAGCAAGTTAGCAAGACCGGTCTTGCCAAGACCACAAGTACCGTCTTTGCATTCTTGGTACTGAGATTCACCCCCAATCACTAGTCAATGGGTCACCTGACCAATAATATGCAGGTTTCAGGCTCACTCTCAATATTAAAGCCTAGACTAAAAACACACCTGTTTAGCTTATAGGGACACTAGTTCTAGCTCTAGCTAACTGCTCACTCCCAGTCAGACCTATAGTGTGAGGTGTAGAGCTGGCTGGGGATCGGTGCCATTGGCTTTGGATAAACTGACCTGTCAGTGCTGTCACTCTAGCTTCACAATCCCTTGTGGAATTGGAGTGCTGACATTTCAGAGACTCCCAATGCCTGCATCCCCACCTGCCTCTCCCTCTTACTTATGCTGCCATAGCCATATCTGCCAGAGCTTGCACATTGCACTCACCTAACTGTTAGCACAGCCTGTAGTCTCCCCTACTTTGACTAATTGCACATTTTATTTCCTCTACTCCTCCTAGGGTGTGCTGCCTGGAGACCTCAATCTATCTATATATCTATATCTATCTATATATCTAAATCCATATCCAGCACACCCTGCTACATGTGACGTCGCCACTACCCATTACATCCTTGCATCCAGTTCGCCGTTCTGCCTGTGTCATCAATCATGTATGACTCGCTGCCTTACTACTGGTTGCTTGGCAATTGGAAGGAGCGTTGGCACCGGCTTGTCATCACCTCCCTACTGCCGGGTTGTGTCTCAAATCTTATGACTTAGTGTGACTTGGAACTTAGCCACCTCTCCTATTTGACTCTCCCTGTTGCCCCCTGGAGGACGGACTCCCCCTTTGGGTCTGGTTAGGGTTAGGGCTTCCTCTGCTGCCCCCTGTAGGACGGGCCCCCCCTTTGGGTCTGGTTAGGGTTAGGGCTTCCTCTGCTGCCCCCTAGAGGATTGGCTCCCCCTTTGGGTCTGGTTAGGAATTAGGGCTTCCTCTGCTGCCCCCTAGAGGATGGGCTCCCCCTTTGGGTCTGGTTAGGGTTAGGGCTTCCTCTGCTGCCCCCT
>JAODKE010000114.1:31066002-31077226 GCA_026779605.1 Mormyrus hasselquistii
AGGACGGGCTCCCCCTTTGGGTCTGGTTAGGGTTAGGGCTTCCTCTGCTGCCCCCTGGAGGACGGGCTCCCCCTTTGAGTCTGGTCCGTTCCAAGGTTTCTTCCTTCTATGGAGTTTTTCCTTGCCACTGTCGCCTACAGCTTACTCACTGGGGGCTTTGGGTGAGGATGCTGTAAAGCGCTTTGAGACAATGTAATGTTGCGATAACACACTATACAAAAATAAATTTGTTTGTTGTTGTTTGTAATAGGGGTATTACAAGTAGAGAAACCTGGGAAGTTACTCACTTGCAATTGATTTCGCTGCACCCCCCCTCAAACTCTGACTTCTTGCCCCATCGCTGGGGCAGCTCCAGGACTGTGGCCCCGCGGCGGCCGATGAGGGCCACATGGTACTGCGTGGGGCTGAGCAGCACCTCACACACGTCGAACCGAGGTGGGTTGATGCACAGCAGGGTCTAATGGGAAAGAGGGGCAACGGCCAGTGCATCCGCAGTCCACGATTGGCTCAGCAAAGTGGAGGCTGCCATTATTTCATTAATCAGACCTACAAGATCTATAGAACATGACTGTCTTCTGCAAAAAACATCTTTCACAATTCATTTCGGCTTTGGAAAGCAGGAAATAAGAACCCTGTCAATCTGCTATATTAACTTCCACCCAGACCTCTCTGGGTCAAGTCATCAACACTGTTGTTATATGAGAACAGCATATTATTAACATTTAATTTTTTGCTACTATTTCTGTTTATCATCAATTTAACTATAGGCTTCACTCTTAAATCCAAGGACAGCACTTGAACCCTCCTTGAAAACAAAGTAACAAGAACTCCTGAAAAATGAGTATAAGGGCTGTCCCTGGTTTAGAGAAACTAAGGTTGACAGGCTGGGAGTTGACCCATGATTGCCTGCTCTCACGCATCTGGCAACACTCACGCTTTCAAACTTTAACAGACTATACTCCTAAAATTAGCCACATCAAAAGCATGGGGTAGTTTGCAAACACTACAGACTATTTACAACATAATAAAACTGTTACATACAGGTAAATGCGTTTTCAAATTTGTCTCAGACTGAAAATCTCACGCCACTTAGCTGACCAAAGTTAGCAACCCTGATAAACACCGGGGCCACCAGGATTCAGGCGATTCTGGTAGCCGCTGCAGGCAAGAGCTCGCAACAAAGGGTGACCACCTTCACCCAGCAAAGCACAGGGTCTTTCGCTTGGCTCCAATTCACGTCACACTACTAAGCCGAAGTCGATATGAAGCTGAATCCACCTAATACACATGCACGAACTACACAAATTGCTAACATAAATGAGAGCGGTAAGGAGCATGCACTGATCACAGTGCGTTGTCGCATCCACCACACGACAGACCACCTCAGGCATGGGAACCTGAGTACAGCCATGTGACGGGTGACACCACAGTTAGTCCGAATAGGCCAGTGTGAGTTTTTTTCCGGTTGCTAGAGGGTAAATTTCCTGCCGCCTCGCGCCGTAAAAAAATATAGGTTGACTTAGGGCAAAAAACAAACAGATAGGGTACACCTAAACAGCACCGCTAGCGGGAACGTAAGCATGTTTCTCCGCGGCTGTGTGTCTGACAATCCGGCGCGCGAACCTGGTGCCTCGCGCCATCCGCGCTCTCCGTGTTCAGTCGCCTCAGGTTGGTGGTGTAAAACACACTGTCCACGTCGTCCCACACAAAAAAATCCCCATCCAGGCAAAACGTCAGGTTTTTGGCACATCTCCTGCCGCAGGCCTGGGGCTCCGCATTAAGATTATCGCGCAATTTGGTGAAAATGCTGTGCCTAGGCAGCTCATTCCTCCATATTTCGCCAGAGAACACCGCCATTTTCAGCGTAACCCCTCTTTTAGTAGAATGACGACTAACGCCGAAGCACCAATAGCATCGCGCTTTACTTTCCTCCGTATCTCCAATCGCCTCAGAAGAAGGAGCTGTCCGAAGTGGCGACTCTGGGAAGCGTAGTTTAATTACGAAAACGTCAATTCGTTAGGTGTGAAACTTAAGTGAATTAAGATTTCAGATTAATCTTGAGCAAAGAAACTCACTAAAAGTCAAAGTCTGTAATATTTTACGTCAATGACGTGAATTTAAGCAAACTCATTATTATTATTTAAGTAATGCGTACATTCCGGTATCATGTGTTATATTAGAATTCAAATCACGGACCGTTTGTCGAGATTAAATATTAGCGTGTTTTTGTAGGATGCCTCGCGTTTGGTGTAATGCTCTTACGTTCACGCCCCCTCCTGGTCGCTGGCGGTACAGCGCGCACATGAGCGCAGTGTGTCACGGCCACTCGCATTGTCTCCGCCAGCAGCGGCGTGCCGTTCTCACTCGGCGGTCTGCTCCTACACGGCTCTCCCCAAGCGGCTGTACATGCTTCCCACCGCGATCGGAATGATACCTAACCGGGCCGTGAACCGAGCCATCTGAAGCGGATCGCAATGTCTCACAAACGCGACCCGAACTCCAACCCAGATGGGTTTAGGATCCTGAACACCAGTGAACTGCGGGATCTTTTGCAAGATGAAGGAAAAATTGATCAGATCGTCAAACTCAGTGAAAAGGTTGTTATTTAAATTTTATTATCTGGAATAGTGTAATTGAAGCTTGCTGTTTGTGTATTTTGTGAAATGTAATGCATGGTGTTAGTTTTCTTGGCGAGCCACTTCAAATGCTTTCTTCAAATGCATAGTTGCTGCATGGCAGCTGAATGATCCCTGATGATCGTTGATAAACGTGGCCGACGTTGCACATCCCAGCGCAGCAACCATTCAGCTTCACAATAATAATTTTACATTTGTTAGACGTGCACAAATTAAGAGACGGTTGACTGTGTGTGTGTGTGTGTGTGTGTGCGCGAGTGCGAGTGTGGCGGATGTTAAAATTTAACACACGTTACTAGTTGTCACAGTGTAATAGTTGTTACAAGTACGCACCGCGATTGCATGCTTTTGTCCATCCACAAATGTCCCTGAAGCAAATCATTGAAGAGATATAACACTAAGGCATGAGTGAAATACAAGCTTTGCGTCTGTATATGCGTCAAAATGCATGGCAGTTTGGGTACGATATCGCCATGGAAGGGTATGGAGCATAAATCAGCTCGGACACAGACAGTTATTGAACGTCCACGGGAAGCAGCGTAAACTTAAAGCAAGACTTACAGCAGGATAGTCAGCTGCTCTCGAATCTGACGCTCGATAAACGCTTAAGACACAAACACGTTATATGATCCCTCTCTCACGTGTGTGTATATTTGTATGTGTGTTTATATAATATGTTTTATATATAGATACACACACTCACTCACTATATATATGTGTGTGTGAAATGGCCATGCAAGGGTCCAGATGACACATGCAGGACATTTGAAACCTACTTCATTTGGGGGGAGTGGATCCGCATGGACCGCTGGGCCAGGAAGGCCGGCTCCTCACCCTGCTAATTAAGAAGTGTCCCACATCAGAAGTTGTTTAAGGTGTTCTGGTTTGTTCCTTTCTGTGCTGCCTTTGGTTTTCCCCTCTTCTTTCACTCTTATTAGTATAGTACCATCTTCGCTTTTAGAAATTTCCATTGTGAAAAGTCACAACTTAAATCTGAGAGGCAGATAGAGGTTGATGAATAGGGACACTGGTCTAAAGGGGAATGACTGGCAGAGCAGCTGCAGATGGGAATTGAGGCCAGGACGTCGGCGTGTGTGTAAGGCTGACATGGACCGCGCTCTCTCTGCTAATCTGGCCACACACTCTGGCTTCTGGCTGTGGCTCCCATATGGCTGAACGTACCTGAGCACATCTGGGGGCCTCAGGGCCTCGCTGATCCTCGGGATGCTCACAGCGTCTGCCTGCCGTTTTGGTCTCATTGGGCTTTACCTCCAGTAAGCCTGACTCCTCTGTCATCCCTCTGTCATCTCCCTATCATTCAGACATCAGTCAACAGTTACAATAAGTAATACACAATAATTAAGTATAACAGTGTGAAGAATGTCAGAGCGAGTAATGCATAAATGAATAGTATCACACGGTGGGTCATACAGTGAATGGCTGGATGATCTGTGAATGTGCAGTGTGCCTAAGTGGTTAATCTGCATATTTCTTGGATAAAAAAATGTGGGAATTCTCCAGAGCACTAGAATGAACATCCCGGGACATGCTGTCCCTGAATCCGCAGCCGGCTGCTGCATCGAACAACACAGCTTCTTAATTAAAGGCAGATGTATCACCGGCGGCCAGTGCGTCCAAAGCGGGCAGTTTCAGCCAGTGCTGCCTGTCCCTAGTACTGCCCACACACCCCTGGGACACTGGATGACACTCTGGAGAGCCCAGCCTAGGGAGAGAGGCACCTCTTTAGCTCTCTGGGAAATGCTAGGTGACTTCAGGAGCCATGAAGTTTTTTAGTGTAAATAGAAAGCTGTTTCTTTACAAACATGTTTTATTTATTTTACTCTTTGATTCCCATACTTTTGCTGATAAGAATAAATGAAGATGAGATGATATTTACACCAGTATTTCAAATTGGGAAATAGGAAAAGGGTTCATTTTATGAATATAGGCAATACTTTGTGTGAATTCGCCTTTGGGTCTGACGCTTGGCTGCCTGGACATGCTGAAATGTCTAAATCCGTGTTGCTCTCTGAGGGGTTGTGGAGAAGAGCTCCTGACAAGTGTAGAATCCTGAGGGGGATCGAACATGTGGAGAGTACACAGAGTTGGGAGCTGCAGAGGCAGGAAAGTGGTGTTCCTGAACTCCTGTTTAGAGGACATGTGTGCAGCTGAGAATCTGCCCCATGTACAAATGGGATTTGTTTTCGGTAACAAAGTAGATTGTCCCAGAGAGAGAGGGAAACGCAGAAAGCATTGGCAGAACTCGGCACCTTCTGTGGGTCCCTGCCCTCGTATATTCATGGTCATACTTTGATTCCAGAGTATAATAATTATAAAAAACTGATGCCACTGCATCTTCTCAAACTGCATGCTGATAACTGGGATCTGGGATACTTGGACACCCCAGTGCACAGATGCCAAAATCGGTTGCAGCTTTGGGGCACGTTGAATGGGCCTCAATCTGCAATGAAAATGGGTATAAATCTTAGTGAAACTCCCCCAAAGCCTCAGGCACTGATCAGCTTAAGCCTCCGAGGCGAGTCAGTGTGAAACTCAGTGTGATTATTCTCATCCTGCGTGCCTTTTCAGGGTTCATGTGCGCTGAAGACACAGGAATTTTACGACTTGGCCTGCCGCACTACAGCGTTTCCGGGTACCGTTGGCGGGAACAGGACTCCGATAACAGCACAAATGGGAATCTGTCTGATAAATCTGGCATCAGTGTCTCTGTCTGGAGGCCATTAGCTAATAAGACGGCCTTTTCCATGATGACATTTTCAATCATGTCGATCAGTACAACTGATAGCAATATGTTTCAAATGAATGCATTTGTTACCACGTCGTAAAAAAATCACAAGTCATATATTGTCACTTCTGGCAAGAAAGCGATCTTTTTTTTTAATCTCTCACATGGAGATCGGCTAAAAAATGTGGCATGGAAATGTACTTAATATGATTTACGGTGCTTTACAGAGGAGTGATTCATTTGGTAATTTGGTTCAGGCGTAATGCAATAAAAAGACAAATAGCAACTTTCAAGCCGCGAGCATAACAGAGACAGTCTTTAACATCCTGAAGCTCTAAGACCAAGCGGTATGCACAGTGCGACGTTAGCAAGTAGGAACTCTCAACATTACACGTTCAGCAGCCAGGTTAGCGTAAGGACTGGTACGCAGAGCTTGCACTATGGCCTACACCATTGCGGGCGTTTTTACTTGTGTGTGGTCTGCGTTGCCGCAGCATGTAGTTACATTTCTGGGGTATTGCGCATCAGGCTACACCATAGCTACGCCAAAGCGACAGCATAGATTCTACGCAGAAGTATATATCAGCCTTTAGTGCCCAGTAGCTTCACTGGTGGCTGCAAAGCGTTAGCTCGCTTCCAGCCGCAGCCCTACTACTCTACAGAATATTCATGCTGACACTCTGTACTTGTATAGCAGCCATAAATGAATAAGATCAAAAAGAAATGACCCTCAGTGTGTCAGTACAGAATGTGCATTTTTGTTTGTTTCTCCTTTCCTGGAGTCCACGTCTTGCGTAGCGTCTCTGATGTCAGCATCCCTGGCAGATTGTCCTTCCCGCATGAGCCGCTAAATTAGCGTAGTGAAGTAAGAGCTACCATTGTGAAAACAAGAAGTGTTAGACCTGTATTGCCTAGTTATCGGTTGATGCCGTACGGAAGAGCTTTAATTAAAACCTCTGGGTAAAGCCCCACGCGCCCCTATGTTTTTACTAGTAATAGGAAAGCTAATTTTTTCCAGAACCTTCCTGGATAAATGTAGAATGTTTGCTGTTCACCTTTGCATTCTCAAAGCTCCCCACCTCCTTGATCGGGGTTTCAGCTCCCAGACCTGCCGGGGGGGGGGACGGCCCTGCGTGTTTTAAGTTACTCTCAGAACAATGGCCCCCGAGTTTTGTTTTCCCTCGAAGGGGTTTTCCTGTGACTCAGGCCGTCGTTAATTACCTGTAAAGATACAGCCAAGCCAGAAGGCACTCTGATACTCTTTTATGTTTGGTGTGAACAGCAACTTTACAATGGGTGATAGAATTAGCTTAAAAGGCCTGAAACGAATTAACACCCAGTCTGCATTTCTGCTTTTTGGGCAACTTGGAAGCAGGTGAATTTGAGCAGCAGGAAAAGAATGTTTACAGAAATGAATTCATTTTCACATCAGAATCAGAAAGATCCCGCATGTAACACATAGGATTTTGCTTTGCTGGGTGTTGCCCCTGAAAAACATGCGACATGCATGACTATTCAAGATGATGTAGAAGTATGTTCACATGAAATTTAACACAAATTATACTGAATAAGTTTAATAAGAAAACACATAATTAAAATTAAATAATTTCACACAATCTATTATTAGTCACTCATTATGAAAGTGTTGGCTGCTTTCAGCTTCACATACCGTACAGTAATGTTATCCATAAAATAAGGTTATTAATCAGGCTATTCAGCGTGATGGTTGAGATTCCCGTGAGCAGCTCTGTGACTGAAACATGACATTATGAACGCTTAATCAGATAAGTGTTAATTAACCTCTAGGGCTCTTAGCGGGTAATTATATCTCTTGTTAGACAATGCAGAGGGCTTGAGGGCTTTAATAGCGGCTCTTTTTAGTTGTAAAAAGGATTATTCTTCCATGTGTGAAGGCACAGACTGGATGGTTGGTGGAGTGGAAGTGTATTTTGTTTTATGTGGGGTTTCCACGTTATGCTGTAATGCAGGGTCCCGTAAGACATGGAGCAATGGTGTTAAATGTGACCCACTCGGTTCAGCGGACTTTCCTACTGTAATGGTTCCTGCAGCTGTCGGCGGTGTCACAGTATGGAAGCCTGAAATGCCACGGAAAAGGGAGCCTTTGCAAGCTACAGTCCATCAGCAAGCTCATAAATGAGAGTTACAAAGAGGTACAAGAGTATGAGTCTGCCAGAACCTGTCCCCGCTGGGGTCTGGTTCATAGACAGTATTTTTTTACCTCGTTTAACCTTATTCACCGCAGCGTGGAATCTGGACTCGGCCTTCTGTTGTGTTTTGGTGGTTTACAGCTGGCCTCGTCACCCCGCCTTGGCTGTCTCCTCAGCGCCGCACCGTTTTCATATATCGCTGAAGCAGATGTGTTTTGAGGGAAGCCTTTTTAACGGAAAAATGAGAACAAACTTTGGGTCATAGAAAAAAAAAAACAAGAAAGCAGATTTCTGTGGCATTAAAACCGTGGCTTGGATTCTCTGATACTTTCAGACTGAGAATCTGGTGGCAGATTGACTGGTTCCAGTCCCCCGTCTTGCACATGGAGCTTAACAGGAATCAGAGCCCTGCACCGACTTAAATATTGCTCTCTGCCCAGTCACTCACAAAATCAACATTTGGGTCTGTGGCTTTCCGGGGAGATGGGGGAGGGGGGGGAATGGCTCCCTGCATGAATTTTGTGAAGAGTGGGCCTCTGATTCATAAACTTGTGTTTTCCTTGTCCCCTACATGACGACGCTGTTAAAGCTGCTCTGTGACCTGAGACTCCCCTCCAAGATGAAAGTAAATATGTCTGCCCCTGCTCTCATTCCATGGATATTTTCATACACTTTCACACTGCCAACAAATTCTCTTTGCTGGCTATGAGAAAATCACATGACTGATTATTTTTTTGTTGCGCAAATTTAATTAAAGTAATCTATCAGTCCATCTGTTTTTGACAAGTGTAGTGAACCTGGAGACCAGCCCAGAAAGCAGATGTACCCTCACGAAAATGCTTTCTCACTAGTACTGATCCAGAGATGCCAGCTCACCTAATCCACATGTCATTACCCAGGAGAAACATTGCATTTATTTAGGAGAAGCTTTTATCCAAAGCGAAGTACATTATTAGGGAAGTTGCTAGCCAATGGAGCTATTGGGGGTTAAGGGTCTTGCAAACAGCAACATCGATCTGCCAACAGACCACAGACACAGACCCCAACCCCTAACCCACTGAGCCACACAGGCTGGTGGAAATTGAACCTTAGATGCGTGAAGCTACAGGGCTGACCACTGAGCCCATAATTAGACTCAAATAATCAAGGAAGCTCAACATCATCATGCATAAATCGATTTCAGAAAGTATGATGGATTTGCTGAGGAGTTCCCTTTCTGGGCAGGAGTAATGCCCGCGTATCAGTCTGTAAAAATGCTGTCCCGTTGTTACCAAGTCATCAAGGAAATACAGCTCCAGGTGTTGCCAATGCCGCAGGATCAGCTACTCGTCAAGATCAGCCACGCCACAGGGGCAGCCGCTCCTCAGGATCAGCTGCGATGGCGACAGCACGCCCCAGCCTTGTTCCCATTAGGATCCCATAGCTGATGCCTCTCTTCAGGCTCTGTTTTCATGGATCCCCTCTAATGACGTTTGCTCTGATTTCCCGTTCGATGGCCATGTGACAGATGCTTGATAACGGAGCATATGAAAGCATGCTGTCCTCGTCATCCCCCGTCATTCTCTCGCTTTTGTCTTCCAGCCGTCGTCGCTCTCTCTCTGCCCGCTTGTGCCCATCAAGGTATAACAGCCACTATTAAACAACATTGTCAGCCTCGAAATGTCAGGCTGGGAGTTGCTCTAGTCTTGAAGCCCCCTCCCATTTATTCTTGTGAATTCACAGCCCCCCGCTTTGGCATTTCCTGGCAGTCGTGGTTTGACCTTGACGGCAACGCTGCCTTAATGCTGTGGCGCACATCCGCTGATTCTGGAGAATTTTCCGTGTGTAGACACAGAAAGACAAGTATGTGGGCATCTGACACAGAGAATCACTGTAATAGTGCTTTTCCTTTGTCATACAGGAACCAACCGGTACCCGAGCCATGCCATGACAGCACAGTTCCAACTCATTTTAGTTTTCCACTGTGGAAGGGTCAGTTTGGAAACGCATCGCCGAGTTTGAAAAGTGACGTAAAACCGAAGAGGCACTTATATACTGTTCACTTTATATACTGCATCAAGCGCTAGCAGAATTAGCATTTGCTTATGTAAATTTACACTACAAATCCATTCCTTTCGGCTGTTCTGTATAGTTTTCAAGAATTCATTACGACGTGCATTGCATTTCGACCAATCAGATGGTGGTGACGCAGCCAGATAGGTTTGGTCACGCTTTCAGCCCTGCTAGTAAGCTGGGCTATGTCAGCTTGGGTACAGCTTGGGTACGGCTCGCATACTTTACAATGGAAAAGCGGGTTGGGTACAGCTCGGTTCTTGATGGCAGCGGAAAAAGACCATTAATGACAGTTTTCCCCAACTTTGGTTTTGTGATGTTAGTTATAAGTGCTTTTTGTCAGCCACTTTATGGAAACTGCTTTTGTGTTCTTAGGTTCCCAGATCTTGCATGTTTTTTCTGCATATTTTATCTAGGTCTCCTTTGGGACACACACTCACAAACACACAGATGAAGCTAGGAGTGAGCACATTCTCTGGGGGTCCTGGAGCATTTTTTTCCCACTCAAGCGCCCAATGGAGATGTGGCTACTCTGCTGACCTTGGGATTCAAACTAGCAACCTTCCGATCACAGGCACAGATGCATAGAGAGGCTGACAGTGCCTTCCCTGTGTCCAGTTCCAGGAGCTGCATTTGGCACGGGACACCCTGCTCACCACCAACCGCAGCCTGGCCGAGGAGAGCCTGTCGCTGCGACCGCATCTGCAGAATGGCAAGCTGCAGCTGGCCCAGAAGTACCAGGAGCTGGAGAAGCTGAGGAGCGGCTGCTGGAACAAGCAGCGGCAGCTGGGTAAGCTGAAGGAGCCCTGCGGGAGGGAGGCTCGTCCTGGGTCCCACACAGGAGGGTGGCTGCATCATGGCACTGATTTCACATTTTTCCTGCCTTTCATGCATGCTCTTCTGTAGTGTCACTAGGCTCCAGCTATGACACATTTGGCCCAGTCCCCCACGACCAAGCCTGTAGAGGCTGCCGGTCTCTCTGTATCCGGGAGGCCCGTTTGGGTCGGGCTGCAGCCAGTTTCAATCAGCACTAGATTCCTGCACTAGTTTAATAATAGCCTGCAACCACTGTGGGGTGTTTGTCACTGATACAGTGCCCCTAGCTCACTGAGCTGTAATATCCCATCTTTGCACCCGCACTGTGCTCTTCTGAGTTCGCACCTCCAGATCCATCTGGGTCAGACCCTGTGAAGGTGGGTGCAGCACAGCTATGGGGGTGAAGTCAGGTCAAGGCCTCCCAGCTGGCAGCACTGTTCCCCTTAAATTCCAGCCAGTAACCTGCAGGAAGTGCCATGCAGATGGAGCTTGTGGGATGCTGATCAGGTTTCAGCTCCCCAGATGGGAATATGGCACCAGAATGTCATAAATCTGAGTGTTCCTGAGTGTTCCCCTGTGTGTTCCTTTAAGTGTTCCTCCGAGTGTTCTGTGTGTTCCCCTGTGTGTTCCTCTAAGTGTCCCTCTATGTAATCTTCTGATTGTTCCCCTGTGTGTTCCCTGCCCATTCCTTATGCATTGCCCCGTTTTTGTTCTATCATTCGTTCCCCATGTGTTCCTGTGTCCATTCCCCTGCCCATGTGTTCTTTAAGCATTCTTTTGTCTGTTCCTGATGCATTCCCCTGTCC
>JAODKE010000114.1:31082865-31097173 GCA_026779605.1 Mormyrus hasselquistii
TAGTCAAACGAACCGCGCTTTGGTGGTCAAACGCACTCGGGCACGGTTCACATTGCCTAGTGTGAGTACACCCTAAGTGTCTTCCCAGCTGTCCCCCCTCCCCCACCAAATCCAACTCTAGGTCAGGGGAGGACGTCCACACTTTGTGAATAATTCTAACGGGTCACCCCAGAAGCTACATTCACTAACTGATATATATCTGTGAAATTGATCAGAGTACAAGTTCTGCAAAAGTCATCATTGACATTGGAGTACTTCAGGGTTCCTCTGCTAACTCCATAAATCTGTCGCGGCTCAGCTAGCTTGCTGCGGAATGACCCAGGGCAAGTTAATACACATAAGACGGGCTCCTGAGCTCTTGCAGACTGTGTTGAGGTTCACCTTCTTGCCAGGTTGAGCTGTCATTCACCTTAACGGCCAGCCATGGTGCTATTATCTATAGGATCGGGGATTCTGACAGTGGTAAGCGTTAAGGCAAATGGTTTCCAGGGCAACTTGGCAGCCCATCCCTCATCTCCATCCCCCCCAGCTTCTGAAAGCAGACTCCCCGGACTGCCTGATTGTTTTCTGCTTACAGCTGATGCCTCAGAGTTAGATCAGTTTCCTGTTCCCCCAGTATGTCCCTTCCATTTTGGCAGGGATATTCTCGTACACATCCTCTCTCCTCTCAGGGGTGTGAAGGTACATGTGTGGCCGACTGTGCATTGGTGAACAGAATTGGTCGTGTTGAATGAATTATCCCCTGGACTGACTGCTGGTGTACATTCATCAAAGACATAACAGACCCACAAACGTGGAGGCAGCATAGAAAAAGGCTGCATCTACTGGCTGATAGCGCTCAAGCGGCCCTCAGCACTCCAATTGTCCGTTACAGTTTCATGAGATCCATTTCGGGGCAAGTAATGGAGATTCGGCAGTGTCACTGTCTTGACGGTCTCTTGCTCTAAATGAAGAAAAGCTTTAGTTAGAGTTCTGTCCTGCGGCTACACGCACACACAGACACGCACACATGCACATTATCATAATGACGCGTTTCCATAGCTACCGCAGACTAGCCTTCCAGGCACAGAGCCCTTTGTTTGTAGCTGCGGTGAGCTAATGTGAAGTGACTGCCTTCTCCACCGGCTCTGGGTATAACAGTGACTTTGCAGATGGCATGGATCCCTCTTTGGGTAGCAGAAATTTTTGCAATGTGAAATGAAAAGGCCTCGTGGGCTGTAGCTGCGAGTCTGCAGGAATCCCCGCTGTTGGCCTGTGTTTTCAGTGACTCAGCTCGATGCGTTGGTTTCCCCCCAAACCCTGGGCTTCACTCTGTCCTCGACTGGACATCCCTACGGCCCCGGCTCTGTAGGCTTGGGGTTCCCTACAGGACTGCTCTTTGACTCCCATTTGAAATGTCGATATATCTGTGTGCTTCCAGAGGGCTACGCAGAGAAGCACAGCCTGCAGACAGCGCAGAACCTGCTACAGGAAGATATGACCCGCACCGAGGAGGAATCCGAGGTAAAATACACCATGTGACATTTTGGCAAAGAAGCCCAAGTTATGTCCTGGATCCTTCCGTGCAGTCATGTGCTGGGAGCTCATCGTGTCCACAGTTTGCTAATTCTGACGTTTTCAAATCACTCTCTGGTTCTCCTGGACCTGGACTTAACCAGAAGGAGTTGACCCCCATGCTGACCGTGATTGCTCCATTACTACAGTAATACTTACCATGTATGCGCTTACAGCCCCTGCATTACCCAGTGTCGTATTGATGTTTTTGCAAATATCTCTTACATAATTCCTCTACAAACACTTGAGTGAGCCGTTTCATGTCCAGAAGATGCTGTGATCCATCACGACACAATGCTTGTGTGCTTGGGCTGTTCCAGATGTAACTATTCATGGCCACCCAGCTCAAGGGAGTCTGTGATCGATGTAGTAGGGGCTACATATCTCTGTGCGACACGGCTTGATTGATTGGCGTTGTTCACTCGTGGCCACGCTCCTCCGAGTGCAAGCCAGCTCAAACCAGAAAAAAGCGGGGAGCTCCGTTTAGGCCTCATCATGGCTGGCCCTCATCCTTTCATCACTAAATCCTCACTGCATCCCAGTTCCTACTTACAGGCACGCATTAATCTCACATTTTGCCTGATATGGTTTATTAGCAGCTTTATTATGGGGCAGGGGACGCGGGCGGTCGCAGGATCGCAGAGACACCATGTCCGTTTCGGAGGTGCAGTTATTCTCCTCGCTGGAGGCGCGTAAGAGGCCGGTCGATAAGCAGCACTCAGACAAGTCCCTCTCAGGGGGCCTGCTGGGGTTTCTAGGGGGGTGCGGTTTGCCCACCCTTAAGCGTCATTAATTATTTACCCTCACACAGGGGGACAGACAGGGTCAGCCACCTGCTCCCTCCCCCACACACACAAGCCAAAGTGGGACAGTTCAGACAGATCAGGTTCTTGCGGCTTGGCTGGGAAATATCAAAGCGGAGCGTGTTTGCAGGCATCAGGGAGCCTCCCACAGGCCTCAGATCTCCGGCAAAGCTACAGCGGCGAACAGCAGGATGCGATGGTATGGCGTAAGCAGGCGGGATTGCTGTTAGCATGTGCGCTAGGCTAAAGACGCAATGGTATGGCGTAAGCAGGTGGGATTGCTACATAATTGGTTTTATTTTACTTATAGTATTTTTATTGCGATGAAAGTCAGGAAAAATCACCCTATATGGCCTTCAAATATCATTCATTTACTGATGGCCTTCACTTATTTATCATTCACGGTAATCACTCCTTCAGACTGCCATATTGTCTGACGTCACAGCATCTGCTTCTCAGTGAAGTTGGGTTTCCCATTCGAAGCTGTGACTTTGACAGCTGTTCCATAGTACTTTTCAATTTGGAGGTTGAATATTTTTCAGTTCTGAGTTGTCCGGAATGGACGTTAAGAGCCTTGTCTGTCGTTGACGTGTGCTAGGTTAACGACACGATGGTACAAGGCTACTACGTTATCCAACTAACATAGTAACACTGTTAACATACTAACATCACTAACATACTAAAATTATTAACTTAATCACCATACTCCTTGAGTTTTGGGAGGTGGATATGTCCTCGCAGCCTTTTTACTCTTGTACCGTTTTTTTTTTTCGGGTCAGGATCTCCTGGAGAGGTTCATGGAGGGCACTGTTCCCCTGGAGGGCTTCTTGGAGTCTTTCCAGAGATCCAGGAAGACGTACCACGTCCGGCGGGCTCAAACCGAGAAGATCCAGGAATTCACCAAGGTCGAGAGAAATGCTCGGAAATACGGCGTGGCCCCTGAGGAGAAGGCGGAGCCTCGGGAGCAGCGAGCCAATGGCTTTGTGGCACAGGCCCCACCCCGCGTGTTCCAACTCCGCTACGGGCTGACGCCCGCCATCATCCTGCCCCGTTGCCCTCCCAGATCCTCCCATGGCCCCATCCATGCAGTCAGCCTGCCTCCCCTGGACACCCGGCTGGGCCAGAACCGCCCCCAGGGGTCAGGGACCCCACACGCCTGTCCCGGCCAGCCTGTGGGCCTCCGCGTGATTGGACAGATTCCCGGCTGGCCCATCAGGCCTGTGCGGCTGCAGCAGCTCTACCGTCCTGGGCAGCACCAGCCGGAACCACCCTGCCGATAGGGCCGTAGCCACCGTGGTTTTTCAGGACCCGTCACCAGGCCCAATGGCGACTCGGGGGATAAAAGTGCCGGGTTGCCCATACAGCATCAGAAAATTCCCCAAGGGACCCATCAGCAGCCAGGCAGAACCATTTCAGCGCCGCCACCAAAGATCCAGTCGCCACGGCAACCAGGACGCAACAACGGCTGCTGTTTGAACGTCACTTCCATCAGAAGCAGCTCAGGGACATCAGGCCCTCTGTCACCTGGGGAGCAAAGCAAGAGACTTGCAGGGATCTGCGCTTTGGCAGAGAGGATTAGCCGTGTGGAAGAAGCCACCTTCTGTCTCACTGGCGATCAATAAAGTCCATGTCATGGTGTTTGTTACAGACCTACAGTCACCCTGCGTTTCTCTTTCTCTTTCTCTTTGTCTCTTTCTCCTTCTCTGATGGCTGTTTCTGAAGCGTGATCATTAACCCCCATGAACTAACTTGGAGTCAGCTTGTCAATTACAGAGATAGGATGCATGGGACGAAATCAGAAAGTAATAATATAATATAAGTAAGTATATAAACCTGATATAAACATGACATTTTAAGACATAGACAAAAAATTACTCCTGTAAATGATTCACTTGTCCATGGCAGTTTGTATGCATGGCCGGTCTGCATTAATTTGATATGGCAATAAGTTTTGGGGTTTACTTAGCAATTCGGCATTCTCTGCGTGTCCTGCACTGCAGAATTTGATACTGTTTACAGAAACTCCTTTCCATGCACACACACAGGTACACACCCACAATCAAACACAATCACATACACAGGTAAACACATACACAAAAAGTAAACTTTCCAAAGTGGATTGTTCTAGTAATAATTCTTCCCTTGTTATTCAAGGTGCATTTTCCCCTCTTTTTTCTTGAACATTGCCAACCCCCCCCTCCCCCCCCCCCAAATCTGGACACAGTGCTCCCCCCTGACATGCCCCCTTGCAGCCGCTATCACATGACATGACACATGAGACCCCACTCTCCCATGTTACTGCAAACCCGGGCTGGACCACCGCCTGTGGAGGCCTTGCAGAGGCTTACACGGCTCCTGTCATTCCCACTCTTTTCTAATCCCGGATCTGCTTTTGTTCCTCCCTCGCTGCCTGCCGCGTCCCAGCAGGACTGAGATTGCAGTTTTGATAGTGGATATGCAGGTGGCCAGCGATGCACGTACAGGTAGGGGAGACCACGGGGGGGGGGGGGGGCACCTTCCTGTGGGCAGAGCCTGGCAGACCTACTCCACGGTCACATTTACAGATGCGGTCAGAGAGGAGAGTCAGCCGGCATCCCTGAAAGAGTCAGAGGTGATGCGGTCACTCAGCCTGCCATTGAATTTGACTCCATGACCTTCCTCGGCGCAAACAACTGGGTAACATCTGAAATATATGTGGCGCCAACTTCACACGGGTCTTTAACCTCTGACATGTTCTTGATGATTTTGTTGCCAAACAAGGGGTCAGAGAGTGGAGACTGTGGGTGTTGAACGTGGCCAATCAAAGTTTCAACATTGAACATGACGAGCGAGTTTGTGAGTCCTGGCCACAGTCTTGTGCTTGTGAGACTGCATTTGTGTGCAGAAATGCACCCTTGCAAGGATGGTTTCCCGCTTGCAGACGCTGTTCTACATGCTCGTATCACAGACGTGCATGTGGTTTTTACAGTATGTGCATGTGTTTAGATACTAAACACCATAACCTCGGACCTTTCTGCAAGCCCATTTGACTGGGGCCTGAATATGTGACAGGGGGCATGTCCAGGAGGGCCAAGGTCACATGATCAGTGTCATTCTGAGAGCACAGGGTCACATGCCTCATCAAGGCCGTTGCAGTGCGGGGTGAGGCGTCAGGAGGCCCGGCCGGACAGTCTTAGTTACACGGTTTACCCTGCAGGTCAGATACAGTGTCGGTCTTAAACATCCCATTTTCTGGGGTTTGTTCAAGCCTCACTTTTTCCTTTACTTGTCACCAACACTGACTACTTATTTTTATAAGTGGGGAGGGCTGTTTCCTTTTCCCAAGCCCAGAATCATTCCTGAGAGCGTTTTTCCACGAAACCTGCAATTAGATTCCATCGTTTATCCATTAGCTTTGTCGCTAAGGCACTGGAGCGTGCTCTGTTCCCCGGAGGGCTGCACTCTTCATACCTTTTCATCTGTAAATGATTCTTTTAATGCCCGGGAGCCATTTTACTGTAAAATCTAACCTGGGTAAAGAATGGCTTAAATGGTCACGATGGCAGGAGAGTAGCACAGCAGGTCGCTAGTGTTTGTTTACGTATTAGCTGGGGCCAAATCCCCGGGCTTTTTAATGGAAAGTAAATGTCAGACCCAATGAAAATGAGGCTCCAGTCCCGAAGCTGACGCAGCAACACGCTTCCCGATAAACACGCGGCAGCAGCTCGCTACATGCTAGCCCCACTGCCACCACAAAGCCACTGAGGATAGCGCTCCGGGGGCCCGAGCAGAGAACAGCCAAAGGGAAAATGACTCGGGCAGCGTTTATGGCCCTGCCCTCTGCCGTCCCTGGGCCCCCGAGCCGCGTGCCCGATGGATGTGGCGGGAGCTGGAATGCCGTGTGGCAGAGTGGAGGAACGTCAGGCAGTACGGCAGCGGCAAGTGACCCGGTTATTATGAGTAATAATATCCTGACGCCTTGGGAACGCAGCATAATAAAACACAGCATACACATCTGTTCTGTGTTACATTAATTAATTAATTAGCATAATGAAGTACATATTAGGGCCATTCAAATACAATAAACTCACCGAGCCCCTCAGCAATGCAGCGTAGTGGGGCAGCTGGAGGGGAGTAAAAGGGGAAAATGGGGCGGGGGGGTTCCTTCCCAGCTTATTCAGGCTTGTGTTACATCAGTGTCAGCAGCTGTTGCCTTCAGCTGTGATTGGTTGATTTCCCTGTCTGTCAGTAGCTGTCGTCTTCATCCTCAGTTCTGATTGGCTAATTTTCCTGTCATTCAGCCGCTCATTAAGAAGATCAAACCCCCTGTCTTCAGACCGCATGCATGCTGGACGCCTGATAGCAAATTATACTGTAATATGGAGAGATTAAAACATAAATATTTTCAGGACTCTAATATGAATGGAACTGAAGAGATACATTCCATGCTGCTGTTTCCATCACTTTAATGGCATGGCTGATTTTGTGTGGGAAGTCCCCCTGAGACAGGATTCCTGTCTGTTACGATCAGCAGCCAACTTTAACGGCGATGTCGTGAGCACTGCACTTAGGTGCTACTGTGGAATGTAAACAGCATGACTTTCGGTGACCTTTCAGGCCACACTGGCGATGGCAATGCTCCTCAGCCACGTTTAACATTTCATAGATCTGTTTGATGCCTTAAAATTGATTCTTTCTGGCTTTGCTGTCTGTAGCTAAGAGAAGACAGGAAATAGATTAAAATTTCTGTAAGCTGCTCAAAAAGGGCTGTCCCACTGAACGTGTCGCAGGGAGAAGCTCCATCTGATTTTCCATGGAACGTGGGGGATTTTAAGGAATGAAAATAAACTGTTTTAAAATAAACAGCTGGAAGTCATGGTGGAGAAGGAGGTGTGTCCTGCCTGCGCACTCTCAGCGTCGATTGTGCTCTGAAAGCCAACCAGGTGAAAGTATAACTGAGTCCCCCCCCAATAAGTGGAAAAGGGAAGATACTGGAGTGGGGTGGGAGGGGCCAAACCTACAGGGAACTCCTGCATGACATAAGACTGTTAGCCCCGGAGTGTCCCATATATCACAATTACAATCAGTTTGTTCTCCAACTACAAATAGTGCACGGGATTTGTTCTGCCGCTGATGGTGACATTTGTGTACAATAACACATACAATCAATGTACAAAAAACAATAAGCAGAATAAGAAAACAAAATGAATATTCAAAAATAAATAAAGACATGCAAATAATAAATAAACACATAGATAAATAAATGGAAACATGCTAGCATAATTTCTTGGATGTCCTAGGGTGGACATTTTTGGGACAATTTTTGAAATTTTACTTTTTTCTCCCACTTTTACAACAGAGGCATAAAGATAGAGTATCAAATTCCTTTGTACTGATATTCACCCTAACTGTGTCGAGTTGGACATTCAGTTATATACATTTCTTCATATTTAATTTCCCATGATGTTTATTTACGCTATTCTAGGGAGTGCTTGCTGGGATGGCTGTGAGCTGGATGAACCATTACTGAACACTTAGTACTCGTCCAGGGGAGCCTTTAGATACCCAGCCTCCTTTTATCCTCTGGCCAAACGGCAGCCGCATGACACGCGACGTATCAGCACAATCTCGACGTGCAGAGAATACAGCAGCATGTCATTAAGAATCATGTGGCGTGCAGTGGTGTGTGTGCGCATGCAGGGATGTGTGTGCGCATGCAGGGGTGTGTGTGCGCATGCAGGGGTGTGTGTGTGCATGCAGTGGTGTGTGTGCGCATGCAGGGGTGTGTGTGTGCATGCAGTGGTGTGTGTGCGCATGCAGGGGTGTGTGATGCATCAAACACATACAGACAGCTCAGCTGGATAGGAGCAACCCTGGGGGATGAGACACAGGGAATCAGGATCTACCAGGGAGCTTCGAGGAGGCCGGCGTTCCCGGAAAGGTGAGCCACAGGTCACAGGTCATGGGGGGGTCATCGCTATGCCGACGGCTGTCCTGAAAGCGGTTAAGCCCAGAAACACGTATGGCCAGATTTGCAATGGCCGCCAGCTGCCTACACGAGATGGCCGATTCTGCCGAGGGGGCAAACACAAGCAGAGGTGCTTGCATGCATGCACGCACACTAGCACCTGCAGCCATACGTGAGCCTCATGTATCGGAGGGCAAGTGAGAAAAATCGTGTCACTCGCAGCATCAGCTCTTAGATAACAAAGGATATCGTGGTGCACAGATGCCAAGATGCAAGAAAATACAAAGTTTCACAGAAGACAGAGATTAGATGTGTTAAATGTAGTGCACCAACATCTAAATGGTGTAAATACATACACTGATCAGCCACAATATTAAAACCTGCCTAATATTGTGTAGGTCCCTCACCACCAAAAACAGGTCTGATCATAGACTCCACCAGACCTCTGAAGGTGTGCTGTGGTATCTGGCACCAAGGCGTTAGCAGCAGGTCCTGTAAGCCCTGTAAGCTGCCAGGTGGGGCCTCCATGGATCAGACTTGTTTATTCAGCACATCCCACAGATGCTCGATCAGATTGAGATCAGGGGAATTTGGAGGGCGAGTCACCTTAAAATCTTTTTCATGCTCCTCAAACCACTCATCTTATCTTGCTGAAAGAGGGCACTGCTGTTGGAGGTTAATTACAATGAAGGACTGCACTTGTCTGCAGTGATGTTTTGCTAGGTAGCACTTGTCAAAGTAACATCTAAATAAATGCCAGGACCCAAGGTTTCCCAGCGGAACATCGCCCAGAGCATCACACGGCCTCCGCCGGCTTGCCTTCTTCCCATGGTGATTCCGAGCACCAGCTTTTCCACAGGTGAATGATGCACATGCACCAGTCCATCTACATGACATAACAGAAAACGTGACTCATCAAACCACACAGCAGGTCTTCAGTTTTCATTTATTGTCTTTGATTTGATAAATGAAAGGGAGGGTCTATCCCAATTGTGGGAATGGCATCTCTCTTCACATGATTTACATAACTCTTCTTATAGTTATTTCATTTTCTCTTCATTAATTAGCAAATGGCATTTCATTGTTTAGCCAAAGACTAATTTATTGTGCCCCTAACACACCCCCAGCCAGCACACATTTCTGATTGGTTCCCCTTCTTTAGGCATCAGTTAAACATCTGCCTAACGCCAACCCATGAGACCATCATAACCAGATAGCAATATTTTGCTTTTATTTCCTGTTAATCAACTAGTTCCCTTTCATATGGTGCCAACGCTTTGCCCAGCCATCCAAAACATCCTGCCTCTGATGTCCTCCAACCTTCATCAGAGGAGACTTCCTCTAGTAACTATCACCATACGCCACGCCTAAGCCACTCTCATCGCCCGCTCTGGGTCACGGTGTCCCAGCGACGCGATAACAAAACCACTTCCCTATCTTCACTGAAATCACATTTCCTGCAAAGCAAATGTCAAACTAAAGGATTACATCAGATAAATCGAATAAATGTGAAAATTCAATCCAACCTAACACACTAACAAATTACCCACTCCCTAAAACACAAAACTACTGATACTTAGCACCAAATATTTTTCTAAAACTGCTAACCTGGTAGACTAAGGAATACAACAAATGTATTTTTTTTTCTCTCACACTAGGTCCCGACCGCTGCACCCCAGGAACACCCCCAACACCTACCTTTTGGAGATGCACCGACCCAGGCATCTAGCCATCACAACTTGGCCCTTGCTCACTCAGATCATTTGCCAAATAACCAAAGTTATTCACATCGCCTTACAGTGGTTTAAATGTTATGGCTGATTGCTGCACATATACACTGTATATTTACAGTATGTGTGTACACACAATACAGACAAGTACTTGATGTGAAAAAATGGGTCGCTCTGAATAGTTGAGTGAATTCCAGTGTGGTACTGTCATAGAATGTCACCTTTGCAATAAGTCATTTCATGAAATTTTTTCTTTGCTTGATATTCCACAAGCAACTTTAAGTGGTATTATTGCAAAGTGGAAGCATTTAGGAACAAAAGAAACTCAGTCACAAAGGGACAGATCATTCACTTAAAGTAACAGAGCGGTTTGCCGAATGCTGAGGCGCATAGTGCATAAAAGTCACCAAAGCTATTGACTCAATAGTTCCAAACTTCCTCTAGCATTAACTCCAGCACAAAAACTGTGCACTGGGAGCTTCACTGAATGCGCTTCCATGGCTGAGCAGCTGCATGCAAGCCTCACATCTCCAAGCGCAGTGCCAAGTGTTAGATGGAGTGGTGTAAGGCTCACTGCCACTGGACTTTGGAGCAGTGGAAACATGCTCTGTGAAGTGATGAATCACACTTCTCTATCTTAACAGTCTGATGGTTTGCAGTTGCCAGGAGAACGTTACCTGTCTGACTGCATTGTGCCAGCTGTAAAGTTTGGTGGAGGAAGGATAATGGTATGGGGGTGTTTTTCAGGATTTGGACAAGGCTGCTTAGTACCAGTGAAGGGAACTCTTAATGCTTCATCATACCAGGACAATTTGGACAATTCTATGCTCACATCTTTGTGGGAACAGTTTGGGGAATGGCATTTTCTGTTCCAGCTTGAGTGTGTATGTGTGTATGAAGAAATTACATTCATTTACATTTCATTTACCTTCATATTCACAAATGAATAAACACAGCACTATTGTTTGAATGTGTATCATACACGTGTCAAATAAGTCCTTGAATCTTTTAATCATTCAACAACAACAGCAGCAATAACTACAACAACAAAAGTCAGTCATTGACAGCTTGCTTATAAAAAGGTTTACGCCATTTCACAATCACCTTCCACTTCAAAACATTCACATGCCTTTTTTTAGATTTTATTTGCTTTCGTCTTCGCGCCGAGGGATGCGGAACTCACTATAAGCAGCTTTCGTCATTGGAAATGGCTGCAGTTACCATTCCGCGACTGATCGTGGCAGCAACTTAAAAAACACGATCCCAAAACTACCGAGGGGATGACGGGCAAGACGGCAACTTCCGGCTACTGCTTCCACCTGCAGCTCCCAACATGGCGGCCCCTAAGGAGAAGGATTCACGGCCGGGGAAAAGTTCTGGAAAAGAATCGCAGCCGCTAATCATCGCGAAGACGGCGGCGGAGGAGCAGAAACTTAAACTCGAACGGTTGATGCGAAACCCGGTGGGTTTTTGCTCCGATCTGCTCACTACTGTTACACTCCCCGTTACTGTTTTTGCATTAATGTTAACTCGGCCATCACAAGTAATAGTTGATAACACCCATTGTGTGCAGGACAAGCCTGCACCCGTGCCTGAAAGACCCAAAGAGTGGCAGCCCCGCGCCCCCCCGGAGTTCGTTCGTGATGTTATGGGTATTCAGTTCAATTTTTATATATAAGGCCTTTCATAGCACAGTCACCCCATGCATTTGACTAGAGCGTGTGGCCATTCCTATATGATTTACTCAAAATGGTAAGGGAAAGGGGGATAACGTGTTTACTCTGGCAGCTTGTTGTGCGTTAATAATGCTGATAATAATGATAAGGGGCTTTTATCACTTTTAAATTATATTCGTCACATGCAGACATACACTGTGATATGTTTTTCCACCTTGTTCCACAGTTGTATTCAGTGTATAATAATAACAACAGGATAGCCACTCCGCAGTAAGTTAAAGCCAGGTGCATCGCTATACAAGGCGAAGTATAGTGAACGGTCGGTACGTGCGGCACCCTCCGGCCTTTCTTAACTAAAGCGCTGCGCAGGCTCCAGCGCCGGCGCCGGCAGCGGCGAGTTCCACGTGTACCGGCACCTGCGGCGGCGGGAGTACCAGCGGCAGGAATTCCTGGAGAGGCTGAGCGACAAGGCCGGTACCTCCGCAACAATGCGATGCCGTGCGGAATGCTGCTGAATATTAATTTGTGTGAAACTGTGGGTGTCTTTGGGGCTGGCCACTAATGAACTTTGTTCAGAGCTGTACATTGGGGCATCAAGTTAATTTGGGAATATGACAGTTTTCCAAAATCAAACAGACTCTTCTTGTCTTTGGTATTGTTTATAGCAAAGGCTGGATCTTGAATACCTTGAAAAATTAAAGGAAAATAAGGAGAAGGCGGACGAGCAGACGGCGAAACGCAGGAAGAAGAGGTGAGGGTCCCTGCTTAGCACTGAGACTGCACATCCTCAATTAGCTGTAGGTTTATTAATAAGCGGTGTTGTGCATCAGGAGCAGAGCTGTATGGCAGCTTCTTTTGCCTCAGCCGCATTTTCCTGGGTTGTTAAACCACATTTCCATAAAATTTTGAACCGAATTTATTTCCAAAAGCATATGCCGTAATGGTAAACATAAATACAACAGTAATAGTGTTCATACACTGTTAACAAAAGTCTGACGTCAGGAAGAAAATGTGCACCTTTGCTCGTGTGTGTGAGAGAGAGATTTGTGCATCATAGCCAGAGGGAGACAATACAAAAGAACTTGGATAAACAAGGTAAAAAGCAACAAAAGCACATCAGTAACCAAGTGATGGATAGGTAGGTAAATAGAAATAAAATACATTATTTCTGACTAAGGCCTGTATTGCACAAATGATTTTATTTTAAAGCCTTTTAACTTTAATGCGTATACTAAAGAGAAAACGCTCAGACTGGCTTCCTTGAGAATTTCATTTTGTGGGCTTCAGTATAAAATCAACAACATGGTGTTTCCCTTCATTTGAACTGGAGTAACAGAAGAAACTTGACAGTTTCTGTGTCATTTTGGCTCCCAGGAAGAAAATCTCAGTATAAAAAAGTGAGGGAAAGATATTCAGCAAAGTAAAGCAACTGTAGCTGGAGTCTAAACTATTAGCAAATGTAGCTACCAAGCTGCTGCAAGGGTCACATCTATGTAGTATTTTATAAAGATCTCTTTTAATGTTATTTCTCTCAGGTATGTAAGGACATTGATTGTTTTGTATATTAGGGGTGCACTTCAAACTCAGACTTCAAAACCTCGCCGTTCAATTCGATTTCAATTCTTGGGCTCATGATTCGATTCAAAACGTCCATCAGTCTGATAGGAAAATAGGAAATGCAGCTCTGAGATAATAAAGTTGCATTACAAGAATATAAACTCTTGCAAATATAAACTGCAAACCTTAAACTTAAATTAAACAACTTAAATTAACACTTTACGTAAAAGTAGATTAAACTTTCTCTTAAGAACCCAAGCGATAACTACATTTTTTATCTATAATCTTAATATCATTAATTTCAGAGAAATTTGGTACATGCATATCCACACAGTGTCATTGTAAGAATAGGATATCATTTGGGACAACATGTGTAACTTGAAATTCTTTAGGTCACACATTGAAATTGTATTTCTCCTTGAATCCAAAAAACATATAGAATTCTCGATCTTCATTTATCATTATCTGTTCATTAGCTGTTAAAATTTTGGTCTTAGCTCAGTTCTGAATAAATAATGTTTTATTGTGTATGATATCGTCGTTGTTCCAGATAAAACATTTAAGTGGAAAAAAATGTTTTTGTATAAGAGAAACTGATATTACAAGGTTTGCTTATGAAGCCAACTGAACTCTAAGGTTTACCAGCAGAAAATGGATTTATGAAGGAAACTTAACCCTCCGAGGGTCTGGGAGATGATGTTGGGCTTTCGGTTTTTCAGATCTCTAATCTGATTTATTTTAATGATTTGGTTAGACAAGGTAAAACCTAATCCGTTTAAACCTCCATCACAAATTTTATTTGTAATAACCTCATAAAATTAGAAAATGTATATTTCTCCATATGAAATTGTATAATAGTTTGTCTAGGGCATTGCATTGGATTGCAGCTTAGGAATTTCAACCAAAGAAAAAATTTAGCTGGTGTGGGATTTGCCTTCTGCTTTGCATACAGTAGGAACACAGCCTAATCTTATGTTTATATATATATATATATATATAAATAAATAAACATAATAAATTAGTAAATGGGATGACATTTGT
>JAODKE010000114.1:31201965-31221659 GCA_026779605.1 Mormyrus hasselquistii
AAATTTTGCTACTTGGTGTGTGTGTGTGTGTGTGTGTGTGTGTGTGTGTGTGTGTGTGTGTGTGTGTGTGTGTGTGTAATTGTTACATTGTGGAGGAACAGATTTCCCCACAATGTGATAAAAACCTGTAACCTTTTGCCTTGTGGGGACAGTTTTTTATAACAATCTGTGACTGCAATTAAAAAACTAAAAATGCCAAACGTCTTGTTTGGTTACTTATGTCATTGATGGGATTCAGGTTATGCCCACAGAAATGAATAGAGAGTTGCGTATAAAGATATCAATATGTGGACTGTGTCTGTCTGTCTGTGTGTGTGTGTCTGTTTGTCTGTGTCTATGTGCATGTGCGCATTGATGGATTGCCATCCTGTCCAGGGTATCCTCTAGCCTAGTACCCTTTACTGCCTCCAGGCCCCCTATTAAAAAAATGAGTGGATGGATAGATGGATGGATAGATGGGTGTTGTTTGAAAAATTTATGATGTATTTATTTACTATCAGGCAGGTTTGAATGAAGAAGCCGATGTAACTTAAATGCGAATGATGTGTTTCATAACCTTGTGATAAATCTGGATAATAGGTGTAATTCACGTTAATACTGATTAATAAAGTACCGATTAATATCATTATAATGATAATTATTATTATTATTATTATTATTACTGATTTTGAGGAATCATTGGCTTGGAAGCAGGTCCTTAACGGCTCCACAGCCCCCCCGTGTCTCACTGTCGCCCTCTCACTGTCTCCCCGTTCAGACACCAGCGTCTCTGTGGAGGAGCCTGGCGAACCTCAGGTCGACTCTGTGGTCCCTGACATGCATCCCCCAGAGGTCGTTGCAGGTAACTGCGGCTTCACCTCCCCACTGCACCAGCGGGACACAGCGCCGCCCTGGGGGGCATGGCCAGCAACCTCGCTCCCTCTCTTAGGGAGCTTCATTTCCGGAAACGTATGAAATCTCTTTTCACAGATACTCTCATCTCCCCTCACCCTGCCTTCAAAATCTCAGTAGCCCCCTATCTCCCAGTGGCTCCGCCCTCACCCCACCCTCAAATCTCAGTGTCCCCGCCCTTGAGATCTTACTAGCGCCCCATGTTCCAGTGGCCCTGCCCAGTTTTCTCCTCTGTACAATGGGAGGGACCTATTCAATCTGGAAAAGCACCATCAGACATCAGACATCACCAGCTCTCTATTTGGGACATTATGTTCTAAACTATGCGATAGCTGGTGGAGGCTTGATAGTGAGCTGATTTCTGGGGTGACAGCGCCGTGCTAAAGTGCCGTGTGTCTACAGTCCAGCCTGCTGCTGTGTCTGAAGGGCAGAATAAGCTGGACATCAGCCTGCCCTCAACATGCACATGTATCCTCCCTACATGAGCTTTTGCAGTTTATATTTATTATGTTTATTTTTTTCTTAGTAGCTGTAACATTTATCTTAGCATCTGCTTATTAGTATAAAACAGCTACGTTTGTTGTGGTGTGTAATGTCTTTTGTTTCATAACTTAATTCTGTGTAAAATTCAACCCCCCAAAAGACACAGTGCATTCTACAGCTTTTACTGGTTTCCTTGCTGCATGCCAGGTGTGACTGTACACTCATGACCTAGACCTCATGTTGTTGTCAGCCCTTTAGCGCCCCCCACTGACCGTGCCATAGCACTCCGTGAACATCTACTGCGGTGTTTCCCAATCCACTCACACACATTTTTTCCCCGCATTTTTGCTCCCTCTCAGCTCCCAATAGGGAGCAAAAAACATAGACTGTCGTGGTTCCCTGGATTGGTAAACACTGCTCTAGTGGATATAGACCACGCATCTGTCCGTTGACCCAAAAATGTACTTTGGAGACTAGACAGAAACCGTGAGTTAATAAGACCTCTTGAACATTTACTGCTCCTTTGCTTATTTTATTAACAGTCTGCCATCAGAGGAGCAGATCATACTAATAGTTGGACCATGATTTTTTGATAATAATGGCTTTTGATTTGATGCTGCAAAGAAATATTGAGCTTGAACTGTTTGAGGAAAACATTCATATCCAAGTGTTCATATTAACTCATCAGCGGTGTTTTGATTTGTGCTACTTGGCATCAGGTTGAACGTCGGTAAGTGCGGAAATGTTGGCGTGTTTGATTCGGTGATGGGAGCTGATGATCCATCACTACTGTCTCTTCACCTGGGGAATCCTTGTTATTTGCTGTATGTCGTGACTGAGGACACATCTTCTCCTTTTCAGCTGGGTCAGCGTCACCTAAACTGGCACCCAGTTTGCCCCAAAGATCTGCTGAAGGTAAAAGGACCTCTTTGTCCCATCTCTTGGTCTGGCTTCTTCTGAGAGGAGCACTAGTCCATGTTGCTTGTGTCTTTCAGAGGACCTCGGCGAGATGACTTTGCACCTTCGCAAGCAGGTGGAGGGTCTGTTCAGTGCAAAGTATGGTAAGTCACACCTATGTCCGATGCAGATGTGAGGTAGGCCAGACGAACGGTGTTGTGGTTCAGAATCAGAATCAGCTTTATTTGCCAAGTGTACTGGGGCACACAAGGAATTTGGTTCCGGCTGCTAGAGGCTCCCTAGCACACAGACAATAAGTGACACTGTACAAACAAGAAATTACACTATACAAGACTATACACAATATATTCAGGTGGGGATCCATTGATGCTCCTCACAGAGGATCTAGTTCATGGTGGAATTCAGGTGTCCGCTGGGCTTTGATACAGTGCATGAAGCCTGTGTGTCTCTCTATTCCAGCTGAAGCTTTGGGCCTCCCAGAACCCACTAGAGTGCCCTACTCCAAGTTCCAGATGTACCCGGACGATCTGTACGTCACTGGTCTTCCAGAGGGCATGTCATTCCGGCGTCCCAACTGCTTTGGCGTGAACAAACTGCAGAAGATTTTGGAGTCGGGCAGCCAGATCCACTTTGTCATCAAGAGGCGAGTGTCTAAAGTCGGACTCGGCCGATCTGTTTCTACATTATCGATTAATTCGATATCGTGGTTAGTATAGTGTACTGTTGTGGCTAATATTCTGAAGAGAAAGACGTTTTGATACTCTTCTACACCTGTCCTGATGTTAGTATTCATGTGTGTTTTGCAGACTGGACCTGTTAACCGATCCAATCAAGCATGACGCCCCCCTCAATGCAGCTGTTAACCCAGGTGCGTCAGCGCCATGATCAGAAGGCTCCCTCTGGAAGCACAAAATCAGTCGATGATAGTGAACAGTAATCTTTAATATGCTGAGTCACCCATGCATGTTAATTATTCGTATTCACCAAAAATGGAACCACATCACAGATGATGGGCAGTTTTTTTCTGAAATGACTTTAAAAATACTTCAAATGCAGAAAGACTGAGTGCTATTGTGTGTTTCTGCATGAGCAGACATGGACTCTAAGGATAACATTCTAGAAGATTCCGGAACAGCACTGAAAAGACCAGGATACTCTGGTAAGGATGGCATTGTCAGTTTATACTAGGCACGGATGTTCCTACTCGCAGCGTTAATAGCCATTTATGGTGCATTATCGACAAGACCTTCATACAGCATTCATACTGTAATGCATAATACACATGGCTATAATGTGTTGTGCTATTTTAGAAATAGTTTTAGCCATGTTTGTAATATTTTATTAGTGCATTATAATGCATTATGAAGATATCAATAATGTTTAATGTCCACCAACATATGTGATATTATTCTGCACTGTCTACTGTATGCATACATATGCTTTTTATATGCACTGGCTTGCACATAGGGTTTCATTTGACCTTTAACATGCACTCATTGTTGCGTTGTGTTGGGTTTATATTTCAATATATCCAGTAATTTTTGCTTGGTGTTCGTTGTTAAACTGTTCTGTTTTTATGTCCAAAGTTCTGTGTGAAATGACAGTAAAGTGACTTGATTGACTTGCATTGAAATGGGCTGACCCTGGCCTAGCTTTGCAACAATGACGTCATTTGGAAGATCTCAAAATGGTAGCTAGAACTTATGTTGTGGGTGTGCTTCTCACAGACAACCTGGAGGCCAAATTGTCCAGAATCGATCTGGCCAACACTCTGAGGGAGCAGGTCCAGGATCTGTTCAACAGGAAGTACGGTGAGGCTCTGGGCATCAAGTACCCGGTACAGGTACCCTACAAACGCATCAAGAGCAACCCTGGCTCCGTCATCATTGAGGGGCTTCCCCCGGGGATCCCCTTCCGAAAGCCGTGCACCTTTGGTTCCCAGAACCTGGAGAGGATTCTAGCAGTGGCCGACAAGATCTCCTTCACAATCACCAGGTAGGGAACACTGCTCATGCATGCCACATGTCATTCGGGATGGAGATGCCGTTCAAGAACTACAAACAAACCGGGATTTCTTTCCTTGCAGACCATTCCAAGGACTCATCCCCAAACCAGGTAAATCCCATTCAAATTTCAGCTCATGATCAGACAGAGTGAAGTTCTGCAAGCACTGGACTCACTTTGCACTGCTGTTCCCCCCAGCTCCGCGACGGATCACGCTGTTAAAGAAGGCCTACGCATCGATAAAGGGTGAGTGGCCGGTGTCCCAGACCGTGCGCTCAGTACCTGTAAGGGCAGTACGAGCGAGTGTCTCCTGCCTCGTATCATGCTCACCATGCTAGCTAGTGGTTTGCCCATCAGAAAGACGCGTTTCTGTTACCAACAGATGAGGAGGATGTGAACCGCATGGGGGAGAAGGTCATCCTCCGTGAGCAAGTCAAGGAGCTCTTCAACAAGAAATATGGTCAGCTGGAGACTTTCACACCTGACCATGCTTCCTGCGGTGTGTCCCTCTGTCTGTCCCTGTGTACCCATGAATTCCCCATGCTCCATCTTCAGGAGAAGCTCTCGGCTTGGATCGCTCTGTCCTGGTACCGTACAAACTGATCCGCGCCAGTCCGGACTCTGTGGAAGTTTCTGGTCTTCCGGAAGATATTCCCTTCCGCAACCCAAACACTTACGACATCATGCGCTTGGAGAAGATTCTCCTGGCACGGGATGACATCACCATCAACATAAAGAGCCAGTTACAGTGAGTGACTACACAAGAATCCACTGTGACCTTAACTGAACCACAAGCATTGTGTGTTGAAGGACGCCTCTTGGCCATATCAGGGATGAACGGAGGGGCGTATTCTTTCTGCTGGATGAGTATCAGCACTGACATTTGTCTTTTCTTTGATACAGGCCTTTTGCAGAAATTTGCACCCAGACGTGTAACGCGGGTGAGCACAGCACCATTGGTTTGAAACATTTACATTTACGTTTCACGCAAGTGGGTCATGATAAGTGAAGCACATGGGGGTCCAGGGTTTAATAAAACCTTATTACGCCATTTCCACCAGGTAAGGGTGGGTCCAGCAGCAGCCGGCGCAAGCGAAAACGGGTGCCAGATGGCGCTCAGGCAGCCACGCCCTCGGGGGCGGAGTCTGGAGTATCGACCAGTCAGATTCCTGTGATGGTGAGAGGTTTGCCGCCATTTGGAGCCTTAATGACATGATGTCTTGGCAAAGGCCCCTGTTTCAATGGCGCCTGTCACTCCCTTTCCCCTGCAGCAATGGCCCATGTACATGGTGGACTACAGCGGCATGAACGCGCAGGTGCCCGGCAAGGTGCAGTACTAGCGGCCGGGACGTGCGTCTGCTCAGGATGGACAGATGACTGGGAGGAGGATGTCAGTCCAGTATTTACAGCCACATCTTCCAGTCCTAGTCCCCGTGTAGTGATGTTCATGTAGCAAACCCCCCATCCCAATGGCCAAAAGGAACGGGGGGGGGAGGGGGGCAAGCAGCTGAAACTTCGGAGATGATGTGATGGAGCCCTTTACACTCTGGGGGTGCTGGATACATGCTTGTGTGCTGTTGTTAAAGAGCGAGTTGAAATGAACTCTGTGCTTAAGATGTACTCATTGGCGGAAGCTCCCTTGCCAGTCGCTGGCTTCTGCATCTCCACGGAAACCTCTGGATGCCTGGTATTTCATACAGTTTATTGAATCTTCCTCTTCTGTCTGTTGGTTTCCTGTCCCACCACTCCTCTGTCTGTTCTCCTGCCCCCCATGAGGAATCTGTCTCTCTGTCTGCTGCAGAGGAAGGCTCAGGCCTTGTAGGTCAATTACTTTGCAGACACTAAAGCCTTCCTCCACACAGTTTATTATTATTATTATTATTATTATTATTATTATTATTATTATTACCTATCCATTTTCCATCACTGTTAATCCAGTATGGGTATCCTGGGTATCCCAGGAAGCACCAAGCATAAAGCAGGGGACACCCTGGACGGGATGCCAGTCCATCACAGGGCACAGGGCAGGGGACACCCTGGACGGGATGCCAGTCCATCACAGGGCACAGGGCAGGGGATGCCCTGGACAGGATGCCAGTCCATCACAGGGCACATATACACATCCATGCACTATGGGCATTTGAGAGACTCTAGTTAATCCAACTATGTGATTTTTGGATTCTGGGGAAAAGCCGTGCCGACGGAGGAGACCACGCAACTTCACACACACAGTCGTGTTGCCACCATCATTATCATCATCATTATAATTATTGCTTAGGCCACACTTACTGATTCGGCAGTTTGTATGTCTGGATGTTTTATTGCAGCAATTCAGGTGGAGTAACTCGACTCCAGGATACAGCAACAGAGCTGAGGTCTGAATGCTGCTCATGCTGGATAATATACACAAGTCATTTTGTCTGTAAGGGGAAGGAAACCTGATATAATGGCATAAAGGTGTCTGTCTGATTATTTATTTATTTATTTGAAAAAATAGGTTGTTTATTTGCCGGGACGTAGGACCGAATGTTCGCTATATCCATCCAGATCTCAGTGAAGCGTCTGGGCAGTGTGAGTGTGACAGATGCTCCGGTCCGGACAGGAGATCGCCTAGCGTCTGGACGTGGGCACTTCCTCTGTGGCGGCTTCACATCCCACATAAATGATCGTATATTTTTATTATTCCCTAATTTTCTTTCTCCCCGTTTTTGTAGCATATCGAGATTAAGTAAACGGTTACATTAAAGATATAATATGAATGTAACTCAAAGCTGAACGGTATGTGTTATCCTGCAACGGCTGTCTCTGGATTCACCGGAATTTCTATGCTGTACCTTAATGCCATTTAGGCCTTTCAAATAAAAGGTGTTGCCTTGCATTCTTCTTTGCCGCACTCGTGGTCACTTTGCTAAATGTGCTGGATGGGTAACGGAAATCACAGATACACCCCATTACAGTCAAGGAGCCAGGTAGTATCTCCTCCATCCGTCTTCCACAGCTACTTCCTCAGAGCTGTCAATCCCAGGATCCATAGGGCACCCTGAATGGGATGATTCAGTCCATGTTGGATCATAAGTCTTGGGGGTTTTTTTTCCAATTTTTAAAATATTAATATAGCACTGTATATTTTCTTAATTGTGTTTATAGCTGAGGAACTTTTTGCAAACCTTTTCACTAAAATTGTATTGGAATATGCACTTATACAAAAGAAGCAACATTAATTGTTGAAATACACATTCGTTCAGGCAGAAAAATACTCCCTGCTTATCTGTGTTCAGGAAAAACCATCCTGGGATAGTAAGGCTGCGCTGAACGCTACACCATGACGCTGCAGACCACCCACGGACGGGTTACCTTGGTGACTTGTGTCCTTTGGAACAGGAAAGGCAGACAAATCCCACACGCCCCAAAGGACAGAGTTGAGCGCACAATCGTGGCATTGCAATGACTGCACCCCTTGGTCACTGCCAACCACAGAAAATCCGGTGCTCCAAGAATAACAAAACTACCACTAAAAAAACATTACACATTAGACCCAATAATATTTTTCTGTTTAATGCAGACTGGTTATTCCCTTTAAACAAATATGGTATTTTTAAGTCATTTTCATACCTGGTTCAAGTAAAAAAAATAGTTCAAGTGCTGTTTGCAATGTGTGGAGCTCAGTTGGTTACAATGCTGTGCTCATGAACAAGAGGTTGTGTTCCAATCCAGTGGCTGACAGTAATCACATCACCAACTGGCCCCTGAGCAAAGCCCTCAGCCCCGACTGTTTGAGAAAAACTGTCTGACTCTGCTCTCTCACTTATAACACCACATCCACTAAATAATGTCAATGTAAAACTGACTCTCACCCAGGGCCGTTTGAAGGAATTTGGGGGCTCCAAGCAAAATGGACATGGAGGGCGCTCACACAGTTTGTCGCTGCATTTTATTCTTAACCAGTCGTTGTCTTGGGGCCCCAGCCCAGCTCGGGGCCCCAAGCAATTGCTTGGTTTGCCTGCCTTGTCGCGACGGGCCTGCTCTCACCTACTAGGAACCAGTATTGCTTTCCTCCCACAGTTCGAGTTCCTGCAGTAAAGCTAACTGGCATTTCTAAACTGTCCATATTTTGTGTGGGTGTGGACTGGCATCCTGTGCAGGGCCTTACTGATACTATCTGCTGCTTTCAGCCCATGCAACCCTGTCTGGGACAAGTTGTTGAAAGTTTGAATGGGATTTGATGTGGGCTACAAATGAAAAATTTCATTACTGATGCCATGATTTTTGACCTGAATGTCTTTGCAGATGGGGCTTCTTTCAATAACAGATTAATAATTTTTATTTATATAAGTATTAATATTTAAGTATTGCTACATACTATTGCATATAATGAGCATATACTGTAAATTCAATATTTTCCTAGCAGAACATGTGTGCAATTATTAAACGATTTGATTAAATCCATTACAGAAGAATTTCTGTTGTTTACTAACAGGTACAAATGATATAAACACGTTTAGGACCTCATGACCCAAAAGCACCGGTTTTAAAGCCATGCACAACTGCTCATTCAGCGTCCAATATGGCCGCGGCTTCCCGAAGCAGCGATGGACTACAACTCCCAATGCATCACGCACGTCGCACGGGACGTTGCGTAACGCGCTTCATGTCGGCTGCGCGTAACCGAGACGAGCCGGATGAGCGAGCCGCGGTCTGTCGCTTTTTCAATCCCGGAAGGTCTCTGAGCAGCGTAGCTTTTTAAAAATGACGGCGGCGTGTCGTACATCGAAGTGCGAAAGGCGAGCCTCGCTGGACACCTGCTGATTTAAGGTTGAGGGCGCGTCGTGTGCGGCTGCCTGCAGGCGCTGGCTCACTCTTTCCGAGGCGGTTCGGGCGACTCCTCCCGCATAACCCCCCGGAAAGGCTGCCGCGGGCTGCTCATTTTAAGCTCCAGACGCGCTGGGCCGAGGCTCTTCCTCCGCTCGGTCGTTAAACAGCCTTCCTAGCCTGACTGCCCCGGGTTATGATTACCAGACCGACTAGTTAGTTCGCTACTGTGGAAGGCGAGGAAGCCAGCAGCCCTGTTATGGACGGATGAAAAGGTGGGTCGGACTCGGATAGATAAACGCGGGGCTGATACTTCAGTTGGCCGGATCGATCGGTTGTTGCCTCTCGTCCAGCCGAGTCGCATGGCTCCCTGTTCCGTGTGGGATCGACGCCGGCACTGTACGGCCTGCGTCGCATCTTCGCAGAGATCCGAGTAGCAGCAAGTCGGGGGCCGCAGACATGGCCGCCGCCTCCGGCTTCGCACCGGGTGATAGCGGGTCGTGGACCGGTTCGCCGCACCCCCCCGCCGGCTCCGGGCCAACAGGGCAGTCGCAGGCTGCCGTGGTCGTATGGGAGTGGCAGGACGACCAGGGCTATTGGCGGCCGTATAGCGGCCAGGTGAGCTGCTACATCGAGCAGTGCCTTCTGAACCAGCGGGGCCTCCGGGCCGCGGGACACGCCTCCACCAGCATCTCCTTGGGCCAGGTGGACCCCAGCCTGGCCCCGTACATAATCGACATCCCCAGCCTCAAGCAGTTCCGACAGGACACGGGTAAGTCCCATAAAAATGTTTCCCGGGTGGACTGTCCTCTCTTAAGATGCATTTTGACGTTTACATTTCATGTTAAACCGTATTATCTGGCGATAACCTCCATATAAGTAAATTAACTAGGTCAATCAGGATTTTGCTGGCTGTAAATTTGCCGTGGTGCAGGTTGTTTACCAGGTTTTTTTACTTTGGGCCGTCCAGACTGTAAGATCCCACTGACAATCTTTAAATAGACAGGGTGTGTTGCTTAGCACTAACTGTAGCAGTTTATTATTGGAAAATGCCTAAATCACACGGGGGTCTCCGATGGATTTGTATGTCCATAGACCTTCAAAAGGAGGTTCAAACATCTCCTCACACAAGATCTTAATAAAGTCACACATTCTGGGTCAAACTGAATTTCCTGTGTGCTGATGTTCATTAATTGCCTTTGTATGGCGCTTAGACGATATCGGGACTATTGTGGGCCCTTAAGCATGGTTGACATGTTGTCTTTTGCACTGTATGTGGTCCTAAGGCCAGCGCCATCTCTCCGCGCAGGAAAGATCCGCGCAGTGCGGCGCAGCCTTTTCCCGCAGTGCTCTGCCCTGGGCAGCGGCATGTACTGGGAGTGGGCGAACGACGAGGGCGGCTGGACGCCGTACGAGATGCGCACGCTGCTGCTGCTGGAGCACAGCTACCAGGCCCGGCAGAGCACTGCTGACCTGGCCGTTCACGGCTACAACTACATGGTAGACCTACGAGCCCTGGCCCAGGTGAACAAGGGGTCTGGATACAGGCGGCAGGTGCGGCGCCGTGCGGGTCAGCCCTACCCGCCGGCCGCCCAGAGCCCTGGCTCCGTCATCCACTCTGGGCCGGCCTGTTCCTGTCAGCAGTGCCTGGGTGCTGGTGGCAGCGGCACTGGGCCCATCCCCAGCCGCTCACGCCACTCCTTCTCCGCGGGCCAGGGGCACCGCACCGGCCCCCAGGGCCCTGTGCGAGTGCCGGCTGGCGGCCCCCCCTCCATGTACTCTCCCTACCCTCGTAGGCCGCACTCTGTAGGTGGCACGGCCTGGGTGGGGCCCTGGTCACCGCCGGTCACCTCCTGCCAGTCGTCTTCCAGCAGTGCCACCAGCCTGAGGTACAGTTACCACTGCAGAGTGCCCATCGCCTTCACTGTCATGAGGTCACCGAACTTGAGAGTAATACGGTTCCTTTCACTGGGTGTTAACAGTCGCTCTCATTCACGTTGCATTGCAATAAGCCTCCAGCTTTCTGGTTTGGTTCTGTTTCTCCAAAGTCCACAGCATAAGAGAGGCTTTATCTGGAGCTGTACATTTTGCCCTTGTACTGCGACAGCTGACCCATTTTAAAGAGGATGTGAAAACAATGAGTATCGGCTGAACGTGATGCATTCGGTTTATGCTTCTTACATTTCACCTACAGTCTTTTTTTCTGATAGCTTTATTTTTGGATATATAGAAATCCAGGATGTTAAAGTTAAGCAACACTTTGGATTCTTCAAAGTCCCTGGAAACATAAAATCATACCAAACAAGCTTCACTAATGACTCTTTTGTCTCAACGCGGCCTGTAAATTGAAACCATCAGTAAAGCTTTAACACACAATGAAAAATACTGATTTTCAGTATTAAAACCATTCCAAGGTTTTTCCTTCAGGCTGAATTCCCTTAGTTTTGAGCTTAACACTCTGTATATCTGTTAGCAGCTCAAAGGGGTATCCGTGAAATCAGATTTTCATTCGTGCAGGAGTATGTGGTTTGTTCTTGGTAAAAGGGGAGGAGTCACATTTTAAATATTAGTTGTACTTAATGGTGATTTTTCCTTAACTTTTGAAATGTTGGTGAAATTGTTGTGGATGTTTGTAAAAGATAATTTGTGATTTGGGTCGTTGTGTCAGTAGACTCGGGTGTAAATCTTGGCTGTGCTCATCTTCTCACGCTGGCAAATGAAGATGGCGCTTTTATAGTTGTCAGAACAGAGGGTCTAGTGACGGCTGCTTCTGTGTGTCATGTGTGGGCCAACAACCAATTGCATTCAAGATGCCTTTGAAAATGAAAACAGGATCTGTTGTCTGGGAGAGGGCAGGAAGTGTGTTTGTGTGGCCAGGTCATCCCGTACGCCAGCGCTATGACGACGGACGACTCCAGGAAAGGCGCCAGGACAATGACGGCGTGGACTGATGAGGAAGTGCTGCTTTTGGCTCATTGTTTCCCATCCTCCACACGGGTCGATGGTCAAAAAACCAGGGGTGGAGTGATTCTAACCTGGCAGACAAGCACATGCTCCATTATGGTAGTGATGCGGTCGCCTCTACAGGAGCTGAGCATCCCCGTCAGCCCTGTGGGCACGGTGGGACAGGCTTTCGGCCATGTGCCCCCACCTCTCCCAACATCCTGCAGAGGCTTTAGCTGAGTAGTGTAGTGAATGGGAAAGGGGGGATTGTGCAGCCAACAGCAAGGCTGCGCGGCGTGACACGCGGCAGCCTCCTGCATCTACTCTGGCGGTTTCCTGCTTGTCAGTAATGGCTCTCGTCTTTCTGTTTTTCTTTTTATTCTTCAGTGTCCCCTCTGTCCCCGTGCAGATGAACGGATCCACCAGTGTGAGTTCGGCCCTGGCAGGTACTGATCGTGACCCAGATGAAAATCTGGGCAGCAAAACTCTCATACCAGTGACCATATTGCCATGTCACGCAGGTCCGCAGTATCACTTCGTCCGCACTGTCGTCATTCTTCTCATAGGCCGTGCCGTGTGCCGGTGTCCTGAATGTGCCCTCCGTGCGAGTCATTCTGTCCCAGCTGTGTTGTACTTAGCTGATTTTTACGTGCCATAGTCCTCCATTCCCTGATATTACCCCTCACCTGAACTTCCAGAGTGTGATGTTTTTTTCAAGAAGCACCGTTTCGTTGCACTGGTCCAATATGGCATTCAGATTATTGTTCTCTACAAATCTCTCCAAACCTTCTGCATTTTATTTGCTGACCTCACGTTAGTCTTTACACTGTATACTGGGATGTATTAGACGACGCCAGGCACCGTGTATAGATGAGTGTCGGTGTTCAGTGTGTGCTGCTGAGAGGTTCTGCCTTGTTCCTCGCTGCTTTTTTCCTGGGAATAGAAGTCTTGGCTGTACATTCAGAAGGATGTTGTCTTTCACTGGATATTTTTTTTCTTTTTCATCTCTTTGGTACTGTCAGGTTTTTCCGTACTCTGTGGTTATTTCGGGGATTTTTTTAAATGACAGATGTAGCAACTGACCCTGAGCTTGTCAGTGTTAAGGTTACTTCAGGTTAACTTTCAGTGTTTGGCAGGGGATCAGATCAGTGTTTCCTCAGTGACCTGCAGACAATCCACGGTTTTACTGGGAGCTGGGAGGAAGCAAAACTGTGCACTTTCTCTGGGTCCCAGGTAGGGAAACATTGAATTAGGTAATACTGTATGTGACGACAGTCTCTGCTTGCTGTCTGTGAAAGCTGTAACTGTACTGCTCTCAGTCACATCCCTACTACTTTGTGGGAATTCGGCCCTTGTTATTAATGTCATTTTTGATGTCTGGCTTTGTGACAGAGACCTGATACTAATTTTTGGATAAGGCGGCGGATTTTTATTTACTTGTTTTGAACCGCTGTTGACTACAGGTCTTTGTTTGGCTGGACCTCTGAATGGAGGTGGCCTAGGTCAGTGATCACAGCCCAGTCCATGGGAGCCCGCGTTTTTGCTCCCTGGAAGCTGGGAGGGAGCAAAACACGTGGACTGAGGACCTGGTTGTGAAACGCTGCCTTAGGGGTTGGGGGAATCTTATTCAGATGTGTCAATGGTCTAGGATTAAGCCCTAAGGAAAATCACCGCCGGACAGGGTTTGTCAAGGAGGCGCCTCTCCAGAGCCAAATTCATTGAGTTGCTCAAGACAAGTTAAAGGGCTAGTGGATTATGCTTGGAGGAGTAGTTTTGTTCAGTCCTATTGGGGTTGTGCTTGATATGAAAGAATCGCTATGCCATTGACTCATGAGCCTGATTTTCACACATTCTCCAGTAACTGTATTATTGTGTTGTCGTGTCAGGGCCTCCTTGTGGGGAATGCGGTGAGGCACCGTCAGCTTTCGCTCCCCTTGTCAGCCCCCTAGCCCCTGCTCGGTCTTTCTGTTGCCCCATATCATTCATCAGCTGGGTCTCTCCTCTTCCCTTCCATCCACCCACCCACCCACCCTCCCCGCATGTCTCCGCTGGCATTGGCTCCTCCAGGCATGGCTTCCATTTTGATGTCGGCGGCCGGAATTGGAGTTCGCCTCACGAGCGCCCCCCTCCCCCCGCCGCAGGCCCCGGGCCGGCCCGCCAAAGTGCACGGCGACGTTAGGAGGGCAAAGAGACACAGGAAAGGTAGCTCCGCCCTGGTGGGCCAACACCGCCTCTCTGCCGCCGGTGTCCCCCGCTTGGCCCAAACGACAGCCGTGCTCTGGCCTGGCCTCTTGTCTAAGATCTCTGCTCTCGGCAGAGTGGTCAGGATTTACTGGAGATGCCTTTAAGTTTGTCCCATGTCAGAGGTTTCTTGCGTATGTTCGCACACAACTGACCGTGATGCAGCTTGGTGTGAGTTTTGTTTTCTGCACCTTGGTGAGGTTGTGCACGGCTGCTGTTGCTGCCACGCATCCTGTCATTTCCATCACCTGCAGAGCAGCTGAATGCAGATAAAGAGCTTTTAGCATATATCCTGAGACACTGTCTCTTAGTATTTCTGTATGTAAAATCGCTTTGAACTTTGTTTAGACAGGCCGTGGGGTTTGGCCTCTGGTTCACTTGGATCCACAGAGCACCGGTTGGTAATTTTAAGGATCTTGCCTCGCAGAGGCTGAGCTGTAGCATTGAGTCTGATGTAAACACGTCCCATTGATCCGCCTGAGAGTTTGCCAATGACGATCAGTTCCAGCCTTGATGTTTGCTCTGCGGAGCCTTAGACCGGACCCACCTCCTGCGGAATGTCAGCCCATCCCTGCAAAGGCCAAACATTTCTCAATCTTTTTTTTTTTTGTCTCCGTGTGCATGAGAGCACGTCCCCGCATCGCCTTGGGATTCCTTTCCGCATGCTTTTGCAGGCTGTCCGGCACTGTGCCGTTTGTGTTCTGGCTCTTCTCACATTCGTTAAAGGTGAATGTTTTTTGTTGTCTGCCGCAATTAGGGAAATGGCCCTGTCTCAGTGTTTGGGCTCTGTGTGTGTTTTTCTTCACTGGTATCCATCCATCTTCCAGCTGCTTATCAGATGTCGGCTCCTGCTGCCGCTATGGATTCTTACATATCCCTAGATGTCCGATCTTGTTGTTTTCATAGTAGATCGATATTAAATTGTTTGGCCGTTAAAAAGCACCATGAGCCCGTTTTCTGCCACCCCCAGAACTTGCCTTCAGTACTGCAGTTTGGAGACTTGATCTATAAGGAAAATGTTTTCAAATAAAAGCATTTTGAACTAATAGTCTGAGTTCCCCCCCTCCTTTCGGTTCACCTGTTGAGCATTTTTCATTTGGCTGACCCTCTTTCCTACGCATAGTGTTTTTTAAAATTTTTTTTTATCATTTTCATAACTTTCATGATTTGTAATAATAGCAGTAACCTCTCTGCTGCTATTTTGGTGCAGTTTTAGCTGTAGATAAAAATGTTGGCGGTGTTTACTTTGAATATTAGTTTTGAGTGTTATGGGGAAAAACAAACTCAAGCTTACCTTTCGATTTGTGGCAGTTGCTATTGACCTTGATCTTTCTTTATGTTGTGACATCATGTGACCGTCTTATTTAATCTTCACTTCTCCAGAGCTTAAACCAGTTGATGTGATCCGGAAGTACATGGAAAGAGTGACTGTTCCCCCAGAAGAGGTAGGTGTGTGTGTGTGTTTGCACATGCTGTGATGACTTGTCTTCTCTTAATGCCTCCTAGATAGACTTCACTCCATAATAAGAGTAAAATAAGTCATGTGACAAGCAGTTAGAACATAAAAAGTTTACAAACGAGAGGCCATTTGGCCCGTCAAGCTCGTTTGGGGAGAACTTAACAGCTCAGAGTTGTTAAAATCTTATCTAGCTCTTATTTAAAGGAATCCAGGGTTTTAGTTTGCTACACTAACAGGAAGACTATTCCATACTCTAACCGCAATAAAATAGGTCTAATGTACAATATGTACAGAATATACAGCTTGCCTTTAAATAGAATAATAATTTCATTATTTACTTGTTGTAGTGTTAATAATGAAATGCAAAATGACTTTTGTAACAATAGTAATGTAATGAGAACTTAACAGCATTTGCAGTCGCCCCCCAGTGGCACCACCGCAAACCACATTTCTGTTTGGGCCGCTGAGGTTTTGCCTTCTTTTGGCTACAGTCACTGCGCTAAATATAAGATTATACATTAATACATTTCTTATTTAGGAGACGGGGAAGCAGCCTGTTCTCCTAACCATCTAGTTCACTATGATCAAACTCTGCTTAGTAACTAGTTTATGAAACTTCTGAGGGGGCTGGGGGGGTCGGTGTCCTGAAATGAGAAATCCGCCGCAGTTTGCACCATGAGAGACTCCATAGGAGTAAAGCCCACCTCCGATTTATCAGAGGTCAGAACCTCATCGTCAGACCAAAGTGCCATGCTAGACTCTCAGTGCTCCCTTCCCCCGTTCCAGGACTGCATCATTTGTATGGAGCGACTGTCTG
The DNA here is from genome assembly GCA_026779605.1 of Mormyrus hasselquistii. Classification (NCBI taxonomy): domain Eukaryota; kingdom Metazoa; phylum Chordata; class Actinopteri; order Osteoglossiformes; family Mormyridae; genus Mormyrus; species Mormyrus hasselquistii. The sequence continues at coordinate 31,218,531 of JAODKE010000114.1, forward strand.
GCCCCTCCGGCTATGACGACGCCCCCGATGAGCAGGACATAGCACCCAACAGCGTGGGCAAGTTCACCAAGTGCGGGCACTCGCTCCACCTGCTCTGCATGCTGGCCATGTACAACAACGGAACCAAGGTGTGTTTTTCTAGGCCGTACCTCTGGCGTCTTCGCCCCATTTGGCCTCTAGGGCCATTGGAGCTGATTCGAGCTCTGTGCTCCTGCTTTAGGATGGAAGTCTTCAGTGCCCGTCATGCAAGACAATCTATGGGGAGAAAACAGGAACCCAGCCTAAGGGCAAGATGGAGATCTACAGCATTTCCCAGCCGCTGCCTGGCCACCCCGACTGCGGCACCATCCAGATCATCTATAGCATCTCGCCTGGGATACAGGTGGGGGTGGCTTGGGCCTCTTCCTGTGTGGCTGTATCCGTTGTCTTGGGTGGGGCCTTGTGGCTGAATTCACACTGTCTGCAGGGTCCGGAGCATCCAAATCCGGGTCAGCCCTACACCTGCCGGGGATTTCCACGCCTCTGCTTCCTCCCAGACAACGAAAAGGGCCGAAAGGTACGTGCTGAGACTTAGAAGGACGCCGCTGTGTGGCTGATTCGACATGCAAGTTGGAGCTTAAACCGTCATATAACAGGCTTCAGTTTCCAGCAGCAGCAGTAAACCTGCTAGACATTCCTTGGTGAAACAATGTCATTTTGCAGGTACAGCCAGCAGCAGTGTTTACCCCCATGCAATTGCATTACCCCTTGAGGTTTGGTACCTGTTGGCCACAAACAGTCACTGCAATAAATATTACCTGCTGCAGGTCGAAGACTACAAAGTCCGTTCAGCCTTTGCCATCCATTCCCAGATTCATAGAGTACTTTGGTGGTAGTTCAAAATGAAGTCTTGGTCTGGATTTTTACTTTCTTGACCTGTTCTGTAAACCTCTTGGTTTAAATTTCTGTGGGTACGGTTTGGGTGGGGGGTCCTGAACTGACACTTTGAATGGGCTCCAAAAACAGCGAACCCGCCCCTGGCTTCAGCCTTTTGCGGCCGGTGTCCTTGTGGGACTGCAGAGCAGTCAATGTCATGCTTCAGCTTTTTGTGGCCAGTGTCCTTGCAGGACTGCAGAGCAGTCACTGTCACGCTTCAGCCATTGCGGCCGGTGTCCTTGTGGGACTGCAGAGCAGTCAGTGTCACGCTTCAGCCATTGCGGCCGGTGTCCTTGCAGGACTGCAGAGCAGTCACTGTCACGCTTCAGCCATTGCGGCCGGTGTCCTTGTGGGACTACAGAGCAGTCAATGTCACGCTTCGGCCATTGCGGCCGGTGTCCCTGCAGGACTGCGGAGCAGTCAGTGTCAGACTTCAGCCATTGCGGCCGGTGTCCGTCCTGGATACAACAGAGTAGGGTTGGGCAATATGACCTAAAATTATGATCCAGGTATTTTTCCATTTTTGGACGGTTACGGAATTAAGTTTAGGGAGAAGTAGAGTGTCCTGTCTGTTTGTGTAAATTAAAAACAAAGAAATCATAATATATTAACTGGGTTGTCAAGTTTGGTCAGCTGGCTATAGAGAGATTTTCAGTTGGAGGCATGTCACATGCACACGCATTTACATGTATGCAACACCTTTATTACCTTGTAAATAATTTGTAGGGTTTGCAATGCTTTTGATGTTATCATATATGCTATTTTAGCCAATATGTTTTACTTTTTAATTTGCATTTATACATGTGTAACAAGGTTATTTCTGTTTGTGTGTAATTACAGAATCATTTTTTTTCTCTCTCGCTACAAAAAGACTATGACACCAGTGTATTGCCCTCCAATACAACAGGGTCTCCTCTGTCTGTGTTTTTGTCAAGGTTAAGCAGGCATTGAAGTGGTGACACGCTTTCTGACAACGTCTCTGCCCAACAGGTCCTGGAGCTCCTGAAGGTGGCCTGGAGCCGGAGGCTGATCTTCACAGTGGGCACCTCCAGTACCACCGGTGAGCCCGACACCGTGGTGTGGAATGAGATCCACCACAAGACGGAGATGATGTCCAATGTCTCGGGCCATGGCTACCCCGACCCCAACTACCTGGACAACGTGCTGTCGGAACTGGCGTCCCAGGGGGTGACCGAGGACTGCCTGAAGCAAGGGGGGCTGGAACAGGGCTTGTGAGGCTGTGTACGTGGCCCGACCTGTGAACACTAAGCGGTCTGGGGCAGGGGGGGCGCCAATCGCCCCACGTGTGAGACACTAACGCTTTAGTATGAGAGAGGGGAAAATGATGAGTTCACCCTTCAAAGCTTGTTTGTTTCTTTTCGATTATTATAATAGGAGTATATGGTTTGGGGATTGCCTTGTTAAATTCAGATTTATTTTTCAATTTCTAGAAACTGTTATTTAACATTTATTTTCTTAGTGGAAAATCAGTAATAAATCTTCCCCCTTCCACATCTCTCTAAAGCCTCTTGTATATACTTGTTTTTTTTTTGTCCTGTTCTTTGTTTCATCCATGTTCACTTTTTTGGTTCAACACCACCCTTGTTATGGTTTCACAGTTCAGACTCTGTTTCTTAAATTTTTATGGAAAATTACACGATCCAAAGAAACGTATCTCTGCTGGCATTTTCTAGTTATATGTATAAATGTTGTCATTTCAGCCTGACTTGTGCATGATTTCACGCAGCTCTCGTGGTCGTGGGCAGCACACTGCGCATCCTCAATTAACACGCGCCCTTAATGCAAGTAGGCAACAATACGCAGGACCTGATCAAGCCTGCACTATATATATATATATTTTTTTTTTATATGGTTTCTATTCTATGGGTTTTTTTCTCCCTTGACATTAAATTAAGCAGCATGGTAATCGCTCTTAGAAAATACCGTCGTATTACAAATTTCTGTTTTTTTCAGTTTAAGGAAATGGAGCTGAGCTATTGTATTATTCCATTAGTATGATTTTGGTTTTTAGTTTGTCACGATGAGTAAATATACTGTACAGCATTAAAGTCTTTGAATGTGTGATCTATTTTCTATCTCTTTTTCTATAATCTTTCATCAGTACATGGTCATTTTTATCCCGTATCCCCTCCCCCTCCACTTTTCTCAGCTCCATTGTAACCTTGCCACTATCGCCCTCCCGATATGACAGCG
>JAODKE010000114.1:31262057-31276958 GCA_026779605.1 Mormyrus hasselquistii
ATAGAGTCACGTGGCATGTGTGTAGACTGGCTAAATGGATATAGAGTCACGTGGCATGTGTGTAGACTGGCTAAATGGATATAGAGTCACGTGGCATGTGTGTAGACTGGCTAAATGCTAATTGTTTGTCTTGTGTGATCTTATTTCCTGTTGCTTTTTATTCATTATTGGTTACTTTGTCTGACATACTTTGCCATCTTGTATGTATTGGATACTATGGTCAATGCAGACAGCACACATGTACAGTAAGTATCTCATCACAAGGTTGCCAACATGGCATTAAAACACCTTGATTGGTAAAAACAGAGCTGGTCTGTGAATTGGCAAACATGGCTTCTGGTACATCCACCATCTAGTAGAAATGTTCATCTCCTTTTCCAGCTGTTTGATTCTACCAAACAGGAGAGCACCACTTCCTCACCAACCCGTGTTGTGTTACTTATGTCAAGATGCTGACTTTGGTCATGGGGAGGCGCTGCAGATCATCGTTTATACCAGGGCTGGGGAACCTGTTCCATGGAGGACCTTTGTGGGTGCTGGTTTTTGGGATGGCCTCTCAATCAGCCAGTGACAGTGGATCCCCAGGACTGGAGTTGAGAATCACTGCTTTACTATTGGCTGATTGTGAGGTCATCCCAAAACCCCGCACCCACACTGGCCCTCCATGGAATAGGTTCCCCAGCCCTGGTTTATACGTTATGCACTGCATGTATGGATGCATGTATGTTGTCTATATTGCACCTGTATCAGCTTCTGGCACAAACCTCTGTCCGACTTCCCTTGGGTTTATACCTCTGTCGTGTATCTCGTGTCTTGTATTTACTGTCTGTCCGCACTATGCATAACCGTTGATCATCCATTGTGATGCTGTTTCCTACAGTAGCAGGCTGGCCTTGGCTGTGCGGCAGTAAAGATCAGGATGGCTCCCACCTCTCTTAGCGGTAGCTTCAGGTTACCTGCCTGCACGGTAGCTTCCTCTAAGCCCTTCAGTACAGCTGTTATCTTACAGGCTGTTTATCAGCTTCACTGAGCCCCTGACAATGAGCAAACGGCTATTAGTATCTATTAGTAACTGATACTGATTACAATGAGAGGGAGGGTCCACTTAATGGCGTATCTGTAAAGCGCGTGTGTCTAGATGCTGCAGGATAATGTTAGCATTGGGTCACTGGCTCTGCTGTTACAGCAACATGCATCTCTATGGGTTAGACTGCAGCCACACGCGCAGGGTTAGGAAAATTGGTGGGTCTATATATGACGGCTCGCCGATGTCACCCCTAAAGCGAGCGGAACCCCAAAGGTTCTGTGGGGGGAATCTCTCACTGCCCCCCCAATTTGGGGGAAATGGATCCTGCCCTGAACAGACAATCAAAAACAGACAATTATCAGACCTGTGGCAATTTCAATAGTGTAATTAAAATAATGATTACGGCACAATAAACAAGAGCTTACAGCTGTGAGTTTACACTATAAACAAGGCCGGGACAGTCTCTTTGTGGGGCGGCACGGTGATTTGTAACAACAGCAACACAGCAGTAAACAGGGCAGAGTATAAAAGCAGAAAGCCGGTGCCCTTGTGCGAGGAAACGTTTATAGTTTCTTGGGCCTTTTAATTTCTAAAACATGCAATATCCAATTGCTTTAATCTTATTTAATTGCATCTCTTAATGATATTACTTTGGAAAGCACAACCCAATCATTTATATAGTCAGAATACTGCTTTATCCAAGCCTTAATTCTCTTAGAAATATGTGGTGCTTTTACTACAGTGTTTTATTCTCTTTAAAACAGGGTCAAAATGTATTAATAATTCCTCTAGTTACATAAAAGCCACTTTGTAGTTTGCTTGTATCTACAGTATGCATTCTTAACTAATTATTAATATGCAAAGTAATACATAATGAGGATATGAAAGATTTGCAAATAACTGTTATGGTCAAGTAATCGTTATTTTGACCATTTATATTAGGGGACATTGAGGGAAATGGCTTATAATGAAAAATACCTTTAAGGCAGAAAGCACTAATGAACATTACATTAACAATAGAACTTCTGAAATCACATGCCCCTGAGCAGGAAATGACCGTTTCCATGGAGATGGGTCTGCCCAAGTGAGGCTGATGAGCCTCTCTTAACTTCAACCATAAATTACAGGGAAGATACTCAAGCTAAGACAGCATAAGAGCCATGTCTCCCACACAGCACATATGGGATCTTTATGGGGTCACTTTAAAGTATTTCTTCATGGATTTCTTCCTTTTAGGATCTCTTCAAATGATTTATGTATCAGATCTCTTCATAGGATCCTTTAATGGGATCTTCCAAGAAAACACAAACAGCTGCAATCACCACCCCGACCTTTGTGGCTAAAGTATGCTTTTGCCCTATATATTTCCGCAATAATCTGTAGATTAATTTCCATAGACTGATGAATGAATGCATGAATGAATGATTCAGCACAGACTAGCAGTAATTGTTCTGTAAACTTGGAAAAAAAACAAGAACAATTTGGATAGGTACCTGGGTGAGTAGGTGTGATAAATGGTCATTGTAATTCATTTGTGTTTCACAAGTGTTTCCACAGATGGATGTGTACGTAGTGGTTTTTTCATAATGGATAGACATCTTTTCATATTCTGAATACCCATATCAGCATCTTGGCAGAGGATCAATACGCATCAGACCCTGTAAGCAGCTACACATGTAAGCCTCTTACCTGCTACTGACACGCCTCCCGCATGTTATCCTGGGAGAGGGTGGATAAGGGGCTTTTAAGGCAGGCTGGCATGTAAAAAAAACACAAACGCTGCTGGAATGTCAAGCACAAGTATGTGACACAGGCTACGCTAATGCTAATCAGTGGCTTGCTATCTGGCCCTGAGCCGCCTTTAGACGAGGAAATGGGGGAAGAATCTTAACAAGGTGAACTCATTCCTCCCGTTGACTTTTCCTTATGGTTGTTTACTTCGCGGCCACCTTTACCCCCAAGCGAAGAAGTGATTCAAACTTCCAACAAAGCACTATATCATGTGACACTGCTGACCCCGAAGCCCCCAGAGACTGCCTCTGCAACTACTCGAGAGCACCGGCCCCATCTGAACGAGACAGCCACTGACATCTGGACTTGAGAGAGATTTCAGAGGCTCGACCTCATTGGCTTTAAAAAAACAACCAATGAGATGTCTTTGAAACAGCCAGTACCTTAAATTGTCCTGTCAGTCTCTACTGTGACATTTTCCCACAATGCACCAGGTGCTAGCAAAAGGTCCTTTTCTGTTTATGTTGGTATGTTTAGATTCACTTCCATTTTTGTTGTTTTTTTTGCTCAAATTGATTTTCTCTTGCACTCAGTTCTACTTATCAGTTATCTGACTGCGAGCTCTACACCGCCATCCGGGAAGGAGAGCCGGGCGAATCAGTTATCTGACTGCGAGCTCTACACCGCCATCCGGGAAGGAGAGCCGGGCGATGCTGGATTCTCCGATTTGCGGCCCATCGACATCCCCGTTCCTGTTTTCCTGTAGGATAGCTAAGCTCCTCAGCAAGCAGAACATCTCAGCCACCTGACAGTTTGCTAGAGACCACACTTTAACCCCTTCCCTCATCAAAACACACTGTTTTAATTTCAGACTGTGGTGTTACCTGAACCGTACCCTCATCTCCAGAAGTGATGTGAAACTAAAAACTGCATTGTCTTACCTCTAATGAGATGCATTATATACATTGTATGATGTATATGATGCGTTCCTTGTGTTGTGAACTGTGAAGCTACTCATAAGTATGAGCAATGTATTTCATCTCATTGTATTGTCCATGTTCACAATCACAATAAAGTTGAAACAATTAATTTCAATGTATATTGTGTGGAAGTCATCTATCCATCCATGTAATGTGAGGAGCCACAGGGAGCCCAGGACACCTTATGTAGGACAATGAGGTGATTTCCCATTTAGAAATGAGATCATTCTCCAAAGAAACAGAAACAAATTACAGCATTGTCAATTTTAATATGGAACATTTTTCTATTATTTATTAATTTGACAAAATGAACTTTAAGACGTACACAAGCAGCCAGAGCAGAGGAAACTAGACACCCCTAGAAGGGGGAGCAATGACAGAATCTCTCTGAAGAGCAGCTCATGGCAAAGCGGTGGCAGGGTCAGTGCCCGTCTGGCCCTGTCCCAACTGCCAGTTCCTGCTGGCCATCCCGTTTGATGTTGCCCATGTGTGTTTTCCCTGATCCTCCAGGCCACCGCGGCTCTTTGGGCTGAGTATGTCGCTTAGTGGCAGGTGTCCCTTCACTTTTGAGTTATTGAGTGGCTGACCTGAGACCAACCTCACCTTTGGTTTAATTTATTAGTTTATTTTTTCCCTAGCTTTTGGCGGAGTGGTGGCTCTGAGGCTAGGGATTTGAACCAGCAACTGGAAGGTTGCTAGTTCAAATCCTATGAATCCTAGTCTCCAGTGCATGTTCAGTAATATTCCCCACCTGTTCTCTCTTGCCCCGAGTCCATGTGATTGGTTAATTGCCCACCTGCCTATGTCTCATTAGTTGTGTATTTACAGTAATTGCCGGCTTTTGCTCAGTTCATTGTGACTGAACTCCTGTATGGCTGTTACCATGTGTTGTTGCGCTGATTCCCTGTGGTGTAGTTTCCCTGTTAAGGATTATACTTTTCCCGAGTACTTCCTGCCCTTTAGTACTGTGTTCCCAATGTGTCGTGACCGGGGAAGGCAGGCGAACAGGAGAAGACGCAGCGAGGCAGAATACGGGGGTAAACGGGGTTTGATGGGGAAGACAGGGTAGCAAATGACGACAAACATCAATGACAGATCTCACGAAGTATGGGGAGACGTGGACTGATATACACAGAACAAGTGGAAACTAACAGGTAACAGGCGAGTACAATCAGGGAAATACACGTGGGAAATGAGGGGGCGTGGCACACACGAGGATCGGACGAGCCGGGCATTTTGACGAGCCGAGTTTTATTTTGACCCCTTGTGGTCCCTTTATTTTGTAGTTTTTCCCTTTGTGTTCTGTCTCTCTTAATAAACCTGTTTTCTTTGAGCCTCTCCGTGGATAATTACTCTTTTCCCTCCTTCACCATGCCCCACCATAACAATCAGGGTACTGGGATTTAAGGGGAATTGTGGTTGTGTGGAAATCTGTGGTCCAGGTCAGTTGGCTGTCCACAAGCTTGGTCATTTTCTCATAGGCTTCCATGGAAAAAGCCCCTGGGGCAGGATGGGAGCACACAGCATTTACCACCTCAGTAGGAATAAGGGAACTCTTTAAAAGAAATATGCACCCAGTGCCTGAAAGGAACTAGCATTACATTTCAGCAATCTACTGAACTCCCGCAATCCAAAGGACTGCAATGAAATCTGCCACATGTTGTCTAATTTGGTTGCTGTAGAATGAATAACGCAGTGTACTGTACTCCTGTAGCCATGGGCAACGTACCAAACGGGAATCATTTTAGAAAAACTGCTCAGACCTCAGCCAAAAGTATCACTATGATCTAATTATAAATGTGAATACAGCAAAACACTGTTCTGAAGCCAAGGTAGTATGTGTAAAATCTCAAATGCAAGCTACTGAGCTAAGGGAATAGCATACAAGTTAAGCATTCTGAGAATATACTGTAAGCTAAGGGATACTCAAAATATCATATAAGCTAGGGGATACTCAGAATAACACACCATGTGGCAATAACTGGAGGTAAAAGTACAGAAGAAGCTAAATCCTCAGCAGAAAAATATCACACAAATGACAAGGAGGGTTTTTCACTGCACGATTGATTGCATTGATACGGTACTTTCGGTACGTTCACTTTCATTGACTTTTATATCAATACCAAAAGTTCCAGGAAAGAAAGTGCCAAACTAGCTGGGGTATTACTTTGGTACTTCGGTACTTTGGGGTGGGACTTGAAACTCTTTCTTTGTTGATTGGTTATGCAAATAGCTTGCCGCTGAAGCACAAAACAAACACTGCCTTGAAAACAGTAGCGAGCTACCGAAAGTAATGATACAGTAAACCAAGTAAAAAAAGATTGCCATTTGGTTGTTGTCATGATCCGCTCCGTACGATCCTCCCGTGTGCCACGCCCACCTCGTTACCTTGTGTTCCTGCCCCGATTGTGATCACCTGTGTCCTGTTACTTCCTGATCTGCCTGTGTATTTAGTCCGCGTCTTTCCCCAGTATGTCAGATCTGTCATTGATGTCGTTATGTGCCGTACCCGGTCCTGTCTCGTGTGCCTGCCTGTGCTTATTAAAAGCCTGTTTTTTTGGGACTCCACGACTCCGCTCACCTGCTTTCCCGTTCGCCTGCCGCACCGAACGTAACAGTTGTAAGAACAAATACAACAAAAAGATTCGAATGGCATGACAAGAAATTAAATTATTTTGCAGAATATAGTAATAGAGCATGTATATGGTGTGTTTACCTAGCGATGTGATTGTGTTATAAATATAGCGTTGTGATTTTGTTATAAATATAACGATGCGATTTTGTTGTAATACATATTGGGGTATTTATAAAACAGAACAGAAGTTCAAAAATGTCTAACAAACCCGTCTTCTAGTGATTTCAATGGTAAGGATGAAAATGGTTATGATTATCTTGGAGATTGTATGCAGCACTCATGTAAAAGCAGCAGAGGTAAACTTTAAACTGATTTTGAAACAAATAAGAATCTATTAAATGAATAAAAATTAAAATCGCAAATCTTAAGTTTTATTTTCCTATGACAAAGTAAAACAGTAAAGATATTTTAGCGAAACTTCAACCCCTTGTGCTACAATGTCCGGAAAGAACTGAAAGTAAGAAAAAGCCCTATTTTAATACAGCTGATTAACGATGTAAGAATTTTATGTATATAACATGTGATGTTGGTATTAATATTGCAAATCATCCAGCCCTATAATATGCTACAGCCATTTTCTGAATTAAGAACAAAAACCCTCGCCTGGGGTTGTGATGTCATTCTGCGCCGGTACCAGTCTGTACACCAATGGAATACCAACACTTTGAAGTACTGTACTTTTGGTACCTTCCTGAAGTACATACATGGTGTGGTGGAAAAAAGCCCATAGCATATAAGCTAAGGGATACTCAGTATAACATATAAGATAAGGGATACTCAGAATAGCATATAAGCAAAGGGACTCTCAGAATAGCATATAAGATAAGGGATACTCAGAATATCACATAAACTAAGGGACTCTCAGAATAGCATATAAGATAAGGGATACTCAGAATAGCATATAAGCAAAGGGACTCTCAGAATAGCATATAAGCAAAGGGACTCTCAGAATAGCATATAATCTAAGGGATATTCAGAATAGCATATAAGATAAGGGATACTCAGAATATCACATAAGCAAAGGGACTCTCAGAATAGCATATAAAATAAGGGATACTCAGAATATCACATAAGCTAAGGGATACTCAGAATAACATATAATCTAAGGGATATTCAGAATATCACATAAGCTAAGGGATACTCAGAATAACATATAATCTAAGGGATATTCAGAATATCACATAAGTTAAGGGATACTCAGAATAACATATAATCTAAGGGATACTCAGAATAGCATACAGCATATTGGAGTAACTGGAAGCAAAAGAGTACTAGAGATTAAATCCTCATCAGAAAAATATCACAGAAATGACAATATTAATTTAACTCCTAACTACCCTAATTAGTCCCAAACATATCCAACTATAACACTGTTTCATACCACTTATTTAGAGTATTGTATTATTATTATTTTAACACAAATAAATCTTTGCAGTAACTGATCATAGGCTGTATGCAACAGCTCATATGCTACTGCAACTGAAATTTGTTTCATAGCACAACACAAATATTATGTTATTCACCCATTTAAAATTACAGGTCACATTCTTATTTTACATATATATCGCCTGACACTTTAAACCACAGTGTTTAATCTGCGTTATATACCAGCTAATTTCCAGCCAAGGGAGTACAATAATAGGGTATATTTCATGCACTGACTGTGGAATAGGATTATTCTCTGTATTGTGTGAGATTTCATATAGATCATATTTGGAGGTTTAACTCGTTTAAATTGTGTGCATTCCAAATGTTAGCATTGGACACTTGCATAGTCTTATCACATGTCTATGATATGACAGGCACTTCACCACCAAAACACTGTATGCAAAAAAGTTTCTTTGTTGATATAATTTCTATTATGTCTGCAGAAGCTCAGTATTAGATTCCAGCATAACAAAAGGTAGGCAGAGGTTTGACAGCTTGGACTCACTGTGCATCACAAGCAGCACTAATCATGTTTTAAACCAACGAGCAGCGAGAAGATACATAATAAACCCAAGTTCACTCCCTTCCATGAAATTAAATATTCAGGTTCATTTTAAAGTCGAGTTTCCAAGCAACCAGCAAGATCAGCTTTTAAACCGTCTCTCCGCAAGTGAATGTTTGCCTGGACGGGTTTTGAAAGTATCAGTTGTGGATGAATTGTTTCTTATTAGCTGATTAACTTCCTCAGAGATTCCCATTCAGCATCATACTGATATGTGAGTAATTTAGAGTCTGAGCCACAGTAAAAACACAAAAGGTGCAAAACGGTCGCGCTGTCCTGCGTAGGAAACACCATGAGCCTGATGTCAAGCTGCACAACTCGGCACATTATGTAAAGACAATCCTGTCAGCAGCCGGTGGAAAGCGCTCTAAACACTAACATTTCTCAGCCAGAGAGTTACAAACATGGCGATTGACTCTGTGTTACAGTGTTGGAACATAACGGAGAGCCAAGAGAGCAGCCAGGAAGCAAGGAACATACCATCTTGTTACTCATTTTCATATAAGGTTATTATGACCCTAACTGGGATAAGCAATTAGAAGATGGATGGATGGATGGATGGATGCAACACTCCTCTGTGTTAATGTGTGTCTGTAGAGAGAACATGTCATAAAAACACAAGAGTTTTCATGCTTTGTTCATGAGTTTTTATTAACATATCACTCTGGCAGAAGGGGGCTGGATGATGAGACATTGCAGAAGCTCCACAAAGCCAGCCAGCTCTTTGCGAGGTCCCCTGTGGTGCTATAAATTCAGGAAGCTTTTTGGAGTGAAGATGACGAGTCAGAAGACGACTTGCCGTCTTTATTGGACGGAAAGGAACTGCCATCCGCCCGTGACCGTGGGAAGGTCTGATGCGCGGCGGAGATGCGTGGCTGCCTCATTCTCTGCTTTGACATTCAGAAAAACACTGAGCAGGCTGGCAGTTCAGTAATAACTGTGTTTAAGTATGTTTTTATTACTGTTCCAGAAAGAAACTGTATTCTCTGACTGCCTTAATGTCCTTCAATGAAAGATGCAGAAAAGAAACAGGCCAATTACAGGCTGGTATTGCAGCACCAGGTTGTATTTTAGAAAACAACTCATGCACGCTGTCTCAAATTAAAACGCCCAGGGGAGTAGGAGGGGTCTCACACCAAGGGGGGGGGGGGGCATCCCCTTTGTAAAATGTGCTGACCTGGGGAGACGGGGGTCTCCGTAAATTGCAAATCCGTTATAAAAAGGGCCATTCGGTATAATTTGCCAGCTAGGGTCCCTTAGTAAATAAGTCCCCATAATGGACCCACCTCCCCCGTCACTGAAAATGCCCAATCAAAACAAATTCAGGCAATTCATAATAGAGATATTTGAACCAATATTAGAAGCCAAACCTGAAGCTGTTACATTTACGCAGTGACTCTGTAACACAAAACACTCTGCGTGTTTTAATGCTTGAACAGTACTGCTCTGGCTCAGCTGTCCGAAAGGTGTGTATGACCTCAGAACTGCAAATAAGGAGGGTTTTTAACAAGCATTCTGGCCACTACCTTTGCTTACCATCTTTGCAAAAAGGCAGCTTTGTCATTGTTGCATGACCTGAAGCTATTTGTGTTTTTACTGTTTTTTGTGATCTGTTTTCTCCCCAGGTGCTGCTAGATAACTAGCAGGTTATTCACCCACTGGCCCACAGCTTGTTAATACAGACACACTTTACTACTGCAGATGTACTTTGTTGCAGATGACGTTCTGTACTTCATCACAGCAGATACGTTATTACTGAAGATGTATGTTGGAACACTGCTGCAGATCTGCCTCATTACCGCACATGACTTTTTGCATCTTATCTAAGCAAAAATTCCCCGTGGGATTGTTTCATGTTTCCCATGTTGTTTTTCTTCTCCGGCCCAGTAAAATGTTCCTCATGTTACTTTCCAGTTCAGTTCAGTTAAGTGTTAAACTAGGAAAAAATAAACTGTGAGTTTTGTCTCAAATTTATTTGGCACCCTGGAGCTATTCTGTATCACTGCAGTTTTCATGAAATTTACATTGAGAATCTCAGATACAAAAAAAAAAAAATAAAACGCAGGTTTTCATTTTGCAGTGCAGTGAGAATGTCATTTTGTGGTCTCTGCCAGAGGGATAGACATATGGAAAGTTTACTAGAGAAGAAGGAACAAAGAACTTCTTACACTGGAATTTAACCAATGTAATAACACCATGCATTTAAAGCTTCATTATAATCTAATCTTTAAGCCTAAGGCTAGGGATTGTCTATACATGCAGCACTTACATAGATGGGAAGTGGTTTTTAGTATAAAAAGCCGTGTGGCATCGAGGGTCTTAAATCTACCGATTCACTCTGATATGTACACCGAAGGCAAACGCTATTACACTGCATTTCTGTTTACAGTAAGGGTAATAATTGAGGTAGTACAAATATATGCAAGCACCAAGTAGCAGTGAGAATTCCAGATAATGAAGGGACACATTAATTGCTGAGCTCCAGAAAGAAAGAAAAAAATAAATCAAGATGACTATCAGGTCAGCGAGGAGACTGGTGGCTGACTTTAATAGCACACTTGACCATAGAGCTATCTGCGGTGGCAAAACACTTCGCTCGGCTGTTTGAGCTTGTCTTTTTTTATTGCTTCTGTGCTCGTCACTGGAATTGGGGCCAGCCGCAGCTTAACAAGATAAGAAAACGCACGGACCCAGGAACAACCTGGTTAGTGCCTTTCCACGTCCCACCAGCAGGGGCCGCCAGTGCTGTAGGCGACATCCTGTACCAAGCGACCAAACACATGCAGTAAAAAAGCTGTTTAGGTGTTTCCTACTCAAATAACATGTTGGCATGAATTGTATATGTCTTCCAACCAATACATGTAGAATCTTTTCTACATAATAGGTGTATTTAACAAGATACAATCTTTCCCAAAGGGTTGGCTGAAGACTAGTGGGTTAGGTCCTTGTTACTGTTTAAGATCCCATGCTGGGCAGAATGGCCACACCACAGTTGGCTGTATAAATAGCTGACTCTGCGCTCAGTCCTCAGGCTTCACTCTCACCTCTATATGTGTGTGTCTTAAAAAAGGAGAGTTAGATGGAATATGCAAAAAAGAAGAATGTACTTGTTATCATGTCAATCAATTATTTGTTTTGCTTCATTTTGCATAATATTCCCATGTCCTTGTGGGTTGTTCTGGATACTCTGGTTTACTCCAGAAATTCTAAGTGAACAGAGTATACAGCCGTGGAAAACAGACAAACACAGGACGAAGCTGGTTTGTTCTGTAAACCTTCTTATATTCCAGCACCGTCCGCCTGCTTTCTTGATATTTTGCTTACCAGCCTTTTAAAAGTGTTTTTAGTTGTTTTGCCACAGATTTACTGCCTTACTTCTGACGCATGCTTTTCTGAAATGTCTCAAAACTGCATTCTGTTATTAAAGAAACAGTCGCCCAGATGCATCTACACTCAACAATTATACACTTCAGATGCCTGCATAGGCGAGGTTATTGAAAAAGTTGTTTTCAGTCAGCTCAGTCATTTCTCAAATACGGATTCTGGAAAAATATCAGTTCCGCTGTTACTGGATCTTAGTGCAGCTTTTGATACTGTGGACCTTGAAACCTGAGTCGGCCTATCTGGTGTACTTAGCTGGTTTAGGGTGTATTCAGACGGGGTTATTTTATTACCATTGGCAATGATGAATCAGAGTTTACTGTCATGTCATACGGAATCCCACAGGGGTGATTTTTGGGCCTCTCTTGTTTATCCTCTATATGCTTCCTTTAGGTCAAAGGCTGCAAACCAAAGCCATGCAGACGACACCGAAATTTAGTCAGGACTTACATCAAATGACTAAGGCCCCGCTGACTCACTGTACCGACATAAAGAGCAAATAAATATCTGTATGACACAAAATTTCATCAACACAGACAAGACAGATGATATTTATTGGAAACAAAGAAGAAAGAAAGTCAATACTTACCTGGAATCTACAGCCCAAAAATTAAAAACCACAACAGAAATCCTGGTGTGCTACTACAGTAGATGTAGATCTCAATTTCAAGAGCCATATCAAATCAGAGTATTCAAGTCAGACCAAAAAAAACTCTTTCAGAATCAAAATGTTTTTTGGCGCATGAATAAGGCCAGTGGAGAGTTTGGTTGTCACAGTTTGCTACTGTCAGAGACACCATAACAATAGACAACTAACACTTAGGGCACAACATAGACAAGGAACTGATACAAGATACACAGCAGACAGGAGTAAATAAAACCAGTGCTGGGTATGAACACATTGCTCAGGTCCCTACCCTGAACACATTGTCCCAATGCTCAGGTCTCTACCATGGACATGCTGATCCCAGTACCAAGGTTCCAACCCTGGACACACTGCTCCAGTGCTCAGGTCCCTACCCTAAACACATTACTCCAATGCTCAGGTCCCTACCTTACTCTATGCAGTGCTCAGGTCCCTATAGGTTCCAGTTAATTACAGCATCAATTTCATCTTGTTCCAGAGGTTTCTCAGACCTCTGGTCAGCTAGTAGAACCAAATGTGCTGAAGTGGTTCTCAACCTTTTTGTTTCCTAAAGCTGATAACAGAAACAGCCAACCATGCAGCTGCAGCTGAATGCATACAAAATCACAGGTAGGGTTGTTTGTTCACTTACTGCTTGACTCATTTTAAAAGCTGGGGTGATAGTAGGTGCCAGACATGATGGCTGCAGCGTCTCAGAAATAGCCTTCCTCGGATTTTCACACAGTGTCTGGAGTTTATGAATGGTGTGATGAACAAAAACATCCAGTCAATAACGCTTCTGTGGGAAAAAGAAACCTTGTTAAATAAGAGAGGTCAGAGGAGAATGGCCAGACCTGTTAGAGCTAAGAGGATGGTCGCAAAAGCGGCACTCTATCGACAATCACGCTGCCCTCTGCTGTTCTGTCCTGAGTCGCTGTTATAATCTTAACTCTTTGACTGACACATGGTTAATTATAAAGAATGTGGGGCCAGTCAGCTCGACGCTGGACTGAACGGTGCAGAAATCAAGGTTGCTGCTTCCCACCTGCTCTGGAAGAAGCATTATGCCTGCTGCACAGCTCCCCAGTACAGCTCCCCAGGGCTACACTCTGACCATGCCATCTGTGCCCAGCTCCAAGGGTGACTGAAGAGAATGTAAAGCGTGACACCAAATAAAACCACAAAGTCATTAGACATTATTTCCTGGGCCACAAATGTTGCAAAATCCAAATCCAATCTTTGTTGGGTCTCAAACTTTACTCTATATATTCTTTATATAGCATGGGCTGCCCGCTGCCCCTTCCCTGTGCTCTCTGCACACAGGCTCAGCAAAATGGGCAACTGCCACCCCATGGCAGAGTCTCTGCAGGTCTTGGTTTAATAGAGCGTGTGATAAAGATTTATAACCACCCTGACCATGCCCCTGTCACACCCTGACCACACCCCCAACAAACCCCCCATGTCAGAAACATTTAATATGAAATTAGAAAAATCAGTTTTGGGGGGGTGGGATTTAGTGAAATAGCCACGCCCCTTGCTACAAACATATCGACTGGATTTGCTATGACATGATATTCTTTCATTTTAAAAATTTCTTAAAGGATTCAGGCACAATTGCAGCAAATTGTTTTGGCAATAATATAAATATGAAATACTATTTTATCAAAAATATTATAATGCATTTTTAAGAAAAATGAATTTCATTGAAATTATTTTGCCTGAAGGAATAATGCTCCCATATCAGGATTTCACCGAAAGACCCCGAGGGAAATGAAACACAATTCTGAGCATCTAATTTAAGTCACAGTATTCTGAAACAATAAGTGTTTTGCTTAATGATGTTAGAATATGTTGGTGTGAGTCACTCTGCAGACTGCGCTGTATAACCTCCATGTGCTGCCATAAACAGGCCCCGTGTCACATCTGGCTTCCTGCGTTACGATGCAAACACCAGCTGTCTGTCTCTTTGGCTGACGGAGGCTCTGCACCCAGAGTTCATATTGTTTTGTTCATTTCCACTAAGCTGTAGATGGCAACAGATCCTGATTTTCAGCAAACGGTGCCAAGGGTCCCCTGTGCCCGGGGGACTCCCCTTCTACTGCATCCCAAGCTGCCTCTCAGAATGCACTTTAGGGCAGGTTCAGACCTTTAAAAGGACCTCCATTAAACATCGATGGGAACGACATCACTGAACTGCTATAGACCACTTAAGAGATGCATTAATAGAGATATTGTTTGTTTTTTCCTTTCCTTTCTTCTCAGCATTCCCAAGAACGAATACCTCAGCATTTACATCTCCCAGTAAGAACGAGCACCTCAGCGCACACATTTCCCAGTAAGAACAAGCACCTCAGCACACACATTTCCCAGTAAGAAGGAGCACCTTAGCATGCACATTTCCCAGTGAGAAGGAGCACCTCAGCACACACATTTCCCAGTAAGAAGGAGCACCTTAGCATACACATTTCCCAGTAAGAAGGAGCACATCAGCACACACATTTCCCAGTAAGAAGGAGCACCTCAGTCTGCACA
>JAODKE010000114.1:31411671-31422168 GCA_026779605.1 Mormyrus hasselquistii
CCCGTTGCTTCCGGGATAGGCTCCGGACCCCCCGCGACCCATTAGGATTGAGCGGATTGGAAAATGGATGGATGGATATATATATATATATATATATATATACATACATACACACACACACACCCCTGGGTTTTCTTCCATGGAGCCCATTGTATCTCAGCTTGAATGGTTTTGGATGGTTTCCTTGGCTCTTTTTCTACCATCCGCACTACCCTTCTGATCAACCTACAGTTCCTCTTGTGTCCACATCTTGGGAGGTTGGCTACAGTCCCGTGAATCTTATAATTTTTAATAATATTAACTGTGGTCACAGGAACACGAAGCTGCTTGGAGATGGTCTTATAGCTTTTACCTTTAACATGTTTCTCTATAATCTCCTTTCTGAGTTCCTCAGACAGCTCTCTCCTTTGCTTTCTCTGGTCCATGTTCAGTGTTGTTCACACAATGATACCAAACAACACAGTAGCATGTTCTTTCCCTTTAAATAGGCTGAATGGCTGATGAAAAGCTTGAAGGCACCTGTGATACTTAGTTTGAAACATGACTGTAATACAAGGATAAGTAGTCTCTTTATGGGTACCTAAATTGCTTTTAATTGAATCACTTTTCAGAAGAAATCAGGCATTGTTTCAATGAGTTGTAAGGGCACCAACAAATTTGTCCATGTCTGTAGGTATTTAAAGGTTACTTAAGTTTTTCAACAGCATTTTTGGTTTAAAACTATATATGATGTACATTGTACATTTATTGAAATAGAGGTGATAAAATGGAGTTTGAATCTGTGTCTAGTTTGAAGTCCAAACCTTATATTATAATACATAACTGAAAGATAAAATAAAATAGGTTTTAGATGATATATTTCCATAGTTCTGATTGGTTTGTTTTCCTTTATTGCTGTCTCCACTAGAAATTAACGTGTCCACTTTGTGTGTGTGTGCTCGCATGATGTGTCCACTTTGTGTGTGTGTGCTTGCGTGTGCGTAGAGGGAATGATAGGTTTCATCTAATTATATGTGTGTTTTAAACACACTTCCTCTGGAATGACTTACATAAATGTGATTTAAGGTTAATGTGAAAGAATATAATTGTTATTACTATTCAATATGCATGGGAGTAAAGAATTATGATCATCAATGGACTTCATTATAGTCTCAAGTAAAACAAGAGCATTTTAGAAATTCTCTGCTTTAAATATTCTTACATTCATCTCTCCAAACCGACACCTACATGTGCTGTGATTTGTGGGAATATTAGCACTTATTTTACTTAGTATTCAGCCATATAAACCTTGATTATCTGCTGATTTCTTCCAAACATCTGGTCTCAAAGAACCTGCTCTGCACAGCATATCTGATGTGGTGATAAAGTAACCCAGAGGGGTGCTACTGTCACCATGCCTGTTTACTCTGGTTGCCACAGACTCCTGGCAAAGTCAGGGACACCAGACCTGAGTGCAGAGCAGAGCAAGGTAGTCTCTAACAATGCAATCTGTGAGTGTGGTCCAAAATCCAGGGGGGGGGGGGGGTCAAAACCAGACAGGACAATGGGGTTACAATAAAAACCAAATGCAGAGACCAATCAAAAGCACTTGGCAACGCAGGGAGGAAAGATGTGGTAAAGATGTGGTTTAGAGCAGGATTTCTCAACCTTTCTAACTACATGGCCCGGTTACCGGCCCAGGGGGGTTGGGGTTCTGGTGGTAGATTTTGTATTGGTTGACTATTCTAATAAGACTGCATCCTGTCATGTGACTGCATCCATCCATCCATCCATCCATCCATCCATCCATCTATCTACATTTAAATTATCCTCATGTAAATCTATGACATGATGTTTATCAAAGTGTGTTAACCATTTCTAAACCACTCCTAATGTCACCAATGCAACTGCCCAATTCACCTAAGAATTTTTGACTTGACCCCTAGTACACTTTGTGTGGCTGATCAATACAACATTGACTTTCTCAAACTAATTCAGTTAATTAAGTAAGTGAGCTGGTGGTGAAATAATAACAAATTCATGGAATTGCTGCGGTACCTCTGAGGAGAGTCATATACCAAAATATCAGTGAGTTTTTGGAGAATAGAAGGAATCCTTGTGTTCCAGTCACGGTAGGGGTTGCGGAAAATAAGGAGGACGCGATAGCCGATCAGTCCAGGGGGAAAAAGATTTATTATCTTCTCCGTCAAACAAGGGGAAGGAGAGCAGTAGGACTGAAAAGAAAATCCAAAAACCGTGGAGATAGAACAGGCAGTAGTCGGCCGATCAGCGTCTGGATCCAGGGGAACAGGCAGGACTCGGAATCCAGGGACAGGCAGGTCAGGCGTTCGGGTCAGCAGTGAGAGGGCTTAGCTACAGTAATAATCAGAGGTCGAAAAAGGCAGAACAGAGGTCAGGGGAACAGGCAGGCAGAGGTGCAGACAGGCAGGGAATAAACGTTCAAACTTAGCACGGAAGGCTGAAGATCTCGCATCTGCCAGACGCAAATAAAAAGGCTCTCCAATTACGCCGACGGGCATCAGCTGGTAGAGTAGGGCATATGATAACCGGTCCTGCTGGTTCTCAAGATCGGTGTAGTAGAAGCTCTCTGGCCGCTGCTCGACTCCCGCCTAGGGAAACCCCGGGGGCGTGGCAGGGGAGCCCTGCGTGACGTCATAGGGGCTTCCCCTAGGTGATCCATGACAGTACACCTCCCCCCATGATTGCCACCCGGCGGACGAACATGCATCCCGGCACGGCGGCATTCGAAGTCGGAGATCAGAGATGGATCCAGCACATCCCGAGCTGGAACCCAGGACCGTTCTTCAGGGCCATATCCCTGCCAGTCAACTAGATACTGAAGCCCACGACCTCGTTGCTAGACACCCAGCAAGCGATGGATGGTGTACACTTCTGTCGACCAACCTGGGGGGAGGAGGAGGCAATGCAGGAGATGCCAGGGGACTGACTGCATGAGGTTTCAACAGGGAAACATGGAAGGTAGGATGGACTCACCGCATAGTCACCGGAAGACAAAGAAAAACGGCCGAGGGACTTATGACTTTGGTGATGGGAAAAGGCTCAACAAACTGGGGTGCCAACTTCTGAGACGGAATATGTAGAGGAAGGTTCCTACTATCCAACCACACCTTCTGTCCCACACAGAGAGTGGGAGCTCGGGACCTGCAGCGGTTAGAATATTTCTCTATGCGTGTACAAGCACGTAGCAGGAAGGACCTGGTCATATTCCGGGACCAGGACCTCCTCCACTGCTGGAAATAGGGGAGGTTGATAACCAACACAACACTAGAATGGGCACATACTCGTGCAGGATATGGGCAGAGAATTATGGGCATATTCCAGCCAAGAAAGGAAACCACTCCATGATTCAGGTCAGTGCGAGGCTATACAACACAGCATCTGTTCCAGGTCCTGGTTGGTTCTCTGTGTCTGTCCATTGGACTGGGGGTGGAATCCAGAGGACAGATTTGTGGTGGCCCAAAGCAGCCTACAGAACTCCCTCCAGAACCTGGAAACAAATTGTGGACCCCTGTCAGAGACAATGTCAGACAGTAGACCGTGTAGTCTGAAGACGTGGTCCACTAATAACTGAGCCGTCTCCTTAGCCGTAGGCAGCTTAGGAACAAAAACAAAATTCACGGCCTTAGAGAAGTTGTCCACTATCATGAATATCCCTGTGAAATCTCTGGATGGGGGAAGGCCTGTTACAACATCCAAGGATATATGAGACCAGGAGCGTCGGGGAACGGCAAGAGGCTGCAATAGACTTGCTGGAGCACAGGAGGGATTCTTATTACAAGCACTGCAGAAGCCTGCAGAAGCTGGGCACATGCACCCTGTCAGACAGCACACACTCGGCAGGCTGTAATGTAATCATGGATGTCCTGCAGCATGGCAGGCCACCAGAAGCACTGTCCAAGTAGTGCTCGGGTGTGATGCACAAGAGGATGGCAAGCTAAGATAGAGTCATGTCTCCATTGGAGGAACTGGGAACTCAAGAAGAGCCGGTTAGGTGGACAACCCTCTGGGGGCTGGACGAATCGTTGTACAGCCTGGATGGCCTCCTCGATCCCCCAAGATACTGCTCCAATGAAACGACTCTCTGGCAGAATTAGTCCCGGGCACTCCTTAGAGCCCTCCTCTCCAAACAGCCGCAACAGGGCATCTGGTTAACGCTTCTTGGAGCCCGGTTTGAAGGAGATAAGAAAATTAAAATGATTAAAAAATAGTGACCATCTAGCCTGGCGTGCATTGAGTCACTTTGCCAACGGTAGATTCTTGTAGTCTGTGAGGATCAGGAATGGGTCCTGTCAAGCCACTGCCACCACTCCTCCAGTGCCAGACGGACTGCCAGCAGTTCTCGATTGCTAATGTCGTAGTTCCTTTCGCCTAGGGTAAACTTATGGGAAAAGGATACACAAGGATGCAACTTATTGTCTGTCGTTTGTCGCTGGGATGGAATAGCCCCTACACCAGTGCTGGAAGCGTCCACCTCCACCACAAATTGTCGAGGGGGATCAGGGATCTGAAGAATAGGAGCCAAGGTGAAGCTTCTGCGAAGAGCTAGGAACGCTTGCTTGACCACTGGGGACCACTGGAAGTGGACTTTGGTAGAGGTGAGTGCCTTGAGAGGGGTTATAATGGTGCTATATCCTTGAATAAAACGGCTGCAAAAATTAGCAAACCCCAAAAAACGCTGTACCTCCTTCCAGTTGCGAGGCCGAGGCTACCCTGCAACTGCTCAGATCTTCTCCAGATCCATCTTAAATGGAACCCTCCCTGAGAATGAACTCCCCGAAAGGAGATCGACTGCCAGTGAAACTCGCACTTCTCCGCCTTGACAAAAATGTGTCAAACTGGGCCTAATGTATTCCAGCCCGTGGACAGCGCAAGGGTTTGAAAATCGATGGTGAAATCAAACACCGAGCGGTCGCCTTGACAGAGCTGTAGCAACTCGCGTGCTGCCGCTCTGCCATGAGTTGAGCGATCAAAAACCCACTTTATTTCTGCAGTGAGCTCTGACCGAGTAGCACAAAAAGGTGCCCCGGCTTCCCACGCGGCAGTCACCCATTTGCGAGCGGGTCCGGTCAACAGGGTAATTATGTAAGCGACTCGGGTTCGATCTGAAGGAAATGCAGAAGGCTATAACTCGAAAATCAGGGAGCACTGTGACAAAAAGGAGTGACAGGTTCCTGGGTCACCATTATACTGTGGAGATGGGGGCAAGTGGGGTTCACTGATCGGGGTGACAGTGGAAGGAAGGAGCGAAAGGACATGCTGTACCTGAGTCGCTAGGTCCATCAGGCCAGCATTAAAAGACTCCAGGGAATCTCTGATCACTGCAAGCACAGACTTATGCTGTCCAAGCAGAGAACCGTGCTTACCCAGGACGTCAGTGAGGCACTGAAGGACCGGTTGATCCGCAAAGTCCATCCCGTGGACGAGATCTTATGTCACGGCGGGGGTTGCGCAAAATAAGGAGGACGTGATAGCAGATCAGTCCAGGGGAAAAACATTTATTATCTTCTCTGTCAAACAAGAGAGAGAGCTGAAAGAAAATCCAAAAACCGTGGAGATACAGGCAGTGATCTACTAATAAGCGTTGTGATCTGGGGGAACAGGCAGGGCTCGGAATCTGGGGACAGGCAGGTGGTCAGGCGATTGGTGTCAGCAGTGAGAGGGCTTGGCTAATAATCGGAGGTCGAAAAAGGCAGAACAGAGGTCAGGGGAACAGGCAGGCAGAGGTGCAGACAGGCTGGGAATAAACGCTCAAACAGCACGGAAGGCTGAAGATCTCGCGTCTGGCTGGTGTGCCAGACGTGAATAAAAAGGCTCTCCAATTGCTCAGACGGGCATCAGCTGGTAGAGGAGGGCAAACGGTAACCGGTCCTGCTGGTTCTCAAGACCGGTGTAGTAGAAGCTTTCTGGCCGCTGCTCGACTCCCGCCTAGGGAAACCAAGGGGCCTTACAGGGGAGTCCCACATGACGTCATAAGGGCTTCCCCTGGGCGATCCATGACAGTTACTGTTAATTTGGATATATTATAATGTTAAACTGTTTTTTGTTTTTTTCAAATGTACATTTACTACCCAGATACATAGTATTCAACATTTCCTTTGACTGCCTAAAACTTTTGCACAGTACTGTATAAATATATATATATATATATATATATATGTATTTTTTTAGAATTTGAGTGACAATATATTGCTTACATAGGGTAACAATCTTGATGCTAACTTACTGATGTTGATCATGCACTCTGGGATCAATTAGCCAGCCTCTTTCAGCTCTTGTTTGCATAATGCTTTAATCATGACCGTGGACACCAGGGTGCTGATGGAAGTTGATGGTCGCAAGCCGCCACACTAAGGCTGCATATCAAACGGACATGAAACGGACAGTCTTGATGCTGACGTTCACTCTGAGAGTGCCATCCATTCGACCTGGTTCTGACCCACTAAGAACAGCAGGCATTCTTCCAGGCTATGCTAAACTCACAGACCTCTGAAAATGCATTAGGTTTTTATATGAGTATTCTATTAGTATGAATAGATATGAATATTCTACGGATATGAGTATTGTATTGGTAAAAGTAGATTTATTTAGTATTTTATTGATATGAGTATTATATTGATATTAGCATTATATTAGTGTAAGATAAATGAATATTCTACTGGGGACAACATTGGTCATCATTTCTCCCAGAAAGATAGTCATATGACTTGAGTTCATGTAATTCTCCTCACTGATATATATGAGTGATGAATAAGAGTGAGCTCACACCCAAAGAAGCATCGTTGGCCATCCAATGTGCTACTTTGTTGAGTTTTCCCTGCTGGAACAACATCTTTAGTTTTGATAGTCGTTTTGTTTTCCCCATTGTGATTGATTGATTAATAGATAGACAGATAGATACACAATTATAGATACAGAAGCACAATTGCTTACCTGGGCTGAGCTAAAATGATATTATTAGATTTATTTTTCTACATCGTGTCTTCTTTTGCATGGTGTTTTGTGTGTTGTGTCTTTCAAATATAAATGTTGAGATACATTAGGATTTGCATGCTTTGATGTTGATTGTTTACAGAGCCTTCAAACCACCCGGTAGCTTATTTTTCAGACCAGTCCTTTCCAGAGTAACATCAGCATGACACAGAGAGTGAGGGCTTTCCAGTCCTATTAACAAAATACGACGTGAACGTTGTGTAAAGACTAGACAAGGAGACATATTCTGGCTGTACTGAAAAGTGCAAAACGTTGAATTTCCTCCCCTTTCGATATCTGTGTATGATATGGAATATGTTTATCTTTGACAATAAAAATTAATCTCAGTTCTTTCCTCAGCAAAACTGTGGGTAGATATGAGTACTCTATTGATATATGTAGATATGAGAATTTTCTTGAAATGTGTATACAGTTTGTGTAAATGTGTTTATTGCCATGAATATATATGTGTATTGTCTTATAATTAATATTCTAATGGTATGAGCAGATATGAGTATTTTTCCTGCTATATGTAAATTCAATCATTATGAGTATTCTATATGTATAAGCACATATAAGTAGTCTATTGATATCATTGTTCTATTCAATCCAATCTGTCAATAACATCCCAGCACATTCTGCGGCAAATCCACATTATCCATTCACATATTGTCTGATTGGGGTAGTACAATCAAGTCTTTTTTATCTGTAAGCTCATGTTATTGCTATTCACGTTACTCACCACTGAAACTTCAGCACAAATTACAACAACAAAAAATTTATTTTATTGTTATTTTTGTTTTCACAGTATTTCATTGTTTCAAAGTGCTTTACAGCATCCCTGCCCAAAGCCCCCAGTGAGCAGCCAGAGGCGACAGTGGCAGGGAAAAACTCCCTAGAAGGAAGAAACCTTGGAAGGGACCAAACTCAAAGGGGGAGCCCGTCCTCCAGGGGCTGGCAGGGAGAGTCAAAACGGAGAGATGGCTAAGGGGCAAGTCACACTGGCTGTCATAAAATATGAGTCACAACCCGGGAGCAGGGAGGTGATGACAAGCCGGTGCTAACGCTCCTTCCAATCGGCAGGCAACCAGTAGTAAGGCAGCGAGTCATACATGATTGATGACACAGGCAGAACGGCGAACTGGACAGAAGGACGTCATGCGTAGAGACGTCACATGTGTGCAGGATATCCTGATAAATTGGGGTCTCCAGGCGGCAAACTCTAGGTGGGTTGAGGAAAAAAATATGCAATTAGTCAAAGTAGAGGAGACAATAGGCAGGGCTAACAGTTAGGTGAGTGCAGTGTGAAGTGCAGTGTGCAAGCTCTGGCAGATATGGCCCATTGCTGTGTTGAAATCGGTCTCACAAAATGGATTGAGCAGTGAAATTATCCAGTGACCCAAGTCTTAAGGCTTAACAAAACATTTTATGCATGTTTTCTAACTTCAGTTTATAAATCTTTAACTGAATTTTCAACCATGACCTTGACAGTGAAACTGAAACTATGCAAAGAAAAAAATCTGGCCAGCATCCTGATCAGTGTGGGGCTCCAGCTGATCTAACACAACTGTGTGGGGCAGCAGTTCCTGTACTTTCCCTACTCTGACAAAAGAGGAAGCACCACAAATCACTCAGTTTGGGACATAAAGCAGGAATTTGGTGACACAATGTTTTTCAGATAGAAGAGACTTTAAAGTATACGAATATCAAAAATGTTAAAAACCCATTGTGCCAGAATTTTACAAAAACATGCTCAACAATCCAGTTGTCAGTGAAGGGTAGGAATGACCCAAAGGCAGGGCAGATGTTAGCATAGTAGTTACTATGGCAGGAAGATGTTTGCGTGGAGAATGTTAACAAATACAATTAAATTACATTATTTTACTAAAACGCAATATTATCCGATTACATTATATGTCAACTGTCATGACCTGCTCGTTCGATCCTCCTGTGTGCCACGCCCACCTCATTACCTCGTGTTAATTCCCGATTGTAATCACCTGGTACCTGTTAAGTTCAGCCTGTCCTGTGTATTTAGTCCGTGTCTGAGTTTGTCCACTTGGCAGCAGTGCATGAAAACCTCCGGTTCCTTGTGGATCGCATGACCAACAGGAGGCTGCGGCTGGACACGCCGCTCACAGCAGTGGGTAGACAACCGCCGTTCGTCCCTGCCGAGAAGGTGCAACCTCCCTCTACAACTGCGCGCCGGAGAAGGAAGGGGTGAAGGGGGAAAGCGTAGGAAGACGCCCCATCAACATATGCCTTAGTATGCACATTTATGTTTAGGGGAAGAGTACTGAGACTACTTCATTGTTTTTAGTTTTGTGATAGAAACCAATATTTTCAAAATAGTTTGAACTTGTAAAATGAAATTAAAATGGTTGTGTTACAGGAAAAAATGTTCAGAAATATAGCATAAGCTCACATTGCACATGGGCGGTGTGGAGGCTCTGAGGTTAGGGATCTGTGCCAGTAACTGGAAGATTGGGGGTTTAAATCCTGTGAATGCCCAGAATGATTTTACTCCATTGGGTCCTTGAGCAAGGCCTTTAACCTGCAGTCGCTTCGTCCTGGGTGTGACGTCAGTCTACATCCAGCCCTACAAGGAGGTCCTCCAACTTGCAGGGAAAAACTTGGGGGTTGGTGTCAAGATTGGCACTCCAGTCACTGGAAAAAAACTCCCACTGGTCCATTTAGACTAGTGTGTTACTGATGTATCACCCGCCACATGGCTGCACTCAGGTTCTCATCCCTGATCTGGGGTGCGTTTCTTGAACAACGACGGAAGTTAGCATTAACGATGCATCGTACTATGATACAGTTCAAACTAACCAACATCTGAACGACGACTGTTTCTCGAAACTGTCGTACCACAGTAGTTCTAACCACGTTAGTTAGTTAGGACTTCCGTAGTTCGAACTACAGTGGTTCCAGCGCTGATTGGTCAGACTCACGCCGAACCTACCATAGTTCGAACTACAATGGTTCTACCACTGATTGGTCTCTCACAGCAAGTTGTGCGCAACAACTAACAAACTACTTTCATAGTCGGTTGCGTACAAAAACTCACGAACTGTGTAAAAAATAAAATAATCACACACACGTATGTATATATACATTTTGTGAAAGACGCTCCATTTGTAATTACGTTGATTGCAGTCCATTGTGTTTCAATCACACTACGAACACTTACAAAGTCCTGGTCTAACATTGTCGCTTACAGAATGTTAGTGGCTGACTGGAATAGACAGGTGTGTGTAATATCCAAACATCACAGAAGTCTTTTCCCGAGTACAAAGACATGGATTCAGATCTGACCGCTGTAGTGTCATTCTGCTCTTCCATTATGGCAATGACAGCTGTCAGTGAATAAGGAGTACTTCATCAAAGTGCTGAACTCTTTTCTAAGGCGACTGTTGTCCCTCTTAAGTTATGTGTGTAATGAAGAAATTTTCTTTTTATTTTATTAATGTTTTTTTCTCTCTCTCTCTTTTACTATATATGGCG
>JAODKE010000114.1:31494874-31508294 GCA_026779605.1 Mormyrus hasselquistii
AAGGGTGTGCAACCAAATATTAAGTTAGGGGTGCCAATAATTTTGTCCAGCCCATTTTTGGAGTTTTGTGTGACATTATGTCAAATTTGCATTTCTTCCTCCTGTTTTTGTTTTGTTCCAATACACACAAAGGGAATAAACATGTGTGTAGCAAAACATGTGTTAATGCAATACTTTTCTGTGAGAAATACTTGGTTTTCTGAAAAAATTTCAGGGGTGCCAACAATTTCGGCCATGACTGTACTTATTACCAAGATAAATATCTTTAAACATTTTCTTTGAAAACATAAATAGGTTTTTTGCCCAGTGTCATACCAGTCATGAGATTTAGCTTAGTGTAATTAACAAATTAGCAAAAGGCAAAGCACATGTGAATATAATTTACTTTGTACCTTGCTAGCACTTTCATTAAGAATAAGATGACATATTTTGACAATAACTAACATACGCAATGTTTGCTGATATTTTCTCAGTAAAGTCTCTCTTTTTTAATAGTTTAAGGTGAACCTCTGAAACATCAAATCTACCTGAATACCACATTCCTTAAGTCCTGTTGGGAGGATGGTCAGGCTAATGAGGCAAATGTCATTTTTTAGCCTGGTTTTGCCTCTGTACATGGTGTCAGTGCTTGTCAGTGCTGTGATGAACTCATTAGCAAACCAAAGAAAAGAATAACATGCGTTCCCAAAAGCCCAGCCCTACATGCTGTCCTGCCAGAGCAGCAGATGATGCTGCTGGATGGAGGAACGGCCCGCGCTGCCCCAGCAGACGTCACTGCAGTGTAGCCGGGGGGACAGATTTATGATGCAAGGGGAGGCCAAGAATGCCGCAGGACGTGTAATGTGGCAAAATTATTCAAGTAAGGTGCAGTGCATCCCAGTCAAAGAGGCCACACTTTGGTCCTTAACTGGACCAAAAGGTCAATTACAGGCATGAATTTGGAGGCAGGACCAGAAGTAAAATTACATTTTGCTACAGCAGGGATTTTGAGAAGACCTGCACATATTTGCTGAATGCAGCTGCAAAGCAGGACTTGCATGAAGCTGCTTGATGGTTTGGCATAGCAAGTCCCATTTTCTTGTGATTTTTTTCCTCCCTCTTTCTTGAGTAACATACAAACGTACCCCAACTGCTAAACTCAGCATTGTTCTCTATCAATGTGCAAATCTGAAAACTCTAAAAAATTGCATCAAATCTATGTCAAAAGTAGAGGGTGATAAAACAAAACATGAAAAACAAAAACCTTCAGATTTACGCGTGTGTAAATATGCCACTCGCGATCACAAATATGAAAAAACTTGCAAGCGCAGAGAGAAGCGCGTGTATCGTAATTTCGCACTCAAACTTTTTCCCTTTTTTCCGTAGTGTGCAAAAACAAAACCAGAAGCCATCAGCCAATAGCAATCACCGACAGAAACAGCTATGAGCCCGCCTCCAAACTGTGAAAACCACCTCCACATCAAAATTACAGTGCAAAGATTTCCCTCAAGCACAGAAAGCTGCCAAAGAGAATGCACTTGGCACACAAGGATACATATCAAATTGAAAAGGTAATAACCATTCAAGAAGCAGAAAGACAGTTCCAGTCAGATATTATGAGATGTTAAGAAATTCTTTTTCAGTGGGATATTTACATCAAATGTTTAAACATACAGGTTTATATATTTCACGTTGTGTTTTATCGCTCTCTAGTTTTGACATTTATGTGACACCATACTAAAAGCTCTAAGTAAAAACAGCTAGTAAAAATAGATCTATAACAGATAAAATTAATTACTAAATTATTTGAACCAAAATCTATGCATCTCATAAATGACAAACATTTAAATTGATGTTTGAATAAAAAAAGGTTTAATCAAAGGCAATATTACGGTATATTAACTACCACACCCCAAAAATAAAAATAAGTTAGTAAATATAATTGATGCGTCTAAGCTTCTTTGGTGCATATGTCAGTGAAGGGGTAAGGTATGCATTATTACATTTTAATCTTTGCCCACTCTAAGCAGGAGAGCCAGCATTCAGTGTGTCTATTGCCTTTAATCTTACAGCACAGAGGCTGTAATCTATACAATATTGTCTAATACAGGCGGTATTACCTTTCCCCTCGTAGTGTTAGCGATCAGGCTAAGCTATCACTGAAAGCACAGGGTTCCTGTTCCTACACCATCAGATTAGCTTGTGCAGGCAGACTGGCATGCTGAGCCAAGACTGTGGGAGGGAATGTTATGACTGGAGCCTGATGGAGAAATAGCAACTGAACTCCCCTAGGCTGCATGTTCCGGCATGTTCCAGCAGCGTGGCAGATCTCACCTGCAGTCAATCACAATCCCATCCAGCTGACTTTTTTCATGATACACTATATGGCTTTACATGCATAAGTCAGTACAGAACCTACAACATTCATCCATTATTTAGCATTATTTACCAACCCCAAATGCACTTTACAAAACGAGCTGTTTCTGTAATTAATAAATACATTTTTTACATAAAGCCACAAGTTATACTGAAGAGGAGAAATTTCAGTGAGGCAGCATTTTTAAGCACAGCTGAACTGAACCAGGCGTATAAATGAAGTCATTTGTTTTTATTAGAACCATAATCAGAATTCACTTCATTGGCCAAGAGTATTTACTAGGAATTCAGCTTGGCAGTAGTGGTGAATACATACACGATAACAGAGAACAATAATAAAAACACAGTAGTCAGTAAATGGGTATTTACAAAAAAAAACTGGGGATTTGCTAGAGTGTGATGGACTGTTACTCTGCCCAGGGTGTGCCCTGTCCTGTGCCCTGTGACAGACTGGCATTGCTATCCAGGGTGTGCTGTGCCCTGAGACACATTGGCATTGCCATCCAGGGTGTTCCCTGCCCTGTGCCTGTGATGGACTGGCATTGCTATCCAGAGTGTCCACTGCCTTGTCTATTGTGGGATAGGCTCCCCATGGCCTTGTACTATCAATCTTTATCAGTCAATATTTATTTATATAACACTGTTTCATCCACTTGGTTTACAAGGATCTTTACATTTTAAAAGAAGAAAAAAAAATTCAAATAAGCATGCAAGAAATAACAAGCACACAAAATGGAATAAAATAGAAATAATTAAATAACAACAACAACAACAATAATAATAATAATAATAATAAATAATAATAATAGTAAAAAATACCACCAGGTATTTAACCATTTGTAACACTGGGGCCTCTAGCTCATACCTCAAAGAGGTTTCTAGTCCTTACCTTCCTGGGGTCTCCAGCCCCTACCTCACACGGCCCTCCAGCCCCTACCTCACTGGGGTCTCCAGTCCTTACCTTCCTGGGCCCTCCAGCCCCTACCTCACTGGGGTCTCCAGCCCCTACCTCACAGGGCCCTCCAGCCCCTACCTCACTGGAGTCTCCAGCCCCTACCTCACTGGGTCCCCCAGCCCCTACCTCACAGGGCCCTCCAGCCCCTACCTCACTGGGTCCTCCAGTCCCCACCTTCCTGGGGTCTCCAGCCCCTACCTCACTGGGGTCTCCAGCCCCTACCTCACTTGGTCCTCCAGCCCCTACCTTCCTGGGGTCTCCAGCCCCTACCTCACAGGGCCCTCCAGCCCCTACCTAACTGGGCCCTCCAGCGCCTACCTCACAGCGCCCTCCAGCTCCTACCTCACATGGCCCTCCAGCCCCTAGTTTGCAGATGGAAGGACAGACAGTTTTTAATGACACAATACAAATATATACTCAATATCACAATATTTTAAAAGGTATTATAAAAAGACATTTAATATCCCCACAATTACAAAATATAACTCTCACCTTGCAGTAGGGAGAAAATTGAAGTATGTAAAACAAAAGCATCTTCAATACACAGCTAACAGATCTCTTTAAAAAGCTTGTGTTAAATCTCATTACAGCAAATCACTTTTTCCATTTATAAAAGCAGCTTATCAAGCTGGTGCTGAGTGATTTGGCTGATTAAGGCAGTTTCCCTCATGAGCAGACTAGGTCCTATAGCTGTATCGTGCTTCATATCTGCACCGTGTCACTTGGCAATCATGACTGGGAGCCTCTAGTGGCAAAATAAATGAGGTTCAATTCATCGGGGGACAGGAAGCAGGAAGGGTGCAGAGCATCAGGTGCCTGAGAGGTACTTGTTGCCATTGGCAACGATCACACCGCTTCTCATGCTAATGCTAATCCCTCCAGCGCAGTGCTGGTGATTTGCCGGCCGTATAAGTTGGATTCCATGTGCGACGGAGCACGAATCAGCTTTCGTTGCCCCCTGCAAACATCAGCGCAGAGATAATGGATTGAAGGCTAATTAAATTGCAGTGAAAATCAGGGGGATATAGGATAAATGTTTCTGAATAATATAATTATCTGAGTTCTGACACTTAATTTACCTTCGTATGAAACTGAAACTTTCTACCTAGCTGTGACGAGGGTGTTGTTTGTGATTTATGCTTTAGTACAAAAACACAAAGGAGGCAAATATATGAATGCACAATCGTTCTATTGTGTTTTTAATTGGATTCTAGGTTTATCCAGATTCAACAATATTGCTTCCTCCCTGACTCAAGTAGACATAACATTTCCTTAATTTTTTGATGTCTGCAAATATACCAGGTGCCTGTTGAAACCCCCCCCCCAAGCTATTGTGGCTTCACAAGTCATGGCAGCTTATATCTTGTGTCATCAAACATTTGAGAATTTTTTGGATTCATCCAGCCACTGCATATTACATAGAATAGTTATACTTTATTAATCCCTGCAGGGATATTTTCATTTCACCTACTATATCTGACTTGCCATGAGACACACAGACAGGTGAGAGCAAGCTTGTGAGTCAACTGGTATGTAGTGCCTCTGGAGCTGGGGGTTAAGGGTCATGCTCAGGGGCCCAATGATGAAATCCGATTACTGACCTGGGATTTGAACCGACAACCTTCCTATTGCAGGCAGAGTCTTAACCAGCTGAACTACACCCCAGCCCCCAGTCACTCCAGTGATTAACTGACCCTGTTTTCTCATAAATACATGTCAATTTACAGTAAGTAAAATGTAAATGTGAAATTAGTGAGAGGGAAACAGTGTATGATGGGATGGGGTGGGGATGGGGTCACATCAGGTCCGTACAGGGGCTGTCTCTGCCTAGCGGCCGCAACTTCTCAATCACCCCAAGTTCTCAATCACTGCCTGTTTTGGGGCATTATGGGGAATCTGAGTGGTTTCCCAGTATCCATTGCTGCTGTGTGTCATGTTTAGCATATTGTCACATGATCAATTAGGGAAACATACCAAACTCGCTAACTTCGTGAATGCTGAGAGTCGGAAGTAGTGATGGTCAAATGATGCTTTTTGAACCATTTGCTGTATTTTCAAACTCCACTAGATGGTGATGTTGGCTTACTTTGGTGTGGCATCAGAAAATACAGCAACGTCTTGGCCATCATGTTCCGAGAGGAGTGAGGCATTGCCACTTAACATGTACAAAGCACAAATACAACGAATGACAACATGCGGAAGGGCACTGAAGGGAACGTGGTTATAGACAGTCCTTGAAAAGCAAATATAAATTACTTTAAAAAGGTTGCTGTATGTTTTTATGTGATAATTTGTTAAATATTTTTATATTTTTAGAATCTAAGACTCTGACTTGTGCAATGTGTAGATGTACAAAAAGTTTGAATCTTTTAGACTTGAAAACCAGTTCAACCAACTCACTTGCATGAACAGGAAGTCACCATTGATCACTCATATAGTTGGTTTTGCGTGTGAGTAGTGTTTCTCACTAAGACCATATCACGCTTAATGCTGTTATCTCCAACTGAAAATGCGCAAATACAAATGCACGTCGTATTGGATTTTATATTAGAGATTCGTATTGTGATATTATGCGTTGTAGTAGGACTGAGTATTAAGTGACTCATCTTACCACAAATCTTGCATGTGCTCTAAGGGAGGCTTGATGTATTTTCGCCTAAATTTGTGTCGAATGGGAAGGATGAAGACTTCTCTCTCAAGTGCTTTTTGTGATATCAATTCTTTGTCTGTCACATGGTATACATATTATCAGTGACTCATGTGACTCTATTGCAGTACCACTTGTTTTATTTAGAGGTGTCGTCTAGTGATACCGTGCATGACACTTCTTCTGTTACCATTGGCTGTCCAGCAGGATGTGGTCACAAATACATCTGCTTTAAAAATTTAAAGATGCACATTGTCTTTAGCAGATTAAAGGTGACAAAATGTTGAAATGTGTCTTTGCGGAGACGTTGGTTAATAAATCCTATTTTGCGAAGTGCACCCTCTTCTTTTGTTATATTCCATGTGTAGAAATGAAAATGCCCATTAAATACACACAATTGTTGGGGCTTTGGGAACCACATCTTATATTTTAATTGTTTATGAATAAATAGTCATGCGTCTTGGAAGGGGGATAGTTGTTAAGAAATGCTACAGTTGTATACTTGTTTGGTCCAGAGGACAAAAGCAAGTCAACTACAATCAATAGCCTACCTGCTTATTTTTGCAGCACAGCAATTTAAACACATTCTGAAATGACTCGACCGAAAAGACCACAGGGAGTGCACTCAGACCAGCGTTTACCAAAATGGAGACATCGCCACCTGTTGAGTAAAGGCAAGAATTTGGTTGCCTGCCTGAACTAGGGACTTGGGGCTTTAGGTCTGGAAAGTAATGCTCTTCTTGACAATCGAGCCAAAGGCATCATGCTGTGCTGTACTGGGGTCTCCCCCTGCCTGTTTCGGTGGGAGAACATATCCTCCACAACTCAGACAAAGGGCCAGAAGATGGAGTTACTGTGATGACTGTCACTGTGTGCAGCAAATGTGCTGGGTAATATTTCCAGTTTATTGGCTTTTGTGATATATTTATCAACTTTTTGTCCATTTGGTCACTTCAGATTCCTCGCTCTTTGATATTGCAAGCCATCAATAGTAGTAAAGTAGGCAGACAGGAGTGAGATGAATTTAGGCAGCTCAACAAAACATTATCTGAACTCGGTATAAAATCAACACCTATCAGGTGTTATATATCCAGCTATCAGTAAGATATTAGGTTATAAATGTCACTCATGTATTTAGCAGATTTGTTTTATCCTAAACAAAGTACAATTGCAAAAGTTGGGTCAGTCATTCCCTGGAGCACTTAAACACCTTACTCAAGGGCCCAATGGTGGCGTCACCCTGCTGGGATCCTGGGATTCGAACTGGTAGTCTTCTGATGATGGGCACAGTATCCTACTCTGGTAAGCCACACTCTGCCCTTAAGCTTGTGGCTTATTTTAATTAATAATTAAGGTCCACATCTTTATGTTGAAAAATACCATTTCTCCTTTTATGATAAAGCAGTGACAGGACAAGAAATCAAACCACCTGCATGTCAACATGGTTATATAACAATTTTTCTGGTCCGAGATGAGCACAGGCTGCTTTGCAGCACAAAACGTTCAGGAGAAAATGGATGCTGGGCCTAAGAGGCTGCCCTTGACCTGTCCAGTTCCAAAGGTTTCGATTTTCAAAGCGGGAATCATCCTTTTAGCTGAATTTATTGTGGCTGGTGTGTGGAGCTCTCACCACAGGAAATGCCTGAATAAAATCATGCCTGGGGTCATCTGGGGATTCGTCCACGAAAATGTGATAAACGTGTAGCCTGACAAAATTGGCCTTGAGTCTAACAAAGTCAAAATACCCTCTATATAAAGTCACTCTGCTGTTTGAACTTGTGTGACGTAATTTAAAAGGTGTGCATTACAAACACACAGCTTCCTCAACAGTCTATGTCAATGCCATTCAACTGGCACTGTTGGTATAAATGTAAAAAATCTGCCTGGGGGGCTAACATTGAGTCACTGTGTCTGATCTAGGGATTGCTTTGGGCAGCCAAAGCTCTAACAGGAGGCCTACACACTCAGCATGCTGCTCAGATAGTGCAACAACGTGGGACCCAATACAAGCTGGTAAAACCATGTGAAATAAAGGATTATGAATAGGATTATACTTGATATTTCTAAAACCATAATATCAAGGGAATTTATTTTATTTTAAAACTCACCAAGCAAGCTATTTTAAATTGTTTTCAGAAAGATAATTCCAAAGAATGCATTTGTTTAAATGCAAAAAATATCCCACGTGACAGAAGTCTTTTACGTTAGGAATTAAATACATCAGTTACATTACTTTCATTAAACTCAGAGCTCTGTTGTTAGTGTAAGTTAGAATATTAGTGTAGGTTAAAATATTTTCCATTAAACAGAAAGAAAAAAGTTGTTTACTGTATCATACACTCAAGAAGGACCTGAATATGTGAGGTGTACAATACCTCTTCTTCTAGCACATTCTGGCACATTTTCTATAAAAAGTTTATAGTTAGAGTCAAACTGTCATGATCCGCTCCGTTTGATCCTCCCGTGTGCCACGCCCACCTCATTACCTTGTGTTCCTACCCGATTGTGCTCAGCTGTGTCCTGTTAACCCCTGCTTGGCTGTGTATTTAGTCTGCGTCTTTCCCCAGTATGTCAGATCCGTCATTGTATTGTTGTGTAGATTGTCTGTGATCGTTCGTGGCTGCTCTGTTTTTCCCTCTAATAAAACCCCGTCTACCTCTTCCATCTGGCTCCCGTCACCTGCTTGACCGCTCGCCGTACCACCGACTGTGACACAAACGCTCATCTTCTGAAGTGAGTAACATTAATTGAATCATCATCGGGTCAAAGCCTTTTCTGTAATGCTGCTAGATATGACATATTTTTAAAAGGCCGATTGTGCGGTTCTAAACATTTTTCAGTTCATACATTTTATATAACGGGGAATTATGTCAGTGTAGCACAGGAAAGCAGAAGCTGAACATGCAACCAAATAAAACCTAAAGCCATTGAGGTCTCACAGTTGTCATTGATGACATTTAGAAAGAGAAGAAAATGAGATGAGGAACCAAAGCTGAAGTTTACTGTGCCAACGGAGCTCAAATGCATTTCATATGGCCTATTTTTTAACTTTAGTTTGATTATGCCATTATCATGGACTCATTGTATTGCTGTGATGACAGGAACAGTGAAATATTTAACAACTCTAAATATTAAAAAAATGCAAAGGTCTACAAAGGAGTAGCGGACTTATCATCTTGGCACTTTAGCATATTAACATATTAGCATAGT
The DNA here is from genome assembly GCA_026779605.1 of Mormyrus hasselquistii. Taxonomy (NCBI): domain Eukaryota; kingdom Metazoa; phylum Chordata; class Actinopteri; order Osteoglossiformes; family Mormyridae; genus Mormyrus; species Mormyrus hasselquistii. Next base: position 31,504,042 of record JAODKE010000114.1, read on the forward strand.
TATTACGAGACAAGTGGCCCCTGCTAACTCTTCCAGAACAGCATGGCTTCTTAGAGCTTTGAATTCAAAATGCTGACATTCTTTCCTGTAATTTGAGGCCACGTTTCACCAGAAGCATTCATTGGTTTAATTAAAAAAGCCATTACCTAGGTTTGGATACATCTTCATCTTAGGGTTACCATATATAGTGAAAAGTGGACATATCCAGGGATCAGAATATTAATGAGTTACCAATCAGGTAGCACTTCTCTCATGAATATTAATGAGCCTTCCCTAACCACGCTGTAAAACAAAAAAAGCATCTGGGGAACACTGGATGTATGTTAACTTACAGTTAATTCTCATTATACAAACTACACACAATTGACACTACATATGTGTATACATGTCTTTTTCAACAAAAGTCACAAAATGCTAAGACAAAGTTTGTTAAACTTCAAGCAAACAACACTAACAAACAACAATTCACTATTCACATGAACACAAAAATAGTGTGAAAGTGCCAGTGGTTTCCAGAAGTTGATATTTAATTTTTAAGGTAAATGTCTACACTAGCCTTTCAAATACTGAGCGATGATACTGAGCAGCTGCCGTATATTGAAAATTGGTGTCCTTTTTTTCTTTACTTGGTACTCCACTAACTTGCAATATTGGATCATACAGGTTGCGGCACTAAACCCAAATACACCACTGATTTTTGAACATCCAGACATCCAGAGAAAGAGGCCCAAAAAGAGGATGTGTCCAGGGAAACCCGGACGTTTGGTAACTCTACCTCAGCTGGGCCCAGAAGTTCTCACTAGTGAAGAGAAACAAATGGGAACGCTGCCCAAATGCTTCATGCTATCATTTTTGTTGGTACCAGACAGTCTGACATTAATTTCTCATTGCAGGGCTTTTAGCTCCCAAGTTAGCCTTGTGTTTCACATCACCTGCTGCCTCTTTCGAGCGACAGCTTTGACATGTTGCTTAGCTTTGTTTGATAAAGGCGGACTGCAACACATTAATGGCAGAAGTGTTCGTTCAGTGGCCATTATTGGTGAAATCTCCCCAAAAAGGTCAGTCTACACCTAAAATCCATAATTACATAGTTAAGTTTATTGGACTTGATGTAGCAATCCCAATATCCTGCACTTTCTTGATACTCAATATTTAATTATTCAATATTTAATAATTAATATTTGTACTGACTTTAGTAAATTATTTCACAAATTCAGTAAAAGTCAATTTTATAGAAGTTGGATTCACTTTCCCATATTGTTCGACACATAAAATCACATAAGTCAAAAAGATATTAATAATACGTACTAAAAGACATATGTTAATTAAATGAAAATATGAAGTGTTAATTTAATTACCAGCATGTGTTGCCTCTTTGTATTAGCAATTCCATAAACTTTATGGTCATTTTTACGCAACTCGAGAGCTGCCCGGTCTCAGCTTATGAATCCTGAGACGTGGGGTTAAAGGTCAGATGGTGCCCTGTGCATGCCTAATAGCCTTGTCTCCACAGCAGCTGGAATCGCTGTGGCTGTCCCTACACCCCAAGTGAGACACTTTCCCAGTCATTTTTCCCTGTCAGGTGCATTAATATAATCTGTGTCTGCAGTACAAGATGAAAGAACTAAGATGACAAAGAAGTGGGACTTATTTCCTCAGCTATATCCTGAGACTGTTAGCTTAGCACAGGAATGTTGCTGAGCAGATTGGATTACGTCTAGATCGGACGCTTCACTGACATTGACATGCTTCGTCTCTCTTTTCTTTCTTATTGCCCACATTTGGTGTGATGGATTTCCTCACACGTTATTAGGAATTATTATTAAGAGTAAGCCAAGGGCCACTGTACAGTAAGATACTGCTATCCATACTGTTACTTATTATTTAAAGGCATACGCACACTTCAGGAGCCACATAGCGGCTGTTCCTGTCTTATATGTCAGTGTGCACTGATGTATCGCTGTTGCACCATAGTTACCACACCTGTGTCCAGTGCCCCACAGAACCCAAACGGCATACTACTAAAGCAGTATAAGCCTCATAATGTTCATGGCTCAAAATGCCAGTCGCCTGACTGGATCCTGCACAAAGGTATTTCCTAATAGCGTTTACTAAGGCAAAGTGGTATGTGGCACTTAAAGAGCAAAACCAATGGTTTCCAGTTATGTGCTATTTAGCATATTTTGTCAAATTTTCCTTTTTGAATGGTCGTCTATGCATGATAAACATCTGTTCACTTCATTTCTAATTGTTTAATTGGGTTTATGGGGTTCACCCATTAGTAAAGGTATTTTCCATAGTTTTATAGTTCAAGCTATGAGTTGGGTGTATGCTCTTCTGGGTTGTTTTTTAAACATAGCAAATAATATTGTGCCATTGTAATATTAATTTGCCTACAGTATAAGAATACCACACAATATGGTAACTCACCAGTCACATTATGGCTTTATTTATTACTTCCCCGCCTGAAGTAATCATCACATTAGACTGCACCTTGGAAGATAATTATTAATCAGTCTTGAATTATTTAACAGCATACGCAGCTCCTGCACCCTTTGGTTTAGTTATGAAACGGAATGTTTTCTTCTCAAGATACGATAAAGAGGTTCACCCAGATTTCATATGGCTCATTTGTACCTTTTTTCCTTCAAGCAGATGTCTTAGTTTTTCCTGTACCATTTAGATGCAATGCTTTATTTCATTCTGCTTAGAAAACTTCAAAGGGAAACAATAAATTCTCTTTAAATGATGTGCATAGAGAAGACCAGGCTATTAGACGCGCTTCTGTCCTTGAGTCATTCCTGATAGAGGAGTAGTTAAGATGAGCTACACTAAGAGCCCCCATAAGAAGTGGGGTGTGGAGACAAAAAAGTGCAATTCTCTATTGCAAAAATACATTCAAGCCCTTCAGAAAGTGCACTTTGCGAAAGCTTTCAGAAGTAATTACACATCACGGTGAAAATAACAAAAATAAAAAATGTCTGTAAAAGTGTTTAGTAAGCCAGCAAACATTTGGCTACAGATGCACCGAAAGTGTTTGTACTGCTAATAAACATAAAAGTCAGGACATATGTCTCCAGTTATTACCTTTCAATCTCTCCATCTGCATTTTTCCTTTGGTTCTTACCTAACAATTTAAATACAGTATAATGCTGAAGTTTTTCTTTAAGGGAAGTATATTTTCTGAATGATACAATTAGAAAGTTTGTCTGAGCTGGTAAGGCCAAGCCACTGTCAATGCTTCACTGTTGGCAAATGATAGGCAATTACTGGCAAACTGAACTCTGAGCCTCAGCACCCAGACTAACTAAGACCTCTATAATTGTCTGTCGAACACAATGACTTTAAGCTAATAAAGCAATGCGGCCCACTCTGACTCCTGTTTTCCTACACATTAAACACATTAAATTCCAATAAAGTATATTTACGCAAATAATGTCTGCATTTAAAATCCTTTCTTCCATTGATTTGTTCATATGTACCTAGATAATAATCCAGCATGCAATTATCTGAGACAGAACTTTATTTATTTGTTAATTTGTTAATGAGTATAATGAAGCAGGCAGACCATGGAGTTCCTACTACATTGAATGGAACCTACATAACTGATAATTAGTGTGTGTGTGTGTGTGTGTGTGTGTGTGTATGTGTGTGAAGTTTGCCCCAAGCCTTCATATTGTCCTCAAAAGGTAAGTAGTGTGGTATGAATGAATAAAGCGATAGCTTTACACGCAATTCTGGTATGTCACATAATACAGTCAGGAACATCTCTTACCTCTCCATCCTACACAGAGGGTGGTGACCCATTGTCAACCTACTCTCTCTTTATCAATAAGAACCTTGCTGGGATATCAGACATCAGAAGCAGGGCTGCTGCAAAAGATATTGGGCCCCCAAACAACATCAATCAGATTATGTTTCTATTTCTTTTATAATAATAATCGATACTTTATTAATCCCCATGGGGAAAATGACTTCATGCCTGCCTCAAATTGCACTTTGTGGAGTAAGTTGTCCGTGAAGGGCAGCCACCCGTAGCAGTGCCCAGGGAGCTGGGGGTTAAGAACCTCGCTGAAGGACCCACAGATGGCTGAGGCTGGGTTTGAACCGATCACCTTCTGATTACAGGCACATAGGCTTAGCCCACTGAGCCTTTGAACAGAGATGTATAAAGTGCTAGAGACCCAGACTTGAGTAAAAGTACAAGTGCTCTATCAAAAAAGTGACTTGAGTAGAAGTCGAAGTGCTCTTTA
>JAODKE010000114.1:31508394-31525026 GCA_026779605.1 Mormyrus hasselquistii
CCATATGTGACTTTCGTGACATAGCAGGGGGCAGCTAATTCAGCGCCCGGGGAGCAGTGCTTGGGGATGGTACCTTGTTCAGGGTACCTCAGTGATGACTGGCTGGTGGGGGATTCGATCCTGCAATCTTTCGATTATAAGTGTGCTTCCCTAACCATCAAGCCACCACTGCCCCAGCAAGCCACCACTGCCCCAGTACAGTAGTAAAGTAGTTCTACTTCGTTACTATACATCTCTGCCTTTGAAGCGTACTTTACCCTTGCTATATGGTTGCCCGTGATCCCAAGGCTTGTATTTACTGTATCAATACGTCATAAAAAGAACACTTAATGCTAATGAATAATATAAATAATAATTATTATCATTATTGTTGTAGCATAATCATTAAAACCTATTTAAATCGATGAAGACTTTGGTGAATTATTTAAGCAACTGGCTTGCTGTAGTTTTAATAAGTTGCTTTGCACAAGTTGTTTTAATAAATATATGAACAGATAATTCATTGCTAGGACTTGGTGTTGCTTCTGAAGGATAGCTTTCACAGCACGGCCAGGCTTTGTAGACTGACACTAAAATAAATTGAAGTAATGGATTCCTTTAAATGCCAGGTCCATTAGCGGTGGACTGGAGCAGCAGGGATGTGGAGAACGGTGTCTAATGTTCACAACGCTAAAGGTCTTCAACTAGTAATAGGGTGGAGCTCATTATCATGCCTGCAGAGTACCAATGTGACTGTTTTCACAGGTTATGCTCTCAAATGGGAGTTTAGGTTACTAGAGTTAGCAAGCAGGAGGGATAAAAAGAAGTAAAACCTTGCAAAATATCAAGAAAGCCAAGTGCGAGAGGCGTCACAGAGGAATGTGAAGAAATATGCGTTATTATTATTTCATTTGTAGTCTGCTCTGCCTTTCATCCTTTAAATTGCCCATACTTTGAGTAGCCGGCTTGGAGTAATTTACTTTAAATGGATTCAGAGAAGTTGTTTGATGTTGCTTGCCGGGATGCCGACTGGCAAGCCTGAGCAGTACTGAAGATCAGCAATGGAGCTTTCTGAAGATATACCATCCACTCGAGTCGGATCGTTTCTGAATTAGCAGCACACAACTATATCTCTAGAGGCAACGAAATGCAGCATAATGATGCCAAACTGAGAGATCATTCTGCCCTATTGTTTTAAAGAAAAAATATTACTTCTAATAAACAGAAAGCCCCTTATACGCATTCTGTATCTGTTTGCCATCTGCTTTTATGTCATGTTGATTTACAAATTATAATAAGGACTGACAAATCAGGACAAATTGTGATTAATCTGGTACAAAAAATGTGACATCTTGATGTCTTTTTCAAAGAATAATGGATCGGAGGTTGGCATGTAGCAAGTAACTTTAACTTTTTCCTTAAACAGACACATTTGTCTAATGTCTATGATAAATTGTACACACTTTAATTAATCATAATTAGGCTGTTTTTAAGTGTCGTATCTCTGCCTGTCTCGCCTCTCAATCCTAATCCAAGTGTTGAACTCTCTCCCAGCTGCCTCTCATTAATTCTCTCGTTAGTCACATATATATTTGCTTCCCAGTCCTGTGTTTGCCAGTCTGGTCATTGACGTCGAACCATTTCTGTTGCCGGTGCCCTTCCTCGTTCCACTTCTCCCATTTTGTGATCTCTCACAATCCTATTTCTTTCCAGTCTCCGTTCCTTGAGTTCGATAATTTGCCTTTCATCTGCCATCGGGTCCTCTGTCTCTCAAACTACAAGATTGAGAGTGACAATCAATTATTTAGTTTCTCTGACCAAAAGTGTCAGCAAAGGTTGATTGATTACTCTGATGGAAGGATAAAAATATTAAATAATAATAAAAACATAGCATAAAAACTTCCCCCTTTATTACAAGTCCCATTTGAAACCCATCATAAATGTAGACAGGAGATCGTACTTGTGCCAACTCATTTTTTCATTAACACCCATTATTTACACTGCTTTCTCTAAGGAAATTTAACAGCATAAAGTGGAAGACAACATCTACATTAGATGTAGAGTGTTATTTAACAATAATGACAGTTTGTTTTTAGAAAACAAAACTGATAAGGTGCCTCAGGTTTAAGACTTAATTAAACCTAAAATACCCTCGATACTGAATGAAACATGCTGCTAAACTGATTGTAAAAGGCTTATAATGTTCATGTTAACAATTTTCATAAAAAAGTTTCATAAAAAAGTTAACTGAAATCTGCAGTCAAAATCATATTGATCATATTTTTATATACATTGTTAAATTTAAAGAATGGAATGAGGCAAAGGGTGTTGTCATGCCCCACTCGTCCGATTAAAATTAAATTGTGTAGACATACTCATGATGAGTCCCAACTAATCATTTAATAAAAGTTCATCTACTCATTAAACATGGCTGGTACAGCCAATCAGAATTCAACATGCTATAATTACCCTTGTATATGACCGAGAGACATTTCATGTCACAGTGCAACATTCGTTCCACTGTTCAGGGCTGCAAAGCCTAATGGTGCTGTGTTGTAAATTCTCTGTTGTGGGTCAGAGAAAGTATTTTTTCCACATTCCTTGACTTCAGACAGTCATATTTGCAAATTTCACCAGGGTATAATTACCTCTGTACATGACTGAGAATCATGAAATTTGGTCTAATGGTGCAATATTTATTCCACTATTTAGGGCAGAAAAAAAGACAGGTTGGGCTTATGGTGGCGCTGTAGTGCCCATAGATCATAGGCTTTCATACAATAATACAGATATTATAAAGCCATGCATACACAAAGTGTTTCCATACTTAATGCACATTCATTTACTGTACAGTCATTCTGATGGAAAAGTTGGTGTTAAAATTGGCCAAAGCATCTTTTCAGGCCATAGTGCTTGGACTCTGTTAATCGCTGCCTGCAGCTATATTGGTATATTGTTGTTCTATGTTCATTTTAAAATGTTTATTTTTACCTTTTTGTTAGTTTTATTTCTCATTTTACATCTTCTATGTAAAGAACTTGCTTCATGTATTATAAAGAGATGTGTTCTAAAAATAAACTCGCTATGCCGTTAATGGAGGTGCCATCTGAGATGATTTGAGCAATATGGTAAAGGGGGATTTTCCTTTAATGGGTTTCCTGCTATACATCTCACCCTTCCCATCAGCCCTGGGTGGAATCATCTCAACAGCAACATCAAGAGGGTGAAAAACATTTGCAAAAAAATAAACATCATGACCTTCAACTGAAATGTTTGAAGATGCGGGCAGAGTCATAGAGCATGAAACTGATCATCCGTTGAGGCTAAACAGTATAGTTACATGTTGAAACCCATGATTGGTAATGTGTGTTCCATGTATCAATGCTTTTATACAGCATTAGCTGGAGTTTAGCATTACATAACATAGATCCTATGGCTTATTCTTTGCCGAAAAATGTTGCAGTGCGGGTTATTAATATGTTATTTTTTGCATTGGAATTCATTTTATATATTTAGATGCTAAAAGTAAACACATTAGAAATAATTCACGCTCAGTTTGGGCTATATGTCGAATGTCTGTTTGTGTGCATTAACTGGTTTGATAGGAGATCCCTAACGGCCCCAAACTGTCTGATTCACTTAGGGTTTTGTAGGGAAGATCACACAATTCAGGGCTTTGGTTGTTTTTTTTCTTGACTAAAATCCGGTGATTGCAGGATTGAGGAGAATCAGTCAGAGCATGGTGTGACAGGGATCATCGAAAAGAGGTCATTTACTTCAGAGTAACATTCTCATTATACCTAGCATCAGGGTGTGGTGAGTGGGTGAGTGCACTAAGTGTCTTTGATTGAAAAATTGCCAGTTTGAGCCCCAGCCTCGGCAGAACAGTCACATGTCCATGGGCCCTTGAGCAAGGCCCTTAACCCGCAACTCCAGGGGTGCTGCAGGTTGGCTGAACCTGCACTGTGACTCCCCTCAAACTATGGAAAGCAAGACTGGGTAGGTGAAGAGAAGAGCTCCAATGTACTTGTACTTGTGCAAATGGCAAACTAATGATTTATCAATTCCTAATAATATTAGTGTTATGAGAGTGTGGGTACACTACCAACCAATCAGTATAAACAGGGTTCCCTCTGGAGTTTGATTTCAATTCTTCACTTTTCTTTGTATTTTTGCTTCTACTAATTAAATTCTTCACTTTTTTCAGCATCTGTTTTTTTTAGTCACTCTCTCTAGCTTGACGGGGAAATACTAAAACAGTACATCCAGGTACAAAGCATGGGAAATCCCGTCTTCCATATTTGGAACAAGCCACACTGTGATTGGTCAAATAACGGCATGGGCGAGTCACGAGTCTACTTGATAAGGTTGGGAGAATCGTGAATACTGTGTACAAATTTGAGTGCTGAAAACATGATGTATAGTATGCATTTCGGAAATAATGTTCTAATTACAGTCGAGCACGGATATTACGATTTTCTGGGGCTGGCAGATTTCTTTTGTTATAACCGAATTTCGTTATATCCATTTTCATGTAAGATTGCTATGTATTATGACTGATCGCTAGGCACATGTATTATGACTGTATAAAATAACACTGACCTTCTAGTTCTTTCTATGAAGCTTTGTTTCATGTAATGATCAAAATACTTTTTGATTTACTATCAAGCAACGTGTATTTTGTAATTTAACAACCATTTAGTATGGACCACGAAATCGATAACATATTACATGGTGATAGAACGCTACGCACAGAAATAAGGTACATATACTGACGGTTAAGCTAACGTTGGACTAATTTTAAACTATTAAATCTGGAATGATTGAGGCAAATCGTTATAACAGAATAAAAATTCATTGAAATATTTCTTTGGGGAAGACAGTAGACATCGTTATAGCCGAATCTTCGCTATAAAAGAATCGCTATATGCGTGTTTTCTTTAAGGAATTTAACGTTACTGAAGGTCAGGGATTTGGAATTGAAACGTTACAAACGTGTTTTCGTTATAAGCCGAATCGTAATAACCGTGCTGGATTGTACTATATAATTAGAACGGCCCATGCTCATTTGACATGGATGATCGACGATCACGTGTTCGGGGCGCCGGGCCAGTTTTCATTAGGCCCTACGGGTGCTACGGTTGAAAATTGGGAAAAAATGAAATTCGACTTTTGAAAATTGAATTCGCCAGAGTGACAATTTGATGCCGTTTTTCTTCGTCACCATGGGTTCCGTTTTCGTCAATGAGCGGCAGTGGGAACCCTGTATAAACCATAAGAAAACAGGCTAAACATGTCTGAAACATGAAGAAATTATATTATGACACATATTTAAGTGTAATGTAAACTAATGACTATTCCAGGATATTAAAGGTTGATCTCTGGAGCCTGGTAACAGGCAGTTGGTTTAATAATGAAGTGAGCAACTGTGTCGCCTTCTCTTATGTTTTCCAAAGGATGCTAATGTTGCTTCAGATTGTTTCCACAATTGGTGTTTATTGTGTGTGAGGCCTGGGAGTTTTGCAGCATTAATTCATGATGGTGAAGGACTTCCCCAGAGTCATCCCCTACTGACAGGGTTTTTTGAAGCCCCTGGAGTTAAAGTAATTAATAATTAGTCCCCTAGCTGCATTTACTAGTACTGGCCAAGCTTGCCTTTGGCAGCCCTCTCTGTTAAATACCATAACTAACGTTAAGCTATTATTATGCATGTCTGTCAGCTGCTGTGTTTATGACTAGATTTGATTCAAGTAAAAATAGCATCCCACCTGTTGCGAGCTCTAGACAGGGCACATGACGTGAAACATATCTTGCAGACACATTTACCTGGAATAACTCCCAAGTCTGGCTGCACCTGATCATTTACAACCATCATGTTACATTCAGACATATAAAAACATCAAAATGAGATATGACGTTCCCACCAATCATTTTTCTTATCTGACTCATGATTCATATGGAATGCACAGTGTACCAGTCACCTTTCCTGATACATATCCTGACAGTCACCTGACCAATCACAAATTTCACTATTCAAATAGCCCTGCTTTTCCCAATAGTGGAAACTTAGTACTTGGTGTTTCATATACTGTGTTGTCACATTCAGCAATTTATTAATCAAAGGCAACAAATGATATCCTGAAAATATACAATTGCATTATAACAGAATATCCCTGCTAGTAATAATACCAATTTCACTGAGAAAAACACAAGGCTAATGTCTTTATATACCTTTCTCGGGTGTATGTGTTTGCATATATAAAAATTGCATACATTTAAAACCTAAATATGAGAGGCCTTGTTCCCCCAGGACTGCAAAAATATCATACCGTTTAAACAATTCTGATAATGGCTAGACGGATGCAGGCTTTGCCATAAGTTATCTGAATGCTAACAATACTTAACAATGCACAAATAAATAGGACAACCTATTTTAATGAAATGTTTCTTCAATTCTGACACGTCCTTGATAGAAAGAGACAAAAAGAAAGGCAGACAGAAAACCAGAGAATAATTTACTCTATCCTGCAGATAAACCATCCATAATGATAGCAGTCATGTGCACATAACCTCGTGTGGCGTTTTAGTTAATTACAACAAAAAAAAGATCAGTGGCCTTTTAAATACAGAAGCAGATTTTTGTGTTTTTTTTCTTTGTCTCATTGATCAATGTGCTTTGTAATGAGAGCAGTTCATTGTCGTTCGTCATTTATGACCCCAAAGTCACATCACTTTACTTCCCACAGTTATCTCATATGCATCGTCTCTGCAATCTTTCTCATTTATTCTAATCCAGTCTCTGCCAGCAGCCGATCCCCAACAGCCAGAACCAAATATTTGTTTAATAAAACCATTACAGATCACACAAGGCCAAAGCTACAGATGGGCACTTTGCATTTACAAATAAAATATACTATAATAATTGAGCAGAATAGTCAGAAGAGATGTATTACATTCAGGGTAGGCACTGAATCTGCAGATCATAGGTCAGAACCAAGATCAGAAACATTTTATTAGCCAAGTACAAAAAGTATGATGAATTTGTTTTGGTGCAAGTAGTGGAATGAAGTGTACAATTTAAACATACAGTCAAGACAAAAGGTACAAAACAAACAAGAAACAGAATAAAGTTAAAACAGTTTAGAATTTTCACAATTCCAGACATGATCCTAAAACAGGGACGATGTTTTCAAAGCCTTGCCGGATGGACGCAGCCATTGGACACATCTCTGTTTATTGCTGTGGGGTGGCACTCACCCTCGTGTAACAGCACGCTCAATTGGCTCGTTGTGTACAGTCGTAGCTCGGCAAAGACGATTTGTGACGCACTCTCCTGTGGCATTATTATACGACGATTTCAAACAGCAATGCACAAAACTGAGAATGACACAAAGTGAAAACACAGGCTGAACTCCACTGAGGCGCTATTCACTCAGCCACAGACTAGAAGCATTTTGTGTGTGACTTTCTCCTTTGTTTGTTCCCTTTCCCATCAGAAAAGCTGACGAATCCCCTTTGTGGATGTGCCTTTAAGCTGGCAGAGTGTGATGTCAGCCAGCGTCCCACTTAAATTTAAATAGTTGTTGATATTTGCTGTGTGTGTCTGTCTATGTTTTATTTCACTGCTTCCTTACATTGCTTGGTATTGCATCATTTTTTTTTTTAATTTTGGAAAAAAAAAATTCAATGATCAATGATGCACAAAAAAATAAAAAATAAGTAAACAAATGAAGTGCCGTCCCACTAATCATCAGCAGAGGGCTGACTGGAATACATTCCACTGAACCAGCCCTAACTCTCCTTACAGGTCACACACATACTCCCCGCTTGTATAAAGTAAGCACTTGAGTGGCTAGAGCAGCTAAGGAATTCCCTTCGCTTTTTTGTACTTTTCACCAAATTTTATAGGTGTTATATGCTGAAAATAAATAAATCATGGATTCTTCCTGTGACGTGGGCTAACTGTGAACCGGTGATGTTTCCACAGGCCGTGACTATGAAGATACTTCCCTGTGAAGGACAACAGGATGGACATGAACCTGCAAAGTAAGGAAATCCATGGCATGCAACAAAATACTAAATAATTCGTCACTGACAGACCTTTTCATCACTGTCATTTAAACATAAAACACTGTTCAGATAGTGTTTGGATATTATGTGGATCAGATTTGCAAAATATGTCCCTTATAGTTGGTAAATGTCAAAGATGTGAAATAAATCAAGATCCTTTCTATTTTTATTGAGTGGTGTTTCGCGAAAGAATTTTGTAAGCAAATTGAGGCCCTTGGATAAATATACACACTCAGTAAATACTGTTACCAGAAATCACATTTATTATGCACCTTCAGAAAAAATGACATATACATTATGCATCTTTTACAATGTTTCATGTAGAGTTCAGTCTTTGATCCACATTCAGCTTTTGAGCAGCAGACAATACGTTGCTGTATGACAGGACACTGTCACACTAACTCCTCGTGCCAGATGGGGGAGCTAGAGAGAAAAAAAGCCCATACTGGGCCAATTACTGTCCAGAATACCAACACTGGACCAATTGCTGTCCAGAGAGTTAACACTGGGCCAGCTACTCTCCAGTAGAATGCCAATACTAGACCAAATGCTGTACAGAATGCCCATACTGGACAAATCACTGTCCAAAATGGCAACACTGGCTAATCGATGTCCAGAATGTTAACACTGGCTAATCGATGTCCAGAATGTTAACACTGGCTAATCGATGTCCAGAGTACCAAACCTGGGTCAGCTGCTGTTCAGAGTGCCAACCTCAGCCAATCCCTGTCAAAAGTGTCAGCACTGGGCCAATCGCTGTCCAGAGTGCCAACCTTAGCCAGTCTCTGTCTAGAGTGTCAACACTGACCACCTGTTCTCAAACCCACCTCCAGCAGGCCCTCATTTTTATTTACACATGGTTTTCTCTATTGTCATATTACTCATTTGAAAAGCCCAGCAAGTTTCTGCTTCTAGGGGAGGAGACTCCTGTCACCCTCGATTATGGCTTTTACCTTTTTTAGTAAAGCGTGAACAAGCTGAAGTGAGATACCAAGGCCAAAGGTAACTTTCAGTCCTGCACCTTTCCAGACATATGCCAGTAATATACACTATATATTGTGTATATAGTAATTTAAGTTAGTTATTTTATACTCAGTCAAAGTTCTTCATATTACACATTGTCACACTGGTCACAGTGGAATGGTGAAAACATTACTTCCTCCCCCAGATCAGACTGTATTTTCTTTCAAGACCTTCTCCAATTACTTAATGCCCCCCCCTGACAGAGGCAGCGCCAATTTTGGTATTTTCTCCTGATTGCATCAGGGCCATTCAGCTTCCATTTGGTTTCTGATATTATTGCTACATGGTGAATTATCGCGTTGAGTTTGATACAAGTGAATATGAGAAGCCCCAGGAAAAAAAAAAATGAAAATAGAAAGGAAAATATGACTTCTTGGATGACCTAATGCACAGACTAAATCGTGTTTTTGTTCTGCAATAATGGAGCTTGGTGGAGCTATTGAGGATCAGAGTAGGTAATTGGATAGCTATGCCATTATCATAATACAGTGATTAACGGCAGAAGATGGCTGGAGGAAGAAAGGAAAATATCTTAATTCTTTGCAATATTCAGAATTAGGAGCCAACTTCAGATTCTCTGCCTGTTGAGTCTATTAAGTATGAAATGTGGAACGTTTTTAATCTCGCGATGATTTGGAAATGAAAACAGCGGGGATTAAATGAAGCTGACCGTGTGTGTTTTACAGTCCTGTGCCATTCTTATCTCTTTGAAGAAGGAATGAAATGATGTCCTCTATGATCAGAATCAGATCCTATGAGTCTCAGTACATAAAACACAAAACATGATAGAGCAGAGATTTACTACACAGATATCACTGGCAGCCCGTTAACAGTTAGCTCCAACATCATTTCACATCTGAACTCACATGTGATTTATTACATTCCAGTTATCTCTCGTTTTTTAATTTCACAAAGTGATATTATACTTAAAATAGCAGTCTTTTGCCAAAAACACTGAGGCAGGCTTTAACTGGTACGTGTAAAACCCACCAAAGCTTCCATCTTGAAACCTGACATAGCATCAAACGTGATGTAGATCAGTATAGCATCAAACGTGATGTAGATCAGTATCGAAGCTCCTGTCAAGAAACTGCATTTTCATTTTACTTTACTGACCCTCACATTCTGCTCTGATCTGAGTTTTATGCATTTTTCTTTTCTTTGTTCGCTAATATTACCCTTTTACACTTTACCTATAGAGTTTTAAAGTTACTCTCATTTGGGGTAAAAAGTTGTTGAATTGGAAGAACAACCTTATACTGTACATTATAAAGCAGGACAGAATTTATTTTATAGGGTCTTACTCAGTCTTTCCAACTTGTTCATGTTAGCTCAGTACCACAGATATGGTACAGAGGTTAGCAAAACGGCAGAGAAAAACTGAAACACACAAAAATACAAGTGTGCAGTGCTCCTGGACGGGTGGGGGGGCACAGTGTAGGGTCAGCCAGTGTGCAGTGCCCCTGGAGGGTAGGAGGGGCACAGTTTAGGGTCAGCCAGTGTGCAGTGCTCCTGGACGGGAGGGAGAGCACAGGGTCAGACATTGTGTAGCTTGGAGCTGGCGGTTTGAGGTCTTGATCAAGGACCCATAGCCATGATTATTCTGTTGAGGCTGGGGTTTGGAGCTGCAAATTTCTGATCACAGGCCCAGGGGTTTAGCCCACTGAGCCACATACTGCTTCCTTTGTCTAAACTTTAAAAGTGTAACAAAGTCTCCACGTGTTTCCTGTTTACTCGGCGGCAGCACAGCACAAAAAGCCAGAAGTCCCCCTTTTGTATTTCTATAGTGTTGAATAGTTACAGAGGAACACATGGACATAAACATTATAATACAAAAGTAACGTGAATGTATAAAGGTCAGAATGTTGTTTTGTCTATTTTTATACATTGTTTAACTTAATTTCCACATATTCACACAAACACATACACACACACACATCTTTTACTATCGAGGCAATGTCACTTGAAAAAAATCCAAAGGACATATTTGAATGATATAACATTTTCCTGTGATTGTAACAGTCTCTGGTGTCTGCTTCCCCACTGTTATGGAGGACATTTCCCTTTCCAAATAAAGGCAGTCCCTGCTGGCCTGACCTACTCTGCTGTCACATGTTAAGCGTTTCATTTAAGTGGCACTCAAAAGCCCTTCTAGTTTCTAAATGTATTTCTGCCTCCGTGTGCTTGTGGACGATCATGTTGATAGAGATGATGATTTGTGTGTGTGGCACCTCATCTGTCTTCTTTGCTCCTGTGGTGCTTGACTCTCAAAGCAGTATGAATTAAATGAGATGCCTAAACACAAAGGCAGACAATGTGTGCAATATTCTCTTAATTCAATTACCTTTAATAACTGACACATCATTGATACAGCTTTCTATGTAGCGTGTGTTAATCCGTGCAGGCCGCAACAAAGGTAATGCATAATTATGTCAGTGTTTTGATTGATGACATATTGTTGCTACTAGCAATTTTCTGGCTCTTTCCTCAGTCTCTGTGTGGTATTTAATAATACTTATTGAAATAATGAAAGATCAACTTACAAAACTATTTTATAATGTATTTATTCATGTGAAAGTCATTTAAGGTGTAAACCCATTCATTAACGAATCAAATAATTAGCTATATGTTTATGTTTGATTTTAATGCCTCTATAAATTTCCAATATACAAGCCTTTGCAATCTGTTAAAACTGTGTCCATTTTGTAGCTGTGGAAAGAAACCAAACCTAATTTGCCAACCTCACCAATAAAGGAAATTTTATAAATATACTGCATATTATAGTTATTAATTAATTGCAAGCTTCATTTTTGGCAGTTAACACAGTTGCTCAAAAAAGCTATGATATAATTGAATATTATGGTGTTTAAAATGGCAATTCATATTCATGGAGCATATAATCAGCAAAAGCACTGTAACTAGAGCAGCTGCACATCCACATAGTGGATGAGGAGAGCTAGTTTTCCAAAGATCTCTGCCCGTCAGCCATCTTGTTTCCAGAGACAGTAAATGCTGCAGCAGGAACCTTTCCAAAGAGGGTAGCTGGATGTCTGGACTTAAGTCATATTAAGTCATATCAAGTCGTCACTTTGCCATTTCACATACATGAAATGCATTCCTGCTTTATCCAGGAAAATACAACTATGTTAATGCTAGTTGATATCCATGATGTTTTGGAGCTTAAAACCCCCTTCTGAGATCACTGCTATTTTACATGGCATGTTTTAAACAGGGACTCTTGTTTGATTATTGTTTGTTTTGCTGAAAATGTCTCTTTTCCTGCAGAGAGTTTTTAATGCATTGTTAAAACCAAAGTCTTGTGGAAATTGAGTTAGCGCAGCTCAAAACTGTTTAGAGACTCCGTGACTAAAGATTTGCCTTATTTTGCTTTGACATTTTACAATTCATGTTATGCATTGTCTTGTCTGTTCCATATTTTCTAATACTTGCGTGCTATTTCTGAGAGTTTTTTTTTAATTCGTCCTCTTACTTAATACGAATTTTGCTTTGCATTTAGGCTATATTGTGAAGCTCGGTTTGAATTGGCTTGCTTATCTTGGACACACAAGAGTAATTGTATTTTTTATAATTTGTGCAATTTTGCTCATTCTATGGCTTTAATCCTTAATCTCTTCAGTGTTTGTATTTTTCAAAATTAAGATTCATTTATTTAAATTAATGAATTTTATTGTGAGGACCATCCATCATTTTGATATGAAGAGCCGTCATTTTAAGCATGATAACCCAAAACCTCACTCAGCGTTAACCCTAACCTCAAATCACCAAACAAAATACAAGACTTTTGTCTATTTTAGTTTTTTGATTGCTCTGATTTTTATACATTTGAGGTTTTCCCTGTGGGTGCTGGAAAAATGTAAAAAGAACAGATTGTGGGGAAAATCATACGGATACACACAAACCTAAATCAATGTGCAGACACACACTCACACACATATTGTTATTGACAACATACTGCTGCAGGTTATGTGTTTATTTTACATTTGCATTGTGGCCTGCCTGTAGAAGTTACTTCCCTAACCAAAGCCTTGGATAAACGCAGTATTTATTTACTGTCTCATAGTGATAGTACTCCTGTACTGGCAGTACTAATAGTACGGATCGAGTCCAGTCCTACTGGGAATCAAAGGAAAGCAGGTCCCCTCTGCACGGAGAGCGAGTCCTCATTGCGAAGCACCCGCTATTGGGTACCGTAAGCGACATGAATGGCTTAGGTGACATTGCCAAGGTCACCGTCACTGCCAGAAAGCACAGCTATTTAATCATGAGCTCCTGCATCTCCTGGCCCAAGGCCTAAACCTGGACCACCTTCTCTTGTGAGGTCTCCGAGGACCTCGGTGACAGACAATAGAGAGATTTTGGCTCCACCCCTGTGGCAGCTAAGTCCAGCAGCATAATAAAAACAGTCTTGCATATAAGATCTATTAAAAGCGCCTTTCAGTCAGACAAAGATAAACCGTCTCACGGCAGCAGCCGTCCTTATCAGCTCTGCAGTAATAGAAATAATATTTCTTTGCTGTGCTATAAATGAGAATAAAGCTGCTTCTTTGCCCGCAGGCATGATCGCAGGCGATCTCTCTCCCCTCCGTGTTGCCGATTCAAACCCGTATTTACATCAGCGCCATCAGGGGACGCTACATTTGGAACGCCAGAGCTGTCTCGGAAAAGGAGAAAGTTTCCAGAAATACAACCTCTCGTTTCCAGAGGCAGGTGCTGCATTTTTCATTTAGGATTTTTCATTATATATGTAGTTACATGAAAAATGTATTTCATTGTATATAACAATCATAACAACAAAACAATTCCAAAGTTTTCTTTAATGATTTTAAATTACTAAGGCATTAAAAACTTGTACATTTTGCTTATCTTGCTGTGACTTGAGCGTTTGACCGTTTTATCATATTAGCCTTTTAGCTACGGCCATAAAGTTGCCGTGTCAAACCCTGGGAGATGATGGCAAGTATTTTAGCAGTAAGGAATAAACATGGAGGCCAGGCCTGATGTTATTTATTCATCCCTACCCATGGATCTGCGAGCTTCAGTCATTTCCCCAGATGTGCTCGGAGTTCATTACAGCATCACAGACCCCAGCACCATATCAATCATTTAAACGTCGCCTCTGTGGACCTGTCATTTCCCCAGATGTGCTCTGTGAGCCCATTATGGCCTCACAGACCTCAAGATGCAGCATCCATGCCGTTCGTATCGATCATCTAAACATCGCCTCCGCAGGGACTTTGTGGGGTGCAACAATGATGATGAGGGAGGGCCTGGGACGAAGGGTGCAAAGGCGTTCTACTTTGTTAGAAGGGCCGTCACTTTGTAATTATGTCATTTAATTAATTATCACACCTCCAGGGTAGAACTTTCTACTAGAGCAGAGCAAATTCTTCAGCTCAACCTTTCAATGTCACATATGGGGACATTTCGAAAAAGCACTCTCATCAAATTGCGCTTTGTCACTATTTCACATGTAGCATGTTTGAACTGATGATTTGTTTTTTCTATTTGTTTTTTTTTAATTGCTTCACACATTTGTGCCTTGCTTAGAAATCCATACCTAATAGCACTATAAAGATGTTAATAATGCATAATGCATAATGATTAATTGATTATTAAGTCAGTGATTTCACCACATCAATCTGTAATGTCAGAATTGATTTTTTTGATGTGGCAATATACTCCTTAATGATAAGGAATAAAGACACCCCTACTTCTGAGCTGCACACTGTGACGTTCACATGCTGCAGGTAAACGGAAAAAGCTGTACGGGGAGGGGGGGCTCAAAATACCAGCCCATGACATGTTTATATAATTCATTATTAAATGTGGTCCATGACGTGTGCATGTGATTCATTATTAAATGTGGTCTGCACATCGATCTTTCATTTTCCACAGAATAAAAAAAAAAAATTCAAGCTGGCAAGTTTCACTGCCAGTTTTTAGTTTTTTTCTGTTCAGTTAAGGAGTTGGCCTTTTGACAATTTACACTTGTATGTTCTCCTTGTTTAATAACAATAACAATTAATGTTCTGCGATTCTACATTCTTTGTGGTACATTAATATCGTAGTGAATGCGTGGGCCATTTAACAAAACGAGATGACAGCTCTTTTAAAATGGAAAATGAGTCTTCAATAACCATGCACCACTAGTATAACCTGGCACATGGCAACTGACAGCTTAAACAGCGCTCACGTGTGGTGCAGCTCAGAGTGTGCTTCATGATCTGTCCTGCTGATCAAGCCCACGCTCTCACAATACTATATAATTAAGTTCTCAGGGTAATATTTTATTTGTTTTTTTTAGCAAAGTTAAAAAAGGTTTGAATTTAGACTCCCAAAATAACCGAAAAGTCAAATTGAATTTGAATTCTGATTAATCAACATGTTCCCTCAATAATTTGAATTGAATCGAATTGTCTCACAATTTGCACCCCTAATACCTATGCCATGCAAATGAGCAATTTATATTAAATATTACACTCAACAGTAGCAATGTCCTGCTCTTGGGAGTTAGGTTTTAGGGTTAAAGTTAATCTTTAGGGGTTACGGTTAATGTCTTAAGGTTAGGTTTTAAATACATAATTATCCTCTATCTGCAAATTGCACCCCTTCCTTTGTTTACTTATTTAACAAATAATGCTCGTATTACTTTAGTAGCTTAAACATCAAATCTATAGAATTTCTTCAAGCAGAATTCTGGTCTTGTTCACAAATGAGTCAAAAGGGGAGCGCCAGCGCATATCTGAGAGAGGCTCAAAGTAGAGCCACTGTTCCTCCACACTGAACGGTGGTTCGGGCATCTATGTAGGATGCCTGCCTGATGGCTCCTTGGGGAGGTGTATCGGGCATGTCCAACTGGGAAGAGACCCCGGGCACACCCAGGACATGCTGGAGAGATTATATCGCTCGGCTGGCCCGAGAACGCCTTGGTATTTCTCCAGTGGAACTGGAGGTGGTGACTGGTGAGAGGGAGGACTGGGCATCCTGCTCAGACTGCTGCCCTTGTGACCCAACCCCAGGTAGTGGCAGAAGATGGATGGATGGATGGATGGATGGATGGATGGATGGATGGATGGATGGATATTGCCGGTCCATCAAGGGACACACACTCATACTGCGGGTGGGGGGCACCCTATACTTAATGCCAATCTGGCGACAAGCATACTGTAGCGGGTTGAGGGTTGCTGGGATTGATTGCTGAATGTGTGCCATGACTAGTCTCTCAATGCATTTCATCACAATATGAGTGAGTGCAATGGGACCACAGTTATTTAGACAGCTCACCTGTGATTTCTTTGGAAGAGGCATAATGGTGGGACAATGCCTGAGCCAGGGACAGGTTGAATATGTTAACTCAGATGAGCAGGCCTTGAGCAGGGCCCCTGGGATGGAATCTGAGCCAGTTGTCTTACATGGGTTGATTCAGCTCAGGGGACACACACTTACACTGTGGATGGGGGAGACCTTGTATGTAATGCCGGTCCAGCAGGGGGGACACACTCATACTGCGGGTGGGGGACACCTTGTATGTAATGCCGG
>JAODKE010000114.1:31530715-31542998 GCA_026779605.1 Mormyrus hasselquistii
GGGACACTTTGTAGGAATTTCCGTTCCAGAAGGAGACACACACCCATACGGCGGGTGGGGAACACCTTGTATGTAATGCCGGTCCAGCAGGGGGGACACACTCATACTGCGGGTGGGGGACACCCTGTATGTAATGCCAGTCCATAGGAGACACTCACTCACACTGTGGGTGGGGGACACCCTGCATGTAATGCCGGTCCATCGGGGGACACACACTCACACTGTGGGTGGGGGACACCTTGTATGTAATGCCAGTCCATTGAGGGATGCATAATTACTTTACTATATTTTGAAAACTGTGCAAAGTGCAGTTCAAAAAACATTTTTAAATAAAATGAATAGTTTTGGTAGATTATATATTTTTGACAACCAGCTACCATTATAAAATCACCCGTACCATGCAATAATTTTTATTTAAGTGAGAATATCACAGTGTACTTTTTGCATTATTTTTGATTTATTTGACTTTATTTCCTCTGAGGATTTAGTACATTAATGAGAACCAGCTCAAAGCTGGAAATACACAAAATTTGTCTTTAAAATGTTGTAGTACTCTTTGAAAATGTAATAGATGTGGAGTATTGACTACAAAAACAACTTGCATTTGTTTTACATATTGCGGGGAAAAGAAAGTTTGTGTAGATCTCTGGGCAGCAGCATGATCCAACCTCAGCCAATATGTCTCAAGGCAGACAGGAAGTTCACCTGCTCATTGCATTTTTTGGAAATGGTAACTGACAGCCATAACCTAGAAAAACAATCTAGGGCTGAGATAATCTATATAATAATCTATATAATTTATATAAAGCATTGATGCACCACAATGTAAGAGCATATCTGTACATCTCAGTAATGTGTATAATGTGGCAGCATAAAATAAATGCAATAAAAAGATTAAAACATGCACTGAACATGAAACATGAAACACAATTCAAATGTTTTATTGTCATTGTGTTATATTTCCAAAGCTGATGAAATACCAATATTAATTAAATAACATATTAAAGATATAAGAAATATACAAAAGAAATAAAATATATATAAATGTAAACATATTTCAAGGTGGACAAAGTATTAAATAAAACTTAAAGGGCCAGACAATGCAACAATTTGCTAACACAAAGTGCAGGAGGGACGAGTGACAATAATTATTGGTTATTGCACATACTTGAAAATGTATGTAAATACTGCAGGGGCCCGTCCTTGTTTGGCACTAAGAGCCCGGATGCATTATGGCCCTTGGAAAGAAGCTTCCCCTGATCTTGCTTGTGTGGGTGTTGTTTTGTGAATATTTCTCTTTAAATATATCGTCTATACAGGCCAGACACTGACCGTAGAGAGTTGTAGAGAGAATGTAGAGAGTTTAAAAGATCTTCGTTCTCTGAAATACGAATCTCTTCAATGGAGGAGAGCTGACCACACCATACTGTACATATTTTCCACTGTAGGTGCCATCGCAGGCCTAAAATATGAACAGGTACGAGATATATTTTGTGCACACTAATTGGAGTGTCAGAATCCACAATAATCCCTCAATGACATATGTTGATGCAGTTACAGTGCAATTACAGTACAGATATGATACAGAATGTCTCTGATATTATTTGCATGAGTCTAGATTTAATTTGGCGATATTATGTCAGTCATGTGCTTCGTTTCCCAACGCAATCCTAAGGGTGCCCAGATGGTCCACATTTTTGCTCCATCCCAGAGCACATTTGTCTTCTAAGTGTAATACAACTTTCTCTGTGTGTTTATAATGTTCTGCCCTTCAATTAAGCAGCTGACTGGTGAGAATCTGTGTTTGGACGAATACTATACAACAATGAATTAAATTAAATTAAATTCAGTTTAATTAAATTGCATAATGAAGATGTACATAATATAACACATTAAAAATTATAGTGAACACTCATTTGATAGCTGCATCATGGGATTGCTTATTTGCCTTTTATAATGTCAGGCTGGGGATGGTGTGTGGTTAAGTGGGTTAGCACACTTTGCCTGTGTTTGGAAGATTGCTGGTTGAAACCCCAGAGTTGGCAGAATTATATTACCATTCGGCCCGAGAGCAAAGTCCTCAGCCTCCAATTGCCCCCAAGATGCTAGATAAATAGCTGATCCTGCACTCAGATCCCAAACTTCACTCCAAGCTCTGTGTTTGTCTCATATAGGGAAGCAAATTAGAATATATGAATGGAAGTATTGTAACATGACAACACAGGGCAAACATGCAAACTGCTACCACACAAAACCATGGCAGAGACTCAAACACTGGTCCCAGAGGAGTGCAGAAACAGTACTAACCACTGCACCACCATGTTGCCACCACCCCACCTGTACTGTGCAAAAATGGCAAATAAAATCTCATTTCATTACTCCAGAGATTGACTGACCTTGATTTCACAAAAAAGGTGTATCAAGAGGTCCCTGCAAATAAAAAAAAAGATATTTATTTACAAAAATGCAAATTGATATCACATTAAGTGACATGAAAATTATTCATTTCTATTTAAACTTCAAAACTGAAGTTTCCTGCATGGCATGAAAAAGGACAGGACAGTCCATATATTGCTGGACCATCGTGGAGACGCCATCACAGTGTGCAGTTTTGGGACATTCTACGCCAAATGTGATACACTTTCAGGTGTGAACAAGAGCTTCTGCATTCTATGTATTATATAAGACAAGGATGCAAATTGCATCAAGATGAGTCATGGAATCTCTGGTGACTCGCTGGAATAAAATCTGACATGACTGCTGCTCTGTTTAGTCAGATTAATTTGCTATGTGTGCTTTTGCAGTATTGCTGTCATGCACAAGGGTTGAAAAACACAAAAAGCAACAGTCAGAACTCCTGCTGTTGCCATTTACTTGGATTACAAAAGAAATTTTTAATCACAGTGCACAGGGCAGGGGACACCCTGGATGGGATGCCAGTCCATCACAGGGCAAAAGGAAGGGGAATCATGCCTTGTAATTGGATTACTTATTAAGATGCCAATTCCTAGGGCATGCTAACCTGAGAAAAATAAAAATAAGTACATGAGCTTGCTCTGAAGCAGAGCACTGAACATTACGCTGGTTATCTGTTAGGCCAGACAGCCACACCGTGAGTCCTTTATTTGTTCTTCGAATTACCTAAAATCCTGTTTGGACATGAGCTCTGTAAGTGGACGTCAAGCCTCTCAGTGTCATTGTGACTAGTGAGGGGTCACAATGACCCTGGAGCCTGTCCTCACAGGAACAGGGCATAGGAAACCTGGCATGGGGAAACTAGTTATTACTCGTCACAAGTGTTTGGGAAGCAAGAGGAAGCCTTGTAGGCAGAGCTTGTTGAAGCAAGTCGTACTGACCTTCATAGGGTGTCAATTTTTGGAGTGAATGTATTTCTGGAATGTGCAATGGGTCTGTTCCCATATGTGAGAACGAGGCAGTAAGGAGGCACTGTGTGGCCCAGCGGGTTAGGACAGTGTGGCTGTGATCAGAAGGTCGCTTGTTCAAATCCCAGAGTCAGCAAACTGGTATCACTGTTGGGCCCTTGAACAAGGTCTTTATCTTGCTTTCCCCCTCCAATTGTCCACAGACTGGCCCTGCTTTCCCAATAAATGTATGCTGCTTTGGATAAGAGCATCTCTTGCATAAATTAGGAGCAATGTGTAAATGCTGTAGGATGGTTGAGCTGATAATCAGACTGCTTGTGGTGCTGCTTGAGTTAAGGCCAGAGTGGCTGGGTAGACTTGTCATTCTGCTGGTACTGATCTTCTGGATGCCACGTGGTCAGACTTATGACTCTGAACATGTGCTGGTTATACCTCCCCAGACGCCAGCTAGAGCAATGTCTCAGGCTCAAACAGCACCACGAAGCCAGCTTGGCTTTTATCTCTAAAATACAGTTAGCTTGTGGACATAGCTAGGTTCAGAAGTTCATGCGGAATAGTGATGTCAGAAGGTTGATTGAAGGCAGAGCATTTGGGAGAGAATGTGCACAAACAGCCCATTACTCTGAACATTGTTATTGTCTCTGGCAGGTTGTTTTTAAGGCAATTTTATTTATGCTGGAATGAATGTAGTATAGTATGTTTGAATAAAGGGCTCTATTAAATATGTATTTTCACAGTGGTAATAATATAGAAAAATCATTTTTCCAGAGGCTTGTGTTTATAAAAGCCACAGTTTCTTGATTTAAATAAGTTAGAAAGTTTGATGTGACACTAATGTGTGTGTGTGTTTGTGTGTGTGTTTCTGTGTATATATTACATTGTGGGAACCAAACCAATATGTCTCAATTGTGTGATAAACACCTGTTGTTTTGACGTTGCAAGGCAAAACAACATTTTTTTGGTCCCCAAAAGGGAAAACTCAATTTTATAAAAATCTGTGATTGTAAACAAAAAACTAGAAATGTCAAAATAGGGTTGTGCTAATTAGGATTTGGGTTAGGTGTCATGATCGAGCAGGGAGCTCGAGCTGGACAGGCAAGGCGAGACAGGAGTGCCGGGCTGGATGGGTGAGACAGGAGAGCTGGGCTGGGGCATCCCGCCAGTAGGGAGTCCTCGGCGGACACCTCGGGCATGCGGCCAGCAGGGGCGCCTTGGCGGGTACCTCGGGCATTGCAGCTACAGGCGGAGCCGGGAGCTCGGGCAATGCAGCTGCAGGAGGAGCCAGGAGCTCGAGCGATGTGGCTGCGGGCGGAGCCGGGAGCTCAGACGTGGTGGCTGTGGGCAAAGCCGTGGGCGTGGCAACTGCATAAGGGAGCAGGCCCCCAGGAAGAGCGCGGACTCTCCCTCATGGGGCACTTGGTGCTGCCTTCGCCGCTTTTTCTTGCTGCCGGGGGTAGACGGCGGAGCTGGCTTGGAAGCGTTGCCCAGGCACCAGGCAATGTGTTCGTCCCGTCGCTCTGCAATCCTTTGCAGCAGTCACTGAGGGGACTTCCGTGCCCTCTGGAGGGGATAGTCCTGTCCTGGTGGGCGCTCCTTCTCAAGGAGGTCCGTGCCCGGTTTGCCAACTCCAGGGCTACAGGATCCTCCTCGACTTCTGGCTGGGCACGGTAGTACACAAATTCTTGCAGCAGACCAAGCCGGTCGTACTCGGTCTGGCGCTTTATGCTTTCCGCGAGATTGGTCATTCTGTCATGTTCGGTCACGGCGTGGGGTGCGGGCGAGCAGAAAGCAGGCAAGATCACCCAGAGAGATGGTGAAACAGGGTTTATTCGGGACGAGAGGGCAGACAGGCACTAACATCCATAACAATACAATGACCAATCTGGGGATACTGACTTAGACACGGACTAAATACACTAGACAGGCTGAACTAAACAAGCAACAGGTGAGTACAATCAGGAATTAACACGAGGTAATGAGGGGCCATGGCACACACGAGGATCAGACGGAGCTGGGTGTGACAGTCTCATTTCATGTAACTCATATTAGGAAATGTTCTGTATTTATTTTATATTTATGGATTAAAATTTTCAGAAAATGCACAATGTTCCATTAATTAAGGGAAGTCTAGGTCCAACTGAAGATATTTCGGCATCCTCATTCATTATAATTATTTATAAATTTTTTGACAGTCTGACACTGCATCAAAGCTTTTGGTTGGAATAAATCAAGACGTTTTCTGGCAGAGCCAAGTAATTACAGAAATTCAATTTTATAACTATTTCTTTTATTAAATCAGTTAATTATTGCATTATTTGAATGTTTTTTTGAGCTTTCATTTGTTACACTCCCTGGAAATGTAAATGTACGGAGTGTCTTCCCAAGGCTGAGGAGCTGAAGCCTGACATGTGCCACCTGTCCATCATTAGCTGCTGGTTCATCTTTTAAGTGAGACACAAATAATGACCTTGAGTTGTTGCATATTAATCTTTTGCTAAAAGAACTAGATTTATTTATTTCTTAACATGAGGCCTCAAATAAAAATGAAGTGGAAGAGGGTATCAGCTTAAGTATCAGAAAGTTACGGAACATGATTTTATAATTGTTATTTATAAAATATTTTAATTGTTTTACCTACCTGCATTCGGTAAATATGGATTTTAGGGTGTTCGCCCTGTGATGGACTGGCATCCCAACCAGGGTGTCCTACACTGCCTGGGATAGGGTATAGGCTCCAGCCCCCACATGACCCTGACATGGATGGCTGGATGGATGGAATTTGTACCTGCAAAGGGGCCAAAACACTAACACTCAACTCATCAAAGTATTAGTAAGATTACTAGGTTTTTTTCGCCAAATGATCATTTGCTACAAAAACATAAGCAGGGTCATGTCGGCACACAGATTTCATGGCGGAAGTGTTTCTCCTAGAGCAACCCAAAACCTGTGTGACATCACTGATGTCAAACTGTACCACACTGTGTCAGATCCCACTAAGGAAATGACGTGGGGGTTGATTTAAATATTTAATTTTATATATTCAGCTAAGCCCCTGCTCATATGCAACGGTACTATTCTACCATAATCCCCTAAAAAACATTGAAAACAATTCTAAATGATTTTGTAAATGTACCAGCTAATGTTGCTTGCCCATGTATGAGATATTCTTCCTTGGATTAAGCCCAACTTGAAATCAGCCTGGTTCCAACTCGCTACAGAGAAAGAAAAGTGGTTTAATGAGCTGCTTACTCTTGGTCTCTGTATCTGTACACTCATTAACCTTCCTGCGTTAATATTATGTTTCGATGAAATCTGTTATTAAGCTCATGGGTCAGACAAAAGTAAACATCAGATGTAAACATTTAAAGTTTTCTGTGAATATCTGTAGGGCAGATCACCTCGCAACCCGTCCAGTATCTCAGGAACAAACATTAACTAAATGTAACTTGACCTGGGATCAAGGTAGCCGATAAGCTGAAGCCTTCCAGTGATGCAGTGGCTGTTTGTTTCTGCATTTTCATAGTGACATTTTATAAAGAGACCTTTTTGTTTCTACCCAGACAGACTCACTACACTGACGAGATTGCGTAAGTATGTTTTGGCAGGAAGGTGTACAACCAAACAATGGTGGCGCAGCCTGCTGTTTGTGGACTGGAGGGGGAGTATGAGGGTTAGGCCACTATATTATTTGCTCCCTCTGTGGCTCTCAGATTAGTCAGATGATTGCTTTTAGGGCATCCAGGTCTGGTAGGCTGCCTGTGCGGACATGCTGCGAAGGGTCTATGTGCAGGGGTGCCAACTCTCACGCATCTGATTCTCACGCTCACACAAGGAATCTTACAGCAAATCTATATTATTCCATTATAAACCTAAAATCATTCAGGCTTGTGCATCTGGACACTGCAATTTTACTCCGTTCTTCCTTGCAAAACTGATCAAGCTCTGTCAGGTTGCATGGGGATCGGGTGTGAACAGTCCTTTTCAAGTCCAACCACATATTCTCTATCAGATTGTGGTCTGGGCTTTGATTCAAACCATTTCTGTGTAGCTTTAGCTGTATGCTGCAGGTCATTGTCTTTCTGGAAAATAAATCTTCTCCCAAGCCGTAGTTCTCTTGCAGATGGAATCAAATTGTCCTTCAGGATTTTCCTGTATTTTGCTGCATTCATTTTACCTTCTACCTTTCCAAGCATCCCCACAGCACCATGCTGCCACCACCATGCTTCACAGTGGGGGTGGTGTGTTTGTGGTCATGTGCCGTGTTCGATGTCCGCCAAACATTGCGTTTTGTCTGGTTGTTCTCATCAGACCAAAGAACTTTCTTTCACTTGACCATGGAGTATTGCCATTATTTTGTAAAAATAAGTTTTCACTTTGAAATTGAAAGGGTTTTTTTTGTAATTTTTTTTGTCAAAATTATGTTGATCATGACTGATGTATAAAAGCAATAAAAGGATAAAACATCTAAGGGGGGTGAATACTTTTTATAGGCACTATAAACATTTATTTTCATGCCTAAGGCCTAAAACATTAGCAGCAGCCCCTAATGCCTCCATCCCTTCCAAACCCATCAGTTTGTCTTCCACAGAATGTGTCTGGGTGTCTTTTTTTGCATTAGTCTTTTCTGCATTAGTGTTTATGTAATAGTGTTTATATATGTACACAGGTATAGTAAATGAATTTTACAATGCATCCTCTCTTAAATCTGCAGCTAGGTTGGACTTTGGTAACAGGAGATTGAGGTGTGGTGCTCTCCAAAACTATGTCCATCATTGTAAGCGTGACAAAAGCACTATCAGAAACACAATCTTCATTGCCACACAATCAAGGCCGGTGGCACAGCCAATGATGGTTTATTGGCACAGCTTCCTACCCTTGGAGACACCATGAAAATAGGCAATTAACGATTAGGCATCATGTGGCCAGGGAATAAATACAACATACAAGATACACAGCAGAGAGAAGTGAAGGTAACCGATATGAGAATTACAGCAGTTCATAATACATATGCTTTTATCAAAAAGTACAATAACAAATACAGCAGAACCCTGTGTCATTGTGGAGTTTGTATGTTCTCCTCGTGTCATTGTGGAGATTGCATGTGCTCCCCGTGTCATTGTGGAGATTGTATGTTCTCCCCGTGTCATTGTGGAGTTTGCATGTTCTCCCCGTGTCACTGTGGGATTTTCTCCAGGTTCTCTGGGTTCCCCCTATAGTTGAAAAACATGCTAAGGTGAATCGGAATTGCCAAAACGTCTATAGGTGTGAATAGTGTCTCCCCGTGTCCTGTGGGGGTTTGGTGCTCCATTCTGAGTTATTCCCTGCCTTGCGCCTGTAGTTTCTAGGACAGACTCTGGACCCCCATCACCCTGAATAGTTCAAGTGGTATAGAAAATGGGTGTATGGGTGGAATTATCTAGATTTATTCCATACTGAATATTCGGTCCTTGGCTGAAATCATTCCACTTCCTTCTGCTTGGTCTATGATAAGGAGTCTAAAAAACAAACAGTGCGCTTTCATTCAAAATCATTGAATTAATTCCGCTAAAAACTTACATTGATTCATTTTTATAACGATTACCAAAATATATGCATTATTAAATATCTACTAATTCCTAAATGAACTAAACATTTACATATAAAAAATGTAAATACATGCTATGCTGTCCTTTTTAGGGTAGTTCATTCAGAGTTAAGAACCAGCGCGGTTTTAAGCAAAGTTTACTGCTTAAATTATTTTGCCACTATTATGGGGGAACTATTGTGTGTGCCAGAAGTTAAGTGTTTTTAGAGTACATTTTGATGTAGGAAATGATAATGACCGCATTGGTAAAACATAACTCTCACCTAATGGAAGTAGCAGGCTCATTAGAGGTGCAGTCATGCTATTCAGAAAGATAGATCAAATCGACATTTAAAAAGAGATACACAAAGTTTCTGCTCCCACGTCCCTGGTCATTAGATCAGCTGCTATGTTTAAGCGTGATTTGGTTACGGCAACAGGATTGTACTGTCTGCCCTGCGGCTGTTTTCCTCAGTCATTTACATTACCGTGTTCACTTACATTACATTTTATTTAGCAGATGCTTTTATAAAGTGTGACGTGCTTTTTTCAAAAATTAAGGTCAGACAGCCTCTGAAACAACTGGGGGCCACACGCAGTCTGATAACATGACCCCTTACTCGTACGTTAAAAGCCTGGTTTCAGGGGAAACACAGCCTGCTAGATGTTTCAATACAATCATAAGATTGCACTCTAAAATAGCTGGCACCATCGTTTGTTTCTGTAAGATATACCTCACAAAAGTTGTAAAAAGCTCTGTAAAAATTGACTACGGAGTGCATATGAAAAGTAAGACCTAGATATCTCTCATATATTTTCTTCATTCCGGTTTTTCTTTGCTGTAACATGCTATTCGCCTGCATAGTTTGGAAGTTTGTGGATCAGCTTGGGATTCAGTGATAAAGAGAAAATGAATCAAAATGCATTCACAGCAGAAAAAACAGTGAACACTGCAGTTTTGGTTTTCCTCGAAGGGTTGGTCCTTTTTACTTAAAGTATCTGTTAATTGACCTCTCTGTGCCTGTTAATTGTAACTACCCCACCTGTTCCTTACTGCTCCATGCCCTTAATGATCATGTAATTTGTTATAGTTCTCAGGTGAGATATTCTGATTTGTATTATATTTTGATTTCTGGCACAGAGACAGGATTGACTATATGCAACATTTATAGAAAATGTGCAGTGCACTCTAAAAGAGCCTTTGAAGATTTCTTTACAAAGACTGCATTATAAAATGATGGCTTCCTAGATTAAATTATATGCCGTTTTTGTTTACATGCTATCTGTCAGTATAGTGCTCCTTATAAACGGCTCCCTAGTGCTGCATCTTTTCTGAGTGGCTGCTGAGCAGGCAAGGGAGGGGTGTTGTGGCGGTGGGATATACAGTAGATGCTAAATTAAATATGTAAGAGCTGCTATAAAGCATCTCCCATCACTGAGTGCTCCCTCAGAGCATAAAGAGCTTCCTCCAAACTTAATAACAATCTTTGAGACTGAGTAAAGGTGCTCCATTGAGATGCTGAGAACAATCATTGTGACATGTGGCCCGATCTCTCTACACTGTCGATGAGATTAAATAGTCTGGGCATTTCCTGCAGACCCTAACCCTACCCTAGCACAAGTATGACAGTGGCACAGAGCCATGGCTGTCATGGAGATGCCTGCACTTTGTAGTCAGACTCTCGAGCATGTTCATTTCTCCAGGTCAGAGGCAATTCTAGGGATTTTTAAGGTGGGGCACATAAAAGGGGCTATAATTCATTCAGAATGAACGACAGGGGAGGGGCACTCCGGGGACCAATCAGTTTTCAACAAGGGTTCTGCTTCATGCCGGCCATCTTTGCTGTCTGATGTTAGCTCAAGCGCCTGGTATAGCTGCAAGCACCATGTGCAGATGGAGATTTTTATTCCAGATTGAAGGTCACTTCTGTGTCTGAATGGCCTCTCTGCGTAACCCTCTAGTCTGAGCCAGCGAGTCATCGCAGGATGACAAGCAAAGAGGAGAGACAAATATTTTTATAAAAAATTGCTGGAATAGCAGTTTATCCCTGCAATGACTTACTGGCACTTTAATGCAAAGGTCCCCATAATATTCCCAATATCCAGCATGTGGAAAGTAATATCTTCATATTATTTTACTTGACTATGTAGTTCTGTAATTTGTGGTATGGGAGTGTGTCCTGGTTGGTGCCCCATCCTTGATTGTTCCCTGCCTTGTGCCCATAGCTTCTGAGATAGACCCCGCAACCCTGAACAGGACAAGGGGTTACAGAGGATGGATGCATATTGTTCATCTGCATGACTGTTTGCGTGTACATTTGGTGTAGTTATGTGATATATGCATGTCGTTTATGCAGACTGGCAAATGTTCACCACTCAGCAGCACAAACAGGGATGGTTCTCTTCATAGAGGCAGGTATTAAAAATACTGCACATTTTGAATTTTAATATAAAGCCTTGATTCAGAATCTGGGATGAAAATGAAGAAGGTCCTATTTGTGTCTGATTAAAAGATATCATTTACATATGAAAGTAGATGCATTTTCAGCAGATTTTTGTTAATGATTTTGATGTATTTTACACATGATTAACCCAGTTAGTGATCCCAATAACAGACAAATAATGTCTTAGTGTTATGATATCATGAACAACTGATATTAATATTCTGACCTAAATTGGTTTAGGATGGTGTGACTGTGATTGGAAGGTCATCATTCAAATCCCAGGGTCAGCAGAGTGATGTCACCATTAGGCTCTTAAGTAAAGCCCTTAACCTACATTTGCTCCAGGGACTTTGGATAAACGTACCTACTAAATAGATAAAATATATAATATATATCTTATATTTATTGCTTGAGTTTGCTTCTAGTATATTACAGATTGAAACACAGGAGAGTACAATCGGGGCAGTACGACAGGTATAAATCGTGATCCATGACGCAATATGTACATTAGAGAACAATGTTTCGAACACTTTTAAAAAGTGTGCTAAGAAATGGTTTTGTAATAATACCAATGGTTATGTTTGCTACCAATCCAGTATAGCAATTATCAGGCATAAGGCAACTTATAATGGTGCCTCTCATCAACAGCCATTATGGCGGGGCATGGCAAAGGGACAGAAAAAGAAGGACAGTCCATGGAGCAGCTCCAAGAAAAAGGGGTTTGATTAAAAAATCTGAACACAAAGGGCTAAATCACAAAATTAAGGGGCTACGAGGAGTCAAGAACTAAAAGAGAGAAATAAGAACTAAAACTAGAAACGAAAATTCCTGAAGTAATTTTGAGATGGGCCTATTCTGCTAGGATGTCGGTAGCTGGTTGCTATGGTGCTGGT
>JAODKE010000114.1:31544669-31557884 GCA_026779605.1 Mormyrus hasselquistii
GAACGAGGGATGAAAGACGAGTGCGGGTCAAGATGGTGGTCATGGGACGTTGGGTGATGAAGCCTGAAGTTGAATACCGAGTCATGTTGCTGTGGCAGGAACAGTGGCCGAGTAGGAAAACTTTGACTGGAATGCATTGAAGTGAATGGCAGGGAACGAGGGATGAAAGACGAGTGTGGGTCAAGATGGTGGTCATGGGATGTTGGGGGATGAGGCCTGAGGTTGAATACCGAGTCTTGTTGCGGTGGCATGAACACGGGCTGAGTACGAAAACTTTGACTGAAATGCATTGGAGTGAATGTGCCATTGACTGCCATGTAAATTTATGTGAGAAATTCCCAAACTCCTCCTGGTAGATTATGCTAATGCTAGCAAAAAGGTAGCATTCAATGCATTCCTATGGGATTTTTAGTGCGTTTGATTGTGAATAACGTCGCCACGGTAACACGATCTGTAGAGAAAAGTAATAGCACACCTCACACCATCAAGGACTACGTTTTGATATATAGGTTGGCGGAAGAATAAATAAATAAAAAAAAATTAGAATTTGAGAGCAAATTGCACGGAATCTGTAAGGTGCACTGAGACAATCGATATGTCACAGCGTTCGGCTAATCTGGCCCTTTGATTTGGCACCGAATTGAGCTCCGTTGGTTTCACGGGCTAAGCGCAAATTCGGAAAAAGTAGTTTACTAGGTGAATAGTAATATGGGCCTTTCATATACATGAATAGGCCCATAAATAAACATACTAGGGAATAGAACAAAATTGAGAGCCGGACTAGGGAACAACAAAAGCTACAAGCACACTAAAGCAAGTACATATCTCAAACATAATGAATAACTGAAGAACAGGATGCGAGCAGACAATTTAATAGATACAAAGGGCAGGTGTGGACCATAACCAAATCAACCTATCAGGACAGGTATGGGACAAGAAGAAACAGGTGGAGAAGTCACAATTAATACACACTGGAACTAGGGAAATTTGACAAACACTGAGGGTTAACAATACAAAAGACTAGGAACATAATTAAAAGCAGAACAGAATTAAACCTGGCATGTACGGGATAAACCAAAAACAAGAACACAAAGCAAAGACAGAGATAAATATCAAACACTAAGAATAAACCAATTAAAAATTACACAACACTGGAGAGGTTTAGACTCAGAGCCGCACGCTCAAACCATTGTGCCCTGTGGAGGCCTTGGGAGCAGGGAAACACACTAGGAGCTGAAGGCACTACTAGTCAGGAGTGGGGGGGGAGACACATAGAACATGGCTGGACAGGCACCAACCCCGAAAAATAGCCACTAGGAAGTGTTGTATTTTCAAATAAATGCAGGAGGAAAATTTACAATAAGGATGAACATTCACCCATTCAGCTAGATAATGAATCAACAGGCAGGGACAAAAGTTACGCTCCTATAGCTAAAGAAAAGAAGATGGACATCCTGAAGTATCCTTACTATAGCTAAAGAAAAGAAGATGGACATCCTTAAGTATCATTAAAGTTTTCTCTCGATTTCTATTGAAAATTTGTGGAAAGATTTGAAAACTACCTGCCTATAAGCAAGTACAGAGAGCCTGAGTAGATCTATCAAACAGTGAGAAAAACTGTAGTAAACCCAGTAAACTCCACTTTCATTTATGGAAAAGATGACTTTACATTTTGAGTGTGTAGTCCTGGATTCTTTATGCAATTGATTTTTTTTAGTTCTAGCTGACACAAGTAATATAAATATCTTATCATTAGAAGGCTTCCATTTGAAAATTCTGGTTTGGCTACAGTATTTGTTATGTATTTTTCATTTCATAGATGAGGGCACTCTAGCCAAGGACTGAATGTTTCATATCGTTGACATACGACTGGTATGTAGCAGGCACTCTGCTCGCTGTCCCTGCAGTGCTTGTGTCAGATGTGCAGTGATTTATTTCCCTTTTAGAGTTTATTTTCTAAGTATTGTTGCCTTTTCATGATGTGGGTTTCCATTTCCTATTGGAACCTGGAATCACACGCTGACAGTTGATTATGGTTGAATCTGAATCTATTGTTCAGCACTGGACAGCTCCTGCTCTCTCTTGCTTACTTACACTTTTTACGTCTGGAGGCTGGCTTACTCATCTCTGTGTCTCTTTCATTGTACCCCTTTAGGGCAAACTATCCCAATAAAAGTACCCGCTTTTCCAATAACCACAGCATACTTTGTGGGTGTCACGTTCGTGGGCAGGGGAGCAGGTATAAGGAGGCGAGAGCCGTAGGGTGAACGAAAAAAGGGGGTTTATTTCGAACGGAAGGGCAGACAGGCATGAACATCTAATAACACTACAATGATGGATCTGGGAAACAGGGGGACACGCGGACTAATATACACAAGACAGAGCAAACTGAACAAGGCACAGATGGAAACAATCAGGTATGAATACTAGGTAATGAGGTGGGCGTGGCACACAGGAGGATCGTACGGAGCCGGGCGTGACAGTGGGAACCTGTCTGTTGTCATTATCAGTGTAGCATTAGGTCACTCACTGCTCAGGTCTCTGTGTGTAACATCTACACAAAGCCATTACAGAAATAGCCTGGGTCTTCACCATCCCCAATACCAGCGATATCTAGCTGACCCTTCAGGCTTTAGGAATAATACTATAACACTAGCATCAGATTCTCTTCATAAATTTGGAGGAGTAACTGTCTTTTCTAAACACTAAAAAGTGACATAATAGATATGAAGCAATGTAAGCAGTAACCTATGTCATGACTTCTCCGGATTATATATCTTATATTCTGAAAGTATTATATGCAGTAATATAAAACAACAAAATAATCAAATTAGTGTTGTTAAATACATAATCAGCAACAATTTGACCAGCTTGTGTAAATGACCTAATCATTAATATCAATTTTTGCTTGCAACTGTTGTCGCCCTGATTTTATTGGCAATTTATTTCTCTGAAAGGAAAATGAAAGTGATGATACTGTTTTGTTGCCTCTTGTATATGTACCTGTAGCATTTATTTTTTGCCAAAAATGTAATACACTTATGATAATTACAGTCTAGGCCTTTTCTTAACCCATGACCTTGAAGTACCTTCCTGTGCAACCCTGTTCTTCTGGACCGTTTTCTTATTACATTGGATCAGCAACCAGCTTCCCTTGAGATGAGAAACAAGTCAGTCCCAGAAGTCTTTACTGTGAATAATGTCTCTTCAAGCACAACTGAAATGAACGAATTAGCTGATTAGGTTTCACCCACAGTACACAATGGATATAGTGGCACTCACAAAAGAGAGAAAAGCTGAGCATGAAGCTGTATCCCTGGTATAATAAGCAGGCTTGGGCGTTAAAGCAGGCTTTTTGGAAATTAAAACCCGAATGGTTCTCCGAATTACAGGAATCTGGTAAATTCAGTGCTGTGACTGCCAGCTACATGCACACACTCAATGTATAAAGAATCAGAATAACCCTGGAATTCTGCGGAATGGTGTTTATGAACTAATAGAGAAAAAAAAAAAGAGAATCAATGACAACATTTTTATAAATGAAGCAAATGTTTGATATTGAAATACTTCAGCTCTCATTCAGACGTTGAGCTTCTCCTTGATGAACGGACTGACGAAATACTTTATGGGAATGTTACATGGTGATGTAGGGCACAGCATGACTGTTGCTGGTGGAAGGTGAGCTAGATCATACAGTTTGGGAGGTACATTATATAAATCAAACATGTACTACATGAATAAACAGAAATGCGTTGTCATCATCTTATAATGTGAACTGCTGAAGACATACGCTACTGTATAAAGGCTCCATGTGCTCTTAAGGAAAATGGAAGCGTTCAATGAATAATACGCCTTTATGTCTTTTACAAAATCTATCTTGTGTGACTGATAATTATTTTAATATACCCAGAAGCCTTCCATTATAAGTAGAAAAACAAAATATCTGTTATATTTAAGCATATCCTGAGGTGAACCATTACGTACAAGAATCTTCATTCAGTTGTTTTAGATACAAAATATGAAACACATGAAGCACAAATGATTGCATCCATAAGATGTAGAGTTTCAGGCTCACCTGCTGTCCGTTGTGTTACCCTATTATCTAGTAATTATCAGTTATCTTGCCCTGATTGCCCTCATGTGCTGCAGCTCTGTTCCCCATTATACGTCAGGGCTTAGATGTTGGTTTGCTAGTGGAGTACCTGTTGCGGATTATGTTGTTTTCGCTGGCAGCGGTGTGTGTGGTATGTTTGTTACCTCAATGGTCGTAGTCTTCCCTGTGTATCGCCTAATGAACTGCCCTTACTCACATCTACGTCACGGCCTTCCTTTTCCGTGCCTGGCCGGAAGCTGGAAGTTCACTTAAGCTCTCCCCCCTCCGTAAGCATCTCACACAAGAATGAGGCGTGTTAATTCATCCATTTTCTGAAACCGCTTATCTTATTCAGGGTTGTGGGGGGATCCGGAGCCTATGGGCACAAGGCAGGGAACAACCCAGGATAGGGTTCCAACTCATTGCAGGACAGTGCAAACTCACACACCATTCACACTCACACACCATTCACACTCACACAAGCACAGACAATTTGGTAACTCCAATTAGCCTCAGCATGTTTTTGGACTGTGGGGAGGGGAGGAACTGGAGAACTTAGAGGAAACACCAGAACAACACATAGAGAACATGAAAACTCCACACACTTGGAACCCTGCCAGAGACATGATCCCAGGTCCCAGAGGTGTGAGACGACAGTGTCATACACCACACCACCGTGCATTATTAACATAGATTAATTTGGTCAAATTGCTCAGATCAGATTATGCTGAATGACAATATCTGTATCCAAGAAAAAAAGTCAGATATGAAATGAATGATCACAGCAGCACTGGAGCTATCTGAGCAGCATTATTGTGCAAACAGAGTAGCCAGAGGAGCCCAGTACAACAAACTGCAGACACAGATCTGGGCTGAGATTCAGCACCACCCTACTGTGAAAAACAAACATCTTTTTTTGGAAAAACATACACATTTCAAAAGAAATAGCTAGTTCTTAGCAGCTTAGATATATGGTAGTAAACAAAAAATAAGAATTATAAATGTGTTACTTCTCTATTTTTAATCTCCCACATATCAAAGTCATTATTCATTTGATGATGATGACTCCTGCTTTTATTTTATAGCTGGCACAAGTGGGTGTAGCAGAATACATTAGTCAGGACCAGAACAAAACACTAGGGCCCTGCAGTATGTAAATCATAGAGGAGCCACATTTTCCGGAACGAGAGAGACGCTGATATTTATCTATGTCACAAATGCTAACATAGCTTACTTCTGCTTACTTAAGGATCGATCAATTGTTAGATTATTTTTAAAAGACCTGAACAAGTGATTCAGCAGAAGGAAGTAGCAGATGACCATTTACACTACTGGCTTTATGCAGAATTAATCATCAGCTATATCACACTAATGCCAGTTTTAATTATAGTCAATGAGTGTTTATTGGGTAGCAATTAAGTTTAAATGGTATGATAAACAATGTTCAGTTGGATATACTATTTAAAATTGATGACATGTTAATTTCATTAATGTTTTAATGTAAAACAAATTTTTAATGAATGAATAAAATGACATTTAAACCGAACTTTGCCTTTTATCTGGATCAATATATTTTCCCTATATTTACTATAAATCTTTATAATTTCATCCAGCAAGAGTTTGGCAATGGTATTTGTTTAGACTGAATTTGGTGACATGAAAAATTGATTTACAAGGCAGTGATCCAAACCTGTCAAATAGGGTTTGAAATAGTCACATGCCAGCTACGTGCCAGGGGCATTTAATGATGCATTGGACAATCAACGTGTTTGGCCTAGTCTAGCTGAATAGAGAAGCCTGTTTTCGATTCAAGACTTTTATGCCCATAAATGTAAGCCATATACAGTAATGGCACTCCAAACTTAAACTACTGACTGATACTGTCAAAATGATTTGGTATGAATTGATCCTTGGAATGCTACCTTATCGTGGTGGAGGGGTTTGCGTGCCACAGTGACCCTGGGGGCCATGTTGTCAAAGTCAATAGCCCCTGGTAGGGTCTCCCAAGGCAAAAAGGTCCCAGGGGAGGGGCCAGACAAAATGCAACAAAACCCCTATGACAAAAAAGTGTATCAAGGTCTTGTTTCCCTCGCCCCGGACTGGGGTCACTGGGACCCCACCCCGAAGTCAGGCCTGGGGAGAGGCCTGTTTCCAGGGGTGGGGTTACTGGTGACCACACAGTTCGGTGCATTAAAAACGGAATTTACCCCAGTGTACGAAAGGGCTGTCTCCCTGCGCCTTTGGGTCGGGATAGGTTTCTGACTGACTGCGCTTATGCGTCGATTGACAGTTCGGAGTACCCGGCCATCTTGGACTCTTTTTCTTCTTGGATTCCATCGTTTTGCTGAGGGACTTCAATGTTCATGTGGGCAATAAGCTGTGGAGTGGAGCTTTAACTCACACCTCCGGCAGAAGTCCAACTGCATACCAGGGGAAATAGGGGACATTGAGTCTGAACGGACAAAGTTCCGTACGTCCGTGGAAGCGGCCATACGGAGTTGTGGCTGCATGGTGGTTGGTGCCAGTCGTAGCAGTAATCCTCGTACCCGATGGTGGACCCCAGAGGTGAGGGGGGCTCTTAAGCCGATAAAGGAAGCCAACCAGGAATTATTGGCCCAGGCAGCTGACGAGTACCAACAGGCTAGGAGGAACGTGGTGGGAGGAGTTTGGTGAGGCCATGGAAAGTGACTTTCAAAAGGTTCTGGCAAACCATCCAGAGTATCAGGAGGGGGAAGCAGCTCCTAGTTCCTACTATTTATAGTGGGGAGGGGGTGCTGTTGACCTCACCCTAGGACATCACCCGGAGGTGGAAGGAATACTTTGAGGACCTCCTCAAGATACATTTTTGTGCATTGCTTTTGAGACATCTGAGGGCTCGGTGCTCAAGGCAGCTGGGGTGGACTTGCCCATCACTGGAGCTGCAGTGGTTAAAGTGCTATGTGGTGGCTGGGCCCTGGGGGTGGACGAGATCCACCCGGATTACCTAAAGGCTTTGGATGGTGTGGGGCTGTCGTAGCTGACACACTTTCTCTACAGTGTGTGGAGGTCAGGGACAGTGCTGCTGGATAGGCAGACCGGGGTGGTGGTCCCCTTATTTAAGAAGGGGGACCGGAGGGTGTGTTCCAACTACAGGGGAATCACACTTCACAGCCTTCCTGGGAAAGTCTTTTCCAGGGTACTGGAGAGAAGGGTGAGATTGATAGTCGAATCTCGGATTCAGGAGGAACAATGTGGTTTTCATCCTGGCTGTGAAACACGGAACCATCTTTATACCCTTGCAAGAATACTGGTGGGGGCCTGGGAGTTTGCCTATCCAGTCTACATGTGTTTTGTGGTCTTGGAAAAGGCTTACGGCCCAGTTCCCTGAAGTGCTTTGGGAGTATGGGGTTCAAGGTCCACTACTGTGGGCAATTCGGTCCCTGTATGAATGGAGCAGAAGCTTGGTCCGCATTGCCAGTAATAAGTTCGACGTGCTCCCAGTGTAGGTTGGGCTCCGCCAGGGCTGCCCTTTGTCATCAGTCCTGCTTATAATATTTATGGACAGGATTTCTAGGCACAGCCAGGATGTTGAGGGTGTCCAGTTTGGTGGCCTCTGGATTGCCTCTCTGATTTTCACGGACGATGTCATCCTATTGGCTTCATCCGCTGGGGACCTCCAGTGTGCTCCGGGGAGGTTTGCAGCTGAGTGTGAAGCAGCGGGATGAGGATTAGCACTTCCAAGTCCGAGACCATGGTTCTCAGCTGGAAACGGGTGGATTGCCCTCTTCAGGTCAGGGAGGAGGTACTGCCTCAAGTGGAGGAGTTCATGCATCTCGGGGTCTCATTGACGAGTGAGGGTAGGCGAGATCGAGAGCTGGACAGACGATTCAGAGCAGTTTTGCAGACGCTTGACCGGTTCGTCATGTCTAAGAAAGAACTGAGCCGGAAAGCAAAGCTCTCAATCTATTGGTCCATACCCTCACCTATGGGGGGCAACGGAAAAAGTTGCCAAGGTGGGTTGAGATGGAGGTGGTGATGGTGAAAAATTAATCCAATTTCTATGTGTTCCTTGTTGTTACTTGTTGGCTCCCCACCACTAGCTCGTGGTCGACACATTGGCAACCGCTGGTCTAAGAATTGATTCATAATATCATGATCACAAGGCTGCCGTTCCAAATGCCCCCTCACATGCATACACACACACATACACTTTTCAGGCTAAATAATTATTTAACTTCAAATCCACTCAGTGCCTTGCAATCATAGTTTAATGATGTAATCTAATGTAATTCCTTAGAGACAGTTAAAAAAATGAGGCGGAAAGAGTAAAAAGCAGATGCATTCCAGAAGCCATCAAGTTACGTTCCAGCAATATTTCCAAAGCCTCATAGACTCATGACTAAAGAGAAATAATCTGTTTCACCAAGCCTCCAGATTGTTAACCTTGTTGTCAGTCAGGTGGGGGCGCTATATGGCAAAGGCCCACATCTGATTCTGCTTATACATTGAATCATCAAGGCAGCAGAGGCCCAATCTTCAGATGTCTCACAATTTCCACGGTGACGACAGATGTGACATTGAAGCCCTACTTCTGACGTCACCTCATCTTACTTTTCTGCATGAAGTGAGTATATGGGCTTCTACCTACTTCATCAAAAGTGCAGAGTTTTAGAAGTGGAGGTGCAAAGGAGTCCAGAGACAGCTGAGGATGCCATCCAAAAAGAAGGAATTTGATTGGTAGATGTATTGACCATTTTGTTATATACACTGAAGTTTGGAGATTTTCTTGCAAAATTGAAGTGAGGTAACCTACATTCCCTATGGATTTTAGCATACAAAAATTGTCTGATTCTAAATCTCTGGGTTTGCTTCAGAAAGCTTATCTCTAAGTATCCCAAGCACCAGGGCTTTCTATCAGGTACTAAACTTAAAAATCATTGGCCTGGCCCACTCTGCAGAACCAACTGCATAAAAAGGTGAATAGCTTCTCTGTGACATTATATTTCTCTTATAGAACTTGTAAAAATACCACAGTGCCTTCAGAATCATTGGGATTTCTTTTAGAGTCTGCATCCAGATACCTGGGTCATTTCTGTACAGAGTTTCTAGGTGAGCAGACTGGTCATGAATGGTAAATTAAGTCGTATTACTGCATGAAATATGGGCTAGCGC
The DNA here is from genome assembly GCA_026779605.1 of Mormyrus hasselquistii. Classification (NCBI taxonomy): domain Eukaryota; kingdom Metazoa; phylum Chordata; class Actinopteri; order Osteoglossiformes; family Mormyridae; genus Mormyrus; species Mormyrus hasselquistii. The sequence goes on from JAODKE010000114.1 coordinate 31,553,914, forward strand.
TTGGCTAGCATTGAGCTAGCACCCAATATAGCACAGGCTTCCTGTATGACCTTAGCGCTCATTGTGTAAGGCTAACTAGGCTATTTTTGCTCAGGAATCGACAAGGACACCAGAGTTTGTATTAACTTTCCCCGGTAATAACTTTAATGCAAGCTTTAATTAATAAACAGAGTTGCCCATTGCTGCATCATGGTACCTAAGTTAACATTAATAAAAAAACCCAGATAGATATTAAACTGAGAGCTACTGTAAATAAGTTCCAGCATTAGTTTTTCTTAGGCTAGCTAACAGATGGGGAGTGTGTGGGCATGGCAGATTTAGCAATTACTGATCAATCACAGGAATGCCCTAGCTGCTGTTGTTTTACAGTAGGGTCATTGAACCATTGAGGCTCTATGTGTTCCATCACATGAATGAATTCCATGCTCTGACACCCTGTGCCCTGGGTACTGTATGCTGCTTTGAAAAAGATGACATTTACTGTTTTATGCCATAGTTCACCAGGTGCCCGAACACCAATTCCTTTCTCTGCAGGTGGGAAGTCAAGTGAAAAGACAGTCTCATCATCCAAATAGAGGCACAGAGGCTGCTAATTTTTGCCAGCTAAACTAGATCTGAAATGTGGTGTATTGTGTAATCCAAAGTGCTTTTGATCCCAATTGTAAAAACCTATTTGAGTAATAAATGTGATCCTGCTGCAGCGGGACTTGCCAGTAAGCATTGAATGATGGCAGTTTTAGGAAAAATACTCAGAGGAAGCATACTCCGAAGGAGCATACCAAGAGGACACATACTCAGAGGGAGCATACTCCAAAGGAGCATACCAAGAGGACACATACTCAGAGGGAGCATACTCCGAAGGAGCATACCAAGAGGACACATACTCAGAGGGAGCATACTCAAAGGAGCCATACACATGAAGAAGCATTGTTCCATGTCAAGCAACACAAAATATCATGAACTTATCGTTCTCTTTCATCTGACTGATGGGTGTAACTTGGCATTCTCAGGGATTCCTGCCTCAGTGATTTGCAACAAAAATGCCTGTACCTCTTCATGAAGGCTAATTTTCCACCTGAGTGAGTGTTAGTCAATACTTTTGTTTTTGCACAGGAACAATGTGGCACAAATAGCATTCTTAGTCTCACTGAAACCATCATCATGCTACCATCTGCTGTGACATCAGCTCGAGCAACTAAGTATGCTCATACATCAGAAAATTACTCAAATAACCCCAAGTAAACCATATCTCCATGATCATTAGGGACATTACCTGAATTGATCATGTTTGCATCTGGTGGTCTTGTCTGTTAGTCAAGATTTAAGCTCCATTTCAGTATACTTAGATTCTCTTGTATTCCTGCTATATTTTTGCCTTTTTACAGCATAATTCAGGAAATGTGAATAATAGTCATTGTATGAATACGTGCTTTGAGCCAAACAGTACACCTTTACCCATAGGCCTCTGGGGGAAATGGAAGAGCCCCAATGATCACCTCCAGCATCCGACAACCAACAAAAAAAACAAACTATCCCACAGCAGCAGTGAATTATAGCAATACTAATGGTCTCCAAATGTGCGTTAGGCCTTTGTGGCTGTGATCGAAAGGTCACTGGTTCAAATCCCATATTTAACAAAATAACCACATATCTAGACCCTTGACCAAGACCTTAACCCTCTGAAATGCTCCAGTGATGCTGGATGGCTGGCCCTGCATTTTGACCCCAAGTTTAAATCTCACCTATATATATGTGTGCGTGTCTCAAAGAAGAGTAAGATGGGATATGCAAAAAAATGCACATTCCAATGTACCTATGAGAATGGCAAATAAAACTTCATTTCATTACAAGGGTGACTAAGTTTAAAACATACACACATTCTTTTTGGTCATCTTTTATTATGGGTTCCGCCATATCATGTTCTACTTATCTTTTTGCACACTACTGTTCCAGTTCTATTGCAGATTCATTCAAAAGTCTTTGACAAAATTGATTCGGCTGATGGGAAAGAAGCAATGTCACTTAGTTGCATTGAGTTTGAGTTGACTGTGACCTGCAGTGGGCGACTCGTAAGGCACAAAGAGTAACGGCAACTCAAACACACAGAGAGGAGGCAGGACCAAAGACCAACCCTGCAGATGTGAGGCGACCTTACTCCCCTGAAGGCATCACACTACCTGTCCCAAGGCTCTCGACTTCTTAAATTAAATCATGCTTTGGGAATGATTGCAAAATCACATGTAGCAATTCAAGCCTAATGGTGCATGAAAATGACATCACCTTCAGCTTTTCTGTTGTGAACGCCATCAAACAAGCATAGAATCGGGGAATCATTGTCGGGAAACGGGAATCCAAAACACAAGGACAACACGAGAGCCACGCGGCCAAAAACGTCAATGACAGATCTCTGAACTCTGACTTAAATACAGGACATGACATCAGAATGTACACAAGACAGCTGGTACGTTGGGAATTCACACGAGGGTAACGAGATGGGCTTGGCACACGAGAGGGCTGGACGGAGGGACGTGACATTTTCAGTTGGCCAGGCACACCACTTGGTGAGCGTGTGCAGAAGCTAAATCCCTGTTGTAGTTCTGAGATTAGAGTGTGCCCATTTGCACCAAGTGTCAAAGAGGGAGACAGGTGCAATGACATCCCCCATTTACAAATCATAATTATTTTTGTCATTATTTAAAATTGGTGACATCAATAGCACTTTAACAGTGCAATGTACTAAAAGAGGTACTATGGATATGCTAGTCCCAATGTGGTTTCTTCTTATATAAACAGCAGTGTTCACCACCACTCACCCCGCACATATGTGCAAGGTTTGGCCACAAACAGTCACTACACTAATCATTAAATTAACTCATTCCTTGTTTAGGAGATGTTGAAACAGCATGTTCTGCTAACCAGCTAGCTAGCTATGAAATCTTGAGTGTACTTGCTTGCCATTTGATTTTTGAAACATCTGACTTTTTGAGTGGAAGCTGTAGAGGCAACCTGCTTTTGAGTGGGAGCTGTAGAGGCAACCTGCCCCTGTATGTCACTTTTTTTTTCCTTTTTCACTCTAGTCAGCTTTAATGTCCAGCTTCCTGAAATTCCAGCCCATTGAAAGCAGGATCATCACCTTCGGTCCTGTCAGTGTGATTACGCATGATGACATCAGAATGAGACAGAAATGAAAACTTCTAACTACTGATAAACGGGTAAAGTGTAATACATGGTAAATTATTATTATTTTTATTATTATTAATGACGATACTACTGCTATTACTACCACTATAATAATAATAATAATAATAATAATAATAATAATAATAATAATAATAATGATAATATGTTACATTTTTATATAGCCCTTTTATTCACCAGGCAGCCGGTATGTTTTGGCGGACCCCCCCCCCCCTTTTAATTATATTCTGAAACCAGGTACTTCCTTAGAATATTCCAGTCAGATCTGGCAAACAGCGATGCGTACTGGCTTCAGCACCTTTTGTTTTTGACCGAATGGGATTCGGCTTGTGCTTAGACTTTAACAGGCCATTTCGCAGATAATGATAAGATGGCTTGTTAACTTGGACAGCTACAATATGCCAATGCAAGTGGTTATTTAAAAACTTGATTAAGGAGATTTGCATACCAGTTAGGTTGAGAATGTGTCTACTGGTTTGGTCATAACCTTCCCACGCTCATGAAGCAGACTTCCCAGTAATTATTTCACAAATCATCACAAATGCAAATTTAAGTTCTATTATTAATTTTCTAATAATGCCAGCTAATTGAGAATTCAAAAATGGTAAATTGGCTTTACTCTTGCATAATTAACTAAGGCATGGGCATCGCCACCATTAAATCTGAGGGGGACGTGTCCCCCTCACATTTCATGATTATTCGTTTGCGCGCCCCCCCCCCCCCCCCCCCCCCCACATATAAACTATCCCCCGCCCCCCGCCTCCTTTCTCGTA
>JAODKE010000114.1:31601826-31614250 GCA_026779605.1 Mormyrus hasselquistii
TAAGGCAGTTCTGAAGGCGAAAGGGGGTCAAACACCGTATTAGTATGGTGTTCCTAATAATCCTTTAGGTGAGTGTAAAATGAAGCTTTTGTAAAGATGTAGCAGGAAAGCAAATGAAAAAGAAATTATGGTAGGTATTATGGGACATTTTGAAAGCATGAACCAGAGTCTGTGCGTTACTACTAGCGAGAAATGACCGCAGGAAAGCAATATTAACGTGCCGTTGAATGCGAAGTGTCCCAGCTAGCTTAGGTAAGTTCTGCTCCCTTAAATGTTATGCAACTTGAACACTTTGTTGGGCTTTGTAGCACTACCTTCTAATCTGAGCAGTTTGAGATTTTATTGCCCATATTTGATGTATTTATTTGTCGTGCTTGAAACAGCGAGCCCCGATCACAGCTGTGTAACACGTAAGCCAAACACTGTTTCCCTGCCATTGTCGGGGGGCATCTGCAAGTACAGATTGGCAGATCTCTACAGAAGGAGACGTTGCAGAGAGAGACAGTGGTCATGGGAACTCTGCATTTGTATTTTAGAAGCTGGGCAGCATTAAGCCAGTCACGCTGTCACGTTGCCATGTTGTAACTGGCAGCTTTTTCAATGGCCAGTCAATGAAGGTAGCCCCTCTGGCATACTTTGCTTGTTTTAGTGAGCATCAATGGAGACACGTTGACTTTTTCAGGCATTAGTCATGAGAAAAACAGGAATGAAACCGTTTGTGGCTCCTTGGTATAATAATGGTGGTTTGCTGATAGTGATGGTATTTCGACTAACCCTAAACTGCGTTATTTTAACGAGGCACGTAGGAGTACATGACTGTGCCGCACAAATGAAGTTCCTGATGTGACGTTCTGAGAGAAGGGTCGGTCAAGGGTGACACCACTTATCCCTGACAGTCTGTGGGGATATTTCACACCCTTTTGTTGTCTTTGACTCTGAGGAAGAACTTTCCAAATTCGCCTGAGCTTTGCCAGGTTTTTGAGGAAGTGTGACAGGGGATCTGATCTTAGGGCAGCCCGGTGTTTGGGATTGATGAGACTGCAGGCAATGGTGTATTAAGCTTTACTGCTATCAGGCCTTTCTTTCAGTGTTTATCCCATGAGTCATTTGTCGATTTTAAAAAGGCTTGAGTCTATAAAGCCACTGAGAGGCGGGAAGCTGCTAACAATGGAAACATGCCCCGTGCTTTTATGCTGTAATCTTAGTGTTTTCTGCACTGAATCTCATGCGAGCTACTTTCCATATGTACATATACACACCTAAAACAGTCAGCGGTACTCTGGTGAATGTTTAAAAATTGCTCACAGTAGCCGCTAGGGCTGTGCAGGGACTTTAAATGCCTTTCTTAGCAAAAGCGGGGAAGAAGCTAGTCACAGGAGCATGATTTGTTTAACCTTCAGCTGTGCTGCAATTATAGTCCCCTGCGCTGTCTGCTCCTGTGCCTCTGCTAAGAAAGAAGTGAGAAAATTACTTGTGGTGGCTAAACTAGCAGCTGTATGGGTAATAGGGGTGCTAGCATGTATACTTCTTAGGGATGGGGACTCTGCACTAGGAGCCGTTGGGGTGTTAGCATGCGCACTTCATAGGGAAGGGGACTCTGCATTAGGAGCTGTTGGGGTATTAGCATGCGCACTTCATAGGGAAGGGGACTCTACACTAGGAGCTCTTGGGGTGTTAGCATGCGCACTTCATAGGGAAGGAGCTCTTTGCATTGTTCACCGTGGCTGTGAACTTGTTGAGATTCTGACAGTTTCCCCAGCAGAAACAGATGGTCCTGAGACAATTGTGTTGCAGATTGGGATGCGAGAGCTCCGGGTCCCTTAAATAAGAGCCTACCCCCCTGGGAAATCTAATGGTGAAGTGGCAACAAATATAACATGCCAATAACCAGAAATAGAGTAGGCTGTTTATTAGGTGATATTTTTCAAAACTGCTTGCTTTGCCTTCTCGTTCCGGAGCATGGAAAATGGATTAATTTTTGACAGTGTGCTGCATGTTTTTGTTAGTGAGCCATTGTTCAGTCTGTTCTTTCTCTTCCATCACTTTGCCTGTGGACATTGTACTGTTGCATACAACTTGCTAATTGGTTTGTGTAATACATCAGGTATTGTTTCCAAATGCATATTAATTTCCCTTGCCAAAACGGAGGAATAAACTCCCCTGGTACGCTACTGTGGAAGAAAATTCAGGTATTTTGAATTTGAGATGGCTGCTGAATGTATTTTTTTTCACCCAACCAGCCTGCAACACTAAAGTAATTGATTATTATATTAGAAAATACTATATATACTATACATGGCCACATAAGAAAATGTATGAAAATATCAAATATTTTGCCTGGCATGACATTCAAGGGCAACTTGTGTTTAACACATAACCTGAATGCATTGATGTAAGCATACACTATATGGACAAAAGTACTGGGACTCCTGGCCATTGCACATAAAGGAACTTAAATGACATCCCATTCTAAATGCATTGGCATCAGTATGGGCTTGGTCCCCCTTCACAGCTGTAACAGCTGCCACTCTTCTGCAAAGGCTGTCCACAAGATTTTTGAGGATGTCCATGGGAATGTTTGCTCATTCATCCAAAAGAGCATTTGTCAGCCATGCAAACCCGCTCCATAAAGGTCCCAGCGCAGTTTTATGTGCTGCGGTTAATGCCAGAGGAAGTCTGGAACTCCTCGAGTTATCGAGTCAACAGAGCGCAAGTGACTCACCTCAGCCCTCTGTAACCCCGCTCTATTACTTTACATGATGGTTTGCACCTTTGTTGCTGAGTTTCTGTTGTTCCTCAATGCTTCCACTTTGCAATATCACCAGTTGCATTAGAGTGTGGAATATCTAACAGAAAGGAAATTTCACAAACTGACTTATTGTAAAGGTAGCTTCAAAATGACAGTATCATGCTTGAAATCACTGAGCTCTTCAGAACGACCCATTCTTTCAGAAATACTTGTAAACCTGACTGCATGGCTAGGTTCTTGGTTTGTATATGGCTGTGGGTATGGGTCTGAAGGAAAAACCTGAATTGATTGACTGAGAGGTGTCCCAATACCGCTGTCCATATAGTGTATGTTGGTTAGAAGAAATTAACTAGCAGTGTTTTTTGACCTTAGGAAACATGTTTCTTATGCCCAGTGGAACAATAAGTACAACTTTGACCAGTGCTTTGCTGGTTCTTGTCAGTCTTGAGTGTCCAGAGAGGAGGTGTATTTGAGCCGGTTTCTTTAACTAGTCGTTCTGCTGAAGTCCTGCTGCACCACCCAGCATGGGAGCTTGCTCATCGCCTTCCATAATGCTCAGTAGATAACCTGTATGGTGATTAGAGCCTTAACAGCGGCTGCTTCGCTCAGTGCAGGTGGGAATTTGTGCACCAACATGCTGTGATTCATGCCTTTATCTTCCTCCCAAGCCAGAGAATCGAAATTGGTGTGTTGAAGTTGTCTGAGATGTATCTTGGGAAGCTTATTACATTTTACTAATGTTACCACTTCATTTAAAGCCAGTAATTTATCTTTATTAAAATGGGAATGGCAGCTTGATTCATCCTTGTCTGTGGTGTTTGGGCCGCCTTTCCGAACCTCTAGTATCTCCATTTCACAAACCAAAAGCAGGCCATCGCATATTAATCCACGCCTGAAATAATCATGTTCCATGACAGCCTTTCATCACCGTTGGCGTTTATTTAATTCCTGGGTTATTGTCTTGCATTGAACAGTTGATGTAATCGATTTTAGTTTAAGCATCGCTGTACTTGCTGCCTCCTGCCATGATACTAATGTACAGACGGCTCTTCATTTGTTTCATAAACCCTAATGTAAGTCAGATTTACCTTCTCATACCATTCAAGATGCCTTTTAGTGAAAAGAGACACAAGCCAAAAATATACTACTAATATGGACCAAAGAATATAAACACAGGAAAAGATGAAGTGTAAATTTACGTGTAGGTGTATGATGCTGATTTTCTTGGGGCAGTTTTACTTAAGTTGCATCACTAGTATGTCCCCTGTACACAGTGCTGTTTTTCTTCCTTAAAGACTGTTTCCCCTGTTATTGGATCTGCAGACAAGAATATTTGCAGCCAAAGGATACTGGGTAGGGGCCCCATTCAGTCACACATTAGTGTATGGTGTGGTGTATGATGGTGACACATTACGGAACGTGAATGAAAAATCACATCTGCTTTTAATTGCTTTGTGGAATGTGTCACTGAGAACTTTAATCAAATCCTCTGGCTGTAGTCAGTATTGAAATGGAAATGATGTCCCACTTTTTGATGAGGACCTTTGTCATTTTTCGCCCAGCTTAGGGAGGCTGTTTTCTTTCAAAAGATGGGAGACTTTTTCATTCCCCATCAAGTCTTTATTGTAGCGCTCGATGACTGATCTCCCGTTAAGAATGCAGAACAGTCCCTCCCACTCGGTGCCATTAGTCCGGAGTAACGGAACGAGAGCGGCGTCCATTTTCAAATGCACTCCCATGGCCGCCTACCCAGCCAATGCAAAATGTCGATGGCAGAATCAAAATCGGCATGTTGCTTCATCAAATCCAGAATCATCTTGTCCTTGGTGGATCATGGATCAATTTTTTTTAATTTATTGGGCAGCACAACAGTTTTCAATTTGCTGATCACCTGTAACCAAGTCAGAACCGTTATCAGGGATTTAAATTCCCAGAGTGTGGTAACCTCCTGCATCCTGAATTCATTAGGTGACGATCAGTTTTTCCGATCTGGTTTATGAGTATTCCTTCTACCTCTTCCTCTGTGCTGGCTCATCCAACTTCATGACAGCATGTCTGATTCTAACACCCCCTCACCAGGAATAATTTGGTAACAATTCAGTCTTTTTGACCTTATTTTTTTCATTGTTAATTGTCAATGTGGGCCCACAGACAAATATTAAAAACAGTATGTAGGTCAGATGAAGGCAGAGATAATGGCCGCCCGCCTTGCGGTTTGCTTCGGATCAGCTCGCCCCCCTCATGTTGCCTCAGACGCTGTCCTTGGCAGCTCCCCCACAGTGGAGGGGTTTGGTGGCTCAGTTCGGCTATCTGCGCCCTCTGGGGGCTTGAATCCCGGCCAGGCGGGGGAGTGGGGAGGTGGTGCTTGTGAAATCCCATTGGCCTGGCTTGCTGGTGAGTAAAACGCTCATACCGAATCCCCTGTTTGCTGCGTGGTAACCTGAACCCGCACGGGATTGCGGCTCCTCTTCGTTCTTGGCACTAACCCTGCACATGGTACCTGGCCTAGATTCAGTGTCCAGGCACCACTCACTCCGCTGTTATCATCGTGTGTCTCCTTAACAAAGCAGCGTGCGGATGTTCATTACAGACGGAGTTTCCGAGTGGTATAGCATCTTCCCAGCGCATGGGGCTCTCTGTGATTTGCTTGTTTTTACCCTTTTTATTGCTTATGTGGTGTTAGGTTTTCCAGTAACTGGATTCAGACCATCACCATATTCATATTCATCTAACTTAATCTGTGTCTGTCTGTGTCTGCGTGCGTCTGTGACGCTGTCTTGTGTGTGCGTGTGTCTGTGACTCCGGCTGTGTGTGCGTGCGTCTGTGACTCCGGCTGTGTCTATGACTCCGGCTGTGACTCCGGCTGTGTGTGCGTGCGTCTGTGACTCCGGCTGTGTCTATGACTCCGGCTGTGACTCCGGCTGTGTGTGCGTGCGTCTGTGACTCCGGCTGTGTGTGCGTGCGTCTGTGACTCCGGCTGTGTGTGCGTGCGTCTGTGATTTCGGCTGTGACTCCGGCTGTGTGTGCGTGCGGCTGTGACTCCGGCTGTGTCTGTGTGCACATGTGTCTGTGTGTGTGTCTGTCTGCGCATGCGTCTGTGTGTGTGTCTGTCTGCGCATGCGTCTGTGTGTGTGTCTGTCTGTGTGCGTGTCTGTACCTGTATCTGTGACTGTCTGTCCACCTGTCCGTCTGTCTGCCTGTCCTTCTCGCGGTTCAGTATTTCTGCCTCTCTGCCTTTTATGATTCCATGTGCTGCTGTTCAACCTGCTTAGTTTGTGTTTTCCCTTCTTCCTTCCCTCTGTACCTATCATGTAGCTCCAGCCTTGATTTGATTCTGTCCCGACAGTCTAATTAAAACCCACAGTGACCTCGAGAGTTGGTGCCTCGGCTGCCCCCGCTGTGTTTCAGCTGGCTGACTGAGGGCCCGTTTTCAATGCCCTCTCTGCCTTTTTGTTAAGGGCACTAAAACGTTCGCTGGCTCATTTAATGTGTGGCAGGAGGTGGATGCCGGCAAAATCTCGGTTTTGCATGAATCCGCCACTGCTGTCGGTTGTGTGTTTCCACTTCTCTAGCTTAAATTTGTTTACTGTGGCTGTTGACCCGTGTAATCAAGTCCGGCTTCAGCGCGATCACTAGATGCATTATGCGAGTTGCGTGGCTGCCATCTGCAATGCCGAAATACCCCGCATTCGGCATTTCTTCTGATTGGTTTGTCGATGCCGTTACCTGCTCCTGATTGGTCTGTGATTAAAGCCACCAGTGACTATAAGGGGTGAAATTGAAGCTATTGGCTCCTATTCCTGGCTGCTGAGCCACTTGCTTGTTTTTTGTGCATCGCTGGAGTATAAAGTATCATTTGAATGATGGATGTAATTATTCTCTTATAGTGTCAGAGTTCTGGTGTCAGTGTTACTGTACCACTGTCAGCCCGGGGGAAAAAGATGCAATGCATGTAACTTACGACCGAAATTTTTTCTCTCTTGTTTTGATTAGTCCGGGCGGTCCTTCCCACTATGTAATAATCACATCTACGCATTGTCCATGCAAAGATGCCCCGTTGCCATTTTAAATGCTTGTCACTGTTGGATTGTCTTGTATTATAAAAGGCATATTCTTTAGTTTGAGCATATGTTAGTCATTCTGGTGATGATTAGCTGCCTACGGACGCACGTTTTGGTGTGTTATGTAAGCGATAGGCTTAAAAATCAGGACGGGCTCGGGTGGTCCTCCTATTGGCCTGTGTCTGGGCTGAGCGGCTTTCCCCGCGGGGCCTGTATTATGTCGTCAGTGGCTGCCAGCACTCCGATGGAGTCATAGGGCTCTTTTGGCCAAAATGCTGAGTCATCACTGGAAACCCTGTGGCTTTTTAAAAAATTTATGCTACCCTGACTAGGATTAGCAGGTGGAAGATGGATAAATGGATGGATCTGAATATGTGCAGCCCTGGCGTAAGATACGGCATGGCACAGTCACCATCGTAGCCCTTCATTGTACCAATACTAAGCACTGACAAGTGCTAATGCTTTAGTTTAATGAATGGTTTCTGCACTCAGGTCGTCAGTGATGGTCTGCAAGGTCATATAGTCATTATGTACATAAAAAATATGCACAGCCCTGAATTCCAACATATAAGGAAAGATTTCACACATCAGAAATATGAAGATTGCGCACATGCGTTTCCGTCGTATGAAAAGGCAGATAGCTGCCCTTCCCTTTGCGGCTGGTTGACATGGTGCCCCAGAACCGGAACGTCGATATGGTGCTGATGTGGCACCGGCTCCGGGTTGCTGTCTTATGCACAGGCTGTACTGAGGCTGTCCTGTGCGCCCCTGTGACTCTAGTGAAGCCCATCTCTGCTTATAAAAACACTCCTAAACCAGCACCGTTTGTAGTTTGTTTGTGTGTGTGTGTGTGTGTGTGTGTGGGTCAAGTGACCAAATGTCCTCCACAATGATGAAAATCTGTTGTTTTGACATTGTGGGGACTATTTTTTAGGCCCCCACAAAGATCTGTGAATGCAATCAAAAAACTAAAACAATAAAAAACTAAAAGTCTAGGGTTGAGTTGGGGTTAGGGTTGTAATTTTTGGGGATTTGCCCATGGAAAGGAGTGGATGGTTGCCACAAAGATATGAATACAAATGTATGTTTCTGTACATATTATATGCACACACATACAAGTGGGTGTATGTAGGGGCATTCTGGGTTTCCGTTAACACCAGTGCAGATACAGCTGTGTTGGGAGCGATGCCATAACCGAGAAGCTTGGACTGATGACGAGTCTTACCGTGTTCAGCGATGAATCTTGGTTCTGCATTAACACAGATGACTGTCATGTGGACGTATGGCAGCGCCAAGAGGAGACGTCTAGTCCTGCCAATGTTGTGGAGACGCACTGGCTTTACTCCTGGCATCATGGTGTGAGGAGCCATAGGGTGTGACTTCAGGTCATCTCTGGTCGTGATTCGGGGGATTCTGGCGGCACAGCGCTCCGTCAGTGACATCCTGCGTCCGCATGTCTTACCCCTCCTGAGACGGCACCCTGGTACAGTCTTTCAGTAACACAATGCCTGTCCACACACGGCACGTGTGTCTATGGACTGCCTGCGTCATGTTGAGGTTCCTCCTGTGTCCAGCCAGGGGCCCTGATCTTTCCCCAATCGAACATATGTGGGATCAGCTTGGACGTCGACTCAGACCCAGGGCCAAACTGCAGGATCTCAAGGGCCAGTTACAGCAGCTGTGGGCCGACTTGCCGCAGGAGAGGATACAGCGGCTGTATGACTCCCTTCCGCACTGTATCACCGCATGTATCCAGGCCTGGGGGGGACGCCACACCCTACTGACCTGGGACCAGCAGTGTGCCCATACCGCCAAGCCTGCTGTCTGTTTGATCTGATATTACAGTCATTGTGATACATAACATTTCATTTCCACCACACTGTCTGGGTATGAAATATGAAATCTTCTATTTTTTTTGAGAAAACGGGGTCAATCAGTCCCTGGAGCAGCTGGGGTTAAGGGTGTAGGTCAGGGGCCCAATGATGACATCACTCTGCCAAGCCTAGAATCTGAACCAGCAACCTACTAATCAAAGGCACAGTGTTCTAACCAGTTGCTACACCTCCTTCCCCCCAACTGGAGTATAGTGTGGATCGCTCTGGGTTGTACCACTTCACTCTATTAATTAATTAATTAATTAATTTAATTAATTATCTGAAAATGCTGGCTATAGAGCTCACTCGTTACTGCGGCAACATAAATCCATCCACCGTTACCACGTGAGCTTTATTGAATCCCGCAAAGGCCAGAAGATGTTTACAGTGTCTCCGTTCTCCTCTTAGTGGCCTCAGATCCTGATTTATCCTTAGATTTTCCTCTAAGAATTTCCCGTAAGTACATCTCCATCGCGTGCAGCGCGGCCCACTGTGAGAGTGAGCGTGTTTGCCGCCGCCTTCAGCCGAGGAAGCTCAGCTCATTTCCACCCCGTGTTTGTCGGCAAGGCTGGGAGGAGAGCAGCTGTGTCTGAGCCTGACAGTCTAGTCTTTTACGCACTTCCCATAAAGGGGCACCTCGGCATCTGTGGGAGAGTTCCCCCTTTACGGTTTGTGTGAAGTGCACGGCAGTAGTGTGCTCACAGTCAGATTTATATAAATGGGGGGGAAACTAGGAGGTCAGCTAAGGTAAATAGCACAATTCTGCTGTCTCGCAGACCTCAGAGTGCAGCTTGTTTTATGGTAGGTTATTGGTATGATAGTTTGGCCCTCGTCAAGATGAAGTTATTTTAGTAAAAATTCCCTGAATTAAATTTTAATGTAGTTTTTTCTTTGGTTGCTTGGCCCCTGAGCGTATTGATGAGAAAATGCAGCGGCTGCCGTAGGAAAAATCTAACGGCGTCTCTGCCACTCTGTTGGCAGAGCTGACTGTAATCACAGTGATGTGTGTGTGTCTGTAATTTGTCAAAGATGTCTGTTCTGTGTTTAACCAGATTGGCAGTACTGCATATATAAAATAAATGAAGGCACATCTTTAATCAGTTATTTTAAGAAGAATACGGGGGGTGGGATGGCCACTGAAATCTTGAACTCTTTGGCTTTGTCTCGTGGGGGCAGATTAGTGCTTTGTTTCAAGATTATTGTGCTATGTGTTAAAAAGGTGATAAGCTGCTAGACGTGTGTGTGTGTGTGTGTGTGTGTGTGTGTGTGTGTGTGTGTGAAGCAGGGATATTAGAGCCTAGAGATCTATGTCTGCAGGCACATGGGAAACACTAGAACTTTTAAGTTCTAGGGTTTTAATGATAATTGACTATTTCATTTAGTTTCAATCTCTGTAGTAGATGCTTTTGAGCACTTCCACACAGGGGTGAGGAAAGCTTTGTGTCTGAGTGCATGGTCAGCAAGGCTCAGCTGGGGTTAAGGGCTTTGATCAAGAGTACAATGATGATTACTGTGCCAAACATGGGATTTGAACATATGACCTTCTGAACAAGGCAATGGTTCCCTACTCCCCTGAGCTGCACACCACCCACTAGTTTAGCCAACTTATTGTTAGTTCTTATTTGATTTTTGCTTTTATGCACCAAATGCAGTCTTTTACATGAGGTTAGTAGATTATAATTCTATTGTCTATAAGGCAGGCTATTGTCTGTCTCTTTGCTAATGTTTGGAAAGACTACCTGTCATTTAGAGAGATCCGTAAACCATTTATAGATAACTTTAAATGCATTTGAGATGCATAAATGATTTAGAGGACTGTAAAAGGCCATTACACTTGCAATTGTGATGCAGTATTTCACTGGGCAGCATAGATAAAGTTCTACTGAGGTTTTCGTCATAAAGTGCTACCTGAAGTATACTGCTGGGCTACACCTGGCAGCAGGGTAGTCAGATACAGGAAGTGATGTCATGCAGCAAAGCAAGCTCACCAGAAAACTGGCAGTCACATAAAGGAAGTGATGTCATCCAGCAAAGCATGCTCCCCGGATGACCAAGTTGCATATATGTAAAGTAAAAAGATACGCCTTTAGTTAGCTCCCCTGGGAGAAATTTCCAGAAGCTTTTTTCCTGTTTAATTCATACACATTTTACCTAATATTCCTTTTGGGACCTAGGGCCTTTTCAGTCTGTACACCTAATGTTGTTAACAGAATGGGATTGGGTGGATTGTTTTTTGGCAAACTTTATATGTGGAGTGTACTTTGTTTCTTTAAAAGCTTCTCACGGTGCATTTTCTGCTCTCTCTTTTTCATTATTGATCATAAAGGAAGTGAGTACAGCGCTCCATTCTGTAAATGGATTCTGTATGGCTAAACACATCAAGGAACCTATGAGCTCCCTGTACTGTTGTACTGCGCCTGCCTGCTTTATAGTGGTTGGCTGTCCCCTCTGACAAACTTTAGCTTTCTGCTTTTTCTGTCCATCCGTTGACATTCTGATGACAGGGAGTCTCCATCTTCCGTCGGCTTTCCTCACTGTAGGGCTTTGCAGTTTCGTTTGCATCAGACACCAGGGATAAATTCGCAGCCAGCCGGTGACACTGTGTGTACTGCTGTCATTGATGTTAACATCCTGACATCCTGCCTTAGGATATTCAGATTATCGTGGTCAGTAATAGTTTTGGTTACTGTGGCACTGGTAGACATTGAATTTCTTTGTTTCTAATCTTGTTGACCTCGATTCATGGTTGAGCTAAATTCCCCATTGCGTTTGTGAGATTAATGCTGATATTACACATTACATGTGCCTCACATGAGTGACACCTAAGCGATTCAGTCTTCAAACCTCAAGTCAAGCGCGCTTTCTCATGCCATCCATATACAGCTATAAAGTGGTACAGAATAGTGTTCCCCCAGAACCACGATGCAGCATACAGATGGCGGTCACAGGAGGAGGGTTTGCACACTTGTAGTGCAAAACACACGACAGTGTGAAATGAGGGTTGGACACAGGGGTTGATAAGGAATTATTTTTGTAGTGCAATGTGCATCTATCCATCCATCTGTTTTCTGAAACCACTTGTCCTGTTCAGGGTCGTGGTGGTTTGGAGGCTGTGTGCACAAGACGGTGCAGTATGAATGTAAACCATGAATACAGCAGCAGCATAATGGTGTGAAATAAATATAGTGATCGACTATCAATAAATGGATGAATAATAATCATAATTGTTAATTTGACCTGTGCCAGTCCAGTCACTGTAATTTATACCTTATATCCGTATCTAACTTTGTATCCAACTTGCTAAGAAAGGACATCTAATTAGCTGCTCTGTATTCCGGCTCCTTGTTAATTACTGTGGGAAACGTCCTCTTTGAAATCCACGGCCCTGTTGTTATAACCTGTGTGCTTTCCTGCTTACGGGAACCGGCGCTGTCGTGTGAAGTAACTTACCGCCACACACCCATTCTGCCTATGGATTATAAAATTACAGAACTCTGTGTGAAAATTACAAAATGTCTTTTTAATAACTGTTACTGTTGTTAATCAGTACCTTTTAACTCTAATTACGTTAATAGGCCTCAATTTCGTTACGGTTGGCCTTGTCCTTAAACACAGAGTCTTGCCTGTTTTTCTTGTGCTCTTCTAGCCCGAATCCCGTCTTCCTGCCTGTTTTTCTTGTGCTCTTCTAGCCCGAATCCCGTCTTCCTGCCTGTTTTTCTTGTGCTCTTCTAGCCCGAATC
>JAODKE010000114.1:31639320-31649360 GCA_026779605.1 Mormyrus hasselquistii
ATTAGATGTATTATTATCATTAGAGAGTATAATTCTACTTACCATTAATGGGATACATTTATTATTTAATTTATTTTAAATTTATTTTTATTTTTTTTACGTGGTCAGCATCGCGGGCCGCATTTGCATTTGTGACGGGCCGCAGGTTGAGAACCCCTGGTGTAGGTCATCCTTTAAGTACATTAGAGATTTAAGGATGGTCATTATTATTGTTTAAATTGGGTCATAAATGATGCAATCATAGAACATTTCAAAGTAGAAATATGCTTCACTCAAAGTTCTCCTTTAATTCTTTCTCACCTTTCTCCCATCTCACTTTTTCTTCATTTAAATATCATTTAGAGGGCATCATTTAGTATGGGTCACCTAGGTTACTGCATAAGCAGCCCCTTCCCTGCTGTATAATGAATGTTTACCCATTCGTAAATGAGCTGTACTACAAAACCTGTGTTACTGCTTTATAATTACAATAGTAATAATAGTAATAAATCATCACAGTGAAACGTAAACAAACTATTTTTTTTACTTCGCTGGACTGCTGCATTACATACAAAAATCTGTATTAATCTCACTTCCAGGATTAGCTGTGTATTAATATCAGTTATGCTGTTTTAACGTAAAGTTATTGTTATTGCCAGATTCTCTGCCCATTTTGAATTACATTTGTAATTTGAAAGGTTTTTTTTCTCAGTATTGGAGGAAATGTCTGCTCACTTTGCGACAAGGGGCCTTTCTATCACTGCCAGACAATAAGTCTGTTTCTGTTTTATTTATATATTTTGCATAAAATCAATTACATTCGAAGGGAAAATGGGATGAAGTATTTTTTCGGGTCACGATGTTAGTTTGTGCTGTGAAGCCCCCTCTGACCGTCACGTGTTCCTGCCGTCGGAGGCTTTGGCCTCCTGTCCTGTCGGTCATGCTCTTCCCAGCTGGGTCAGGTGGTTCATTTGGAATTTAAAGCACATTTGGAGAGTCACGGTGACAGGCATCACAGGCAGCAAGAGCAAAATCTGACACGCGGTGAAGACGAACACGGAACACGCAACACGCATCAGCACGTCTCCAGCGCCTGTTTTCTGCATATGAGCCAATTCCACAGCAGTGTCACCATTTGAAATCTTTTAAAAACATGCAGTCAGGAAGCTCCTTCAGATCAATGGTCTCTCCTTCCAGTACTTTCTGCCACGCATGCAGCTGCTGCTTTTAAAGTTGTCGGTGCTTGGCATGCTGTCCTAAAATACCCTGTGTGTGTATATTTTGCTCTAGAGAGTGGATGTGTGCAGTGTTTGTGGTCCAGGCCGTCTGAAGCACGTGGTATTTAATTTACTACCCAGAAGCGGCGTATGCATCATTCATCTGAGTAAGACGACTGCATCTGTCAAGAGCCTCAGGGTCCATGCTGTTTTTTATTACTCCTTTTAGCAGATGCATATATCCAAAGCCGGTCCTTGGACCAGTTGAGAGTAGAGAGTCTATGCTCCTGGGCCCAGTGGTGACGTCACTGGGATCTGAGCTGTTGATCTTCTGATCACAGGCACACAGTTGTAACCTGCTAAGTGACACTTGTCTCTGTCCCTCTGCAGTGAATGGCTGTCCTTCTGCCATGACTTGTTCCTTAGATGTGAAGGAAGCAGAGTTAATGTTAGATTATTGTCCATGGTTACAAAAGCTGCTACCAAGAATAACCTGTTTGCTGCTCCTGCCAGGACTTCGCTGGTCTATAGGAATCGTACAGACTGCAGGGGAAATTACACTCGCAGACACATGGCTCATCTAAGCAATTAGCTGTGGGAAGCCAAGCTATCGTGCGGGGAGTAGCCTGCTTCCCCTGGGATTATTCATGCCTTTCCTGCATTTCTTAGGAGAACCAAATAAAAAGCAGACCTTTTAGCATTTGTGTAAATCTTATGTGAGTCAAGTGTTCAAATTCAAAGTTTATTTGTGACATGCATTATCATACATAGTACAACCTGCAGTGAAATGCTTTTCGCAACTGCTCCAATTAAATATTGAATAATATTGAAAAAAAGAAAAAAAAAGCTGTATAAAGAGATGAACGACATAGCACATATACATTTTGTACATCCCTATATATAGTATAAATAGCGCTATGTACATAAATTGCACCATAGAACAACATTGAACATGGAGTTTACGATGGGGTGGCATAGGAGTATGGAGTGCATAATATAATATGATATGATATAATATACAAGTATAACACATTAACTTCAGGCTGGTCATGTGACAGCAAAGCTGTCAAGTTGCATTTCAGCTGTTGCTTTATATATAATTGTACTTAAAAGTGCCTGGCCACTCCAGGGTCAGCGGCCTTTTTCAGTGTTACATCTCCATCACTGCTGAGTTATGAATGTTTGTTTTTTACAAAATGCAAATGTTTTAAGTGGATATTATTAGCGGGCTTGCGTTTGCCTTCGATGCAGGCTGCTTGACAGAGGCTAACTGGATGTGAAATGCGAATGCGAATATGAAAATTTGCTAATAATATTTGGGTCCATTATTATAAATTGCACTGAAATATTTAAAGTTACTGCAAGAACCCCCCCCTTTTTAGCCAAAAATATAGTATAATATTTATTTTAAATGATATAGTATGCACATATACATATATTAAATGAGTTATATCTATATATTTAGGATTTTATCTGATCGAAATAATTTTCGCCATTGTTTATGTATTTTTGGCCAAATACTGCCATTCAGTTTTTCATGGCTTGCTGATGAATTACCAAGACTGCACATGTGACATTTGCAGTCTGGATTCGTGACTGCATTTGCTCCTTCACGTGTGTCCGATCTCTTCCGTGGGTTTGGTATGTGGCTCAAGTGGTCTGTGTGATTGGGAGGTCGCCGGTTTCAATCCTAGGGATGGCAGAGTGATGTCATCGTCGGGCCCCTGAGTAAGCCCTTAACCTCCAGTCATTTATTGTTACTGTGTTGTATATCTACTATTTTTTTCCACTATGAATTGCACTATTCATCGATGGTGTAGTGAGACTTGCTCACAAGTATATCGGTCACCTGCATTTCTGCAAGTGTCAAGTGATTTGAGTTGCTTTGGATAAAAGCACTTACAGCATTTACATTGCATTTATTTACTTAGTACTGTAAGCCCCCTATCCCCCCCTCACCCCCACAGAAGAGTATTAAGCCATATTTTTTTATCCAAATTTGCTGTGTGTTTGTATTTTATGTATTTCATTTGCTTCTGCATTGTTTTATTTTTTTATTAAACTGAATGCCATGTTGTAATTGTAAAGTCTGCTATGCTCCACTCATTGTTAAGCAGATGGTTTGTCACACATTGACTTCTGGGTGAAGGGAATGTAATACTACATAAAAGTAATACCAGCCCCCACTGGAAATTTGTATTACTTCAACCTGGTTGGAGATTGTGTTTGGATGCAGTGTATATTATGCACAGAGCTCTGTATGGCAAATGCAGGGTGACCTAAAAACCTTGTGTAATATTGATTTGTAACTTTAGAACCAGTCTGCTTGTGAATATATCTAGCATCGTTATTTAACCACATATAATTTAACAATCAGCCAAAAATATGCAGACATTTCCCAGATAATATGCAGTAAACTGTAATATTCTGCAGCTTTGTACTGCATGTTCCTGTTTTTTTAGCTCTTGTGCATTTCTTTAATTTATTTCGGGCTTATTAGATAATGGCAGTTAAGAGAGAAACTGTGAAATTAACAGATTTACACTGAGAATAAATATATTCTTCTGCACAAATCTTCTGAAGTGTATGTTTAAATGTCTAATTATAGAAATACTTTATTGCATTGACATGAACCTGCCGATTATACCATATTGTGGAGTTTTTGTTGAATCCAATCAAATATATTTATTTATCACAATCCTGGAAGTTTTACAATGTCAGAAGTATCCATCCATCCACCCATCCATCCACCCATCCATCCATCCATCCATCCATCCATCCATCTTTTTCTGTAACTGTTTTATCTCTTCTGGATTTCTGGAGGTCCGGAGCCAATCCCGGAGACTGCAGGAGTAATGTAGGGAACGACCCGGGATGCGGCGCCGACCCAACCCAACCCAGGGCAATGTCTGAACCCAAATGGAATATCTGTGCTATATGTTTAGTTTTTTCCATTTAGTTTCTGACTTCTGACATTTAATTAACATTAAACATGCAAAAAATTACTGTGACTGTGTTATGAATACAAAAGCGCAAAAGGGACAGTGTGTATAACCTTGGGCAAATTAAAGAGAGTCGGTAATGCTATAAAGAAGTGAAACATCTGGAGCCCCCCCACCCCCAAATAAACACAGTAGATAAAATGGTTAAAGATTTGTGAATTATGTTAAACAAATAACTTGTATTATTGTAATAATTTAGCTGAGCGAGACAAAGGATTTTTATAGATAATGTATTTTGCACTGAGTACTTATTGAATTATGCCTTGAAATGCATTAGTATTCTTGATTCCTGGATGTTACTTGCTTTGAAGGAATATAATTAATATATTAAGTGCAAGGGTGCATTTGTTTAATGTCCTCTTCTGTACATTCATTCCCTCAAGTTGGGTCAGGAAGTGGTTTCGATGCGTTTTAGCTTGTGGGAATAGTGTTTGCCGAACTGGAAGTGAATGGGCGATGCCAACTGTAAGTGTGTATTTTTAATTTTTAAATTTTTTTTTTTTTTTTTGTTCTGAGCAGTGCTGGTAAGCATGCCTCTGTGCTGTTCCACTTTTACGGCTAAGCAGATTTAGTGGATGCACTTTGTCTCATTGAGATCACCCCAATATGTGAAAAACGTTCCCATTTGGGAATTGGGACTTAAATAAACACTCCCCATGAATATATGGGGAATAATGGCTCTTAGGAATTAGCAAAATTGCACATAATTCACATGTATCATTTCTTTATATAATCAAGCCCTTCTATCTCCTTATTCTGTCTTTATAATTATGCAATTATATATTCTGAGTCATGCTTCCTTATAGACATAACTGCATGTATAATAGCTGAGGGCTTGATTTGTATTGCAGGCTGTGGAGGTGGAGTAAAAGCCCAATGATAATGTTGAGTAGGCTTAGCCCTGAGAGACAACTAAAAACATCTCTGTGGGGAGTTGATGTCTTTGTACAAAAACCTGTTTAAATATTAATTGTTTTTCCTCAAATGGAAATATCTGGTGTTTTAGATGGAAACACTGAGGCGAAAGGCATCCAACCAGTAAAGAGGCGTGTCTCTAGCTCTGTAGCTTGTTTGTCTTCCATTATTGTGCTGCTAATCCAGGCATGCTTGCTGGGTTCACAAACAGTGTTCTGATATCTGTATTATATCCATCAACGTGGCGGAGCGTTGCACAGCCCAAACGGCAGCACCTGCAACTGCCACCCTGTTTATGGGGTCCGCTTTATTTATTTTTCACACCCCTTTTTGGAATCTTCGTGGCCTGTAAGTGTGAAAATTGTACTGAGTGCAATTTGTATAGCACCAACACCAGCATCAGTTTGTGCAATGCCACTTTTTAAGCCAGTTAAGTGTACTAATGCTGCATTATTGAATTGCTTCTAGTGATTTCTGTTCTTTTCATAGCACATTTAAACCTGCTCGACTTGGCTTTTCATGTAATACATAGTAAAGTAGTTGATATCTGCTATTTCATGCCTTGTCCACACTTACATGGGTATTTTTTTAAACGTACCTTTTTCTATTCGTTTTTGTCCACACGTAAACGGCGTCTTAGGTCACCGAAAATGGAGCTCCATTCAGGGTGATGATTTTAAGAAACTCTGTTTTTGGCTCGAAACATCATATTGTGCGCCGTTGTCCACTTTGTTTAATGACAGCACGTACACTGTTTGCTGTATACATTAGGCGAGTTTGAGCAATGGTGGACTTATAAAATAGTGCTTGTGCTAACCTTGCTGACAGGCCTTCTTACATGTGTACAGATAAATGTTGAGTCAGTCTCGCATTATATTGATCAACACAGGCGTCGGAATGTACGCCATGGTTTTCAACTTAACAGGACTAGCAATTAGACTTCTGATTGGCTAACATGGCAGTATGGTTAGGGTTATAATGCTGCCTATTGGTTTGGCTCTTGACAGCGTATTTTAGCGGTTTCATGTGGACGGAAATATTTTAGAAGACAATGTTCGTGTGGACGGGGATTTTTTTTAAAACGGAGGAGGAAAACCACCATTTAAAAAAATGTCCACGTACGTGTGGACAAGGCATCAGTCTCACTGCATCTCCCACTATAAGGTGATACCCTGCTTGAATTAAGGTTTTAATGTTTTTGATCACTTATTTGTAATTTTAGTTCAACAAAGGGATTTATTTTGTCCTGGAACCCATAAAGGAAGACTCAAAAACTCAAACTCAATCAAATATCTGGACTATAAGTAACGCAAACTATACATTAATGTGTAAAAAATAAATGAAAACACAGGAAAAATACTGTGTATCTTAATAGCAAAATGTGCTAACATCCAGTAGTATTTTCTGACATTGATTTAAATTGATATTTGTTAATTCCGGTTTTTACTGCATTTGTTTAAATATTACTGACATGAATTTGCTGGGCAATACTTTAAGTTATTCAAAAGTCAGAGAGCTACCTAGGTAGGATGTAGTAGCTAAGATATATAATAGAAAATTTTAAATGATTGCAAATAATATATAGGAGTGATGAATTTTTACATAATGAGAGCTGTGCACAGAGGGATCCCTGTAACAGCTTATTATATTAATGCATATTAATAAAAGAGTCATTAAACTGTGAGTTGCTATAAATGATGACCTGGAGCCTTTAACCTGCTGTAGTTAAAGCTGTTGCCTAACTGTGGAGTTCTCTCACTGAAAAACCACAAACTGCTGCCTCAGCCATGAGTGACTGCAGCTAATAACTTCTCTTAATTTGTCTTAATTTTTCAAGACCTATGAGGTAAAAGAATGAGAGTGTTGCTTTTTTTTGTCGCAAAACATTTCTGCCTGTGGTTTGTAGCCATCAGTCACTCAGGGAATTTGTTTGTGAAGTTGCCCATTAAAAGTCACTTAAGGAGCCCTGAAACTTTATAACAATAATTTGTTTTTCTGTTATCATGATGGTGGTTACAATAGGCTTTATTTTATTGTATTGTTTGTTATTCCTGCACGTGAACATATTAAGTTATTTAATTAAAACCAATGAACAGTTAGAAATAGTTGAGAATGCATGAAAATGAATTATGTCTTAGATATTTATATTAATATATCACCAATATTATGTAAAATACCAGAACGCACAAACACATGCTTTGGTCTTTGATTGTCTATTGTCAGACAATTGCCTTTCTTGGCAGCTTTGAAAAGCATTCTGGGAAATAGCAGTCTTGTGTGCAAAAGGCATTGTCTTTTGTGTTCCTCAGGGCTTTTGACACTGGTTAAATCTGCCTGATACATACCGTGTGCATGGATAAATATGTGGGGATCTGCTGTGCTCTTACTGCTACAAACTGCTGTGTTCTGCCTTTAATCATTGTCCAAGGTATACTTCTTTATTTTTTCTACTTTTCCATTGTGAGGTACAAGAATGGTCAAAATTAGGGTGCTTCTTTTTTTTTCCCCTGAGTGAAGCTGTCATCAGTTTGTTCAGAAAACCAGAAAAGCGCAGAGAAATAGGGCTATGCAAAGGTCATGCATTTATCATAAAGCCAGGTTCTTCGTCATTTCGAAGAATTACATGACCAACAACTTTTAGAGTGCTGGAGGGATTTTTCCTTTGGGTACATCAATGCTTAGCCCATCCAGGGTGTCCCTGCATTATGCCCTGTACTGCCTGGAACTGTCTTCAGGCCACCCTAAGCAGGATAAGCAGTTGGAAAATGGATAGATAGAAATCAATAAATTGTACATGAGGGTACCAATAGTAGTATTTTTTTTCCAATGTAAGGAGCATGCAGTGATACAGACCACCTCAATCTCCTGCCACCAACACCCAAATTTTCCCTTGAAGTTGGAGGATCTGCTTGCAGGGCTGGATGCAGGTTAATGTCATTCTCAGGGCAAAGCAATTGCAGGTTAAGGGCCTTGCAGAAAGACCCAACAGAGTAGGATCACTCCTGGCTGTTACGGGATTCAAACTGGCGAACTTCCGATTGCCAGAGTAGATCCCTAGACACGGAGGCACCCCTCCTCTTTTATGTCATAAAAGTATATATATGTACCTTCATTTGCCTCTGGAGTTTTCTTCCTCCTTTCTGCGCTGTCAGGATTCCTGTGCAGGATGGAACTGGATGAATTCCCGGTTGTAGGAGTTATTGCCTTTTCTGTCTCAGAGATGGCCAGGAGTGAGGCCCGTGTCTATCCTTAGAATGTCTGCAACTTCCTGGCCATGTGGGAGCGCTTGGTGTAATTTGATTTCTTGACCATATGGGGGGGCGCCGACTTTCTGATCTAATGAAAAACAGAAGAGACATTTGAACTATAGCATTATTTATATGCATCTATAAACCGTGTTTTAGTGCTTGGCTGAGGCCACCAGGTGGTCATGACGGATCTGCGCTGCTAATTTAATGAATTGGGGAAGGAGAGGGCAGCTGTTTCTTGCCTTCAGGCTGCCCCTCTTGTCTGTACAGGCTCATGGCTGGAGCAGATTCCATGATAAAGGTGTAAACGGGTGGGGGAATGGTAAATCACTGGACATTGCAAAAGTCACAACTTGGACATTGGGCACCATCATTAAGATCATTAAGAAGAAGAAGAGTTACATTCTATCAAAATATCATTCTGCTTTAATTTAATCAAATATGCACAAGAGATTGTATGCGGTTTGGATGCACGTAGTTTTTAAATTACCTTTGACAAATGTGGCTGATTTCTTTATCAGACAACAGACTGATTTTAAATGTAAACGCAGCATGGGGGGCGGATTACAGGGGGCGGCGGCACCTATCAGGCTTTCAGCACAGACTTGTCCGCTTTTTGTTGTGAACTCCTGGCCTGATTGTAGGAACAGGACTTTAATGAAGGAGAGGGATCTTATGAATAACAATGAACTTGTTGAATGGCTATTAACTGCAGCTCCTGGTTGGCGCTCCTGTGATCCCCGTGCACTCTGGCTTCTGCTGCCCTGCTATTCTGTCGCCATCACAAATTATTCCATATGACCCGTGCGTCTGCTGCAAATCGGGTTATTTTATAAAACTAATTGGTTCCTGCAGTGTTGGCTGAATCATAGCTGCCCCATCTCTAATGTAAAGTAAGGACTTAATTTGTGAATCCCGCCCTCACGTTCAGAAAACGTGGCCCCGTCCTGCCATAATGCCTGAAATTCTGGATGCTGCTTTGTTGTCAAGCTGCTTCTACATCAGAATGCATAGCTGAAAAAGTTCACGAGGGTGCTAATTTAAGAAAATGGTTTAGAATGTGTAAAGTCATCACTTTTAATTGTTTTATGATTCTGTTATCGGTGAACCTACAATTACTCCTAACTTTAATCATGGAATTATCACAAGCCTCTGATTAATTTCATTTAATGAAGTGGTACCATTTGCATTACATGAATAATGTTAAAATGTTGTCATACAAGTGCTTAGTTTGTGAAGTTGGATGAATAAATCATTTAATCACCTTTTGATAGGTGATGGTTTGTGGTGTATCTTAATCAGTCCATCCATCCATCAAGCTTATCGTTTTTTTGTTTGTTTTTTGTATTTCTAATGTGAATGTCAAATATTCGTGACATAACAATCTTCTATTTCTGTTTTTTCATCAAGTAGATTCTTAAATTCTACAGAATTCTGCTTCTATCTAATAGAATAAAAGTGGACTGACCACGCTAGAGCTGTGGACCTGAGCATGTCTGCTGGAGTCTCTGTGGTAGAGCTGTGGACCCGAGCATGTCTGCTGGAGTCTGTGGTAGAGCTGTGGACCCGAGCATGTCTGCTGGGGTCTCTGTGGTAGAGCTGTGGACCCGAGCATGTCTGCTGGGGTCTCTGTGGTAGAGCTGTGGACCCGAGCATGTCTGCTGGGGTCTCTGTGGTAG
>JAODKE010000114.1:31661860-31683876 GCA_026779605.1 Mormyrus hasselquistii
GGGGGGGGTAATCTATAATGTCGTTTCGTGAAATACAGGATGGGGCTGCCAGCGTTTGCAACTTCTCTTGCGCATTGATGCTGACACACATGCTGACGCGCGCATGCACACACTCATGGCGCATGCAGGGCTGGCTGCCTACCTGAATGCTCTGGGCTGTCGAGCCGACCACTCATTGGACCCTTTTATGTGGGGTGGGGCTCACTCTTTTCCAGAGGAATTAACCCTCATTGGTTCCCCCCAGCCTTGTTCAGAGCTGACCTTAGACGCCGGCATCACACCCTGAGTCCCACCCCTCAGTGCCATTTGGGGAGATGGTCAGTGCCAACCCGTTCACTGTGGCTTTTAACGGAGTTAGTATGCAGTGTCAGCTGTAGGCCTCAGGGTGGGGGGGTGGGGGGGGGGGTTCTCGGTGCTGGAGGGGTGACCTGACAGCGCTGTCTCTGGAGGACAGAACGTGTGGCCAGTGGTGTAAGGGAGACCTGCCCCGATGCCTTAATTTGACGCATTTGTTTCTTCACGTTGCAGATGACGATTACGTAGATGCATACAGTACCACCTACGGAGCGATGAGCACGGGTAAGACCGTCCATCAGTATGGGCGGCTGGACGCCGTATCCTGATTGGCCGTGACACTTTTACCAGGAGCGCTGGGGGTTATAAAACACAGCACAGCATGCGGCTTCCTCTGATTGGTGCGGGTGCCTCCCATGTGACCTTGACCGGCGCATTGCCATTCTGCCACGGTCCCCAGGGGCTGCGGTTATGCAGATTCCTCCCGCTCTCTCCAGGATATTGATGGCCCCGATAATATTATTATTCTGGGAAATAATGCACCCCATCCGCTCAATCACACACACAAGGGCCAGGGGCCCCTGATTAGAGGAGGGGCCATGGGACCCTGCTCGTCACATTAATGTCCTGGCGACCCCAACAGCAGTGTGTTCATGCCGGTATAGCAGCAGGCACCTGGTATAGCCCATCTGCTTAGCCTGACATGAGTGAGCATGACGGTGATGTGCTGGAGTGGCACAAGGAGGAGGCCCACTGAGGAGGCTTCCTTAGGCTGAGTTCCTATCTCCTTCCATCACAGATGGTCCCCCCGGCCTCCTTCAAGCCCACCCGCCCCCCCGGACACACACCTACCGGCCGCTGTCTAGGAACACCTCCGATGGCCCTGGGGTCCTTGGCGACCCCCTGGACTCCGGCCTGTCGCCGTCGCCGCTCCCCCCCCCACCCCCACCCATGCCATCCCTGGTCCAGCTGAGGCCCCGAGAGAGAGAGCGGGACCCGACCGACACGTAAGCACAGATGCCTCCTGCCGTACCACTCAGGGAAATTACTGTCACTTAACTCCGTGTTTCCCAACCTGGTCCTCAGGGACTCCCAGCCAGTCCACATTTTTGCTCCCTCCCAGCTTCCAGCCAATCAATACTTCCAAATACTTGGCGTGGGTGTGTTGCGAGCCGTGAGAAAACAGAAAAATGGACTGTGGGGATCCATGAGGACTGGCCTGGAAGCACCGACTCGAGTGCGATATAGAAAACCATGTCTGAAGTATTGCATGCTGCAAATAAAAGTATGATGTAAATGGCCACTATTCACACAGGTGTGCATTAATGCTGCAGTAGGTATCGTGTAACCAGTATCATTGATCCCATCTACCTATGTTTGGGTTTGGTTACCTGGCCAGAGCTTCTGTGAGGTTTTATTTGTACCCACTGGTAATTTCCGTCACTTTTTCCCCAAAACCAGGAATGAATGGGGACCCCCGGATCGAAAAGTGGACACCCGGAAGTACCGGGCGGAGCCCAGGAGCATCTTTGAGTATGAGCCTGGGAGGTCCTCCATCCTGGAGCAGGAGAGGCCGGTGAGCACCCTACTCTGCCAAATCCATTGCCTAGGGGGCTCTGTGTCGCATTTTCTGTCTCCCAGACTTCCAAATGAACCGTCTCCACCCATTCCTTTGTCAAGCCGTACCTCCTCAACTAAACCGATTTAACTAGCTAAATAAGGGGTGGAGTTTATCTGACTGCCTCTCGGGTGTATTTAAGGTCCTGCATGTAATCTTCCTGTAATCTGGAACATTCTGGAAATGTCACGTGAGCCGCAGAGCAGATGCAGTGAGCACATCATGGGGATCGGGGTCGCTATGGCCTGAAAAGATTAGCGAGCTCCAGTCTGATGACGGGAAGCTCTCTATCCTCCAAGCTGTGCTCACGCCATGCATCCCGGTTAGCCTTTAGCCATAACTAGCACCATGCATCCCGGTTAGCCCTTAGTGGTAACCTCCGTCATTCATGCATCCCGGTTAGTCCTTAGCCATAACTGCTGCCATGCATCCCGGTTAGCCCTTAGTGGTAACCTCCGTCATGCATCCCGGTTAGCCTTTAGCCGTAATCGCTGCCATGCATCCTGGTTAGCCTTTAGCCGTAATCGCTGCCATGAATCCCGGTTAACCGTTAGCCATAACCACCACCATGCGTCCCAGTTAGCCCTTAGCGGTAACCGCTGCCACGCATCCCAGTTAGCCCTTAGTGGTAACCTCTGTCATGCATCCTGGTTAGCCTTTAGCCGTAATCGTTGCCATGCATCCCGGTTAGCCGTTAGCCGTAACCACCGCCATGCGTCCCAGTTAGCTCTTAGCGGTAACCGCCTCCACGCATCCCAGTTAGCTCTTAGTGGTAACCTCCGTCATGCATCCCGGTTAGCCGTTGGCCATAACCACCGCCATGCATCCCAGTTAGCCCTTAGCGGTAAATGCAATTAGGAGCTACACTGTTTTTGTTTGATTTATAGTTGCATGTACAGAATGGAGCAAAAGACTGCTACAGCCTCCGTGTGATTTTTCTATCCTGCTTCTTGCCATAAATCAAATAAGGGGCTCAATTGGCTGAGAGCGGGCCGAAGCAGACGGCAGCACACTCACAGGTACCGAAAATAATCATCTGAGCTACAGAGGCCCAGTTCTGGGGGGATCAGTGCTGTTTTCCATTCGATTGGAGACACTGAATCACCCTCCAGCTGAACGCGTGAAGTAGCCTCTGTGTTCAGCAGCATCTGTTGACCAGTACAGTCATACAGAATAGAGTATTATCCTGGTTATTCACGTTAGTCTGGTAGCTTATGTTAAGCCGGCAGCTTGTGTTAGTTTAGTAGCTTATATTGGTGTGGCAGCTTACGTTAGGCCAGTGGTTTGCATTAGCCTGGCCTCTTATGTTACCCTGGTGGCTTTCTTTAGCATGACAGCTCATTTTAGCCTAACAGCGTATGTTAGCCTGGTGGCTTACATTAGCATGGTAACTCACTTTAGACTGATAGCATATGTTAGCTTGGTAGCTGATGCTGGCTTGTTCAAGGTGCCATTAAGCTGAGAGCTGTACTGCAGTTTCACTGTTTTTTTTTCTCAGTTTATATATGACAAAAGTGGTGTGTTAAGAATATTGTTCAGAGGTTACAGGGACACCAGACTGAACACCAACTAAAGTACAGATATGGCAACAGCAGGGACACTGTTACTGAATGCACAGTTATCACCTCGTATTTCTGGGGTGTCGTCTTTCTCCTGCCACGGTGAGTAATTTCACATAGTTTTTCTGAAGATGAGTCAACGTGAATGAGTCATAGTCAGAGTCCCAGGGAGGAGTCTGTCGGTGCAGTTCACCCCTGCGTGCAATTCGGGAGCGCTCTCATCTGTGAGACAGGAAAGCACCAGCAGGCTCCCAATCCCTGAATGATTAGCAATCAGCTGGAAACAAGCCTGATCACCGGGCCAGGAATCTGCCTTGGGGGGGCAGCGCAGGCGGGAGTGTGTGGGCTGTGCGTTTCTGCAGACGGCGCAGGAATGACGGTGCAAGTGGAGAAGGGGAGGCGCGAGCCTGTGTGCTGGATGTCTGCTGCCCCCTGCTGGCACACTGGCAGTACTGTCATCCCCGTGACTTCATTCGGGGGCTCGAGCACAGAACCCAACGCGTGGGAGTTGTGCCTGGGGGGTCTGTTGTCAAACCCATCCCATATCTCTGTGTGCTTTCTCTCTGTCTGCCCCCCCCACCCACTCTCCCCCCTTTTTTGCTTTCTGCTCCAGACTAGTGCCTTAAATCCTGATGACATAGATTTAGAGAACGAGCCCTGGTATAGGTTCTTTTCCGAGCTGGAGTTCGGGCGGCCGGTAAGTGCGTGTGCTCTGCGTGGCTCTAACCCGCCCCACCCCACCCACACTGAGGACTGCGGTTCCCCCACGGCCCCCTCAACCGCCTGCCTGGCACCAAGGGGCATGTCCGCCGGCACTGCCTCTGTGCGTTTCCATGGAGACGTAGATCACCACCACCCTCAGTTCAAAACACATTTTCACAGAACTTCCTTTAATTATAAGTTGGCTTTTAAGAGAACACAAAGCAGTTCCTTATTAAGATTTGAAAATATCCGTTCTGCCTTGTAATAAGAAAGTCCTCTTGACTTTGAGGTTCTCCCATTTATCTTAGTTTTTTCCTGTTATTGTCTTATCTGAGTATTTGGTGATGGAAAAAATGTGCTCAGGAAAAATGGGAATCAAAGTCTTTCTTATCATAAGACACCCATTAATGTCCAGAAGAAGCAGGGGACATGTGATTTGTGGAGGCTGTTCTGATTGGCTGACTGGAACACGCAGACATGCTTGTGGGCCACCTCAGCTGTCCTGATTGGTGGTCTCTGCCTCGCACGGAAATGTACAGGCAGCTATGACCCTGCATTTAGAACATTAGATACTGTTTAATTATCTGAATGAGTATACTGTCAAGTATCTTACCTGAGAGTACACCCACTCCCCTCGTTTCTCGAACCTGGAGCCAGGAGGTTCCGGGTCTTTCACGGTTTGGTCATGGATCTCTATTCGGCTTTCCCTGCGTCTCTGCTGCCATGTTTTACTGAGCTTCATTTATGCTAAGAGCCTTACAGACGCACCCACACGCATACACACACGGGCACGCACAGACAAGATACTAAAACTGACCCCCGCAGCCTGACAAATTGGCATGAGGCCAGTGTGTTGCCCTCCTGCAGATGGCGCGCACGTGACAGGCGTTGTGTGTGCTCACTGAATTTCTTGACAGAGAGCCCTGAATGGTGCCATAATCATACATCCACGGACCATTCAGCACATAGTGTTTGTTAACCAGAGGCGGACATTTCTGGTCCAGAAAGTAAAACTCCAGACCAGGATTTTGTTTCGACCAACCAGTTGAGCATAAACAGTCACATAAAGAGTCTCAGTCACTGATTGGTTGAAACAAAATCCTGGTCTGGATTTTTACTTTCTGGACCTGAAATGTCCGCCTCTGTTGCTAACCAATGTGTGATGCCAATCCCCCCCCATTTCCCCCCCTTCACCGTTCACCCTCTATGCCACTCTGCATGGCGTGTGCGTGTATAAGTGTGTGTACGTGCGTGTGTGTGTGTGTGTGTGTGTGTGTGCTGCTTGGTCTGCTTCAGATCTCTAATGATGTCACTCTCTCCACATGTTCTTTACCATGGTGCCTCTGGCTGTCCTCCATCTCATCTCCACCTCCTCTTCCTCCTCCTCCTCCTCCTACCGCTGCCTCTGACACTCAAGCCCCCCAAAAAGCGGCTGGATTATAATCCAGACAGCGCCCCCGCCGGGCTCTTCGAGGTAACCCCCCCAGTCCGATCTAGCGCCAGGTCATGCCTGGCTCTGCCCTCCCCCCTTCCTTGGCCGTGTCCGCCGGTCTGCCCCTGTGCATCCTCGAGTGACGTGACAGCCGGTATCGGGCTTCATGGGTGTTGCCTGCAGTGTGACTGCTGCCATGTGCGTGACAGACGTGTGCATGTGACAGACGTGTGCATGTGACAGACGTGTGCACCATGGTGTGAAGCTGATTCACTTATATCACATATCATTCGTATAATTCATCCACACGTTTGAATCATAACTATATAATTATAACTTTGGTATTTTTTCTGTTATCCTGGTAACCAAGTACAGGCAGAAAGCCATTCTGTTTACAATACATAGAGACGATTCAGCTGAAGCAGCTAAACAAAATACAATCAGTGATGCCATCACTTACCTCACATTGGTAGCTTTGTCTGCTGTGCTGGGATTGGTCGACCTGGCACAGTGTCCAATCAGAATGGGCAGGCAGAGGTTTCTGGCTGGTAAACAGTCATGTGTCATTGCTAGTGAGAGGGGGAGGGGATTTGTTACAGACAGGCGGCTGGTCCCTCAGAGCTCCTTACATCTGCTCCCCTGTGTTGTATCGACAAGGCCGCCCCCTCCCTATTGCAAGAATTTTTTTGTCTGCGTTAGCTGTGCTGATTGGAAGTGTCGAGCGTGGAAAGGATCGTTCAGGGAGAAGGGGACGCTTCCCCAGAGGCATCGGCACCGTGCTGCAGAATCAGCGGGCGCGTCGGAGTCACGGCACCCACCGATTTATGGGGAGGGACCCGGTGTTGCTATGGAAACAGAGGCAGGTCACCAGGAGGGGCATTGCCACCTCTGCAGTTTCTGAGGGGGCTGTCGCTTGTGACGGGTCTGACAGTGCGGCCGGGGTGAAGTCTCTAGGCCAATGCAAAATGGAAGGGGGTGGGGCTAGGGCGGGTTGTCCATGAATGGATGCTGACAGCTCGACCAATCAGAGCAAGGCAAGGGCGGGACAGGCGTGCCAGCTGGGCATTGTGCATCTCACAGCTTTTGTTACCGTGAGATCAGGCTTCTCTTTGTTCTTTACTCTTTTTCAGACATCTTTGCAGCTCACTCCAGCAGACAGGGAGACAGACAGGCCATTGAGGTGAGTTCTTCCACCCTGTTACACACAGACAGACACAAATAATCATATACAGATAATCACAGACAGACACTGACAGGCCACTGAGATGAGATCTGCCACCCTGTTACACACAGACACAGATAATGACAAATAGATAATCGCAGACACTGATAATCACAGACCAGCACTGAAAACCACAAACAAATAATCACAGACACAGGCCTTTAAAGTGAGAACAGACAGATGATCACAGACAGACACTGATAATCAACCACAAATAAACGTAGACGGGCCATTTAGGTGAGATCTGCCACAGAGATACAGAGACACACGGTCCCATCCAGGGTCTTGACCGTCACTGACATTTCTCGATTTTCCCCCCCAGCTCAGCCAGTGATTACAGAAAACGACGAAAGTCTGAGCCGGCGTTCAGCCAGCCCGGACAGCGGGCAGATAGTAATGCACCCCAGCCATCTCCCTGCCCCGGGGAACCCCCCAAGGCTAGCAGCGGCACCCTGAGGAGACCGCTGGCTCGCTCATCGCCCTCATCACCGTGCAGGGTCAAAGGTATGAGCAAGTTCTTGCAGGGCGCTCAAATGGGCACACTCACATGCACACACACGTCAAGTCATACGCCATGACACTGACTGTATTTCTCTTACACACTTATGGTGTCCCACCCACACTGACCCCTGCCATCCCCCAGGAAGGCCTGCCCCCTATCTTCCTGCCTTTCGACTCTTTCTGACCCCTCCCTTTACCCAGGAAGTCCCGCACCCTGTTTTCTTGCCTTTCGCCTCTCTCTAACCCCTCCCAACCCCCAGAAGTCCCGTCCCCTGTCTTTCTTCTTTTCGCCACTCTCTGACCCCTCCCATCCCCCAGGAAGTCCCACCCCTGTCTTCCTGCCTTTCGCCTCTCTCTCTAACCCCTCTCGATCCCCAGGAAGCCCCACCCCTGTTCACCCTCTCTTACTGACCTCACTTCTGTCTGTCTGTCTGTCACCCCTGATTGCTGCTAATCTCTTTTCTTGCTTCTTTCCTGCCATGCTGCTCTGTATGGATCTCCAAGGTGGGATTATTAGCCCAGTTTACTCACTGCAGTTAGCTAGTTCTGGTATCGGGCGTGGCAGTTCATGTGATTCTGCCCGCCTTTGCCCCCCTGGCACCCCAAACCCGGCTTCTGCCTCCACCACACCCCCGGATTCCAAGCGTTCTGTGTGGCAGACACACCGCCAGAATGCAGAGACGTGGAGCAGCGGCGAGGAGGTGGCCCCGCCTCGTCTCAAGTCACGGAGCTGTGACGACCTGTTGATGGACGGGGGCGGGACAGGGGCCAGGGCTGGGAGCGGGCGCACACGCTCCGAGAGCCCCCCCCCTGACTCCCCCGAGCCTCGGGCACGACTGCGGGCAGCCCACGATGCACCGGGCTTCCTGCAACTCTACCGCAAGATGCACAAGATCGACCGTCGTGAGCTGCTGGCATCTGAGGTGATCCGCTCAGTGCGGGCACGTATCCTGGAGCTGGAGGCGGAGCGCCGTGCTGAGCGGGCATCTGAGTGGCAAGCGCAAGGCGCTGAGGTGCCACGTGACATGGTGCCCACACGCATTTCCGAGTATGAGCGGCTCATCCAAAAGTCCCGCTCCATGCCCAACCTTGATGAGGCACCAGGTTCCGAGGGCACCACCCCCCGCCGCCGCTTCTCCATCGAGTCACTCCTAGAGGAGGACCAGCCGACTCGGGACCCCCCTGAGGGCCGGCCACAGCGGCCCGAGAACGGCTGCCCCCCCGGGGCAGGCCACGCAGCCCCAGATGGTCCCACCCACGCACATTTTGACGGCTCGGACAGTGACCGTGATGCCCCACCCTCTGAGCTGAGTGACTTCATCCAGGTGGAGGGCTCATCCTTCTGCAGCGAGAGCGACTTTGACCGCTGCTCCCTCACCTCATCCGAGAGCCTTTACGGCTCAGGCAGCCATCGGCACCACTTGCACCTGCACCACCTTCCCCAGCCACCGCTTCACTCACGCCACATCCACAGCTCTTGCAAGGGCCGCTGCCCCGCCTCCTACACGCGCTTCACCACTATGCTGCGACACGAGCGTGCCCGCCGGGAACGCCATCCCCCTCTGCGGCGTGAGGAGGCTCAGCCCGGTCTCTCCAAGCTGGCCTTCTTGGTCAGCCCAGTGCCTTTCCGCCGGAGCAAGGGCTCGCCCCCGGAGAGGTCATCTCGCAAGCAGAAGCGCAGCGGGAGCTCTGTGTACGATGCGCTGGATCGTGCCCTGCGGGATGTCTGTGAGCATCTGCGGGCCCGCGGCAGGGGCGGGGCCTGGGCCGAAGGCCCCGAGGAGCGCGTGCTCCGCCGCCTGCTATCGGAGCTGCTGCCTGACGTGCCTGAGAGGGACTCCTCACTCCGGAGCCATCGGCAGCATCCAGCGTACTCCCCGCAGCCGGACGGCTCCCCTTGCTGGCCCGAGCGTGACATGGCACCTCACAGTGCCTCTTTCCAGGGGAACAGCTATGCAGATTACAGTGAAGGTGGAGCGTGTGCGTGCCCACAGCCCATCATCGCCCCCATCCACCCCCCCCACCACCCCACCTCATGTCTGTACATCCGCCCGGGCTCGTGATCGTGCTTCCTCGCACGATTCCGCCCCCCCATTCACTGAGGATCCACGGACGCCCGTACGCACGCCGAACGGGCTTCTCCCGCCAGCCGCCTCTCGTCTGAATGCAGCCTTGCGGCTCTGATGCAATCTTATATCTGTCCTCATGTACCTTTTTTCTGATCTGGGTGTTTCTGATGCAGGGTTTTCTTGTGACTCTGTAGTAGCAGCACGGGACACAGCACACTGACTGTACTCTGTTTCGCTGTTGCCATTCGTGTCCTGTGTTGTAAAATGCATGCCTTTGTGACACCATCCAGGGCTAGATGCCGATGGTACCGTGTGTCCCGCCCCCAGACCCCCTTCTGGCAGACTATTGGATACAGCAGTGCTCTGATTGGCGTAGATGTGGCAGCCATTAGCTTTGCTGCCGTGGTTTTGCTGTTCATGGGGGGAATGTGTCACCATCTCTGTGACTGAAGAAAATAAATATACTTATTTTGTTTTTATGTGTGAAAAGCAGCATCTGCAAAGTTGTGCCAGTAATTCCATAATATTCCAGTGTCAGTAAAGGACCTTTTTCATTCCGTGAGGAGGTGGTATAGGGAGATTGGCTGGGGGTGGAGTCTGCATGAGGTGGTTATGCTCACCCTCCATGCATCCTTGTCTGATGAACCAGTGCTTCACTGTGCCTTCACCCTTTACCCCCCCATTCATCTTCCAAATGCCCCCCCCCCCCCCCCCCCCGGGCACCCCCCCCCCCCCCCCCCCCCCCCGGACTACTGTTAGTGCATAGAGGGTCACGTGGAACAAGGTCACAGCATGAGCTGCCTGTCTGACATCCATCCTTTGGAGGCAGTATAGGCTCTAATTGTTTTAAGAAAGTTTGCTTTACGGACAGCAATATCAGTGGAGCAGGCTGGACAAGGTGCCACCATGTTACTGTTTTAAACCATAATAGTTAGGACTATTTCATTTACAAAAGGACACCCCCTTTTTTATAGGTCCCTGCCCCTTCTGCCTCCCCACAGTCGCCCTCCCCTTTGAATTTTTTTTATGAAAATCATTGTTGCACTTGGTGATGTCATGAATAGTTCAGGCTTTTAAGAGTGACCATTATAAACTTTTTCCAAATCTGGGACAATTTCTTTCAATGATGACAATAAATAAGCATCCTACTTATAAGATTTATTTTATCCCTTAATATCCTTTTGGGGGCATGGTAATTAATAATTTATAAAAATGGCCTAATTGGATGTGATTCTAATGGACCATTGAAGAACACTGACCAAGTTAACTTTGTTCATCCTTAAACATCTTCATACCATTCCAATAAGATGCTTTAAAGCAATACGCAAGTCTTAGAAAACAAAAACATGTTTAAAATGTTTTATTGGGTCTCTCCTGTGACATTGATCGCATTGCCTAGCTTTTGGTACCTTTTGAGGAATCACTGACATTTACTTGAATCTGGGCCGACTGGCTGCTTCAGGTTTGGCCGTCCCCGCTGCATTACTCAATTAAGATGCAATTTAGATCATGCTCCCTGCAGGGCTGCAAAGTAGCTGAAACAATGGGATTAGGAGAGTGTTCTGAAAGACTTGTAGAATTGACTTTGAAATTCACAATAATAACAGGCCATGATGCCAGGACGTCACATGCAGTAGGTAACAGTGTCCTACTTTCTGCTTACATTTGTGTAAGTATGATAGTGGACCTCATGAAATCTGAAGTAACCAACAAAAAGAACACTGTTTAGCTACCTGTACTGCAAGGGTTTAAACGCTAACATACCTGATGAATGAATTTGGGCTCTGGGCTCCCGTGAAACAGGAAATGTGAATTGTTCAGTTACATACATTGACATTTTTCCCATCAATTTATTTAGTAAACCGTTTTATCCAAAGTGAAGTATGACTGAGAAAGCAGGGTCAGCCAGTCCCTGGAGCAATTGGAGGTTAAAGGGTCTTGATCAGGGGCCCAACGATGACATCGCTCTACTAACTCTGGGATTTGACCCAGCGACCTTCCGATCACAGACAGTGTCCTAACCCACTGAATGGCATGCATTCCACACTACAGGTATGCAGGTGTGCTATTACAGTGGGGGGGTGACTATCGTTCCACGCGATTATGGGGATGAGTAATGGTGGAGGAGCAGATAATGCAGCTCACAGTAGCTCTTGGACTTTCCCCTGACCTCAACCTGCCCTGGTGGTTGGACACTTACAAGGATGGTCCGCCCATGTATGAGGCCCTGCAAGCGTCCGCTCCTTAAGTGCTCGCTTTCGCTCAGCTGAATTTGGACATTATTTTCTTTTGTGGTCGCCGTGGCCTAGCCCCCTCGCTTCCGCTTCTAACCCGTCCGGGTCCCACAGATAAGTCCAGCATATTTGCGGTTGCCTGGACTCCTCCCTTATGCCATGCAGTGTCCCCATTCTCGTACTTCAACCTCACTGTGTCTCCCTCTCCCTGTGTACCGCAGTATCCAAATCCCTGTACCTTGCTGTGGCTCTCTACCTTGACTTAGCCCTGTCCCTCTGCCTGACCCTGTGCCATCCATCAGCCTTGCCATGACCCTGTACTTGGCTGTGTCCCTGTCCCTGTGCTCTGCTGTGTTCCTATGTCTTGCCACTTCCCTGTGCCTCGTGTCCTTCTGCCTCGCCCTGCCCCCATCCCTGTGCTTCACCATGTTTCTCTACCTCACCCTGCCCCCATCCCTGTGCCTCACCATGTTTCTCTGCCTCGCCCTGCCCCCATCCCTGTGCCTCACCATGTTTCTCTGCCTTGCCCTGTCCCCATCCCTGTGCAGGAAAGAGGTGACTAAGAAGACCATCTGCTTAGACTTCCAATAATTCAGTACAGATATCTAGCCACATAAGCAGGGATGGACATAACTGGTATGACAGCACACATTCACCTTTAAAAACGATATATGTG
This sequence comes from Mormyrus hasselquistii, assembly GCA_026779605.1. NCBI lineage: Eukaryota > Metazoa > Chordata > Actinopteri > Osteoglossiformes > Mormyridae > Mormyrus > Mormyrus hasselquistii. The sequence goes on from JAODKE010000114.1 coordinate 31,674,168, forward strand.
ACAGTCGATTGTGGTGACAGTGTGAATGTGGACTTTTTTTATGTACATTTGCGCTGTTATGAAAGCAAAATAATTGAATCTTTTTATGCTTCATTTGCGATATACAGGTTAAAATGGAAGGTATTTTTTGTCATAGGCACAAATGCACATAAAATCGTCTTTGCACATTTACAAACAATTGTCACATGTATCGTTTTTTAAAGGTAAATGCGTACCTGCGTACGGTTACGTCCATCCCTTCATATAAGTATTATGAAATATAAAATAATATAATATAATAATATAATAGCCTGAATAGAAAGGCACCAGTGCAGCTGTGGTATAAAGTATAAATTGCATGTGACTCCGTTTTAGATCTGGGCTTAACATCTTTCAGCTCTCAGGTGTGCTTGCAACGTTTCCCAAAAGTTTTTTTTTTTTTTTTTTTTTTGATTTCCCAGAACTATTGCTATACTCTTCTGATTCATCAGCATGATTTAATACTGAACTGAGGTCACTTGGTCCAGAAATGGAGCAACGAAACAAAAAACAAAATACATGTGATGCTTAGATGTGACACTGTACCATCGACCTTTTGGGAATTGGCAAGGTCAGAATAACAGTTTACCACATTTTTATCATTCAAAAAGTGCAGCCCCTTCCCCCAGCCGAACCAGCTGCTTCAGCATCTCCTAAATATCAAATGCCTTCATTTACTGGTTAGTGTAGTGACTGTTTGTGGCCCATAGGGCGGTCCGAAACCTCGGGGGGGCCGTGTAAATGCACGGTTTGAGTGATGAAGAGCCCCACAGCTGTTTCAATATCTTACAAATAAAGAAATAGGACGGTTTGAACTTGGTGTATTGTCGACTTATATACTGCAGATCATTCCCTGAGGGCTTCCAGTGACCTTTAAACTTTATGTTAAGGTGGCTGTTTTATGAACAGAAGGGGGATGTCGGCCCCGTGTCTGCAGCTCGGCTATTAAATGCGGCACAAGTCGTACAGGTGAGACCTGTGGTTCGGCTGCTGGACAAGGTCGTTCTCGCGGCCCTTTTTACCCATGTCATCTGTCAAATTTAAGAAGGTGATAAGTGAGACTTTATTAACCCGGAATCACGCGACCCAGGCCCAATTAAAGGCAGCGCCATTGCAGTGCTTATAACCTATTGGGTTCATGTTGCCTGGACCTCATCAGACAGCTGACAGGAACATTAAGGAGAGCCTGATGTATGGGAAATAAATTAGGCCTTTTTTTAACGCTTTTGACATTGAGCTGATGAGGGGAAAAATGAAATCTCTATAAAATGGAATGAGTACTGACTCATGGCAGCGCTCTTTGCTCTGGAGATGCGGCTCCCCACACGTTCTGCTCCACTTTACATCTTCTGCCTTATTTTATTTCTCTGAGTGACTGTGAGGGTGAAGGAACCTTAAAGTTCACAACTCACATACATACATACATACATACATACATACTGTACACAGTCGTCCCTTGCAGTTTCACTATCGCGTTTTCTTGTATTGTAGCTCTGGCGGGTAGAGGGCTCTAATAATGTTAAAAACCGTATTTAGAAGGTGGTAAGGTTTTCTATGCTGTAACAACGAAAATATTCGATTTTATAAATAATGAATCCTACTTCGCGGAAATTCACATATTGCGGTAGAGTCTGGGACTGATTTACCGCGATAAACGAGGGCCAACTGTATATAAATTTTTAATATTGCTACATCTTTAAAGAGAATGGTCTTGTTTGGCTAAAGCTAGCACTTCTGAAATGTAGGAACACTGACCATTGAATGACAAGGTTTCATTCTTGATAAGATCCTAAATCCAAAAAATTGAAGTGATGAAAAATGTATACTGCTGCTCCAGTTCTGTCCGTGCGGACTGATCTCCCACCCGTATTCATGGGCTTTTTTTCTTCTTCAAAGACGTAGTGTCCAGGTGAGTGGCCCCCCTCTGAGATTCTGCGCATGTGTGTCTCTGTGCCGGGCTGAGCTTTACCCCTGTTATATATCGTGTCTCGGTCACTGCAGCCCTAATTATATAAGCAGTGATTGGAATGGGAAAACTAAATCATGGCAAAAAAGAAACAATTATTTATTTGTGGCTACCTAGTGGCCGGAATGTTCTCCAGTGCGGACTTTGCCAGAGAGTAAGTGAGAAATCTGGGGTGTGCATTGGCCATCAGCTGGTGATAGAAAATGCTTCTACCATGTCGTTTTGGAATGTGGCTTTTTATTTCCACGTTCAAGTTTTATTGTTCCATGTGTTTGTATGCCTCAGTTGCAGGGGAGGGGACAGGTGTATGGGGGGACAATAGTACAGACAGCCAGCAAACTGACACCAGCACAGTACGGGACAGATAGCAGCATTAACATCATGCATCATGACGTCACGTACATGATCATTGGACATGGCTGTACAGTCACTGAAGTGAACTGCCCATCAATATTTGGAGATGCATACAACTCATTACTGTATACCGTCACATGTGACCTGTGTTTAGGTAGGGTGTTTCCCTCTCTCATCCGGGACTATGAAGCGGGGTTACTGGCTTATTGGGGTAACTTGTCAGATTTAAGGTAGTCTGTGAAAAATGTAAGTGAACGAATATGAAGTCCATTTAAACTGTGGTACCTTAACTCTAACAAGTTACCCCGATAAGCCAGTAACCCGGCTTCATAGTGCAGGCCACTGATGTCCATTGGTTCAAATGACTTATGTCTTCAACACCACGTGTGACTGAAGGATACAATCATTGGCTGATAAAGTGCAGTGACGGCAGTGTGAAGTGCAGATGCTGCAGTTGAGACTGTGAGAATGTGGATGACTTGTGGATTGTTTGTGAATCTGATGGTCAGATGCAGTAAAATCTCCTACTAGACTGCAGGGGGGTTAAGAGTTTGTGACTGGGCTGGCTGGGGACCTGAATTATAGACTAAAGCTTGTTACGGCAGCGGTTAAGGTACCGCTGGTCCGTGAAGGGTAGTTCAGTGAACCTAGGGATCAGTAGTCATTGGCTGTGGAGGTGCAAGCCAAACCAAACGTACCTGAAAGCATAAACTGTATTGCTACATCTACAGTATTGTGCTTGGGGTTAGCAAAGCAGTAGCTCTGGAACACTAGGATCCTTTAGCTGTCTTTAGCGATGCCTGTAGTACACAGGGTGTTGGAAATCTTTCAAAGAAGAACTTTTAATTTTCCAAAACATATGATGTGCCTGTTTTAGAAATACACTTTCCAGCAGTAGATCAGGCAGGCGTGAATTATTTTGGGTTGAAATCCTTGAATGTATAAAGAAATCCAGTGGTCCATTCAATTTGAGAAAAAGTTAGTACTTGTTGCATTGAAAATGGTGGCGGGAGCTACATACGGCTCTTCTAAGTGATGAGTAATATATATAGCTGAAATCCCCCCCGCCCGGCTGAATGTACACCAGTGTGAGGAAAATATCGTCTTTCAGGTATCACCAGCACATCTAAAGAAAGCCCATTTGCATTTTGCAAGGAAAAATCTATTTTTCCCCTTCATTTACCCCGCGGCGCCCAGTGAGGACCTGCAGGGAGACAGCTGGATAATGAAATTGAAGGTCCTTCTCTAATGGTTTCTGTTGTTTGTCGGACAACTATGAATTATAGATCGGGTGTGACATATATCATTACTATCTGTTTTCCCGGGGTTTGGGGTGAAGGGTGGGATGGGTTGGGATTGGCGTGGAGGGTCATGATAAAGTAACTGTAACATATAAAATAAATAAATAACAGGGAATCATCGGAAATCAGTCATGTTGTTGCTTTTGGGGCAGAGTATTACTCCATCCGACTCGGAAGGGTACATGCAGTCATCAGATTTCTCCATATTGACAAATTTCAGTTTATTGCCGTTTGTCTTACATTGAGAAATGAACCATAGAGTCATAATAGCATAACAGTGACTGCTGATTGATGGATTCAGTGTTCGCCACATCGAGGTGTCATTGAATTCATGTGCAGGTCCTGGGGGTGTCTTATTGTGATGCAATGCTGCAGCCTTTTGTTATAAGTGACTGTTCTCAAATTGTGTAACGGTGCATTTGCATATATAAAATGCCTTTTTATGTTCGTTAACACAAACACAGCAAAGCATATAATGCTGAAATCCAAACAAATATATAGCCCCTTTTTCTAATGCTCTCCCAGTTTTATAGTGGTTTTCTTGGCTGGCTTTTATATTACTTACATCAATACAATGGGCTACAAGCAGTCAGCCTGTGTAAACTTAAGCAAAAATACATTTGGGAATTAGGAAATTAAACAGAGGCCATATAATGGACTGGTTCCATTCTCCGAGCATATCTGACATGGTTTAAGTAATTTAATACACTGAATACCGGTATTCATTGACTTGTGTCCACGCGAGAGACACAAGTCAATTTGGGCATATATCTCGGTATTTACAGGACAGGTGCAAGACATTAAGGGCAATACTGTATTATACATGCAGTACTTTATAATGAATAATAATGTTCATATAAAATCACAACACTTTATAATAAAAAGATTGCAGTTGAATTTTTACATAAAATAATGCATGAAATGCACTATAAAATCAAGATGTGCGTGATAGCAAACAGTGGGAGCTGAAGAAGATGGAACAGTAACAAAACTGCCCAGTACAGATACTATATCTGTATCTCTATCATCTCTGCTTATTGTTGCTATGCATCACATATACATTACTGTATGCATAATGTATTACAAGCTATAGACAGTGGGCCATTATACAACCATTCTCCTACATCTGTTACTCTAAGCAATACACCTGCTAAAGTCTGACGTGTGCTTTTAGGCATCTGTTGATCAGTATATTATTTATTATGGAGCTCGGCCATCAGTGCGATGGGACATTACTCAATAGGGTGTAAGTAGACAGATTCCTGTAAATGGTGATAATAAGAATTCAAGAAATGTATGAAATGAGTAAAAATGAAGTGGCTGTAAACATTTACTTGTAGCCCCAGATAATCGCTTCAGGATTTACACGTCGATCGTCTTGTGCTTGCAGTTTGATCAATGAATATCGAAATGACTGTTTATCTTTTCTCCCTCCCTCTGTTTTTTTGCGTCCCCTCCCTGGCTGTGGGTGGCTTCTTTGCCGATGTAGGTGAGTCATTTTTATACTCCTTCCATTGTCTGGACCGCAGTTAATTCATGTGTCATTTTAGAGATATTCTATAAGTGATGTATTGTAATTGTTGCATGCTGGATATGGTGATGTCATGAAAATCATTCCAGGTGCTTCTTTAATAATGTGTAAATTTAGTTTGTAATTCAAAATTCAAGTGTATTTCACCCCATGAATGAAGTCAGCTTTTTAATCAAACTTTAAAAACAAAAGGCTTAATTGTGCTGGTTGGATGCCTCCTGCTAGTTTAAAAATGGCTTAAATGAAGCTGAGAGAAATTTATTGCCAGTGTTTACTTTGTGGCATTTCATCAAACAATATAGTGAATTCTTGAGTCTGTCCTTGGAGGGGGGGAGGCAATACTCAATGGTTTGAGACATGGCACATGCCTTATTGCTAAATGCATTCGAAGTGATTAAAAAAGATCCTTCCACTGGGGAGCCAGGGTCAAAGGTCAGGTCAGGAGGGCTGTCCCTTTTGTACTGGGAGTCGCTACTGCAGCTGGGTTCCCCTGATCTGGGGCTTCTTATCTCAAAGCGCAGATTTTTCATATCCTTTGAGGAAATAACCAGGAAGTTTCTGATATGCCACTGTGGGTGAAGTGAAATGAACGTTCCCTCAGCTACTGAAGGTCAGCAAAAGGCTGGGATACCACATCTGTATCCATAGCAGAGCGGGGGGGGGCACGGAATCCAAACAGCATATTGCTAGAGCAGTATAACCCTGAAAGTATTCAAAATGTCAGACTTTAATTGAAGTCATACTGTAATTATAGTGCATGCCACCATTCAACCCACACATTTGTGTGGGGCTCCACACTGGGGGGCCTCGAGGTGACATTTTGAGTGGGACTCCAGAAACAATAAACCCACCCCTGCTTTCCACTACCTGCAATTACAAATAAAAATATCCTGATGATTATATAATGCCCACTTCAGTACATAAGTAATCCGGTCCATAGTCAAGTTTTACTTCAGTCCAATCAACCTCCCTCCCTCCATTCCATTCAAGACTACAAAAATACACATAACCAAAAACTATAGTAGCAATACATAGTAAAGCACACAAATTAACTAAACAAATAGACAGAGTAAATTTCTTTACAACACATGTCACCATTTTGAGTTAGTGCTTCCATAAACTTGTGTAAATAAAACTCCGACGTGGTGCAGTGGCTTTTCCGTGAGGCAGAATGTCAGATGCTGGAGCAGGACCGTACGGACTGGCTGACACAAGGCCACCTCTATGTTCCGAAAAGAATAATGGAATTCGGTGAAAGGTCCAGACCTGTGGCAGCTTACAGACTTCAGGCTTGGTGAGCTGATCAAAAAGCGGCTGTCAGGCCTGGGATGAAGTCGTTCACCGTCCCTCACAGGTCATGCCAGTGGGCATAGTTACTGCATTGCCAGACGTCACTGGCAATCATTTGTTTTATGTTTCCTTTGATCCTTCCCTGCACTTTAATTTCAGAAAACTGAAGCTGTTTTGCGTGGCTTTCCTCAGTTTTTCATATTACAAAAATGTTATGCTAACAATAGCCGCTTGCTAAGCCCTGCGCTTCCTCAGCCTTGCAGCATGTTTTTGTCTGTCGCATTCTTTGTGTCGCTCACCATTCCCAGTATAGGTAGCTCTTGACTTGTGTAAAATGGACTTGTATAAATCTAAGCACATACAAAAAAAAATCCAAGATACATTGTGTTTAGTGAAGCACTAATGCAAAAAGGCAGCATACACCATTTTCACTTTATCTTTTAATTTGTTTCATATGCGTTCTTTAAGTACATATTACTAGTATTTTTGGCTTATGTGTTTTTAGCTGTAAGGTGTCATGAATGGTATGACAAGGTATATCCGACTTGCGTCAAATGTGACTTGCTAGAGGGTTTCTGGAGTGGATTACTTGCGTCAGTTGAGAACTGCCAGTACCTGAGAGTCCTTGGGCAATATGCTGATTCCAGTGGATCGGTTAATTCATTTCACCCATAAAAGTTTCAGGATCCTGTTATAATACACAGGCTGAAACTTCAGCTTCCGACAATTGGAATGGTGCTTCAGCCTGAACGTGTTTGTGGCTGTGAGATGAGGAAATATCCATAGGTTTTGTACATAACAGTTTTATTTTCCATTTGAAATGAATTGAAATCCACTGAAGTGTAAATTTTCCAGAGGAAAAAGTGCCAGTTCTCTTTGCAAGATGCTCATTATGTGATTTGTCTTGCATCATCCAGTTAAGACCAAAAACATCGTCTTTCTAAAACAAAGGACACATTATCCAGGATGCAGAAATTATCAATGAACCATTACACTCAGACTTGTTTTTAGTGAGATTTACTTGGTTTTAATTTCCTGACAACACAGTCTGATATTATCTCACATCCAGGCTATGTGGGATTAGTGGTCTGCAATGTGTTTTGAAAATGTTTTTTAAGAACAGAATTAAAAATGAAAACCTGCGGTGTTAATGAAGGACTTGTGTAATTACCAGCTGCTTTTGAACCCCCCCACGGCTGTTTTTCTGGGGGAAACATGAGCATCAGTGTCTCCAGAGAGCGTCAGTCCGATTTAACACAGCCTACGAATTCAGACTTTGCATAAAGGCTTCCAGCAGCGGAAAGAGGGAGGGTGCTATTCAAAGAGAACCTCTCCCTGTTCCTCTCGTTTGTTTTAATTATTGAATGCAAAATAGAGGTTGGGAGTCAGCTCTTGTTATGGCTGCAGTTTCATTTACATTTTTTTTTACATTTAATTTCTTTAGCAGACACTTTTATCCAAAGCGGTGTACTTTTTTGAGAAAGCAGGGCAAGACAGACCCTGGAGCAATTAGGGATTAAGGGTCTTTGCTTAAGGGCCCACAGGTGACATCAGTCTGCCAACCCTGGGATTTGAACTAACAACCGTCTGACCTTACGAACAGTAACCTAACCCACTGAGGTACACAGCACCCCCAGTGGTCTTTCTGCACCAGAAGTACTTGTGAAATGTGCTTATGTCATCAAAGGACATGAACTTTTCTGAATCTGGACACAAACTTAGTGTTTAGGAGAAAGTGCCGTTGTATATGTCTTTGTGTCTTCGGTTTTCTGGTTTTTAAGTTATTACTGAGGTATGTTAAGCATTTTATGCTGCACATGGTGAAGTCAGGATAATCATTCCAGATGCTTTAATGGGAAAGTGTAAATCATCACATGTGACTGATGCATTTTACCCCATGAATGTGAAGTAATGAAATGGAAAAAATCAGCTTTTTAGTCAAACTCTAAAAGCAAGAACTTAATTGTGTTGGTTGGATGCTTCTTATTTGTTTAAAAATGGCTTACATGAAAGCGGGATGAATGTATTGTAATTGCCAATGTTTACTTGATGGCGTTTCCTCAAACATAGCAGATTCTTGAGTCTGTCACCTCGATTACAGTGGGTCGGGAAGGTAATCGATGGGTCTGGACATGGTGCCTATTGTATTGTCATAAATCGATAGGGCCGCTGGCTGATGCAGAAAATAACTCCTGTGAGGTAAATATTGGTCAGGTTTGTGAGTTTGCAAGTAAATGTGTAAATCTACTTTTTAAATTCATGTTCACATGTTCTCCATCGTTCGGAATGGTAAATTTCTCCATGCTTTGTGTTCATCAGACCGTGTGCAATTTTCCGTATCGAAACCGCATTTGCTCATTTTCGCATGGAAAATCTCCTTAATGGAGGCCTTTATGTTGTGCCTTCGAAAGGTTTTTGGGGCTTATTGCTCGTAATAAAAGAAAAGCACAAGCCTCAAAGGGGCCATCCATCCATAAATGTAACGGACAGTTCATTTTTAAAAAGTTTACTTTCCATTTAGGTTAAATAAATGAACTTGTGTGAATTATTTAAGGTTTGGTTGGTGTTTATTTTTACAGATGGTTGTCGAATTCATCTGGTAACCTTGACAAGCCTTAAACTTAGTATCCCCACGGGGGGGGGAGCACAAACAGCATGGGGTGGGGGGTGCTACGCAAGCATGCATTTATTTGTTTTGATAAATATTTATGATTTCCTTGATTTTACTTGTTTTTCTCCTATTAATGGCCAGAGTTGTTTTTGTTGTTGTTTACGCAAAGGTTAATGAGGAATACATGCGAAACATCAGATCTTGGATGTTTCTGTTGCAGCACTTGTGATGGCAGAATGTAACCAACAGTGTGTCCTCATTATTCTATTTCATAAACTCGTAAACAACGATGTTTTCCGAATATTTCGGGGATTAGGGATGAACAGCCACTCAAACTTCAAACGTATGCGGCTGCAGTTTACGAATATGGCGTCTTTAATAATTGATAAACCCACACGCATTATGTATTTCTTCAGACATTACAGAGAAGCTACATTACTGTACATTAAGTAAAATTTTTGATTTCTCAATATGCCATTGTCATGTCCCTTTGAAGGGGGAGGTGCATCGGGGGGGGGGGGGGGGGGGCCTTGGGGGGCCCCCCTTTTTCCCCCCTTGGGGGCCGTTTTTTCCCCTTCTCTTAGTTCTGTTTAAAAATTTGTTAGAAAACGAAGGGAAAAGAAAATAATCCACAAAAA
>JAODKE010000114.1:31689575-31707004 GCA_026779605.1 Mormyrus hasselquistii
TCTATAAATGTTAAGGTATTGATAAGCACATATACTGTATACATACTTACTGTACATTAACATAAGGTACATTAACTGATAAGGCACCATAGCAAGTGTGTACCCTCTTTTTATAAAATTAAAAATGTGTGAATCTCAACAGCTATATGAGTTATTGCCCCATCCTGCGTCAGTATTAAGGTATCTATCAAAACTAGTTACGTACTTGAAGGCTCAGAATTGCATTCCATTCAACACTGTCACACAAGTAACAGTTGACCTAAAGGTTATCCCAAAAACATGCACAGACAATTTTGCACAGCCTGTTGCAGATAAGAATGGCCACCCCTGGTGTAGAGAGAATATCACTACAGAGAGATGTTACATCATGACTGTGAAGTGATTGCATCATCACTGCTAAGAAATTGCCTTGGAGAGATTACATCATCACTCTGGAGGCAACACAACTTTGGCTTCCTCTATTGGTTCGATGGGGATGCAGCCGGGGGAAGGGTGTCCAGTAGAGTCCATCCTGCTCACTGGATGGTGCACAGTTTTTCCACCAAACCTAGAAGGCAGGCCCCTCACTCCATCCTGAGATTTTCTGTGGTGGCTCTGCAGAGATGAAAGGCTGATGAAGAGTTTGCAGTTTGTGGTTTCCTTGCACTGTCAGGCTCACACGGTCTGTTTTAATTTGATCCCAAAACAGCAGCCTGTCCGTGTGCCCACCACAGGGTTTTACTGTATGTTACAGCCTGCAGTTTACTATGTGTATGCCAGTCCCCTCACACACCCCAGGAGCGCCAAATCAAAGCAATCGCGCACTGTCCCAGGATATTAGGCCGCCAACGTTTGCTTATGATACAGCGCATAGGTGTTAACGTGCAGCACATTGTCATCACTAGTGCTGCTGTCTTTTTAATTACTGTTATGAATAACTCCTGCATTTTCCCTCCACAGAGCACTCCCACCTCTGTGGGATTACTTAAGTTATTACAGCAGCTAATGGGGAGGTGGTACATCATTTTCATTTACTTAGCATACACTTCTATGCAAAGCAGGGCCTCAAGGGACCAACAATGACATCATTCCGGGAATACTGGGATCTGAACCAGCAACCTTCTGATCATAGGCACAGCACCCTAACCGACCGAGCCACACACCGCTATCCCCAGTCCAGCCCATGGTGCCATGGCAGTGCGTGAATAGCTAAACCATTGTTTTCACAAACTGCTACAGGAAATCATTCCTGGAAATTATTTTTTTCCAATTGGTGGGGGATCAGGCTTAAATCTGTTTATTTCATGATGTTTGAAATGCATCTTTTGGAATTTTCCATTTGAATAGCTAGTCCATCATCAACTGAAATGTCATTTGAATAGCTAGTGCGTCATTGACTGAAATGTCATTTGAGTAGCTAGTCCGTCATCGACTGAAATGTCATTTGAGTAGCTAGTCCGTCATCGACTGAAATGTCATTTGAGTAGCTAGTGCGTCATCGACTGAAATGTCATTTGAATAGCTAGTCCGTCATCGACTGAAATGTCATTTGAATAGCTGGTCCTTCATCGACTGAAATGTCATTTGAATAGCTGGTGCGTCATCGACTGAAATGTCATTTGAATAGCTAGTCCGTCATCGACTGAAATGTCGTTTGAATAGCTAGTCCGTCGTCGACTGAAATGTCATTTGAATAGCTAGTGCGTCATCGACTGAAATGTCATTTGAATAGCTAGTCCGTCATTGACTGAAATGTTATTTGAGTAGCTAGTCCGTCATCGACTGAAATGTCATTTGAATAGCTAGTTTGTCATTGACTGAAATGTCATTTGAATAGCTAGTCTGTCATCGACTGAAATGTCATTTGAATAGGTCTACTTGAGTGCATCGATACCCTGCATATTCAGGGGAAGCACTTTACTGGAAATCAGTCTGTAGTAATGCTGCTTGCTTATTTGAGATGCATCCAGGTAACCCAGGTGGAACAGAGTACGTGTGCATGTCAGTACTTCCTTGCCTTTACGTTTAATCTTCAGTTTAGCTTTTTATTTAAATGTACTATAATGTTTTGCATTTATCAGAGATGTTCTATATCAGACATCCAGGAGACACTCAGTGGCGGGTCGTTCATGTGAAAACTGGAAGATTCAGGGTCTGTTTCATAGATTTTTTCGAGTCCAAACCACTATGTGACTCTTCTTGCACCACACTTTGCTGTTTATGTTGGTTCTTGAAGGCAGTGGTTAGCTGTCTTTTGTTATCTTAATTTATTCCACTCAAACTGTAGTGTGATTAAATACAGAAGCTAAATGTATGCTATTACAGTGTAGCAGCTAAATCTGGGACTGGAGCTTGCCATGTTTTGGCAGCACGTTACTATCATTTAAGGGAGCAGTGAACAACGCTTGAGATTTCGGCACAGCCAGTCAACACTGAGCACCACCGCTATCGGTTTTATAACAGGAATTAAGGTGTAATTGAGTAGAAGACATTAAGAAAATGGAGTGGCCGAAGACTGAAGTCCCTGCTGTGATGCACCAGCATGAGGCTTGTGTTTGCTTTTCTACTCTGAAATTACAGCCATTTCAGCTTGTTTTGCTGAATTCAGAATTATACTAATGGCAGCTCTCTGAGTGTGTTTATGCTCAATATATAATGAATGATTTAGGACAAGTCTGATATTACCGTGACAAGAGGCTAGATTTGGAAGTGGTAGTAATGGTACTGCTATTATTGGTGGGGAGAGCAGTGTCTCAGCAACTTAGGACAATGCACCTGTGATTGACAGGTCACCAGGGTCAACAGAGTGATCTCACTGAATCAGAATCTGAAAACATTTATTATCCCAGAGGAAACTGCTGAGTGCATTACTACTCAAAAAGGCCAACATGAGCAATATACAGTAATACAACATGCAACAATCTCTGAATAAAAATAAAGAATTATAACTTATAGAGATGGTAATCAATAAATTGGTGGATGAGTCTGTAATCATACTGAAAACTGCAGGAGACGCAGATCACCAATGTAACAACCTAGTATTGAATTGTTTTTACAAGCCGGGATTGATGCGACATTGACCTATGAAACATCTACACCGACTCGGGGAAGCGCTTCTGTCCAGGCCAGACCCCTTACCCGTTAGTGACATAGCAGATGCTTGGGTTCCCCCACGTACTGACTTATCACGCCATGGAAGCGTTTGGTGGGTCAGGTCACACCACTGAATCTGTGGCTCCATTAGCACAAGCGGCTCCTCTCGCGTTGTGAGTCAGGTCTGCGATGCGTGACGAGGAGCTACTGACCCCAGATGCACTGGCCTTCACAAGTCCTCGATGATGGAGGAATGCTGATAAGTCCCCGTCAACACAGAGCAGAGGCAGGCATGCTTCATACACAGCGCTATAGCAATCCCCTCAGATGAGGCACTCCTAGCAGCTAAGCCATTCAGGGGACCTTCCAGACATAGTCTGCCGCCTTTGAACTCACCATTTAATGCTGGCCTGCTGCTATGAGTAATATGTTTGCCCTCATTTACCAATTAACTCTCTGGACCAAGATGAAAGTTGTCCTAACCCTGGAGGGTTTTATAAATAATTTCCCCAAATGCAACATTTTTAGTAGGATAGAAACCAGTAGATTTTGGTTATCTGTGACGCAGCTGGCTTCTTAAATAAAGTAGATGTTTCCGTGAAACGGCAACGGCAAGCCTGTGGCTTGTAAACAACAAAGGGATTTCATAGTCACGGCAGATGAGTGCTACGCAGTAGATAGCTTCAGTAGCACATGCTGTCGGAGCTGTGATGCTTACATTCATCCTTAGTCATCTCTCTGTTCAGACGGTTGGCCCTTTTGTAGATAAACAAACTGAGCTCTCCATTTGATCTTGATAGTTGGAATAAAAATCGCATTTTTTGTCGCATTAATGTTTTCTGGTCCTCAAAACACAAAATAAATTTTATTAGAAAAGGAATTTCAGTGAAATGATTTTTGAAAATTCATTCATATTTATTTTTAAAATGCATTTATTCCAGCAACAAGAATAAGTTCAAATTGATGGAAAAGTTGCATTTTTGATATGGATAACTATTAGCAACTATCAAGGCTTTGCATGCATCAGCGGTGTGTACCACCACTCAAGCCCGTCATCTGTATGGGGCCCCCTGTTGGCTGCAAACAGCCACTACATTGAGAAGGTCTCAAAGTGACTTTTTTTGAGTGGGGTTTCAGAAATTACTAACCAACTTCTATTTACATGCACCCAAATACACTCAATTTCAATTCATTCCAGAAAAAACAGGCTTGAAGGTTGTCAAAATTCATTTTCAATACTTTTATATGTGTCAGTGTCCATTTATAGATGTATACGTTTGTTACCCGCTTTGCTTTTGACAGTAGTCTTGTTTGAAAATGTCATCACTACTTTGGTATGTTTACACACACACACATATCTACAGTATGACTCCATAGTTGTTATATTATTATAGTACTTGGTATTCATCAGGCTTCAGTGACAGTCCTCTGATGGGCGGCAGATGTTGGGCTGAGATTTTAAAGTGACATTTGCGATTGACTAGGCAGTTGACACTAATATCACACTCCATGTGGCACTTCTTAAGCACTGACAGGGGGAGAGCCATCTTCCATGGAGAGAACAAAGCAATCATCTCGCCAATCACACTGCTCTGCTCCAAGGTAACTTTGGGGAGTCCTCAGATATATCTTGTAATTTCTAGAATAGAGCAGACATCTTTGACAGCAAGCAAAGCTTCAACCTTTTTTCCCATCTCAATTGTGTGGTTTGTAAGAATAACTTTCCTTATCTTTTGAGGGGACATTTATGAGTTATTGCTGGCTGGTAATTCTGACTCATCCAGAATATGCAATTCAATTTCCTGTGTAGCATGAATTTCTTTTTTTAAAAATATAATATATATGTAATACCGCCGTACCATAGTACGGCTGCAAGAATAGCTGTAATGCTTCAGTATACCGCCGTACCATAGTATGGCTGCAAGAATAGCTGTAATGCTTCAGTAGATATAAAATTATGTGATTTTGTTCCCTGCTAGAAGCACTATGGATCACTGTGTAGAATGTATTGAGAGCGGATCCCTGTTAACCTTTCTAACTAACAGTTATAACTTTATAAAGCAACAATTCTCCATATGTAACTGATCAGCATTATAGTTTTTATAGCTACTGCTTCAGTCTGTGCCTGATAAATTTGATTAAGCATATTGTAATCAGGTCTGCAAATAACTGCATATTGGTAAAGAAAAATCCCTAATAATATCGATTTAGGCTAACAGACCTGCTGGGATGCTCATGCCTATGAATCACTCTCAGTCTTGCGTTCCTTTGTCCAGTGTGAATTTTTTTGTGCTTTATCTACAGTACATTCACTGATACAGTAATCATGGTCCCTAAGACAGTGAGCAGTGATAGCAGCAAACTAAACAGGAAAGTAGTTGTATTACTTAAAAAGGAGATTATAGGGACACTTGAGTGTAGTGCAGGTGTGTCTTTTCTCACTTCCGAGTGTGGGATTGTCATTAATTAATGTTTATCGCTTTTCTATGTGTGCTTTTTCATGTGTGTATTAGTTTTATATCGATTGTTAATGCTTTTTATCATTGGTTAGGTAGGTAGGTTTAAATAGGCAATTACTTGGGGGTCTGGAATGGATTAAATTCATTTACATTATTTCTTATGGGAAAATTTGACTTGGACCTTGACCGACTAGCCTTCTGGACCGAATTAAGTTTGTGTTCCAATGTACTACTGTACAAGGCTGTAAGAATAAAACCATCAAGCTGAATATACATTAATAACCTAATGAAACAGGTCAGTTATACTAAATGTAAACAATTTCTAATAATAATTAATAAAAACAGGCATTAAAATTTTTTAATTTTAAACATTTAATTGGTGTAAACACTTGCTACTGTGGTATGGGTAAACTTGAAAAAAAATAGAATCAGACACACAGGGCATCAGATTGAAAAGCTCTTAGTTTGTACTCAATTGATAATGAGTTAAGAGATTCTAAGTACAGACATGTGGACCCCATCAGAGGTGTGTTTGGTTACTTTCAGCAATATGGTGTCTTCATGAAGAAATATTGTTTGTTTTAATGAATTTCACTAGGTGCTTGGGTGGCCTTCTATGGGAGAGGGGAGCTCGAGTAACACTCATTAGACCGTCACTGTGTCACTTTGTCACCAACAGAGAATCAGAATCTCTACTGACAAGCAACAAAGGCTGGTGGAGAGTTTTATTGTGACAGTTTGCTACTGTCAGAGACACCATAACAATAGACAACTAACACTTAGGGCACAACATAGACAAGGAACTGATACAAGATACACAGCAGACAGGAGTAAATACAACCAGTGTGATAAATACAGCAGTTCTGGCCATATTCAAGTAGTGCAATGCCGAAAGTGACACAGGTACATGGTAAACATCTCTTCATATAGTACATATCATCAATGTACAATTATATTGTGCACATTGGCTGTTTGGGGTCTATACTGATGCAAAGGTAAACATTTAAGTAGTAAAAATATTGCATTTATATCCAGTTTACTTGTGGATCATTGGATCACCTCATTCGGCTGAACAGATGCAGAGTTCATCTTACCTGTATTCCATGACAAGTCTACATTGCAACATGAAAAGGTTCACCATGAATTGTATTAGTACTGGGAGTATCATTAGTATTATCAAGAGTATTAGAGTATTAGTCAAGTGTATTAGTCTCACTCATGTGTCACATTGGGCAAGAGTATTTGCTAAATAAATTAAGGGACATCGAAATAATTCTGTTTCAGTTTCTTATTGTGAGACGCAGAAGAATAGTGTCTACAAAGGAAAGCTAAGCGTTTTGTGTCCAGGGTTGTTTTTGTCATTGAAGCACTTTTCCGGAGTGACACGTTTCATGCGGGTTTTTGTACTGTGTTGATTCCAGTTGACAGCATCACTGTGGCTCGGTGGGCAGCACCGCCACCTCACACATGCAGTCTGAGGATCCAAATCCCGCCTCCACTCACTGTGTGCAGTTTGATTCTTCTCCCTTTTTCTTGGGTTTTCCCCGGCATTCTAAAGCCATTCGTTTTGGCCAAATTGGCCCCATCTAAGGGCGTTTTTCACCACACCAGGTACCGTACTTTCAGTATTTTCGGTACTTCCATAAAGTGCCGAAAGTACAGTACTTCTTTCGTGATGGTTTTCCACTGGCGTAAAAAATGCATACCGGCGCCAAATGACATCATCAGTGACCGCGCCTGACTGACATCATCACAAGGCGCAGCTTAAATAATTTTTTTTAAAAGAAAAAAAAAACTGAACTAATTAAAACTAACAGTTTATGCTGGAAAATGCGATTTATTGTTATGTCATGTTATAGTATAAGATTCAGTAATATCCAAATTGTATGAATGCTGCCATCATTTATGTTTACGTAGCTTACTGCTAATTCAGTCTTTTGAAAGCAAACAAATGCTTTAATTATGTCTTTTTGATTTTCAAGCGGCATTGCATGGTGTTTTGCGTGTGCCCCATTTCTACCAAGCGGCTTGGTTTTACGGTGTTCCGGGCAATTCAGTTTCCCTGTTTCTCCTGTCTATCAAGAAATAATGTTTCCCCTAATATTAAAGCAAAGAGGTATGTGAAAAGTCTGAAAATCACTCAGGTACATTATTACATGTGAATACTGTATTGTTATTAGTACCGAAGCCCAGAGTTGCTGTGTATCTGTTTTAACAGGTGTGAAGCAAATATCCTGGATGTCAGGAAATAATGTTTCACCTAATATTTAGGCAAAGATGTATGTGAGATGTCTGACAATCACTCAGGTACATTATTACATGTGAATACAGTAGATAGTCACGCATAATATAGCCTTATAAGCAATTCTATACCATTTTCATCAAGAAATATCTCTATCCAGCAAATTAAATAATTTCATTTATTATCTGTAAAAACAAGAAACATTGAAAAGGCTTGTGATGTCTTGAAATACATGGCTTGTTTACCTCAAGAGCTTCGTAAAAAGAAATGAAAACAGCCAAACTGTACACAAATTAACGCGCGACATGGGAAACACAGGGAAACTGAATTACCCGGAACGGCAAAAACGCACTGGCATCCCATCCAGGGTGTGCCCTGCCCTGTGCCCTGCCCTGTGCCCTGTGATGGACTGGCATGCCATCCATGGTGTCCCCTGACTTGTGGCCTGTCCTGCCTGGGATGGGTTCGAGCCCCCCTTGCACGTTTGTCCAGGAGAAAATGGTATTCAGGAGGTACACCGTTCAAATCTTTGCTGGGTGGGACTTGAATCTTGAACCTTTTTTTACCTTGGCAGGTCTCTAACCGTTATGGTTCCAACTGCTGGCTCTCTTTGCACTGGACGTCTGGGTGCAGCAAAACCTCAACACCCACACCTACTTGTGATGGAAGGTGTTCACACTCTAACACGATTAAAGATTTATACAGCCTCCCATAAGTGCTTAGAAAGGTCTACCTCCCAGATAGCCCCATTGACCTTTTCGTCTCCATTAAAGCACCATATTATTTGCTCAGATATCTAGCTTGTAGCAGCATCTCCGTGCCTGGGAGTGGTACACAGTAATTATGTCAGAAGAGAGCTGGAGATCTTTCAGTGGGGGGGGGGGGGCAGACCTGAGCGTGGAAGACAGGATTCGCTCCTCAGTTCTTTGCCTTAGGGATTCCTTTGCGGAGATTTTTGTGGAATTCAATGATGTCCTAATTAGAAAAGCACATACAAGCCCCATGAGCGTTAGTCAATATACACCATTATCTAACATAATTTTACTTTGACTCTAAGGCAGAGCTGAAACCATGTTTTAAATTTCTATTTTTACAGCAGTAGCAGAACTTGAAACGCCGGAGTGTTACTTTAATGTTTAGCAGTTACCATCTCAACAATAGCATATTCAAACTCACTAACGTTATTCAGAGCACCTTGGGACACGCACACTGATTCACCCAGTGTCTCATTTTCTTCATTATATATATATATGGGTTCTGTGTGACCAGGTTATTATTTTTTGTGTTGTTTTTGTTGCTTTTCTGCACAGCTTCAACCTGTTATCTTCATCACCCAGTTTTCTAGGTGGTACTACAGTACTGTGCCTTTTATCGCACGCCTGTTTCAGATGCCCATTTAGCTTTATTTTTCCAGGCCTGTGACTGCACTGACATGCCATATTCCTCTTACTGTACACACATATGTACTTGGCAGTGCTAAGTCTGATATCTGAAATTTCACAGTGAGACGTTTTATTTGCAAAAATCTTTATCCAGTCATTGATGTTTTTCATTTCCTTGAAATTACAACAGATTAACGCAAACATGTATTTGAAAAACATTGCAAAAGCATTTGCTGACTGACTTGGGTACTCTGTTCAACAAACTCTTTTTAGGCAAGTCTGGATGTACTTAAATTGGTTTTATGCAAGTTGAGAGCTGCCTATGCATATGATTTGGATGTTGAGATCGTTGTTTAGTGCGGAACAACTTCGATCGGGCCCCGGTGACCCCGCAATGAAAAATGCTCTTTCTCGAGGCTAGTCGACCCATTGCAGACATGACCCCGTGAAGGTCTCTGTAATTCAAGCAATTATGATCGGTGCTCTTGTCTCCAGGAACTCTTGTTTCCTCCTATTATAAATTCACTCAGATTTAATTTCCACACCCCTGAGCTTACTGAGTTTCTGAAAGCTCTGGCCAACAAAACATCTCTACAGGTCCTGCAGTGCGCGAGTCAGCGTGTCTGAAATTGGACTCGCTTGAGGGAGCCGCTTCTGGAACCTTCCCAAGGATTTTGCCAAGGCTGCTGAAATAAACGTAAATTCACATTTTTTTAGCTGGCTGCTTAATAAATAAATAAATAAATCGAATGATAAATTGCATTATTTTCATTCGCCATAGTTTTTTGGCTATGAGTGCATAGACAGCAAGCATTTTATTTATTCACCCCTTCATTCATGAAGTTTTTAAAGGCCAGTTTTTGCAGGTGGGGCAGTTAAGTTTTCAGATACCCCCATGCCACCACAATAACATTTATTATTAAGAGCAGGCGGAGCAAAGAAAAACTGTTATTTAATACACATATATGTGAGTCTGAATGCCAGCTGCATATTCTGATATTCTGACTGAGGTTCTTAAAGCCGCTGATCTTTGTTTTATCCTTATAGCTTTGAAGTATGCAGTGGCAGGATGAAGCTGGCCTCTAATGTTGAGCCCTTAAGGTGTCTCCAAAGAGGATTCCGCTTCCCTAATGCGCCCTATAAATGGCTTTAGTGTCTTTATTGATCTGCGCGAGTCCCTGAACAAAGGAGTCCCGCATCTGCAGCTTAAGGCCTGCATTCTGCGTTCACATTACGCTGCGTGATGCTCTTTCCCACAAGAACTGTTCTAGTTTTATGCTGCGTCCCTCCTGGTCTACTGATGCATCTCAGATATACAAAAGCATTTGTGTCAGCAAGTCGTTACATATATTATATTGTAATCATGGTAACAAACTTATTATTTAAAACTATAAAACGCAACAATACGTACAAGAGCCTTCAATTTTAAACTGCGGTGTTTAAATGCTGTGTTTGTGATTCCCTCTGCCAGCCAAATCCCTTCATAACCTTTGTGTGTCTGCTAAGAGTAAAAGTGCAGCTTGTTTATTTCAGCCCCCGCATCCAGCAGAGTTCATGTTTTTAGGACAGAGCATAGCTTTACTGCACACTACTGCCATATTCCACATTTCAGCCATTTTTTCAATTACCATATATATATATATATATATATATAGTCACATGTTCATAAACATGTAGCTCTGCATCTGCTACTGATACTCGTACTGTGATGTTTTACGATTGCCTTTCTGATGCTTTGTGCTGTCTAATCCTGTTGTATGTTACATGTTGCCAGCTGGAAGGCGCAGTGATGAACAAAAGGCATATAAAGGATGTTGAATCTTGAGCAGCGGATTAAGAGCAGGTCCATTACAAGGATGCAGTTGTAGCATGCAGACCCCGTATCTCTCCCGACCACATGCGGGAGTCTAATCCAGCATCGATTTGTGAGGCAGGTGCTGCCCCCCCCCCCCCCCCGGGGGTTTTGTCCACTGTCACCCCCCATGTTAATCTGCCTTTTGAGAGTGATTAGCCATGTCCCTTCCCAGTCACTCTGAGGGGGTGCTGATGGTACAGACCGCACAAGGCAGGGAGATACCCCATCACTAACTACTCTGTCTAATTTCATTACATTGACATGATGGGGGTGGGGGAGGCACAAAACAGGGGGGCGGTCTCGCAGGTGCAGCAGAGCCTGTAACATACAATAAAGTCTAACAGGGTCCTGCACTCCAATAATAACATGATTAGAAGTTTAATCTGATTTGTGAGCAATGCCGCATGATATTAGGACCTTTCTTAGATTGATGTGATGGTTCATCTGTCTTTGTGTCTGTTCAGTTTGTGAGGCTGGTACCGTGTGAATGGGCGGGGCTTACTGACAATATGACACTCTGTGTCTCACCTAGCGGAGCTTTGGACTCACTGACTGCAGTCAGCCTTGTGAAGCCAGCTTGCACTCCACTCTGTATCTCCATAATAATGTGCACAAATAACTAGTATCATGCTTTAAAAGCCCTCCTCTGTTTTACTGCGCTTGCGCATGCTGTGGTTTCTATCATTATCATAGCTATTACAGCTATAAGGAAGCAGATGTCTTCAAAGCAAAGTCGGAATTATTCGCAGCTGTTATATGCTCGTATTTTCAGTATGATATGTTTAGCTTGTCCTCTGTTGATGGAGTTTATTTTCTCTGTCCTGAGTGTCCTCTTGTACATTTCTGGGATTCTGTCCAGATAATAGTTCCCCCCCCCCTCCATTTTCCCATATTTTGACTACATAGCAGTATCTGTACACCCCCATTTCTTTGTTTTCTTCACTTTCTTGAATGCCTTGAAGAAAAAAATTACACTGCTTGTCAACCCTGCAGCAGCACATCAGTCGGGGCCCACACCTTCAGCAAAATACCAGAGGAAAGTGCTGCCTCGTCGTGTCTAAAATGCCACATGTTCATACAGAATTATTCTAATTAATTCTGTGCATGGCTTGGCTTTTGTGTGATCTCAGAGCTGACATGACATGAAATGACAGAGCTGGTGTGAAACGGGAGCTGTGATGCCATTAAACACGGGAAATCAGGCCCGGCTGCTTTTCCTGCCCCTCACCCTGCAGTTAGCACTTTAGCGCTATGCTAATTAAAGACTGCCAGTCACCATGCATGTTAAATGCTAAGTGGTGTCCCAGATGTGCAGCATCGCTTACATTTCCTCCGTAGGCTTTTTTTTTTTGCCACTACAGGTTTTGCATATGCATATGATGCATGA
The DNA here is from genome assembly GCA_026779605.1 of Mormyrus hasselquistii. Taxonomy (NCBI): domain Eukaryota; kingdom Metazoa; phylum Chordata; class Actinopteri; order Osteoglossiformes; family Mormyridae; genus Mormyrus; species Mormyrus hasselquistii. The sequence goes on from JAODKE010000114.1 coordinate 31,701,973, forward strand.
ACATTAAACCAGAGATGGCATGGCTGCATTTCCTACTGGCATGTAGCTCTTTAGCACAATGCTAATTAACGAGGATGCTCTGCTGCAAGTCGCTGTGCACGTTAAATACGTAAGCGATAACCAATATATTTTATCTAATATTTCCAATAACCAATACCCATAACCAGTTAGCCTCTGAACTTCACAAACCTGTAATGAAACTGATATTGGTAACCTTAAAAATCACATGAAAGTGTGCAGCAAACACAACATGTAACGCAGGCAGTGAGGCATCAGCAAAGCAGGGCCGATTTGGGAGACAGTAGTGAGGTTTTAAGTGCTGAATGAACCAAAGAAATCTCGCCCACCGCTATGGAACCCGGCTGTTCGTGCAGTGCAGGTGTCCCTCTTATTTTCTGTTTTGTCTGTATCTCCTGTGCTGCTTTGAAAATTGGCTAAAGTCAAAAGCTGGTAAAAATAGCCAAGACAGACATCACCTCAATATCTAGATTTTTATTTATTTATTTATTAATGAACATCAGCCAATGCCGATATGTTAATCCAGTGGTTTCTGTTATATCGTGTTCCCTCTTCAAACCTCCCTGAACCCCTCTGAGCGTGTTTGCTTTTCTTTTTCATCGCAAAGCATCCCAGTCTCTTCTTGTGTTTCTTGATATACTCTGTACTTGTGTGTTCTGCCAATTAAGGCCAGTGCTTTGTGTGTGTGTGTGTGTGTGTGTGTATAGTCATATAATATGATATAATATATATGGATGTCCCCTGTATACCATAGTGGCTAGTCTGCCTTGCTGTGGTGTAAGATGCCTTTAATTACAATAACGAGTAGTTTAGATACTTAGCAGATAATGCTGTACTTTAAGCTTTATTTTGGATTATTAAAACACAATATGGATGCAGTACAATGCAGTATAATAATTCTTATTTTTCATCAAACAAAAAAAATTAGTGTACAGTGTCTTTGCTGACAAACATGTTTCTCTGTAAAAAAAAAAAACAATATATTAATTATATGAATTAATCTAGGCTAATTATTTTTCAGCAACCATTATAATTTATTTAATACTTCCGATATAAAGTCCTGAACAGTTTGTCCATATCCAGTGTTTCACTACACAACGTAACAGTAGCCTAACTGTATGTTACTCCTTCAGACTTGGTGGGTTTGTGTGACGTTCGCTGTTCCGCAAGCAGGCAGGAAGCGGAAACGAACGAGGCAGACAGGCGAAGATCCAAAATTGGGGTTTAATAAGGCAGGGCAGACGACGATGTACATCAATGACAGATCTGGGAAATACTGACTCTGACGGAGATTAAATACACAAGACAATCTGAAAATCACAGGAAACAGGTGATCACAATCGGGAATTACCACGAGGTAACGAGGTGGGCGTGGCACACATGAGGATCGGACGAGCGGGGTGTGACAGATCCCCTTTCACATACGAAACCCTTTAATGTATCAGGTAAAAATAACAGGATAGATAATAAGTTTTCATTTCTTTCTTCCATAATGGTAAAGCAGCAGGTGTCACGTAGTCCCAGCTGATATCAATGTGGTGAATAAAGGGGGAGAAACCCCCTCCTTTCTCAAACATAGTAATCTGTTACGGTTTCGCACTCACACTTGAACCATGTCAGAAAGTCATCGCTGATGTTCTAGGCCGCTAGGGGATAGATTAACAGGTAGACTTCTCTCCCATTTCAATACGGCACCATGACGGTAAAATAGCGACACGTAAGCGAGTGTCAGTGTGTGTGAGAATGGCGAATATGAGAGTGAGGAGAGCGATGAGCCCCAACCCCCACCCATGCTCTGTTTACATACCTCACCAGATTTTCTTTTCCTACCAGCTGAATTCCGTAATGCCTGCATGGGGGGAGGGGAAATGGAAATTGGCCATCTAGAGTGAGTCACCAAGGTGTTGGATTAGATTGATTGGTTAGATAGAAGATTGGAATGATACCAGTGGAAATCCTGAAAGATTTACTAGTAAAACGTCTCAAAGGAAGGTGTGTGTGGCTCAGTGGGTCAGGTCACTGTAATGGGAAGGTGGTGGGTCAAATCCCAGGCTTGGCAAAGTGATGTCTCCTATGGGCCCCTGAGCAAGGCCCTTAACCCCAATTGTCCCAGGGACAAAAAAAAACTGTGTTGCTTTGGATAAAAGCATTTGCAAAATAAATGAGATTAAGTGCACTTCCGTAAACTCTTCTCTCGTAAAATCTTATTTTTGCATAAATGCAGATTTACTTAACTTTTTTAGCCTAGAGCTGGCTTTGCCTCAGTGGGGGCCACAGCTTGATATTGGAATAAGCCAATGGTTGTGGTTCCGTACTGATAAATTTGTAAGCTTTTCTGTTTTTTTCCCATCAAACATGTCAAACGAAAGATCTGCTGTTTGACGTCAGACGCATCACCAGACTTTATCGCAGGCCTGCCTGTCAGTGGAGATGGCAGAAGTGTCACACCAGACACCCGTGGCATCCTCGTATCCCATCCCCCATTAGTGCGATGTCCTTGGCTTGCTGGAGATCTTAGCCATGTATCAGCTGCAGCTTTCCATGTTTATTACCACCCTGACAGTGAGGAGCAGGGTGGCGGCGGGATGGATGAGCTCTGCACCCAAATGAACCGCGCTCGTCCTTGGCCAGCGGTCTACTGTCGAACTTTCACATTTCAACACAGATTTTCCCATCTGTGAAAACCTTGTAGTTAATTCATCTTAAAAGCATTTGAAAGTTTTAGATCAGGGGTGGCCAATCTTATCCGCAAAGGGCCGGTGTGTATGCAGGTTTTTGCTGCAACTCCCTAATTAGATTACTAATTAGAGGACTGATTGACTGAAGAGTCCTCACACCTGGGTTTGATCAGCTGACCTACAGGTTATCCCAAAGACCTGCATACACACCGGCCCTTTGCGGATAGGACTGGCTACCCCTGTTTTCAATGCTTAAATTTTGGCCTATTAATAGTTGTCTTTCTGCAAAGGTTATTCCTTTCAAAAAAGTAATTAGCAAAATAATGAATTAGTCAAGTAATTAGTGGCATCACATGGGGAAATAAGGGAAAAAATGTGCATCCTGATCTTAAGCACTAACTACATTTATTTTAAGTTTCAATGCTTTGCAGCAGCAGCATCTTTCAGCAGTCATGCGTGGAGGAACCAAAGCCTTCAAAGCATTTAATGGTGAACATATAACAAAAGACCCCTAAAAGAGTTCCTCTAACATACACTATATGCACTTCCACACTGAAGTTCCAGAACCTGGTCCTTGGGTCCAAAACAGGGACTTTTGAAGCTCGAACCCACTTTTGTGAGTTCACTTTCACATCGTACAACAGAACTTTGCAAAATAAAAATGGGAGATTCAAAAATATAGTTATTGGGAAGGGAGCAATCACAATCAGAATGGGACACAGCCTTTTACTTATGTTTTATTCATATGACCTGCGACATGTTTATATTTTGTTATTAAATCTAGCCAGCAGATCGATCTTTCAGGTTAGCAAGGTTCACCGCCGGCACTGGCAATATTACACAAAAAAATATTGGTTATCGATCAAATTTTCCAAAACAGAAATATGGAGACACAAGCAAAAAAAATGTATTCATTAAATGTAACTGAAGAACAAAAGTAATTCCAGTAGAGGCACATATTACATCACTGCATGTGACACTTGGCACTGCACTTGGTGAGGTGAAGTTTACATGCCGCTGCTCGGCCATGGAAGCCCATTCCATGAAGATCCAGATGCACAGTTTTTGCGCTGGAATTAATGTCAGAGGAAGTTTGGCGCTCTGCAGTTAATTCCGCACGATGCGCTTCAGCACTTGCCGACCCCACTCTGTTACTTTATGTGGTCTGTCACTTCATGTGGTCTGTCTGTCACTTCATGTGGTTTATTACTTTATGTGGTCTGTCACGTCATGGCTCAGTTTGTTGTTCTTAAATATTTCTGCTTTGCAAAAATACCACTTATAGTTGACCAGGGAATATCTAGCAAGGAAGAAATTTCATGAGCTCACTTATTGCAAAAGTGGCATCTAATAATAGCACCACACTTGAATTCACTGAGCTCTTCAGAACGACCTTTCGCACATGTTTGCAAACCTGACTGCACGGCTAGGTGTTTGATTTTATGCACCTGTGGCAAAGGATCTGAATAAATCACCAGAATTCAATGATTTAGAGGTGTGTCCCAATATTTTTGTCCATATAGTGTGTTTTATATGTTGGATAAGACTAATCCTGCTACCGAATATCCTTCCTGGATCCTCGATAAGGAATAGTGGCAATAGATGGCCCAGCACGGCTGCAACCAGCTTCTGCATTCATCACAAGTTCAGCCAAATGACTATTCAGGCATTCAGTCACTGAGCCCTGAATGCAGCTGTCAGCGTTGCCAAGAAGGCTACTGTGTTTTTGTCTGGTTCACACTCAGAATTAGGAGGTAAATTATCCATCTCGTATGTTTCTGACGAGCTGTGAATTATAGCATCTTCTCCAACGTTATAAAAACCTAATGCCCCCAACCCCTGCAAAATAAGTCTGTCGCCTCTTCTGATTGTTGTGAACTTCACTGTAGTAACTTGAGCAATAACCTGAAAAGTCATTTTGACATCACAGGGTGACATGCAAATGAAGCAAACGGCATGATACAGGCATACGACTGTCATGCAGTCAGGTAAGCTTAAGTGAGGGGTGGCTGAGCTCCCAATGAATGCCCAGGTACCAGGAGAAGCTAATTAGTCAATTATTAAAATTAGCAGAAAGTGCAACATTAAGAGTATTCAGGGAATATGGAGTGGTGTAGCATAGCAGAGGTATTCTTGGAACAGATGCGTCTTGTGGTAAATACCTGTCACACATCATCAGTGAGATGTCAGAGGCTACGCATACAAGGGCAGGCTGTTGCGTAACAATTAATTGGTGTAGTGACAAGCCTAATCAGCAGCAAAAATTGTGCATCTGAATACATGGTGATGTGTAAGATTTCCATTTATGCTTGCTAGTGTGTGTGTGTAATATATAT
>JAODKE010000114.1:31719865-31746728 GCA_026779605.1 Mormyrus hasselquistii
TCCCTTTCAGCAGCTCCATATAGACCATCAGAAAATGTTCTGTCCTTTATGAAATTTTTACTACGAATCGATGAAAATAAGAATGAAAATTGACGATTGATATTGGAGTCTTACTGTTTTCACCATCTGGTTGTAAAGCATGTCACATTCCAGAAGATTCCAGGTTTAATGTAAGATAGATCCATCCCAATTATTCATTCTATAATGTTAGCATGCCTGGGGGGGCTGAACAGCCAGTTGACCTTGGACCCCCAGAGGTTTTTCTTTCTCCTTACTCGGTAGTTGAATACACTGCTCCATTGTCTTCTGGCATTCTTTCTTTCCCTCTTCCCTTTTTCCTGGTTCATACACTTTTGTATAAATGCTGTAGTGATGCATCGCCACACAACCCTGTCAAGTGCCTTGGGCAAACTCTGTTCTGAAAGGCACTATATAAATAAATAATAAATTCTGTTGTATTTATGGGTCAGAATCCATCATATTTAAAGAGAACATTTATCAACTCTCTGACCTGTTGACCATCACCAGTGTTCCTTACAGTAGTCTGGCTGGGAGGCCGTCTTCCCAGTTTATTTCCAGTAACACATGCATGCCTGTTTGTGACTTACAGATCTGTAGGTTTTAAGCAGCCAGCTAACCTGTGATTCAGTGTTTTATTTTTCCTCGGTGTAACTTTTCCGGGATCGAGCAATAATACTCCGACCTCATTACTTCACAGTACACTTTACTGGACAGAGCAACATTTTACTCTTATTGCATTTTGTTTTATTTTCTATTGCAGCTTTTTCATTTGTTTTTTATATTTATTTTATATATTTACAGTATTTTAGCCATATATTTTGTTTCAGCCTTTTATACATTCTCTTCATATTTATTGCATGATTAACCTCTGCAACTTCTAGTTATGTCTGCCTTTGTGTTGTGTTGTCTAATCCAGTTATACATTACCTGTTACTGCCTGAATAGCATGAGCAAGATTTCATATTTACTGATGTCCAAAAGGTACATAAAGGACTTAAAATTTTGATTTAAGTGCTATTCTGTTTGCTTGTGACAGTGTTGTTGATCAATATTTGTTCAAAATTGTGGCAAAAACACCCATATTTACTTATTAGAGAAGTTAAACCTGTTATACTTATTCTATTTTCTAGACTTAATAGTACATTTATTACTATTTTAAAGGGTGTGGGAACAGACCAAGGTATTTGGCAAAGATAATGAAGAAAAAGATGTGAGTATAGGCCAAAAAATGATTGAATAAGGGCATGCTGTGTTGTAGTAGTAGTAGTAATAATAATAATAATATTAATAATTGATACTTTATTGATCCCCATGGGGAAATTGTCTCTTCTTTTCCACCTCCCTCAACTTGCTCTTTGTAGAGTAAGCTGTCTGTGAAGGGCAGCCACCCGTACAGTAGCAGTGCCCAGGGAGCTGGGGGTTAAGGGCCTTGCTCAAGGACCTGCAGACGTGCTGAGGCTGGGTTTGAAGCAATTACCCTCAGGATTAATAGTGGTATTTTAAAGCTGACACTTGTCATTTGAGGTTCTTTTTTGGCTTTAGACTCTTTACATATTTAATTGAGAAACAAACAGTTACCAAGAAGCAGAAGAAAACTACTGCATAAATACAGTACACAATGGGATTCAAATTCTCTAGGTGTTTCTAGACATTTGGAACTTACTCTTTATATGATATTTAGTGGACTTGAAACAATAACGAACACTTCATAAATAAAGTATAAAGACATGCCTGTGGATGGCTCATACAGAGAAAGGCCCTGGACCGTTCTCAGCTATGCAGCTCACCGGATTCTGTGATTAAATTAATGCTGTGAATTGTTTATGAATATTTCTTTTGCTTTCTTTTATAGCTCTCATGTGACACTGAGATCTGAGACTTTTTAACATGTGCAGCACTTGGCTTTAGCCCCAGAATCCTTTGTCCTGAGATGGTCCTGCCTTGCTTATACCATTATGATGTGATCTCACTTCCCCGAGAAACCTTGACATTGTCTCAGTGATTAATGTTCCATAACTAAAAATAAATGTACTGAATCATCATGACGTGGATTAGTAACTTGTGTTGTGTAGATTCTCTTGGTTTTATCATCTATTTCTGCAGATATTCCGCTCATTAGATGTCGTGTTTTCATGTACCTTGTTGCTCATGGGCCTCATTTAGTGTTAATGAATGGAAGGTAATCAGGGAGATGTGCAGTTTGAGAAATATGAGAACAATTAAACAATTAACTGCAATTATACAGATAGATTAATTCTGTTTAGTAGTTGGTGCTTTAACTATATTATGTAAATTGTTTTGTTTGTAGAGATGAAAATAATTGCAAAAATTACTTGTTTAGCATTCTTTAACAAAGTAATCATTTTGAATATAAAATGGAGAATGGCCTATATGAAGAATTAAATGTGCTTAATGAACACTCAGATGTTGTCACATGGTATTGATCACAGAGTGGTTTCGGGCCTTTATTTTTAATACAAAAACCAAGGTGGTTCTGGTGAAACACCATCAGATTCTGTTTATCTGCAAGGCAGATGAAATGGCTGCCGCACCCTTTGACTCTGGGTGGGCTGGACTTTCACATTTCCCATGTGGTCAGGAGAGGTGCGTTTTCACAGCCAGCACCTGTGCCTCATAGGCTTGTCTCATCAAGGCAGGAAGTGTAGAGACTTCTTTAGACTCTGGGGTATTGCAGGGGCTGAAATGGGGGGGCACCAACCAGTCTAGGAACCTGTTCTGCTCCTTTGCACTTTGACAGCTTGATACAAAGCAATAATCACTGTACAATACACTTTCCTGGAAAGAACGATACTGTGCGCTTTACTCTGTCTTATTCCCTATTCCAGCCATCTCTTTTGTATTTATTACATATATCTATATATTCCATATGTTTTGTTTCAGCAGTTTCTTCTATTTTGCTTGTATTTGTCCCATAAATATCTACTTCTGCAGTCCTAGTTTTACGTCTGCTGTGATGTTCTGAGTGTCTTTATGTTGTTTTGTGCTCACTAATCACATCACACGGTACATGTTACTGGATGGTACAAGTAACAATTCCTATGTACTGATGTACAAAAGACAAATAAAGGATCTTGAACCTCGATTTTATTAAAAGGAAAAAAATGATGATCGCATATGTGAACCCCTCGCACTGCAATATGAGGAGGGCTGTCAGTATAGGCGGCAAATCAGACCTGCAGTCCCACAAGGACATCCAAGGTCTGTGTGTGTGATCTATATGAGTCACTGGATGAATGCATTACATGTGGCGTGTGTGTAGGGAGGGGGGCCACTTCAGCTACTAATGCATCCTCATAATGGACCCATTTGCAAAAGCAAGAAAGTATTTTGTTACCCCCAAGAAAAAAATCAGCACATCTTTCCCTTAGACAGTCAAATGCCAGCCCCTGCACTGTCAGACTGTGCAAAACCTTCCATGATAACTTAGCAAAATAAAATAATGAAGAAGAACACCACTGAGCTGGCATGAATTAAAATCATTCCCAAGTTGCACTAAATTAGGCAAAGAAAGAAGTACTTGTCAGAAAATGTTCTTTGCATAGTGAATTACTATTACTGTTTCTCTTGGTTGAGACTGGATGGTTTTTTTGCAGCATATGAAGGGATAAAATATGAGAAACACAAGGGACTGGTGAGTATGGATGAAAATAAAGACACGCCATTTTTATTGTTATATAGAAACATGTATTCTTTCCCAGAGTACAGATTGGCAGAGCCATACAAGAGACTGGGAGCGGAGGTCATTTTTCATAGCTGTAGGAGCTAAACATGAGCATGATTAGTGAAAGTGGAGAACGTGGCCACCCCACCTCATCCCTCGCTGGCGAGCATTTCTCAGGGGCCAGAAAAGACAAAAGCGGAGAGGGAAGCTGCTTCATCTGTAATCTTTACCTAATCCCCTCCATTTTTTTTCTTTCTTTTTTTCTTTCTTTCTTTTTTTTAAAATAATTGTTCTTTCTCTGCTGTCATACCCTGCAGCCATGTATCCCCACAACACACAGAAAGGGAGGTGAAAAAAAAACACCCTGCTAGCCGGCACCCACACATCCACAGGGGGAGATAAATCATTCAGGCCCCTTTTTGTGGTGTTAATGTCCTCTGAGGTCCACGTCTCCCAGCGGCGAATCAGAGCCGGGCTGGTGATTACTGGAGTTAGGTGTGGCGAGCCTGGGGGGCCCGGGGCTTTGTGCATCACCAGGGGAGCCAGCTGGGGGGTGTCAAGTTTCTATAGAATGGTCAGCTTTGAGTTGGAGAGGCTGTAGAGAGGTTCGCTGGCCTGGGGGGTCTGAAAACACAGTTTGAACCACTCCAGACAAAACTTCATCATTGCTTCGAATGTGGATTCATACATGCAACAAGGGAGTTGAATAATCTCCAGCTATGGACTGTTCTTATCGCTCATGCCCAGTTTTTATGGATATGCTTGTTGTAGCGAAGAAACATAAAGGAGTGATTTAAATGCTGAAGAGCTGGGAGTATGGGCCAGATTGCCGTCGATGCCGATGACCAGAGAAAGCACATTTGGCAGTCCCACGTGTTGTTCTTCATTGTCATGTGTACGTTTTAAATGGTTTGTTATGCTAATGCAGAAAAGTAGCTGCTTTTTTTAAAAAAATTAACCAGTTAAAGAACGTGACAGTTTCTTGTGTTACATGAATGTTTGTGGGTTTTTTTAAATGCTAGATATTGTCTTTTTATTTTCAAATTTTCTGATAGGTCATTCTCCATTTGATTCATTATTTGAGATTGAGCTTTCCTATGAGTAACTAGTTCTTATTGCAATTGCCCCTGATACTGTAATGGAAGACAGTACTTATACATAAGTCGGATTTATCTTCCCGTACCATTTAAATTGCAAAAAACATACGATACACTAGTAATATGTCCTAATGAACGCATACTAAATAAATGAAAAGATGCAAGTTTACTTACAGGTGCTTCCAAAAACTATGCATTTTGGATATTTTTGTTTGCTTGAGTCTGGATTTAAGTGGAAAATGTGCATGATTATATGGGCATGTGGTGTTTGTGGATTCACCCCAAAGACATACCCAAGTGTGTAACACCTGTCGATGTTCATTCCTCTTATCTCTCTACAGTTACCAGTAAAGTGCAGCCCACCAACTCAGATGCCCTCCTCTCGGTGTCTGCCGCCAGTTCTGTGACCATCCCACCCAGCGTTTACCTCCCAGCTAACTTCAAACTCTCCAATGCTCAGCTGGCCTTCTTTTTACGAGAAATCAGGTCACCTTCGCAGGTCAACCAATACGGACACCCCCTGCAGCGCTCCGAAAGTTTTGTCGTCTTCCAAACCAAGGAATTACCAGCAGTTAACGTCACCTTTGGACCTTTTTCACAAGACCAGACCCTTTCAAAGGACCTCCTGCAGCCATCCAGCCCCTTGGAAATTCCTAGTAGGCTTACAGTCAACTGGAAGGTCCGTGCTTTCATAGTGCAGACCAAGGTCTTCTCCAGCAACCCCAATGTCCAGGTGCTTTTCTACATTGCTGGCCGAGACTGGGATGATTTCAAGGTCCTCAACAAGCTCCCTTGCGTCCGACTTCATGCCTTCAGGGACGTTCGTGAGATTAAGACGTCCTGCAGGTTACATGGGAACCTGGCCCAATGTCTGGCTCAACTGGAAATCCCTTCAAACTGGTTCAATGTCAATGTGGCCCCTCTTGGGCGACGCAAGGGTACCGAGGGGCTGGAACTGAGCGGAGAGACCCTGCAAGCAGAGCTGTACTACACCGTGCATGAGCCGGACGCAAGTGGCGAGTGTGGGGACAGCTCACCACGGCGGGGGGGAACCCGGGGAGAGATGCCCACACAGCACCCCCTGCTGCGTATTGGGAGCATCAGCCTGTACCAGCCCAACCAGGAGCAGATGGTGGTGGACAAACAGCTGGACAAGAACATGTTCCTGCGGCTGCCAGAGAAACCCCTGAAGCCTGGAGAAACCCTTAGTATCTTCCTGTTCCTCATGCCCAACTCAACCGTTGAGCAGTTCACACTCAAGTAAGTCTTATTTTATGCACATGATATTCTAAGGTTACCATTATGAAGTCCATTTAACACTTGATTATGTCTGTTTTTCATATGAATTGTCTAAAGTTTTAAATTTTATTTACATTTATAAATTTTATATAAATATAGCATATAATGCCCTGTGAGTTGATTAAATTAGAGCTTACTACTGGAAAAACAGAATATTTGGTTTGTGGTGAAATGGGTTTCTCTGTCAGCTGGTGTCAGGATTTGAGCTGTTTGTATATGTATTTTTCTGTATATTCTCTATTCAGCTTGCGCAATCATTCCACATGATTTCAGATTACAATATATGATAGATTTAATTGAATCTAGGGGGACATTTTTCTGCATAAGGAAATAATAATAATAAATTAGCAAATGGAATATTAAAAAACAGATAGTACCAGGATTTTGCGATGTGAAGGTTTCTGACATAAAGACCACAGGGAAGGTGTTGGTGAGCAAACGCGGAGGGGTTAATCCAGTGAATCAGCTGCTACGTCACACAAAGATGTGGTTTTATGGTTTTAAAAGGATATCGATCCTCTTAAAGAAAAAGTAATGTGTCATGATTCCGGGCGGTTGGGGCGCGAGAACGTGGCATGATGCAGGCAGAAATAAGGTGAAACCCGCTGGCGGCTCCAAGGACAAAAAACGGGGGTTTATTAAACAAAACAGAAAGACACTAAGAAACACAACCGAATCAAAAGACCACGACAGGTCAAAAACTGAAGGGGATTAACAGAAACTAAATAAAACCTGAATACACATCTAAGCACAGCAAGTCTCAAACTTCAAAAAAAAACTCAGACACCTACAACCAGCAACAAACATCAACAATCAATGAACCACTAGGGAACAGAACAGAAGCAGGGACTTAAATACAGAAACCAAACTGGGTAATAAGACCAACACAGGACAGGTGAGTCTAATTAACAGAGACGAGGAAAACAGGGCACAGGTGAAACTAATAAACTCAAAAGGAGCAAGACAGTGAAACTAAGAACTAAACAAGGAAACAGGGAAACAGAAACCAAAACTAGGGAATTACAAACAGGTAAAGACACAAGCAGGGGCACAAGGAACAAAACGAAAACCAACTACAAAAATGAAACACTAGGGAGCAAAATACAAAAACAGAGGAGGTGGGATTCAAACACAGGACAGAAGGGAACACAGACAACTGGCTGCTCAATGTGTTGAGCGATGAGGCCAACAGAGAACAGGGGAAAACAAAGACTCACATGAAGAACGGGATGACCAGCAACGCTTGCTGGTCAATTGGGGAAGGGAGAGTGAGACAACAGAGGCTGACCCTGACATAATGTGTGTTAATTGACATCTGTCTGAATTAAGTTTCTGGAGCTGACCAATTCTTGTCGATTTTGAGCTCAGGGGATGTGACGCCTGCCCTTTCTTGCTCACCCTTTGGATTTAAAATTTTATTCCACTTCTCCGCGATAATGAGGGTGTAAGCTTTGCTGGGGAAGCATTCACTCGAATGACAGCCTTCAGCAACATTAGATTGTTGACCCCATTTCCAAGTGTGAAAAATATGGTGGAGGGAGCTGATATTGGCTTTGCACTTAGTGTTTTTTCCTACAAATACATTAAATCTGTTTTTCCTCAAATTCAGTTAGATGTACATTTTTAGTATATTTTTGAGCATTTTTTAACTGTTGCACAAGTTTCACTTTTGTGGTTTGACTTCTCTTAAAATAAAATTTAAAGAGAGGGCAGTTAATGTATTTATGTGAATATATACTGTGAATATCAAATGTTTTGTTTGTAGTGCATAGTTGGGAAATGACCCTTATCTCCGTTATAAGTAATTCATGAATGGCTGAATCTCTGCAAGATGCTGTATCCCTGCTACTTGAGAGGTGCAGATTCTGGGTAATAAATGTTATGATTTCCACACCTTGTGGCCCTTTGCTGCTGGCTCAGTCAGCTCTAGCATCCAGCACCCCAGTGCCTGAGGACACCTGCTTCTTTTAACAGCCAAGCAGCCACCACTTAAGTATTTGTGCTTTTGCTCTGGTAAGAATTTCATAGTAGTAGCCACAAGTCAATATCTGGCCCCAGGCCCCGCCTTGCTTTCGGTGGAACTTCTTTTACAGTTTCTCATTGGCTTGAAATGAGTTATTTTTTACTTCCTGTTTATGGGAACGTGTCTTCATCTTTCTGCTACTGTTTGCAAACGCACACACACACACATAAAATCTATCATTCCTACAACAGCCGTGGTCTTGTTCTCAAGTTCTGCATGTCCATTTAAAATGACCTCACTTTTCCTGTTACTTGGCAACAGCACTATAGACAGCAGTCTTTTTCTTATCCCTCGCTTTTGTCGTCTTTCCATAACAACATGTGAATATCACATACAAAGTAAGTTACTCTGACTGCATTAATGTACCCAAGTTTCTGGAACGCATCATAATTTATTGTACATTTACATGAATGCAGTTACTCAGATGTAGATCTAAAAAGGGAGGAAAGCAGGGTAGAGGCACAGCCCTCAATAATACCATGATTTCAGTACATAAGTACATAAGCACAAGCATCTTGGTGGCATCCCTTCGCGGGCAGCTTACTCTAGAAAAAACAGGAGGCGTTGAGGGAGGCGTAAAGACAGTTTCCCCACGGGGATCAATGAAGTATAGATTATTATTATTATTATAAATATATTCTTGTATATTGTAAAACAAACAGAAAAAATGCTCTATGCCCTGTGATGGGCTGGCATCCCATCCAGAGTGCCCCCTACACTTTACTGCATGCAACAGAGTCAGCCCCCTTGTACTGGTTGGATGGATGGATGGATGGATGAATGAATAGATATATTAAATGCCCTTCACACCTATAAGCACTGGGCTTTTCTTACATTCAGTTTCTTTCACTGGCGTTTGCAGTGCTAATGACCTTTCCGTCTGACGGTGCTGTGAATTGCACTTCGTCTTGCACTGTCTCCTGCTTCTTTTAGATGATTCTGCTGATTAGTCAAAGCAAAGCTGAAGAAAGAGTCATCTATACAATGAATCATGTAAACACTTGCTTTTTGGGTCAAATAATCAGTGAATTAAATATACTTCAAATCTACAGTAACAAAAAGAGATTTTGTGAAATAGGTCTTTAAATATGAATTAATTCCAGTAAGTCTTTCTTCCCACCTGAGTTTCTTCCTCTGAGGACCAAGCCTTTCTTCTGGTGGTGAAGTACATAATAATCGACTGACATGAAAAGCATGGGTGAAAATGGAAATGTCCCACAAAGTTCTCTCTTTGTCTGATATCTGCTCCTTGAATGATTGCAATTGTCTGGGTTAAGAGATGCTTTCATTTTACTATGCAACTAATTTCCATTTACTGTCAATGCTCAATTTTTTTTCTATTACATCATATAGCTTAATAACTTCCATTTGCTAGCCCATTTTCTATAGAATACTAACTAAATGTATGATTTCGGTCAGTGATAATTGTTGAAAAAGACAAAGATATGGTGAAAGGCTTCACATTTTTAAAACACCACTAAATATTTATCACGCAAAAAGTTTACTGGAAGAACAAGTAATTGCAGACAGGTTGTTTCAACATAATTGACATGAGGATTATAGGAGGCGATTGAATACAGCAAAACTATGTGACATGAGGATGAGAGGAAGTTATTGGATACAGCCTTATTTAGGTGTACAGAGAGAGGAAAATCACCTTGATGCTGTGTTTAATGTGGGGTAATTAAATACCTTACCTCATGTATAGCAACAGTTTGAATAACCACAAGGAGGCATATTTATGTGCTTTTCTGTCTCAAATGTTGCAGTCTTGTAACATCTTGCAACTTTGCCTTGTGTATGCCAGCTACTGCAATTAAAAGATCTGTGAATGCAGACTTTTGCAAGCTAAAATGAAAACTTCAAAGTTAAATATGCAAGTTTTATCCATTAAGATCAAAAGCTTGTAGTCGATGACTACCTGTTAATTAAGTGACTGGAGATAGTAGCTGGAGCTAGTAAAACAGCTGGAAACTTGTTAGTAGACACAAAGAGGATTTCGATAAAGGGTCATTAAGAACCCATTCATGTACAAAAGAATTGCCAAAGAGACATTTGTTGTAATTAAGTAACCATGCATGTTTACATTTACGTTTATGTTTATTTAGCAGACGACTTTATTCAAAGGGTTGTGTGGAAAGTTTGGAGTCAGAGCAGGATCAGCCAATATCCAGCACCCACTGGAGTAGCTGTGGTTAAAGGTGTTGTTCTTTTTTCTCTGTGTATGCATGCAGGTCTACACCTGTTATGCATGTTTTAAACGAATTTAAATTGCAATGTTACCACGGGTGTCAACACTAATTTCCATTTTGAGTTCAAGGCGGTGTGCAGCACAGCTCTCCATCTGATCGGAAGGTCACCTGTTCAGATCTCAGGGTCATAGTGGTTTCCATGTGACACCAACAGTAATTTTACAGTTGGGTTTTTGAGCAAGGCCCTTAACCCTCATTTGCTGCTGGGTCTGGCTGACCCCGTTTTCTCAAAAAATTGTCACTTTTGCTAAATAAATAAATTGATTACAGTCATACACAGGAAAAAAATGGGAGCAATTTTTAGTGTCACGTATTCAGCAAATCCCCAGGCTTCTTCCTGCCACAGAACTCCCCATTCAGTGTTGAATGTGTCTGGCTGTGCCCCCGGCCAGATGCCCAGGCTTCTTCCTGCCACAGAACTGCCCATTCAGTGTTGAATGTGTCTGGCTGTGCCCCGGCCAGATGCCCAGGAGCCGCAGGGATGCTGCCCTTTCCCTGTGCTTCTGACAGCGGTGTTTAAGGACCGTGTGAATCTCATGCGTGTCTTCCTGCTGCGCTAAGCTAGCCACCTATCTTTTGACTGTATATTCAGTGTTGGACAAT
This sequence comes from Mormyrus hasselquistii, assembly GCA_026779605.1. Lineage (NCBI taxonomy): Eukaryota > Metazoa > Chordata > Actinopteri > Osteoglossiformes > Mormyridae > Mormyrus > Mormyrus hasselquistii. The sequence goes on from JAODKE010000114.1 coordinate 31,730,843, forward strand.
GCTGTATTTGGGCAAACAAAAGACAAATGTGCTGTTTTGCATAGTATTTGTGGCTTAGTGGGTAAGGACAGTGTACCTCTAATCTGTAAGTCACCATTGGATATACGAGGGATGTCACCATTGGGGCGTTGACTTTTATTGTTCCATCGACCAGCTGACCCTGCTTTCTCAATTATACCTCACTTTGGGTAATAGCATCTAATAAGTGAATGTATTACTTTTGCATTAAATTAATTTGTTTAGCACACACGTTTTTGGATGTGACTTATGAACAAGGCAGATCAAGCATTTAGCAGTTTGGGAGCCAGCAAAATGACAAATACAGGTTAGCACTGTGTTTCTGTAACACACTCCCCATTTGGGGTGTCTTTATAAATACTGCTAAGTATCAACTGCTGAGGCAATTTGGTGTTCAGACCTTGGGAACTACACAGCTCTGGAGAAAATTAAGAGACTCATTTCACAATTTATGAGTGTGTGCCTGTGTAAAATATACATGTTTTTTTGCAAACTGTACCCTGGCTTTTCCCTGCTTCTCGTTGATGGAGGCCTTATTCCTTGCTTTATGGGTTTTCCATACTGCATCTAGGAGCCTGTTATGAATTGTCTTAGCAATGCACTTCACACCACTTAATGTTTCCCGTTCATTTTGAAGGTCACTTGATGTCACCCTCCGATTCATTAAGCACTGTTGGATAAGTTGACAGTCATGTCTGGAATTAGAAAGTTTCTTCTGCCGTCTGCCTGACTGGTTTTTGGTTATTGCCAGTCTTTCCCGCTTTACCTTGTTCTCATGCATTGCTGTGTTAGAAATGTTGAGGCTGGAAACCACGTGCCTCACAGTGTAGTCAAGACCGCCTAAACCAAGACCAAGACACTCCTAGGACCAGAGGGTATCGAGACCCAGACAAGACTAAGACAGACAGAGTCAAGACCAAGACAAAGTCGAGACGAGACAGAGACCGAGGCCAAAAAACTGATTAACCAAAGTCATTTGGCAAAACAACTAACACCTCCAACAACTGTCTAAAGAATGGGAAATAAGTAACTGATTTCAATTATACTTAATTTTTAGATGAAATTGTAACATCAAATTGAAGATACACAAATATAAATTTAAAATTGCATCATGTCTCATTGTACTGTAGTGATATGCAGATGTTATTTAAAAGTCAATGGTCACATTTATTTAGTCAAACATTTTAAGTAAAATACTGTAATCAAACAATATAAAGACATGCGCACATGTCAGATGAATCAAATGAAAACTACAAATACTATATACACCAATACAAACTGCACATCAAATTGTGCATTAATAAGAATAAGGACAAGTGCTTAAAAGATTCTGACATCTTGATGTCTGCAGTGACATGTGATTACAACACACTGCTGTTGTTCAGTAGGGCAAGAACGATAGAACACAGACATTATGGACAAGTAACAGATTGATAAACTAATATAATTAGATTAAATACTTAGAAATGGAGAGAGAGAGCATCACTGTTAATAGACATATTTTTAGAGAGGAGGGAAAGAGAGAAAACAGTTCACATTTTAAAATAGTGATTGCACTTCAGGAAAACTAAAGATTGCAACATCTTATAGCCTGTGATGCTGCATTTAACGTTTAGCACTACACTTATTTTATGTGTATAGCATGTATTTTGATTGGATGAGTGCCAATGCCTGAATCACAGCAAGATGCATCTATGTCATTGATTGGTTGCATTTGAAGGGCATGAAAGGCAAAATAATAATAATGTTGCATTATCAAATGTTACGTTGTGTGTCATGGATACTTTTCACTCCAAATCTCCCGACCACTATGTCAATCTGAGACAGCAAGACCAAGACAGTGAGACCAACACAAGACCGAGGGATCCGAGGCCAAGACAAGACCAAGACCAAAGACCATCGAGACCGTAACAAGACCAAGACCACGTAAAAGTGGTCACGAGACCAAGACCAGCCTCGAGACATCCAACTCTACTGCATAACCAGAATTAAACCAGGATTTAAAAATGTAGATTTTTTTTTAAATATAGAGTGGTCTCATAATTTTTCCTAGAACTCTATATGCGCAAAATTAAATTAATTGGTGGATTTTTAAATCTACTGGGAGTGAATTGTAAAGATGCTAACGTTAGCTAACTTGTTAGGAACATTGTCAGAAACCGCAGCAGTATACCATAACAATGGATGCTATAGCACCTGTTGGCAGAGGTGTAGATTTCAGGTCCAGAGAGTAAAAATCCAGACAAAGATTTTGTTTCAACCAACCAGTTGAGTACAAAGAGTCACAGACAGAGTGTACTCAACTGGTTGGTTGAAACAAAATCTTGGTCTGGATTTGTACTCCCTGGACCTGAAATCTCCACCTCTGCAGGTTAGATATGTCTGAACTGTAATGCAGCATGATGTGTTTTTTTTTCCTACTGCAGTGATAATCTTTCTTTATTAGTCTAAATCAAGGTATCCCTAAAATTCACTTTGTACATTGTTCCCCACAGTGGACTAAGTAGCTATTCACCTCTTTGAGGACCATGATTCAAAAAAATAAAAGGATTTGTAAGTATTTAAATCTATTTTTAAATGGCAAAATGTAGTTTTGATTTCCAGTAATTTTTAAATCTTTATGTATTGTACATTTCAGTAATACAGTAATACAGCTGTCAGCTGTTTACTTACTTATTTGTGAACTCTTCTGCACTACCACGGTAACCAGAAGGTTGAAATGTTAAATAGCAAAACATAAATGTATATTGTTACGCTGGTATTTGTTGATTTAAATGTAATGTTTTACTAAGTTTTACTAGTGTGTTAGGAAGCACTTCTATATTGCGTTTAGTAGATAGTGATTATTAGCAAAGCAGGTGTACACATTAGCCTTCTCATAAGCATTGATTCTGATCAGCAGAGTCCAGTTTTGCTGTTGTCTGTCTGGGAATTTATTGAGCTGCTTTTATTTTGTTATGCTTGCACAGCTAATCTAAGTAAGCACCCTTAGATTAGTTCCGTTGCATTTACATTTTACCAGTAAAAAATACTTCTGTTTTTTTTGTGTGTGATTCATGGAGACTTTTGCAGCTGCTAGTCAAGTTTCCTCTGACTTCCTGGCTCGTTTTGTACTTTTTGTCGCATTTTGATTACTTTTCCTGCATTATGTGTGCCTGACTGTGTGGAAGTCTGCAAATTTTCAGGCCAAGTTCACTGACACGAACAAAGCTGGGTTTGTGTTCGCAAGACCTGCTCCTGCTGTGCTCTTCTTGAGTGGGAAAAGGCCCCTGATCTGTTGCATTTCTGTGCTGCTGGATTACCTTTGCCGCAGGCGGTGTTTACATCCGAGGGATCATGAGGGCATGGGTGCCTGTAAAGGAAGCTGAATATTTAGTGAATTTGTTTAAAGAATTGCTGTTCCTGACCTTGGATTGCTGCTGAGACATAGCCCACAGGATCACAATGTTTCAATAGTGGGTAATATCATTTCTATGGGGCCCAGTCTTTGCACTTGTATGCAGCGGTAGATTAATGCAATCCAAGGCTGTAACCTTAGGGCCCAGCAAGAATCCGGGACCACGCCTCACATCAGGAAAAATGGAATGGATAAATGTATTGAATCCGGACGGGATGCCAATCCATCACAGGGCACAGGGCAGGGGACACCCTGGATGGGATGCCAGTCCATCACAGGGCACAGGGCAGGGGACACCCTGGACGGGATGCCAGCCATGCACACTCACACACACAGCAGAAGCAGGTTTCAAATTGGCACCCTTGGAGGAGTGAGACAATAGCACTTCCCAGTTAGCCACACTCGTGTACTCTTTTGTTTGTGGTAATTACGCCAGGCCTTTTAAATGGTTATTGATGTTCAAGCAATCTGCCCCTGGCCTTGAATTGTAGTTTGTTCCCAGTTTAGGAGACCTTGTGCAGTATGTCAGAAAATCTTTGCGATGAATACAGAGTGAATTGAATATATGTGCCTTGTTTAAACGGGGCTGGACAAGCTGTGTTCAAAGAGTACATCAGTCTTGGTGTTCACTGTCAGTAATCAACAGGGGGACCCGCTCTGCCAGTAACACAGCATTCATCTTGGTCTACATCTTGGACTGGGCTTCTGCAATACCTAGAGCAGTGTTTCCCGCCCCAGTCCTCAGGGACTACCAGACAGTCCATGTTTTTGCTTCCTCCCGTCTCTAAGGGCTTGGTTGAGAAACACTGACCTAGAGGGTTTTGCATTTTGTATTACAGGCTGCTGTCCTACATTGTGTAGGCACTGTATCCTAAAGCGCAATTTTAATTAAGGCTGTACTCCCACTAGGCGATCTATGCCATGCCTGAACGTGTTTGACCCCCAAACTCTAATTCTTTTGACTAGTATGATCATTCCATACCATGCCATTTGTTTCAGTTGGACTTGAGCATGTTGCGTGTCTACTATGATCGCTAAACGTGTCCAAGCACAGAACACAGGCAATGTTGTCAATGATGCGATTAGCACCTGCATGCACACATACACATTATGGATCGGTAGGCTGTACAGATCATGTAGTGACCATCATTTATCAAACAATGCAGCAAAGGGATCACTTTGGCCTGTTGCAAAGCGGCTGTGTTTGTTGGAAATTGGGGCTAACAAGAGTATCCAGGAACAACTGGATGCAGCATATTTGGTAAAATGCAGCCTCTTAAAGGTCCAGCACTTTGAAAAAAAAATCGTTGCATTGCATGCTTGATAAATCTATGAGTGCGATGTGTCATTGTGGCCAAAGTGACTGTGAATAAGCCACAAAATAAGGACATTAATCATGAATTCCATTGTACTGGGTGATACCACTTTTCTAACTATGTTTTCTTCAAAACAGAAAGTCTCATGGTGATGATAAAAGCATCCCCAGGTCCAGTACATCAAGCGCAATATGAGCGCAGAGCCCCGGGGGAGTGGGGAGGGGGGGACAGTCGTGCTCGGGTAATGGTACTAGGTAATCAGGCGATGTAATGTCATTCTCAAATTTTCTTAGGTGTGGACATTTTAGTTGTTAATCCGATTGTAACTTTTCCTTTTTTAATGCACTTTATACTAGTTGTGTCAGTTTTGCCAGTTTATGTTAAAGCTGATTCTCAGCTGTCGGTTTTAATTTTGCATGTGTTAACATTGGCCTTGTGTCACTGTACCTCATACAGAGTGATTTCGGCAGCGAGTCTGCCTGTAAGTACTTACCGTTTACTCTTCCATCTGGGCACAGCGGGACTGATAATGTCTGATATTCTAGGAGGATGGATGCAAGTGAATGTGAGCGCTCCACGATTATTGATGCCTCTCAGCTAAGTGGGCTGGATTTGTTATGGCTATTTTTCCTCCGTTGCTTTCTAATGGGTATTTAGTGCCCTGGCCATTCGGTTTTTCGAATCAGCCATGACCCTTATTATTTAATGAAGTGATTAAAAGTGCAGTGGCTTATGGGATAGTTGGCCTTTTACAACATTTTACATCTGACTGTACATGCACAGTACAGGGGCAGTTTTTTGGTAGGCGGAGAGGTGCGGATGTGCTGGCAGGATTTCTAACATGGGTTTAGTCTTGTGGGCTACGAATGAGAGAGGGGTAGTGGGAGTGCTGTGTAGCCCAGCAGGTTAGAATGCTGTGCCTGGGATTGAAAGGTTTCTGGTTCAAAAATTCTTCAAAAAAAAATGCATATTGCCTTTGCATTTGTTAAATAAATGTAAAGATACTTCATCCCTCAAACGTGTGTTTGAAGGGTTCCTTCCTGGCCCCCTTCGATGAATGAGTCTCTTGCTGAGCCGGCATGTCATCCCAGTGGAGGGAGGGAGCTTGGCACTGAGGAACTAGCCAATGAAAAGCGAGAGCAATGTCCCCTGCGAACCCCCGCTGTGTGCCTCCTGACCTCTTATTATTTCCTGGGAGATTCCCACAGGGCTCAAGATTATGAATCTGAGGCAAATGGATTGAGGGCCAGCTGCATGTACGGCGTTGAAGCATGCTGACGTTTTGGCAGGGGGGTACTGTAATCCTGCTCACTCTCTGTATGCTGGTAAAACCAGTACGGCTACCACACAGCTTCTGGTCCTGATCGAAGTCAGCGGTGGATACAGACGAGTGTTAAGGCCAGTCATAAAGGCGCACATCAAACTCATGTCATGATTGTAAATGAACGAGTGACTTCATCTCACCTGTAGAGCTGAAACATGGGAGTATAATCCTGGAGTGACCCAACACAACAGCATCATTTTAATGCCCCTTTTCCAAGTTATTACTCTTTTTTTTAATCTAGAGAGACTCATTGTAAGGAAATGAATTTGTATGCTTATGCCGTAGCTTACAGATAGCAAGTTAATAATCTAATAGTCTAAAGACTATTACCAAGAGAGATTGTAAAACATGTGAAAGAACTCATTTCCCTACAAATTGGTACATATTATTGAAAAAATTCTGGAATTCATAGCATCGTTTGTTTCCATGGCAACTGATTGCTAAGCACATTTTCAACTTTTCCCTCGATGAATATTAATAATTGCCTGTTCTACTGTAATAATAAAGGACTGATTGGACCTCAGATCCATTCTAACTTTCTCTTGTTTTTTCTGTAACTTTTGTTTGTGTCGTAGTAAGCAAAAGTTAAGAATGTTGCCCAAATATCCTGACTTTGCTGGATATATGCTCAAACTACTAATTTTTATCATCACACTTTTTTTTTATTTAAACAATTCATTGCAAACCTGATGGAAATAATGGACTGTATTGATGATCAAGAGTAGTGATACATACAGGATAAATACAGGCAGCTCTTGACAGAGTTTTCCACTCCAAAAACCATCATGTAAGTCATATTTTCAGTAAGTCGGATTTACTTTCTCATACTGTTCAGGTCACCTTACTGCAAAAATGCATAAGCTAAAAATATACTAGTAACATGTATTAAAGAACACATATAAAATAAATGAAAAACTATGGTGTATATTTTCTTACAGACACTTCTGTAAACATATTTTGTTTTTTTTGTTTTTTGCGGAATACTGGATTTACTTCAGCCAGATCTGTCGACAGATACCTGCAGTTGGAGCAGCGGCTGTTTTCTGCCTTTTTCCCCCAAGTCCCAGTGTTTGCGGGTGCATTGTCTGGCCATAGATAGAGGGAGATGTAAACTCTTTTACTGAGCTACAGAGGAACCCTTTCTTTGGCTTTGAATAAACTTGCTGTAGAAAGAAAAAAATGTCTACCGTGAGCGATTTTTCAGAGTGTGAGAAAAGTAAATGTTGCTCGATCAGACATTATGCGATGCAGTCAGGTCTCAGCTCTTAATCAAACACGGATGCCGGACTCCCAGGCTGCTGCTGCTGCTTCTGCTTCGGGAAGCTCAGTGACCTCCAGCCTCTCATTTGTTTTCTCTTGTTTTGTGTGTCAGATCAGTCAATGCAGACCTAAGCCAGACACACAGCGTTATACTGAATGCACAAACAAGCTCAGACCCTGTGTTTAAGAGGCTTGATTGGTTGAGTTATACAATTTGTGTTTGTTTCCTATTACATTTTACAGCGATTTGCTTTATCTCCTGTTGCTTTTTTCCAGCTTCTCCGCCCCTTAGAATGCAGCAAGCAGGATGGTACCTAATTACATGTCTGCACTCACTCCTGTGTATGTTCATAATTGCACTGCGTTTGAAGACTGATTGTTTCATGTGGGCTCCTTAAACATGCAGTTTCCTACAGTTTTTAATAAGAATCATTCCATCAGTGTCACCTCAAAGCGTTAGATATTAGGAGGAAATATCCGTGGAGCGATTAAGCAGTCCATCTAGACCCTGGGGTATGGAATATTTCGGGGAAAATCAAACGCAGACGGAGACTGAATCCGCTTTGCAGGATCACATTCCAGAAAGCTTGAACCTACTTGTCTGTATTTCACACCCCTTGGCTAATCTTGTAATTTGTTAGCCTATGTAATTAGCCCTCTGAGGAAGAGGAGGATAACTACACTGAGAGCCTGAGAGAAAAATGAGGAAAAACCTTAGTAGTGATTTGAAAAGAGAATTTTTTCTAGGGGATTAGTGAGCAGACGGAGGACGAGTGACTGCATCAGGCCGGAGCCAGCAGGAACTGCATGCTGATCTGAAAATAGCGTGTTAGTATGATTTAATCTTTTTTTTTTTTTGTTTTAAGAAATGTTTTTATTTTGATCTTAAGCTATGTATTTATTACCTTTCACAGTGTGTCTTCTTCACTGTCGTAGAAACAAGATTATTAATATTAGCCAGCTATTTTCTGATTTTTTTTTATCTAACTTGTGATGTCCGGCTTCAATACATTAATATCTGAAACAGGTGTTTTCATAATGAAATTAAAGTTACGTAATTTTGAAATTTTCATATGCCAATTGATGAATTCATTTAAGTGATTTGTGCCATTTTGGTGTGTTTGGGTGATGAGAAACACATTTGGAAGACAAACTGAGCAGTGCCCTGATTTGGAAATGACTACGTTAAAAAAAGACCTTGATTGCTAGTCTTCAGAAAAGGGAGCCCCCTGGTGGTTACCCATTCAACTGAAACCACTGTACGTAATGTAACACTGAATCACTCCTGATATTGCTTACTCAGGGAATGAGTCTGGATGCATCGGCCATTATATTTAGTAGAAATAGCCGTATTTTAGCTAGCACTTGGCTTTTCTTGGCTTAGGACTACCTTATACTATCATTGGGCTACTGTTACACGTTTAGTGAGCTTTTTGTATCAGGAGGTTCCAGGTAAAACTGAGTTACATTAAAGCTTTAGGATCCATTTGTCTTCAGTTTTGCTTTCATTTTCTTCATTCTCAGTAGTTTAACCACCCCTTTACTTCCACTTCCATAAAGTTATTCAATTTCAGTAAAACATGATATTACTCTGGATCTTTTGAGGTGCTTGACATGTAATCTCTCCTTCGAAGTAATGCAAAGAGTCAGGTCCATTATTATGCATCGAGAAAAGCAGATGGGTAAGAGGGAAGAATGTATAGGAGAACAAGCATCCTGGCCAAATATCTGCACATTAGTCATGCAATTTTAAAATAATTCCTTAATAAAGTCTGTTTAAATGGGATTGGCACTTTCTGGTGTGTCCCCAGTAAGCCATGACATGCTAGAGCCAATCAGCTGCTCACCATCTAGCATTATTGCTCCGAGGATAAAATCCACCCCGGGGCTGTCTGCAGGGCCTTACCTACATTGTGAAATGTTTTTGTTATACAGTAGATGCTCGATGAAAGTGTCTGTGCTTGTGGTGGTGTGTGAATGGCAGTGCCGTTTCCCATCACACACCGACATCAGAAAGGAAAGGATGCACTCTGATAGCCATTATAAAATAGGAGCATGTGTCACTGTACGAAATGACAGGTGTAAACTGTGTGACGTGGCACACTCTCCCCCACTTACTGTATCATATATAGAGAATGCCCCTATGTCTCTCTTTCCTGGCTTCCACTAATGGGGAAGCGGCTTGGAGTAATTGTTTTGCAGGGGGTGAGTCACTAAGCAGGTGGCCGTTATAGTGGCATTGTCGCCACCAGATGCTAAGGTGAGGTGCACATAATGTCCACTTAATGACAAGATGGCAATTTGCAGGCTGAGAGCTCTGCAAACCCTCCCTGCGTCGCATAATTGCTTCTGGATGTAGGAGTCAGGACCCATCTTAAAGGAGGCTGTCAGTTACTGTAGTTCAGAAATAATTAAGCATTCGGTTTGTTTCTTCTATGAAAATCACTTTGAGGCAAAAGACCTCATCAGGCAGAGAACTTGTGCTTGATATATTTCTGATGATGGTGCCTTGGGTGTGTCTTTCTAAAGGAAAAGGAATTGATATCTTGGACCCACTGTGCCGATTATCACATACATTAAATCAGACCCGGTCAGGTCAAGGGGCATGCATTGGTACAGTGCATTGGTGCACCCCCACACAACAAAACACCTTGCGATCCCGGTTAGTAACCCCCCAGGCTGACAAGTGGTCCAGTCCCAGCCCTCTGGAAATAGCCATTTATCTGCCACATCCAGGTCTTACATGGGCACCCCCTTGGCCTGGTCCAGCTACTCAGGTCCTCAGCAATGAGGAACGTGTAGCCTACAAGCTGAATGTCGCTGTTAGGTAATGTGCCTCATTCGGCACTCCTTGAGCAACCACTCATTCGACACAAAGTCCTACCAGTGGCTCCCAATGATTCTCTGAAGAGGCACTCTACCAAAGGAGTCCAGTCTTCATCTCAGGTCACTGGATAGCATCCATAACTCACAGCCATACAGCAAACCAGGGAGCACCAGGACTTACAAAGACATCCAGAGCGCCACACACCCCTTTCCAGCGACCTCATGCCCCCCATGCTCTCCCAATCTGTCTATTCACTTCACAGGAAGAGTAACCAGAGACATGAATGTCACTGCCAAGGTAGGTGAACCTCTCGATGCAGCCGACATTCTCTCTGCAGACCGACACACTGCTGATGGCTATGCCCAAGAGGCCATAAAAGGCGTTGGTCTTGGTTTTTGTCCAGGATACTCACCAGCCCAGATATTCAGACTCCTTGCTTAATCCCCCAATCAGAGCCTCCATTGAAGATCACTGCATCATCGGCAAAATCAGTGAGTCTTTCTTCACCAACACCTAACCCACAGCCACTGGACCCCACAACCCTCCCTAACACTCAGTCTATGCAATTGAACAAAGTAGGAGTAAGAACACACCCTTGACAAACCCCAGAATCAACTGGGGAGAACACAGAGGTTCGCCTGTGCTCTGCACAGCTCTCACAGTAGCAGTGTACAGGCCATCCATGACGTCTAGCAACTTTGGGAGGATCCCACAAAATGTCAGGATGTCCCACAGGGCAGCTCAATCAACTGAGTCAAACGCTTTATGAAAATCGACAAAGGCTGCAAAGAAACTCTGCCAATATACGCGTTTGCACTCAATGAGAACTCTTACTGCCAGGATACAGTCGATGGTAGACTTCTTAAGCTTAAAACCAGACTGCTTCGGTCACTGGTAGGTGAGCAAGTTATCACAGATCCCGTTGAGGATGACCCTAGCAAGGACCTTACCCGGCACTGAGAGCAGTGTTATCACCCTATTGCCGCAATCCCGGTGATCACTCTTCCCTTTGCAGATAACAAGGGATGACAAGTCCCATTTTCCAGTCAGTTGAAAAGACGCCCATCTCCAAAATAGAAGCAAAGATTGCCTGCAATGCCAGAAGGACAGCCTTACCACCAGCCTGGAGAAGTTCACACCGGATACCATAGATCTCTGCGGCCTTTCCTACCCCCAGCTGGTTCACCACCTGTGCAATCTCAGTGAGACTGGGTGGTTCACAGCCTAATGTTTGCACTACGAGAGATTGCTACCTCATATTGTTCTGCATCTGCACAGTGACTGTAAGGTTGACTTTGATACATTTAGCTTTATTAATGGAATTTGCCAAGCTATTCGCAAGCTGTATAGGCAGAATGGCCATAATGTGTGTCTATACAGTAAAGGAGGGAAGATTCCCTTCTGTCTATGAAACATCTTGTTGGTGCTCCCAGAGCTGGGAGGGAGCAAAAATGTGAATCCCTGAGAACTAGGTTGAGAAACGCTGACTTAAATATTATTAAATGGTGTCTCTTTCTGTGTATATACCTTATTTCACAGTGGTTGGATTGAGCACAGGATCTCATTTTGTGTTATCCGAGTGGTGTTGTCTAATACATCTTGATTATTGTCTCTCATTCCAGTATTTCCAGTAGATAACAGTTTAAAAATTGGTATGTTTATTGACAATTGAGTATATCTTTAAATAACGACTGCTTCTGAACCACAGGGTTAGTTTAGAACTCATCAGAAATAGTGGGTTCCTGGTGCCACCTTTTATAGCATTAATAGTTTGTCATGTTGTAATCCATAAATAATTTTTACAAAGCCAAAAAGGTGAAGTCTTTTGGCATCAGTTTTGATACTCAGAATATGAAAGTGTTTGCTGAATTAAGTGTAAGGTTCGACTGATGGCTTATAGAGGGCTGTGGTTTCAGTGCTATTTGAAATGCTTAATTGCTTCGTAAGGTCAATCAGACATGCATGGTCACGTTTCAGTCCTTTTCAGTAACTGCTTAATGACTGATTATGCGACATGAAAAGCGCTTTAAATAATGCATATGCTTTGTGTCCATCTATTTTTTAAAACTGCTCATCCAATTTAGGTCAGGCTTCTCCCCTAATGCCCACGATATATGAGAGTGCGTGACGCTAGTCTGTCACCGAGTTGTCCATGTTTTGTCCCTGATAGATCAACTTACTCTGTCCTTACGTCTGTGGAATGAGGAACCCAGCACACACCAGAGAGACTGGTGCTGACATGCAGAGATGGGGCCTTGACCTGATTGGAACCCTACAGACGTGTGCCACTGTTGTTTCCAAAGACATGTGTGTACGCTTGTAATGTACTTGGAGGCTCTGTGTGGCGGGATACGATGCCGTACCTGTTACTGGTAGGTCGCCAGTTCAAATCCCAGGGTTGGCAGAGTGATGTCACCATTGGGCCTCTGAGTAAGGCCCTTAACACCCAGTTGCACCAGGGACTGTGTTCCTCCTTCCCAAAAAAGATTGATTCACATGAAAGTGTTTTCTAAATAAATAAAATGTAGATGTAAACTGTAATGTACTATCTGCCTTGCTTGTACCTCACCTTGGACAAAAGTGTCTGCTGAATAAATGATGGTAAATAAAGGCCAGTATGCACAGGTCCACAATCTGCAGGACAGTCATTGTCAAGTGCCCCAGTAGTATAGCTAATGCGGATCCCATGTCCAGACAAGTGTGAAAAGCATTTCTGGAAGAATTTAGGCATTTGATAGGGACTGCAGCCAATCCCCCTGAGACAGGTACTGGTATTTTTATTTCTACTTGCTTGCTTATTTTCAGCCTGCTTTTATACTTTTAGGTTTGCTAGTGTCAGAATAATGACTGTACTTTTTCCAACATAGTTTATTTCCCACACCAGTAATGTTAAATCTCAAATCTCTGTGGCATGGCCAAGTGTAATTTGACCCTGGGTTTGAAGTGGCTCTCCACATCACAGCACCTCCCCCACACCCCATTAGAGCATGACAAGTCCCCCCAGCTCTTACAGTCTACCTGAGGACAGCACACATCCCTGGCACATCCTGAATGTGATATGTTACAGTAACAAGTCCCTCGACGGGATTACATCATTCTATTTTGTCATTTAATATCGTTAATAATGTCATGTTTTATGATGAAAGGTCCTTTCGGAAAGCTGAGAATTTCAAGAGATGTTGTTACCTAGTGCTTTTGAGATCTCGTTGTTAATGATCTTAGTTTCACATTTCATACTCTTCTGTGTTATTCTCCCTGGTACATTTTCACATGGATCACAGTCCAAAGGAAAAAGGCATTACAGACGGCCATTCACCCCAGTCTAAATGCAATGCTTTGCTGAAAAAGTGCAGATTAAATCGGCTTAGATATTAGACCATATATTATTATTATTATTATTATTATTATTATTTATTATCTTTCATTTGCACCTACTTTCAGACATAAGTCTGTCTCAGCTTAATAATTATTATTTTAAAATATCTTTCTGCAAATTTAAAATCCAATATAAAGTCAGATACATTTAGTGCAAGATAGACAATGCTGGCTTGTCTCTGAGAACCTTCAAAGCCTTCAAAGAAATAGGAATTCTTACACCTTTCAAAGTTCTGAACAGAGATGCTTTCCTCGCACATCCTGGGGATGTTTTTGACTAACACAGAGAAACCTTTTATTCCTTCATTCTTTGAAGATGACCAAGTAATGGCATTGATGTCAAGTACTGACGTCGGCTAAAAACACCCATCTCTGATCCTTAGTTCTTAGCTATTTATGTGCTCATACGTTAGTGTTTGGAGATAATTTTAATTTGATTTGGTTTAAGAAAGGAAAATCCCTGATATGATTTAGATAATCTTGGATTTGCAGCAAAACTGGGCAGGAACAACTTCAGCTGAATTTCTTGAATATTTATACAGTATGCATCTGTTTACATGTGTGAATATTGTAAGCTGCTTGGCTTTAGATAAAAGTGTCAGTTATGCGAAGTGACTAAATCTTAACAACCTCAGTCGAGGTCTTCATCTGTTAAGGATGCTCCTTCTCAAATTCTTTCAACATGCAAAAGCTTACAGATATAAGCTGCCTGTTTGGCAGGACCCCTATCTAAAGCTCACTGCACCGATTTTAGACTGATGGCATCTAAGGGTCCAAACCAGCAAAGCGTCTTCTCGCTTTAGGACGACACCAGTTACTAAGCTGTATTGTAAGTTGCACCATTTTTACTGTACAAGCAGGCAGTTGCTCATAATCTGTCGACGATGTCCTTGATATGAAAGTGCATAACGGGTGTTCACTCTGCCAGGCCCTTCTGTTTGCCGTGGCTTCAAAGAGGAGTTGCGGTTTTATCAGGTAAGTGCTATAGGAGCAGCAGTTCAAAGGTTTTTGGCAGGTTTTCAGTGCATTGCAAATTTCATCAACTTTGTGAGCATTTTCATAACTAATGGTAGCAATAGATGTAAACCTGAGGTAGATGGTTCAGTGCTGCGGACCTCACATTATGTTCTTTGTGTCCTGGGGGGTGGTTCTACATTTCACAATGTAGTATGATAAAAACATCCAGTAGTAGGTGCAATTTCTTCTCTATCCTCTTTTAAACACCTTGGTTTGTGGATGCAAGGAATTTGCTATCTTTATATCATATTCATTTGCTGACAGATGTAAGCAAACACGTCCGGTATTGGAGGAGGACAAGGATTAATGTTTTCGCTACGCTTAGTGATCTGAGGTCAGAGAATGTTAGCCTTAGGTAACTAATGCAATTTACACATTTTCTAAAGGATGCTTGAAGCAATTTGATTCCACAGAATGCACTCGAATGCTGCTGCAGTACACACTTATATATGAATAGGAAATTGCGTCAAGTGGTTAACCGTAATGTAAGGCAGCTTATCCTTCATATTGGGAAACATGCAGTCTAGGCGAACATGTCTGTTATTTCAGGAAAAGCACTTTCAGAATGAATAAATAGTGGTACATGGGAAGGTTTTTAAAAAAACGAATAAAACTTTACTCAGTATAACCGAGAGATGTGCCATTTTAGTTGGTTATTTGCAGTTATTAATTAGCTTTGTGGAAGTAGTACAGACTGGTGCACACTGGGGAAATGCCCCCACAATGTGTGGAGAAAAATGAATCACAATTAGTGGACTATTGTACTAGGACCACTTTGTGTATCTCCAGTGTTTCCAGGGCGTAAATAACTAAAGGATGTAAAATAGCTCATTTGCTGTGTGGTTGAACCCTACATGGACACAGAAAATGACCTTACCGAATATATAACCATGACATTGAGTGTTCTATAATTTTAAAGGTAATGCGTAAATTAAGAGCCCTAATTATTACATACAGGCAGCTCTGGACTAAATGCGTAAAACTGGCCCATAAGTCTGGATTTACAGGAAAAATGTGTGAGATGCATTATTAAAGAGTTTATTCAGTTTATTGAAGAGCTGATGCAAAAAGACATTAGCTCTGTAAATAAATTTGAAGTTTTTCTCTTGTTGTGTGTTTGGTACCTATTTTGGCTTATAAGGTGCCCTAAAATGATATGAGTAGGCAGTGTTGGGAGTAACGGCATTTAAGTATAACAGTGTTACTAACAGCGTTATTTTTTCAGTAACGGAGTAATCTAATTAATTATTTTTCCCATACTTCTAACGGCATTAGCGTTACTGAGAATGTTAAGTAGCGCGTTACTAAAATTTGGTTGAATGACGCGTGAGATGTCAAGCTTTGGCTTTATC